>QKWK01000012.1:0-693103 GCA_008065275.1 Vanrija humicola
GGGGGGGGGGGGGGGGGGGGGGGGGGGGGGGGGGGGGGGGGGGGGGGGGGGGGGGGGGGGGGGGGGGGGGGGGAGAGGATGAGGAGACGTCGATGAGGGCTGAAATTTAAGGTGACGCAAAAGGTCAAAGGTGGTGTGGTTACGTAACCCGCGGAATATGCTGGACTGGACGTGAGTGCTCTTTGGGTGCGAGCGGCTGGCTGCAATGACGGCGACGCAGAGATGTTGTGTCAAGGCGCGTCGAATGACGCACGGCGCGCGACGCGTCGAGAGGAAGCGATGAGTAAGGCGTGGCGGGTGAGGCCGAGCCTGCTGCTGAGCTTCTGCTGCATGTAGCAGTTCGTCATGGTACAACGCATCTTGGCGCCGAACAACGGCCTCCTCTGTGGCTGACACGCCGCCACAAATCACTCTACACCCCATCTACATGCGAAATTCTACACTTAAAGCTCGTCCTTACGCCCGAGCGAGCCCTTCTGCTTGCCCTTGAAGAAGCTGAGCTTCTTTGCCTTCCTCTCCTCCTCCTCCTCGTCGTACTTGACCTGCCTGCTCGCATCGTGGCTGAGCGTGATGGGCCGCATCGTGGGGCGGTGGATAGGGTCAAACGTGTACTTCGTCGTGGTGGAGTACACGGCCAGTGCAGGCGGGTAGCTGGGGTCAGCATGGCTCCCGGTGTGCGCGCTCACATAATACCCTCGGCGGGGCAGCTGGACTTGCGGTCAATCGACGCTGGGACGAAGCCCGCCAGCTTGCCCTTGGCGTGAAGCGGCCACGAGACGGACACGAGCGTCGACTCGTCGCAGGCTAGAATCGGCTGGTGGCCACGGTGCGAGAGCGCGCCGACGATGTCGGAGAGCGCGTATGTCGTGTCCTCGGACGGCGAGATCTAGCGTCAGCTGGCACCTTCGAACGAAAGCTCACATCAGCGTCGTTCAGGAGCTCGGCTGTAGGAATGCCCTTGTGCAGGTCATGCACGGCGGCGAAGAAGGGCGCGACGTCGCCGTCGCAGATGGTCGAGACGTAACGGCCTGCCGTGTTCCACTGTGTGGCTGTCAGCCTCCCCGACGCAATCGCAGCCACGCACACTCCGCTCCCAGAGCTCCTCGACGCCCTCGCCGACCTCGCTCTGCGCCCACGCGCGCTCGGCCGCGTCCGTGTCGATGATCTTGCTGGCGTGGGTCTCTGAGCCGATCTGCTCGTGCGTCTTCCTCGGCGACACGGCGCGTTTCGCGGGCGAGCCGTCACACCTGCCGTCAGCGTCCGTGCACAGTGCCACAGAACATACTCGAGCACCTCGAGGCTGTCGATGCTCCACGCGCCGCCGTCGCCCTCCTCGGGCTCGAAGCGCTGCGTGAAGACGAAGAGGCCAGCCGTGGCGACGCAGCATGGGTCGGCGCCCTTGGCCTCAGGCGAACACGACACAACGTCCGGCGAGCAGGTCGCTGCGGCGGAGGCGAGGGCCGACACGAGCGGGAGAAGGGCGAGCGCGGCGAGCATGGTTTCGCGGGTGGTGCACAGGTCAACGCAGAGAGACTCGCGCTGCCAGTGGTCTTGGAGGAGGAATGCGCGAGGAGAGTCGCGACTGACACTGCTCGCTGGCTGTTCGCTGCGCAACACGTCGAGGGGTTAGATGCCATAACTCAATTATTCAGGGTTCACGCCTCAAATACACCCTAATTAGCGGAAACAAAGTGCTAATGCCAAGGCACGTCCAATTACAATGACGTCGCTGGCCAGAGCGAGCCGATTAGAATCGGAAAGTGCCGACACGTGGTGGGTGCGAGAAGTTCGATGTCCTTGGTGCCGGTCCATGCCGTACTTCGTCATTCTCAGCGACTTTTCTCAACACGTTCCAACTGAACACCACCATCACAATGTCCGCTATCCGTGCCCTCCGCCCCGTGCTCCGCGCCGCCTTCCGCACGCCGCAGCTCGCAGCCCGTGCCGCGCCCCGCGCCGTCCCGGCGCTCGCTGTGCGCTCGTTCCACGCCACCCTCCGCGCGCGCGGCAGCGGCGAGAGTGCGTCCGCGCCCGAGATCCCGCCACTGTGCATTGCTGACTGACCCCTGCAGCTGACGGCGAGCTCGCTGCCGCCCTTGCTGCTGAGCACGCGTACGAGACCGAGTCGGCGTCGGACGAGAAGCCCGAGTTCCTCAAGAACCTCGAGCAGGACGGCGTCTGGTCCGTCAAGGACGTGCCGGGCTCGGACGACGTTATCCTCAGTCGCAAGTTTGGCGACGAGCAGTAGGTGTTGCTTTTGAGGAGGTTGCAGCACAGCTCACGCCCGCCCCAGCATCAAGCTCACGTTCCAGGTCTCGGACCTGGACAACGCCGAGCCTGTCGAGTCGGTTGACGACGACGGCGCCGTGCTCGAGGACGCCGTTGAGCCGGCCTACATCTCGTCGTCGCTCCTCGTCACCAAGAGCGCGTCCAAGAAGGCGCTACTTGTCGACATCGCCGCGCAGCCCGACGGCTTCGAGATCACCAACGTCGCCGTGTACGAGAAGGGCCTTGCCGAGCAGGACGGCGCCGACGCCGACTGGCAGCGCAGGTCCAAGTACATGGGCCCTCGTGCGTGCTGTGCCGCGATAGCTGCTGACATGCAGAGTTTGACACCCTCGACGCTGCCGTCCAGGACGCGTTCCAGAGCTTCCTCGCCGAGCGCGGCGTCGACGAGGCGCTTGCCAACTTTATCGTCTCGTACTCCGAGTACAAGGAGCAGAAGGTGAGCAGAAGCCCACTGGCGTCTCAGCTGACATCCAGGACTACGTTACTTGGCTTGCCGACCTCAAGGACTTCGTCAACGCGTAAGGAGGAGGTTAATAGAGGGACAGACAGACGACGGCAGACATGAAAAACCCATGCACTAGACATGCACCGCTCCATCACAACCACACACAAACATGCAGACAATGCACCGCATCCATGAGATAGAGACTACCCGCAGACAGAGATAACCTACACGCCGAGATCCCGCACCGCCTTACTTCTTGCCGCCCTTCCGCCTGCGGGTCTTGCCCTCGGCGCCGCTGGCCTCGCCGCCAGATGTGGCGCCCTCGCCGCCCGACGTGAGGCCCTCGGACGCGGCGCCGGCGTACGACTTCTTGCCCGCCTTCTTGGTGTGCTGCTGGGGGATCCAGTCCTCGTCGTATGCCTTGCCGTCGGGGTTGGCAGCGACAGGGGCAGGGGCGGGCGCGGCGCGCTTGGCGCCCGAGCGCTTCTTCTTGCCCGACGACGCGTCGCCAAAGTACGACTGGAAGGTGAGGTAGGCACCACCGAAGAGCGCGACACCGAGGACGAGGTAGATGAAGATGGCGCCGGGGTCAAACCATGACGACGCGGGCTCGACAATCGACACGGTCGAGTTGAACGCCGTCACGCGCGACAGCTCGTTGCCGTGCTTGACGTCGACCCAGACGGTGAGGCCGAGCTCCTGGGGCTTGAACCTGGGGAGGTGTTAGCGACAGCGCGCAGAGGACCCCCGCCCACACCAACGCCCACGTCCCCCCCACTCACTCCGAGTTGACCTGGAACGGCGCGGTGAGGTTGCCGCCGGCGATCAGAGGCACATTGAACTTTGACGCCGTGACGTTCTTGACGAGCTTCCAGTCCTTCGCGGGGTCGTGGTACGAGGCGGCGGCCGAGACGAGGGTGTAGTTCTCGGCGCCGGTGTTGGACAGCTGGATCACGAGGTCGTTGTTCTGGCCGTTGGTGATGACTGCGGGGCTTAGCACGCGCGTGTCGTGTGAGGCGGGGACAGGACTTACGACCAAACGTGTTCTTGAGCGAGGCCGAGGCGACAATGTCGTTGACTGCGTTGGCTGCGGCGTGAGCTGGTGCGCGGGGTGTGCATGGTGCAACGACGTACCCATTGTAGCTGTGTGATGGGTGGGAGAGCGATGAGAAGCAAGAGTCGATGATGCCGCCGCACTGATGGAAATGTAATAACGTGCTCGTGGATGCCGACGACACGACGCCGGTCGCATGCGCCGTGGTGGCCTGTGGCTGTTGGCTGGAGCGTTCTGGAGCGCCGCATCCAGCCAACCACCTGCCACTCACGACGATAGCGGCGTCGCGGACCGCATGGGTGGGTGCTGGCGGAGTCGGACAGAACTCCGCTGCTTAATCTCAACGTGGCGGACTCCGAGATGTGGCATATTCCACGTGCCGTGACAGGCTTACGTATGATGCCCAATTCTCTTACGTATGATGTATTCAACTGTGTCACGTGAAAGGAGGCACACGCGTTCAGGTCTTACCGGGTGGACCCTTTGTTTTGCCCTGACAAGAGGGGAGTCGTCGCAGCTTGCCGCCCGAGACGCCCCTCGACGCCTCGAAACGTCCCGCACGCCGCCCCGCCGCCCGCTTTTAGTTTGGCCGTGACGGGGAGCTGCAACTGAACTGCTGCTGCACCCACACGCGTGAACGCGACCAACCGGATGGACTTTAGGCCTGGGCCACCCACCCACCCAGCTCGTTCACAAATGCTGGCATGCTGGCATCATCAGCCCAGGACGCAACGAGGGACACTCAGGTAGAGCGAGCGACACAGGGCCGTGAGGCCGTCGGGAGTGGAATCTGCTGCATCGAACCTGACAAAGGATGGACAGACGACGACGACCAGAGGGGTGGGACGAGTGCTGGCTGCCTGCCTGCCGGTTGTAGCTGCGCTCACCACTGATCATCCATTGTGCCATTTGTCCTGCGTGCTCCTGCTGCTGCTGCCGCTGCCTGCAACCCTTTGCGGCTGCTGCTTGCCTCTTCGCTTTGCTTTCCTCCTCGTCCATCCTCGTCCTCGACCAACTCGGAGATTGGCACGACCGGCGCTGTCGTCGTCGCCTCGCTCAATCTCAATCTCGTCTCTCGTTTCTCTGCTTCTCAATCACCGCCGATCAGCAGCAAGCGCATCGCATCACCATCACACACCCACCACATTCGCATCCATCCATTCCCATTTGAGCGCAGGACGCCATCACAAACACCAACTCGTGGCTATTCACTCGGGCTTCCCTTCAAGCCACCCTCACGCCCCCTTCCACTCTCTCACTACTCCCGCCGCTCCTAGCACATCATCGCATCACCATCAACAGCAGCAACACAACACACACAACACCAACACCCACTCGCCATGGCCTCTCCGTCCAACTCGGAGCCGTTTGGCCTGTCGCTGCCCAGCCGACGCGCCAACGTGACGGTCACGAGACGGGCATCGGTCAACTCGGACAACGAGAACGAGGACGCCGTTGCCCCGTTGGGCCGTGACTCGTTGGAAGGAACTCGCCGATATGTGAGCAACTGCCTGCTGCATGCCCATGCTGTAGCAAACACCACGCGCGTTGTCGTCTGCTTGGCACTCGCGCGCACACTCACGACTCCCGCTGACACACTCCAGTATAATGTCGACTCCTCCCCCGGCCCTTCGACCGGTGCGCGCCAACGGACGCTGAGTAACACAAACTCGCCGAGGCCAGTCTCGCAGACGCCATCAGAGTCTAGCTTCACGCTTCGGTCACCACCCCGGTCCGCCGCGCCCTTGCCAACGCCCCGAGGCTTCCTCGCTCCGCAGAAGCCTGCTGCTGCACGACGACTAGAGCAGCGTGAAAGGGTCCCGCAGGTTAGCTCATCGGGACGCACCAGTACCGACCAGAGGCCCGTGCCGGCAGAGTACGAGGGTGTGCCTTCGCCCACCGAAATTTCTCAGTCGTCGCACCACAACTCGCCGGCCCTGCCACCAGGACGCACCTTCAAGATGTCGCAGGTCAAGACGGCGACGGGCAGTCCAAACCTCTCGCGGCCAAAGTCACCGCCAGCAAAATCCTATGACTCGCGGTCGGCGGCCGTCCCCACGCGGCCTCGGCCTGACGCACGACCCTCGCAGCAAGCCATCTCGCCGCCCCGACCGAACCCGATTCAGGCGCCACAGCCAGATAGCAGCCACGGACATGGCAGTGGTCTCGGACAGGGGGACACGGCCTTGCCAACGTCGCACTCGCAGGCTTGGGAGCGGGGCACTGATACGTCGTCTCCGAGCCACCCCCACCACCCAGACCTCTCGAGCGACCACCTTGTGACTCTCGACGTGATCGCAGCGGAGAAGCCTCACAAGGGGTCTGCATCGGGCACGTCGACGACCATTGGCAAGCGCAACTATGAGGGCGCTCGTACCCGCACCAATGTCCGCAAGTACAAGCGGTTTGAGGAAGACGTTCACTCGACCTTCTTCTGTGGCGGCCGGCTCATGACGGGTGGCAGCTCGCCGCTGTCATTCATCATCTCGATCATCCTCCTGCTCGGCATTGCGGGCACCTGGGTCGGCACGACTGGCGTGTGGCTGTGGAGGCACGGACACCGGTATGGCATCCACCACGGTGGCATTGCCATTAACGTTGTCTTCGCCTATCTCTTCGGCCTGTGTGTCTCGTCCATGTTTGCCGCGTCCTTCCGCGAGCCCGGCATCCTCCCGCGCAACCTCGACCCTGACCCGCCCTACACCCGTGTTGATGTGTACTGGGAGGCCAACGCGCGTGAGATTCGTGTCGGCAAGGACGGCGTCGACAAGGTCAACGTCAAGTACTGCGAGACGTGCAAGAGCTACCGCCCGCCCCGCTGCTCGCACTGCCGTCTCTGCGGCAACTGTGTCGAGGGCATCGACCACCACTGCGCCTACCTCCACGGCTGTGTCGGTCGCCGCAACTACTTTGCCTTCCTTGTCTTTGTCATTGCGACCAGCATTTCCGACATTTACGTCGTCGTCTTCTCGGCCATTCACTTCTCGCTTCTGTGCCACCACGACCACATTTCCTTTGGCAAGGCGCTCCGCGACAGCCCAGGCGCGGCCGTGTCCTTCCTGCTCGGCCTGCTCACGCTCGCCCCCGTCATGTTCCTCCTCTGGTACCACATCCGTCTGCTGCTCTACAACCTCACTACGATCGAGCAGATCCGTGCGTCGGCCAGCAACAACTGGGTGCGCGCCACGACGCGGCCGTACAACCCCTTTGCGGCGTCGTCGTGGGGCCGCAACGTCATCCTCGCGAGTATTGGCCGGCCGCAGGTCCCGTCGTGGGTCGACGCCAACGGCTACGTTGTCGAGGACAACCGCCGTGTCAACCCCGCGCTCACGACGCCGGAAAAGTATCTCGAGCTGGTATAGACGCTCGGGCGGATGGTTTCTTTCTTTTCAGGTGTATCCTTGTCGTGTGATGTAGCAGCATTATTGTTCTCCTAGTATAGTCGGTTAGACGGGTTCTATCGTTCATGCATCTGCATCTATGGGCTGTGGGGTGGTGGAAACCTGAGGACAGCTGGGCAGTTGGCACGACAAAAGTGGTAATACCATGGCGACATTAGAAGTCTGTGAATGAACGACGGCAGTCGCTGGTGGCGGGAGGATAGGGTTTTCCTCGCCGTATTAGCCGTAGGCATCTTTGTCGCCTCCTTGAAGCCTCCTCAGTCCCACCTCGTCCTCACGGCCATGCACGCGCATGCGGCACGCAAAAGCTCACCGCGCGCACTGCCTCCTACGAGTAAAGACAGAGCCACAGCCGTACCCGAGAGCCGGTCATCGCCGCGCCCAAAGTGGCGCCTATCGCCTCACCTCCGTGCTCGTCTCTGGCGACCTCGACTTGAACTCTTCCGCACCCACGCTACCGCTCCGCTGCCCTCTGCAGCATACACTGCTGCTCTCAGCGAAGTATGCAGTGCTCTAGCTTTTGAGGGCCCCCGCCCCGTGCACGTTATCTGACACCCCGAATGACACCCTCCTTGACCTCCTCGACTTCCTCCTCGCCTGCTACCACCGACGACCCGGCACCGCCGCACCACGTCAAGTCTGCTACTACAGCTGTTCGTGCTCGTCACACCGTCTCCGCCTCACCACCGCCTCACTCTGCCTCTTCTGCAACCCGCCCGCCGCAGCACGCCCGGCCTCCAACTCTGTACATGGTGTCAATAGCCCAAGGGACTCTGCATCATAACACATAGCGTATGCGCGTGCATAGCTAATGCAACAAGTTGCACTAGAGCGATTAGAAGTTGATCGCTGCTCCCCTCTGGAATGTGTGTCAGCGCAAGACAAGGCAATGGCAAGGTCACCCACCTGCTTCTTGTCACCACCGAGCTCGAAGTGCTTGCAGCGCTTGAGGGCGATCTGCGACTTGGACTTGCACGAGGTGCACTCGAGACGGAGGACGACCTTCTTGGTCTGTAGAGCGCGGTCAGATTGGCTGTACGAAGCGCAGTGACACCTGTACGCACGGTCTTGGCCTTCTTGTGGAAGACGGGCTTGGTCTGACCACCGTAACCGGACTGCTTCCGGTCGTAACGGCGCTTGCCCTGGGCGAAGATGGAGTCCTTGCCCTTCTTGTACTGGGTCACCTTGTGAGGGGTGTGCTTCTTGCAAGTCTTCGACTTGCAGAAGGTGCGGCGGGTCCTGGTAGAGGTTAGTGCCTGTGTCGAGTCGCGTCTCGGTTCCGGCCCAGCGTCTGGTTTGCCTGTCCACACAGTCGCCTCCACGCCTGCTGGTGTCCTCCTAGGCTCGGCGGCGGCCTCGCAGGTCCACTGCCCCCTCCTCCTCAGTCTTCCTCGCCACCTTCCACGCAGACGCAGGGCCGAACCCGGTTCAAGAAAACGTACTTAGGACTGGGTAAAGTCAGCACAGAATCCGAGCACAAACACAGCCTGTCGGCGCAGAGCAACTCACATGTTAACCCTGTGGAAGAGAATCCCAATAGCGCGTTTGTGCGAGAGCACGGTTGATCGAGGTCAAGTCGAGGGCGTGCGGGAAAGTTGAAAGACGGTCATATTGGCACACAAATGGACACAGATTCCAATCGAACGCGTTCAAGACGACACAGAGCGAGGGCGAGGACAACACCGGGACGGTCATGACGGGTCGAGAGCGCGCATTCGGACAACAAGGCGAGCGTGACACGACACATATCGGACCAACGGGGACCACACGAGCGTTCAAGGACACGTATCACGGGCGTAGCGGCACGGAGAAAAGGGACAGCAGTCGCACAGCGAGGAGAGGAACGTCCGTCAGCGTCTCGTCGCTACCAGCTGCTCCGTGCACGCCGTCACCACTCACATTTTTGCCGCTTTGTCGATGGGTCTTGAAGCTTGAGGGCTAGATGTGCGACCACCTCGAAGACTTAGCAGTTTGGCACGCCGCCTGGCAATGGCGGGCGGAGGCAAAAATCATGGCGAAACTCGGCGTTTTGGGGTGTATTCCCGCTACCACGTGGGAGTGGCGATGGTGCAGCGGGGACTCCAGGTTGGATAGTGATCGACATCTTCGACTGCAATGCATGTGCAGGCGTGTTGCTAGAGGCAGCGAGTGTATGGGAGGACGGAGTGCATGCACGGGGAGGTGGTACACAAGGCTGGTGCAGGACGCAGAGCGGTGGCGCCAATAGGCGCCAGACAGGTAGGGAGCGTAGCAACATGTCCCCGTTGCAATCCTTGTCCCCATTGCAATGGGGCGATGCTGAGTCTGGGGCCAGTAGTCATAGCTTGTCAAGTAGGCGTCGAGAGAACAATGGCATCGGGAGAGTAGCACTCAGCTCATCCCAAGAGGATGCATCATCGACAGTGCCCCAGGGGTTGGGATCGCGAACAGAGTGATTGTCCTCTTGTGTATCTAGAAGCTACACCGAGCTGCTCCACAACACACTGTCCTGATAGGAAGCCGACGGCAAACACCTGGGAGCTACTGTTGGTCTCGTCCTCCTCTCGTCGAACGTGTCAAGAGTGCATCTGGACACCTCTAATTGCAATATCGCATCTCAATCTTATCGAGCTTATCGCGCTACAAGACGATCTCGGAAATGCCCACGTGGCACATAACGCCGATACCGTGGCTAAACTAATTTACTTCCGGGCCAAACGCTCAGACCACATTCTGAGAATCGTCGTCCTGTCGACAATTTGCTTCCGTCTGGCCGCCCCCTCGCTGCGCGCCAGTCGAGCCTCGCTGCTAGGTGCTTTTCCCCTCGTTCAGCGTGCTGCTTCCAACCTTCAACAAAACCACCCAAAATGTCGACCTTCGCTCCCCCCGAGGCTCACCAGCAGTTCCAGGTGTGTATCGACACGGCCGGCGTCAAGAGCACGAGCGCGCGCGCGAAAGAATGGAGGGATTCGGGCGGCTGGATGTCTGGCAGCGGAGGACAGACGGCGGTGTGGATGTGGATGGGGTCGAGACGAGACGGCGTCGAGGCGTGCGGACCCGTTGTGCGCGTGCACGGCGTTCGCAGCCTCGATGGCAGCGTCGACGACCCCAGAAGCAGAGACAGACGACCGCGCGCTCGTGCTACAACGACACCCAAGCCACAAGCCAAACCTGCAACAACCGCTGACCACCCCGCAGCACATTCTCCGTCTCCTTAACACCAACGTTAAGGGCGGTGGAAAGATCATGTTCGCCCTTACCGAGATCAAGGGTGTTGGTCGCCGTTACTCGAACCTTGTCTGCAAGAAGGCCGACATCGACCTCAACAAGCGGTTAGTCTGGCTTTGAGTACCCCACAGACACAACCTCTAACCCCCTCCAGTGCCGGCGAGCTTAACTCGGACGAGCTCGAGCGCATTGTCACCATCATGCAGAACCCCGCCCAGTTCAAGATCCCCACGTGGTTCCTTAACCGTCAGCGTGACCTCGTCGACGGCAAGAACTCGCACATTGTCTCGAACCAGATCGACCAGAAGATGCGTGACGACCTCGAGCGCCTGAAGAAGATCCGCTCGCACCGTGGTCTCCGTCACCACTGGGGTCTCCGTGTCCGTGGCCAGCACACCAAGACCACTGGTCGCCGTGTCGGCCGCGCCGTCGCTGGCAAGAAGAAGTAAATTTCTCGCGATAGCCACCAGGTTGTCGTCGGCGGGGGCTCGAGGTCGCGTGGGCACGAGGATGGGTGCCTGCCGTCTCACATTTCATACAGGGATGCACGCATTCTTTCCGAGGGGAGTGTGCATGTTGGAGTGACGCATGGGCACGTTGGGTGTGGTTTCGACAGCATGGTCTACTAACTGGTGTGGCCACTGACAGATGGCTGAGTGGCTGCCGCACCGGCGTCTGCCGTGCAATGTGGCATCAACTTGTTTGCCCTCGCTACTCCCTGTGAGGACCAAGCAAACTCTTCAACCGCATACTACTCAAACCGAGCCCCGCTCCCTCCCCGACGCCCCTTCACTAAGATACCATGATGCATGCTGTAATGATAGAGACTGTAGCTCCCACTGTGGCTCTCACTGTAGCTCCCACTCTAGCTCCCACTGTCGCTCCCACCCCCTACCTACGCCTGGTCCACCTGCAGATACTTGCTCTTCTCCCTGTTCACGAGGATATCCCTCACGATGCCAACGAGCGCCTGTGAGTCAAGTCGAAGCTCCAGCGACTGTCGCGTCAGCAAACCGCGCACAGCAGCCACACCCACGTCCTTGCCGGGCCCGCGCTTGCCGCCGTCGAGCTTGCGCCAGTCGCGCAGGCGGTGCTTCTCCTGTACTGGGACGTAGCCGAGGTTCAGCATGCCGGCGAGCAGCGCATTGTCCGCTGGCGTGTCAGCTCCTCCGCCCCCGCCGCGCACGTACGCTGGAAGCCGGCGTCCTCGAAGATCTCGATCACCGTCGCGCCGTCCCCGGGCGGCATCCACACGCTCTGGAGCAGCTCCTCGCCATGCACGCTGATCAGGATGGTCGTGCGCGACATCAACGCGACCTTCTGCGCGCGCGTCATCGACTTGAGCTTGGTGATGTGCACCTCGGCGATATCAGTCAGGCCCTTGAGCGCCTCGATGAACGCCTTGCGCGAGCCCGGCGCCAGGCCCGGCCGGCCGTCCTTGTCTATGAAGACGACGACGGGGAGGCCGTACTTGCCCACATTGGGCAGCAGGTCGCCTACCGACTCGGCCATGTTGCTCGCGAAAGGGGCGAAGAAGTCGAGCGGCGCAGGCACATTGACAATGTGCGCGTTCATCTTGCCCCAGCGGCTCACGTCGCCCTGCACCGAGTGTGCCGAGCCTGGGGGGGTCAGCTGTGCGCGGGAGGAGCAACTCACGGCGGTCGACAATCACGACCTTGTCGAAGATGTAGCCCACCTCGCCGGCCGCCATGTCGTCCCAGGTCATCTTGTCGTCGATCGGCACGCCGGGGAGCGCACGCTGGATAAACCACGCGTCTGGGCGTCAGTCCGGCCCGCGACGCCACGCACTCAGCGACTGGCTGTCCCTCCAGCTCTTGTCGACGCCGCAGCGCGGGAACATTAGCCGGCGGGGGTACACGGTCTCGATGGGCTCGTCGTCGTCGAGCGTCGACGCGACCGCACGGACGGCGGGGATGAATACTTCTGGCAGGAAGTGACTGGCTGTCAGTGCGGCGATCACAAGCTGATATCTCACCCGTGCACGGCTACCAGGCGCGGCGGTTAGCAGCGGCCTCAGGACGCGGTTCAGTCAATCTCACCCATGTAGCCGGCTAGGCGTCAGCACGGCGCGTCGCACGCGACTTACCAGCTCCGGGGGGGTCGTTGAAGATGTACGTGACGCCCGGCAGGCGGACGACGCGCTGGCCGAACTCGGCGCGCGCGAGCTCGGCGCCGACGGCCGTCGTCCACCGGTCCGCCTTGGCCGGGCCGCCGTGCTCGTCCGACATGATCGCCATAGGGGAGGGGAGCGCGGCGGACGCGGCCGCGTCGGGCACGACCGCAACGAGCGCGCCGCCCGAGAAGTAGAGGTTGGAGAAGACAGAGTATCCCTCGACGCCTGGGGTGTGAGTCGGGTTGCCTGACACGGCGCGCGCACGCGCTCGCGGCGCCACGCGCACTCACCGCCGTCATACGTCGTCCACGGTACCTGGTCGCCGAGGCCGACCCACGCGCTGCCGTCTGTCCGCTGGCTTGCGGCCGACCGTCCGCGCGCGTGCGCTGGCTCGCGCACAGGCCCGAAGAGGAGGAAGAAGGCGATGAGGACGAGGCTCGCGCTGAGCGCCACGCGCACCAGGCTGCGGCGCGACAGGATGGCCGGCGCCGCCGACGGCCGCTTCTTGGCCATTGTCGCTCTGAACGGCGCGGGCGGCATCGTGTGGTGGAGTGTGCGGTTGAGAGCGAGCGAGAGACGTGCGTTTTGCTGTCTGCTGTTGCCGCTGTCCACGGGAGCGGCAAGCTCAAGGTGTGTGGGATCAGTTGATTTCAGGGCTGATGGACGCGGCATGTCACCTCGACGACTATTATCAAGGAACCAATCTATTCAGCACGCGCGACGATTAGACTGACGACGCCTGCGGCGGGTGCTGGGCGTCGGCATCGACCAGAGGGCACACAGTCTCTGCGCGAGTGAGTAGCAGCATCCAGAGGCCCCTGCCACCCACCTGCCAGCTAACTCATCCTCACTCCACTTTGTATTCGACGCCTGTAACCGCAAACCTTAGGGAGAGCCTCAGGGAACTAGAGTTTCAAGTCTAATACAAGTCCGTCTCACAGTTACAAACACCGCCACAGCGCCCTCCGATGCATACACGCACAAGGCGACAAACACCAGCGGCCTAGTCACTGTCGTCGTCGCCGCCGAGGAAATCCATGACCGCAGCCATCGCCGAGCTGTCCTTGGTGCCGTTCTCGCCGTCGTCGGACACCGAGCCTGCCGTCGCGGCAGAGCGCCGGGCGCGGCCGCCTCGCGCTGTCGACGACAGCCCACGCGAGGCCTCAAACTGCCTGACGTCGTCTGGGTGTCAGCGCGTTCCCAGGAGTGTCCTCACTGAGCTCGGAGGCCAGCTCCCTCTGCTCTTTCAGCGCCTTGGCCTTGGCCAGGGTTGGCTTGCCCTCCATGCCGAGTGATTCGAGCAGCGAGACGATGTGTTTGGCCTCTTCGCGCGGCTGTTGGTCAGTGTGGGCTCTGGGATCTCAAGCATACTGTTGAGCAGCCGGCCAGCTCTTTTGTCCTGGGGTTGGAGTCAGCTGAGACTATCTGAACTGGACAGCTTCACCCACCACATTTTTCGCACTCCGCAGGCCAGCACCATCCGCTTCAGGTTGTTCACGCGCACCTCGTCGGCAGACAGCTGGTGGTCAGCTAACCCCAAGCGCGAATAGCTCACCCCCGCATTAGGATCCTTCTTGGCCTTCTTCGCTTTCCCGGCCGTGCTCTTGGGCTCCTTGGCTTTGCGTTTCGTCTGAGGCTCATCGTAGACACTCGACATGGCCGACGACACCGATGCAGAGCGTGGCTTTGTCTTGGCCTTGCCCCCCTTCGGAGGCTCGTCGTACACGCTTGACATGACCGAAGACGCTGGGCTCGAAGGGATCTCCACAACCTCCGGACTGTCTTCCCTCTTCGCGGGCTTCTTCCGGCTCGCGGGTCTTGACTCTTCCTCCTCCGACTCAGCATCAGAAGCTGCAGGCGTACTCTTGCGGGCTTTCGAGGCTCGGCCCTTCGACGTCGGCGCCGCACCCCGCTGGCGTGCGGGGGGCTCGTCGACCTCGCTCGACTTGGACCCCTCGGCAGCTGAGCTATCTCCCCCGTCACCACCGTCCTCTAGGTTCTCCTGCATATCAGCTTCAGTCTGCAGAGATCACGTACAATAGCAGCCCGAATTGCGCTCTTGACCGCGCTCTTCGCGTCCGCGCCGTCCAATGCCCCCGGAGCCAGCCCTAGGCTCTTGCAAACTGCCAGCCGCGCAGCCGACATGGTCAGCTCCCCGCGGTCCAGCGACCCGTCATCATTCGCGCGCCGGACCACGAGGCGCGCGTGCTTGGGGATCTTGGCGAGGATTGTTGCGCTCATGGCTTGGGTGATGGGAAGAACGAGACTGCGATCACCTGTTGTGACGTTTTGGACGTCGTGACTGGATTATTTTGAGGCCGTCGATTGGAACCAAACAATCTGTTGTGTTGGTTCTGTATGAGGATCTGCAAGGGCGTATGCTTTGGCACCTTACACAACGTCGCACACTGAGTTGAGCCCTGTGCTCCCAGCCATCCCTCTCTTCATGCATGCACATTTCGACTAGTGATGACCGCTGTATACACCTCAGGACACAACGACAGTAATCTAAGGGGAGTCTAGTTCCAAGTTAGGCGCCGGACCACGTGGGCGGCCAATAGGCCTGCCAGCCTCGCACACTCCGTGCCTGGCCACTTCGACTCGTCCGGACTTTCAATGTCGTCGGTCGCTGGCTGCTCGACGCTCGTACAGGCCACACAAACGAGCCCAACTCGCAACCTCAAACGTCGAAGCGTTCATCACACCCACCCAAAATGTCTCTCCCAACAGTTGAGGAGGTGCAGACCGCAATTCTGACGACTCTCGACGCCTCCGGCACCATCGATGACTCGCGCAAGCTCACCGTTGGAACGACCTCGCTCGGCAGCCCCGAGGGCCAGGCCGTCGTCAAAGCTGCCCTCGACTCGCTCTTGAGCAAGGAGGTGCGTCCAGAGTCGGGAAGCGGTGCTGGATCGGAGATGCGGTGCCCACTTCCCGAGACCATCGCCGACGGAGCCTCCGCTGACCCCACCAGATGGTCGAGTACACCCAGATCACCAACAACCTCTGGGTCCTGACCAAGGAGGGTAACGAGATTGCCGACACTGGTTCGCACGAGTACCGCGTCTGGGCAGCATTGCCAGAGGCTGGACAGCCCGGCCTCAGTGTCAAGGACCTGACGGTGAGGCCGACGAGTCGATAGACGCTATGGCCGCCTGGCACTGACACTCATCTAGGCCGCGCTCGGCGCAGACACGGTCAAGGTCGGCCAGGGACGCGCTTTCAAGAGCAAGTGGATCGCCAAGGATGCCACCGGCGGCTTTGTCAAGGCGGTGAGTGTTTGGGTGGGCTGAGGAACAGAGCTGACGCCAAAAGGCCACAGAACCAGTCGACGCGACGGCCGGGGCGCTCCGCGAGATCAAGAGCACTGGACTCACCAGCGGCGGCGAGGCTGAGCTCAAGGAGCTCCAGAAGCGCAAGCTCGTCCAGACTCGGTGCGCCGCGCGTGGGCTGCGACGTGCGCATGCTAACCTCGTCCAGCAAGCTTATCCACTACTCGATCAAGAAGGGTCCTCAGTTCGCCACCGAGGTCAAGACGCTCGAGACCGACCTTACTGTCGAGATGCTGGCTTCGTGAGCATCTCACAATTGCCTACCGCTGACATGTCTCAGCGGATCATGGGAGAATGCCGAGTTCAAGCAGTACAACTTCGCCGCCAAGGGCGAGCCGACCGACGGCGGTGCCCTCCACCCCCTGCTCAAGGTCCGCGAGGAGTTCCGCCAGATCTTCTTCGACATGGGCTTCACCGAGATGCCTGCCAACCGCTTCGTCGAGACGGCCTTCTGGAACTTCGACGCCATGTTCGTTCCCCAGCAGCACCCTGCCCGCGAGCTGCAGGACACTTTCTACTTGAAAAGTGAGTGTGTCGTGGCCTTGCTGCTGCCAGAGCTGTGGAAAGCTGACGCCGCGCCCCCAGGCCCCGCATCTGCTCCCGAGCCCCCCGCCGACTACTACGAGCGCGTGCGCAAGACACACGAGGTGGGAGGCTACGGCTCGATCGGCTACCGCGCGCCGTTCTCGCGCGAGGAGAGTGGCAAGCTGCTGCTGCGCACGCACACGACGGCCGTGTCCACCGCCATGCTGTACGAGCTCGCCAACCAGCCCGGCGGCTTCAAGCCCGCCAAGCTCTTCTCGATCGACCGCGTGTTCCGTAACGAGGCGACGGACGCGACCCACCTCGCCGAGTTCCACCAGGTCGAGGGTGTCGTTGCCGACTACGACATCACGCTCGGCCACCTCATCGGCTTCATGGAGGAGTTCTTCGGCCGCATGGGCAACAAGACGCTCCGCTTCAAGCCCGCGTACAACCCGTACACCGAGCCCTCGATGGAGATCTTCTCGTGGCACGAGGGCCTGGGCAAGTGGATCGAGATTGGTAACGTGAGTATAACCAAAACATCAGAGCTGACCCCAGTCTGGTGTCTTCCGCCCCGAGATGCTCGAGCCCATGGGCCTCCCCAAGGGCGTCCGCGTCCTCGGCTGGGGCTTCTCGCTCGAGCGCCCAACCATGATCAAGTACAAGATCCAGGACATCCGTACCCTCGTCGGCCACAAGACCGACCTCGGCGCCGTCAAGACCCGCCCGGCTGTCCGTTTCGAGAAGGACGACTAGATAGGGTTGTAGGAGATGATACCGCGCTAGACCATCATGACATGCGAGCCTGCTCCGAGGACACCGCCCGGAGTGGTGGGCACCTATGCGTTGCATTAGCTGGCGTAGCCCTCGTGACAACTGACGCACTCGACTCTGCACCACGCTCATAACTGTCCAAACTATGCATAACAACGCGCATATAAGAATCTATTCTACTTTGGGAACAACTTAAACTTTGCCGAGCTTGTGCATCTCCTCGAGCACGTCGAGGATGGTGGAGGCCGACCACGCCTGCGTGTTGCACGAGTCGCGGCAGTACGAGCCGTCGTGGTTCGTGAGCTCTGGCAGGCCGCGCCATGGGTCCTTCTCAATGTGCTTGCGGAGCTTGAGGAAGACGGCCGAGATGTGGTGCATCGTCGCGGAGGGGTCCTGCACGCCGTCGCCGGCAAGGCGGTCGAACCGCAGCCACGCGGTGAGGAACCAGCCGAGCGGGAAGCCCCACTCGGGGCCCTGGTGGTAGTTCCAGCCGTTGGCGATAGTGATGTCGGTGCCGTCGTTTTTGTTGTCGTAGTCGGGGCGGTACTGCGAGTCCGACGGGTCGAGCGTCTTCATGCCCAGCGGCGAGCGGATGACCTTGTCGGCGAGACGCAGCGCCGCGATCGCACGAGACGGCGTGAACAGCTCGGGAGCGACCACCATCGGCAGCGTAAAGTTGCAGCGCAGCTGGTAGTCGGACCACTCGCGGTCCTTGGGCGTGCCGTACACGTCCTTGTACATGCCACGGCGGTTGACGAGGCCCTTGTTGATGACAAACTGGTCGTCCTCGGCAGGGTCCACGGGGACAAAGTAGTGCTTCTCAAACGATGACTGGATGAGGTCGGCCCACTGCTTGTAGGTGATGAACGCCTTCTGGCCACGAACAGTGGCGTGAACACCCTCGAAGGGGAACTTGCCCTTCTCGCTGAGCTTGGCGAGCCAGGACAGAGTCGACTTCAGCAGACCAGTGATCTCGATCGGAGCTCCGTCACGGGGAGTAGCAGGCAGACCCTTGTTACCAGCCTTGGCGGACGAGCCCATCTTGTCCATCCAAGTGCCACAGTTGTAGCGGTTGCCACCATGGATGAATCCAGTCTCCCAGTCTGTCCAGATCTTCTGGTTGAAGCCCTCGTCCTTCATGTCGCCATCAATGTTGGGGCCGGCATTGTACTCCCTGAACTCGATGCCCTCAGCGTGACGCTGAACAATCTCCTGCACGAGCTCGGCGACAGTGCTGCTCCAGGAGAAGGCGCGAGGGTCGTCCCAGGCAATCCAGGTATCGTCTGAGGGGAAGCGACGCTTGACGGGGTCATCGAGGAGCGACAGGCCGTCCGGCGCATGCTTGGTGTAGTCCTGGATGTTCTGGACAAACCACCAAGGAGAGTCGCGCGAGTTGTAGCGAGGGTTGCGGCCAGAGTCGAGCAGGTTGGGGATCAGACCGTGCTTGAGAGTCGCGCCGAAAGCATGGATATGTTCACGGGCAGCCTCGTAGTTGCCAGTGGTAAGGAAGAGACCACGCAGGGAGATGAACTGGAGTCAGCGGGCAGTCGATTTCCGAGACACTCACGACATCACGACCCCAACACCTGCCCCAGCCAGCGGTAAAGTGCGGCAAGCCAGCAGCAAGACTAGGCACTGGCCTGCTGGGGATGATACTCGCCGACTTGACCTGGCCATACATCTGCACCGAGCAGAGCGCCAGGTCGTGGATGAAGGTCGTGCCCGACGAAATGAACTCGGACTGCTGCTCAAAGACGGCCTGACGCGCTGCCTTGTACGCCTCGAAGATGACCAAGGAAAAGAACTTGGGGCGCATAAAGTCGGGCACAGTCGCCTTGATCACGTCGAAGCGGTCCTTGTACCACTTGGCCGGCGTGTCCAGGTTGGGGAACACGTCGGTCTGGTGGTGCAGGCGGTCGTGCACATAGTCGAGAGCCCATGTTCCCTGTCGGAGATGCTCGCACAGCGGGTGACCGAGGTCGTTGTGCTCGACAATGCTCCTCAATGGGGCCATCCAGCCCTCGAGGCCGCAGTAGACCAATGCACCAAAGTCGGGGATGTTGTAGACGCCGTCCCCACCAGTGGCGTCCCTCTCCTCGCCGTCGGCACGGTGGAGGACAACGTTGAGCTCGACGAGGTTGAGATCGCCGAACGCCTCGCTCGCTCCCGACCGACAGAAGGCCTCAAGCTTGCTCGACATTTCCTGAGCGTCAGTTCTGATATTCTCATCAACTTACGCTCATATCCGTCGAGAAGACAAGGATGCTACCAGGGTCAAACTTGTCCGGCACCGTGAACTGGGTGTAGTCGCCGTGGTCATCTCGGCCGT
Source organism: Vanrija humicola (assembly GCA_008065275.1). NCBI lineage: Eukaryota > Fungi > Basidiomycota > Tremellomycetes > Trichosporonales > Trichosporonaceae > Vanrija > Vanrija humicola. The sequence continues at coordinate 19,491 of QKWK01000012.1, forward strand.
TAACAATCTTGACCGTTTCGGCAGGGATCTCCTCCAGTGTGGATGGGATACCGTAGTGGACCTTGTCGTCATCCTTCCACTCGCTGAGGCGAGTGTGCAGGGTAGCGCCGAACAGGAACTCGACCTTGGTGCGGGACAGCTTGAAGGGGTTGACCCAGCCACGGCCAGAGCTTCCAGGGAAGGCAGTGTGGGCAACAAGCATGTATCCCTTGTGGGTGCGGGGGTGTACGCGGTGGATCATAATGTACTCGCCCTCCTCATGGACGTGGCCCTCGTCGTATCCGCCGTACATCATCTCGGTGTGCAGGTTGTTGAGGATACGCTTGACACGGCCGATACCGCCCTTGTTGTCGTCGGCAACATTGTACATGCGCGTGTCGGTGACGAGGTTGAGCAGCTGAGGGTACAGGTCGTCAAAGCCCTTGTTTGAGCCGATGGCGGCTTTGGTGAAGGTCACCAGGGCACCGGTGGACAGAGCGTCCTCTGCGGTGCGCTTGTGAGCAGGCGACTCGTTGTCGTGAGTCACGTCGTAGAAGACGGCGTGCGGCGCAGATCCCGGCAGAGGCGTCACGATACACGGGCGAGGGGCACCGCCGTGGTAGAGCGGTGGCAGCTCTGACTTCTCGGACAGGACCGCGCCGGCCATAGAGCCAATGGGCTTGCCGACGCCGAATCGGTACAGCAAACGGGCAAACTCCTTGTTGTCGTTGCCGTTGTATGCCTCGCGGACAAGACTGTTGAGGCCGAGCTCGCGGACAAACTTGAGGTCAGTCTCCTCGCTGCCAGTGAAGAGCTCGGCCATGACGTAGAGGTTGGGGTTGATGCGGCGTCCCGCGTCAATGATGTGGACGCCGACGTGGAGCGGAGTCGAGTGGCAGTTGTCCAGACGGAAGCCGTCGAACACACTCGCGAGCATCTCGGCATACTCGGTCATGTGGGCCCAGAGCCACGGGTTGTCGGACGGGCCACGTCCGTAGCGCAGCTTGACGCAGTCGCCCCACACGATCACCTCACGGCGAAGGTACGCCTTGGAGGGGTACTCAGCAAAGTTCTTGAGGGGGTCAGCGGCCCACATCCAGCCGTTGTTGGCGACCGCAAGGGCCTCGGCAGGGAACTTCTTTGTCTTCTCCGTCTTGGGGATGCGGGTGAAGTACTGCTCGACAATAGGGTTCCTGCCATCAGCTGCTACAACCTCAACGCACTCACTTCTTGTTGATGGCACCCAGCTGGGGGCCACCCTTCTCAAGACGGGTGTAGCGGAGGCGGCCGACGATGTTGTCGCGGGCGGCAGCGAGGTCCTCGTTACACTCCTTGTAGAGATTGACGTTGGCAATGTCCAGGAGCTTGCCCCATTGACGCGCGAGGTCCGCGCCGCTCAGTGTGGGGAACGCAGCCTTGGCGAAACCTGCAGCCTTGTCGGCTGGCACGTGGGTGCCGAAGCGCTTGGAGAAGGTGCGGTAGTTCTCGACAAAGTCGGGTGTGGAGTAGGCGATCTCTCCGAGTTCGGCAATCGCCTTGCCCTCGAGGCTCTCGCCAAACCACTCGGTGACCTTGCCGGCCTTGAGGGCCGCCTCGACCTCCTCGACGGACGTCGCGACGTCGAAAACGTAGTACTGCCACAAGTGCGCACCGCTGATGGCGCCCTGGATCTCGTCGCGGAGTCTCATGAGGTCCTCCTCGCCGCGGATAACAACGGCGCCGCGACCGCTGGTAGCGAGGTCGTCAGTCAGCTTGAGCATGGCGTCCTCGAGCTCGACAGCAGGGGCGAGGTGCGGAGTGTTGTATGGCGAGTAGCCTGCCTCGGGGTGGTCCTCGAGCCAGGGGGTGTCGAACGCCGTGTGGTTGAGCACCACGTCGGTAATGGCACCGAGGCCGTACTTTGACTTTGCTCGCTCGAGCGTCTGGGCAATCTGCTCGATGCCGCCCTCCTCGGCCTTGGGATCTGTGAGGAGCGTGGGGTCAAACGAGAGCTGGTCGGCAATCGAGTAAGGGCTGCCCGAGGAGCCGCGCGTGTGCAGCGGCGTGTAGTGGATCATGTTGTAGCCCCTCCGGCTGGCCTCGGCGAGATATGGGTCCCACTCGTTGATCTTACCCTGCCACTTGGCGATGACCGACAGGATGGACAAGGCGTCGAGGGGAAGGTTGACGTTTTTCTTCTCGATCGCGGCCGATGTAGTGTCGTGCAGGGGGTCCGCCGGCGGGGCGAGCTTGAACGGCGTGCGCGCCGGAAGCGAGATGATGGGGTCGACGTTGAAGTAGCCTCTGCGGCCAATGACCCTCCCCTCGGCGCTGTCATGCTCGATAAAGTACGCGAACGCGCCGGGTGCCGAGATAGCGAGGTCGACGTGGATCGGCCTGGCGCGGCGTCAGACCCGTCACACTAAACACTGCTCACCTTGAGACGTCGGACGGCAGCTCACGCTCCGACCACACGCCGCGCTCGAACACGCCGCCGTCCATGGGGAAGTCGCTCTTGAGCACGGCGTTGCGGGTACACGGCGTGCCTGCGTGGATCGAGAAGCGGAGGACGTACGGCTTGACGGGCGGGGGAAGGCGGACATACTGGGGAGGGGGTTAGTATCGTCTCTGCGCTGCCAGTGCACACGCACGCTCTTGCCCTCGGGCGGGCCGCCGTCGCCGTCGAGCCACAGCTCCCAGACGAGGACGGCCTCGCCGTCGCTCTCGCCGGAGAAGAAGGCGATGGCCTCGTCCTGCGGCGTCTTGGGTGTGCGCGGCGTCGTCGTGCTCTGCCGCCGCACTGGGGGGCGGGGCATGACGAGGGGCTGCGGCCGCGGCTTTCCGGCAGCGACTACCATCGTGCGGGAGGGGCGGGGGAGGGGGGCAGGTGTGCCAAATGAGCTCCGGCACGTGGAGCGGAGGGCGAGGTTGGGTGTTGAGTCGAGGTGTGGGTGGGGTGCTGGTCTAGCTGGTCGCTACGCGTCGCTGCGTGTCGAGTCGGTGCGTGTCGCGTGCTGGCTAAAGTAAAATAATGCAGGCAAGGTCTTTGCTTGATGGAGGAGCAGCAGCAGCAGTCGCTGTTGCGGAGTGGTGGATGCGATCCCGGAGGCCCACCGATGCGTCAATCGTCTCCGTCCAGTCGCACCGTTGCCGATCAGGGTCCAGACGGGCCAATGCCATTGCCGCCTGCCACGCCTGCCGCGCCGCGCCACGCCACGCGCCCCGTAACGCGCCGCCCTCCACTGTGCGGTGCGTGCACCATCGTCACGACGTCATGTGGCCATGACTCATATCGCACAGACTCGAGGTGGAGGTGGGAGAAGCCATATCCTCACCTCGACCAGTGCACACACTTATGCATCGCATGCAGAGGGAAATCACGCGACGGAGAGGAGGGAGGGTACGTCCACGCGCTGGTCGATGCATGCCCAAATGCCTGCAGTGGGGTGCCTTGCAAGCCGAGAACCGACGACAGACAGCCAACGCGATCAGTTCTGTGGCAGACGCTGGGCCGTACATCCCCATACACCATCGTCCTCCCCAACCAACAAATGCATGAGTAGAATCCCCACTCTGGCTTGAGCGCAGTAGCTTTTGGATCAGTATTCCTGCAAATAAAGCGGCCGGGGAGCTGCATTGGGTGAGTCCGGGTGCTAAGATGAGTGGTCCGCGCCTCGTGGCACGCGCCTTCTCGGGCCGTTGCAGTCGGTCTCTGGTGGCGGCTCAGTCGATGTTCTTCTCGCAGTAGTTTGCAGTGTGTAGCCTCTACCATGTATTTTCGTCTTTACAGGGCGGTCCATTGTTTGGTGCGCTGGAGATCTCATGTCCACGACGATGCACATTCGCCACGAAGTTATGCCAGTTGCCGCCATTGAGCTTCGTCCGCCTGAGCCAGGTCCGCGTGGGTGCACCAGTGATGCATGCATGATGCCAGACAATACGTATGGCCTTCCGTGACGCCAGCGATTAGGGCCGAGCGCACAAGGCATGCAACCACGGCCGCGAGGAAGCGAGAAGTGATGGGACACAACAATGAGCACACACACATCTGTAGCAGTTCCACGGCATTGTCTCCTTCCCTCCGTTCCCGAATGGCCCGTCCCCAGCGAACCCAGAGCAAGTGATCACTGACTCGGTCATTGTCCTCCTCCAGAACTGCCTTCCTCCACCTCCTTTCCAGCAGGACGGCCACCCAGCGGGCACCCAGCGAAGACACCCAGCGACGCACGGTCGCCCTGTCGTCGCCTTCGCAAACCACGCTCGCACCGTCGCACGCTGCCCGCTCCACCGCCCATTGTCCCAGCGCCCAAAGGAAGCCGGCCACCGGCGCAGGTGCCACCTCGGAGACTACAGCAGCAGGCACCTACGCCCGCGCCCACGCCCACGCCCACGCTCGTCATACATCACAGGTCCTGGCGTCCGCGTCGCAGGCACGCCGGGCTGTATCTGGTCAGATCAGATCCACGGCAGTCAGTCGCATATGTTGTTCCAGATGTGAACACGGCGGTCGCTTCGCGGACAATGAGAGCCACGAGTAGCGTGCCACACCGGGCCCGAGTGATGGTTCGCAGGCGTGCAGTGATGGGCGCGGAGTGATGGCGGGATCTTGCCTGGCCTACGCCCCGGCGCCGGGTTCGTTCGCAGGCTAAACCTTGATGCAGCCATCACCCCGGCCGGTGCATTGTACGAGAAGCGCGTGCATTGCATTGTCGTCCATCGCTCACCGCAGAGGGCGATACCCGACCGAGGTGGACGGCCGACCGGCCGGCCGGCGTCATGGCGGGGCCGGGTACGTTCACCGACCGACGTTGTGCAGGCGTAGACGGGGTTGCCCGTGTGCGTTGTAGGCAACCCGCGTAGGCTGCTGCACCACTGCGTAGGCGGCTGCAGCGGCGCACGGCTGTTGTGTCCGGTCCTCACTTCCTCACCTCGCCACCCGCCGCACAGGTCGCCACACGCATCGCGGCCAACCTCGCCAACAGCAGCAACAGCAGCGTCGGAACGGCGCAGGCCGCGAGCTGGGCGCCGTCTGCCAAGAATAGGGGGCCGCTGGGTACAGCCAGCGGCGACCTACCCCCCAGCATCACCCAGCGCCAGCCTTGGCCCACTCAGCCAGCCTACGCCCCTACGCCCACGCCCACGCCCAGCGCCCAGGGCAGTATGTGCCAGAACCCCCTGGGCGCAGGGGGCGCATGAGCGCATACCTGCCCAAAGAGGCAACTGCGCCCTAACGACGCAAGCGTCAAATTTGCACGCTATTGGCCAGCGGGCGCCATTGTACCTGAGTAGGAAAATGGGGCGGGGGCAGACGTGGTGGCTGTGGCTGAGTCGGCACACAACACGGACACCGCAGAGTGCACACACACACAGCTCACAGCATACATAGCCCCGGCATCCCCCATTGCCACTCAACACTGTACTTAATACATCAAGCAGCCGACAGCGGCCCACAACCACCCACTCACTCATCTCCACTCCTCCTCAAGCACACAGCATGAGCACACTGCGACCACCCGTCGCACGGCACCCGACTTGCACCATGCGTGCGTCGCGCCACATTGGTTACCCGGCCTAGTGAGAGCCTCATGACCCCCTGGTCAATGTTTCCTCACGGCTTACCAGCTCTTTTCTAAAGGTGAGGTCTTGGTCGGACCTTACTACCGCGGGCTACTTCTTTCTTCTACAGTTTTTATTCTTCGGGGGGCTATGCTCTACGAGCAGCGAATGTTTGGCGTCGACGACGACCACGAGACCTCAAGACCAGCTGAGTCATTTTTCCTTTATCGGATCAAAAAGAAAGAAAAGCCAGAGGCTGCCCTCGGGCATGCCAACCAACCGGGATAGAATCGCCTTCCCCCGCCTAGCTGCATCGCGAGCATAACGACTGGCCTTATCCGGTCGGCGCACCCCTCTCTCCGTCCCGCGTCTGCGAGGCATGGATGATGGCTGCGTCGCCCTGCCACGAGTGCGCGAGCGAGTCCCTGCGAGCCGGGTAGTGGCGTCGGGATTCATTCCAACAATCTTCCACAAAACAGGTGAAACGGGCGTCGGCCAACGCTTTATCCCTCAAGGACCGCAAGCAAGCTCGAAAGCTCTCGCCAACGTCCAGCGCACCTTACAGGACCCGGCAAACACGTCACGGTTCATCGTAAGGGTGCGCAGCTTTGGTTATTCTGCCATGTGTTGCTGTTGTTGACGCATGTCTCCGCATTGACTATGATCGATTGCCGTTTACCTTTACTCTCTTTCCTTTTCCTCCTTCCTTCTCCCCCCCTCCCCATTATCCTTCACATACAACAGCCTCCTGGGCCTCTACGAGATCCATCTGGCGTTGGCAAACTGCCCACTTCTCGTCCTACCCGTCGTGGGTAGGTCGGGAAGTGGGCTTTTTTGCGTTCGGCCGGCGACAGGCGTACGATGCGCCGGCAGACTAGTAAGCACAGCGCAGCCGCGAGGCGAGGGGCTGTGCGTACTCGTGTGCCGGGGTGTGGTGTCGCCGTCGGGTCGGCAGAGGTCGGCGGGTGGCCGTCACGTGACGGATGCCACCTCCGGCGCCGGCGCCGACGCGTTGCGTTCGCCACACAGGCTGCTCGAACGACCACACCCCGCTCACCCCCCCCCACTCACCATGCATGCATCGCCACTCGCCTCCGCGGACGGCATGCAGACTGCGGCCTGGCCTGGTGTGCTACGCGCAGGGGCCAAGGCCGGCGTACGGTGTGCTGCCTGGTCGCGACCTCTCGCTGTCACCCCATACACGCAACGCCGCACGCAACGGGGCGGGCAATGGGGAGCGCATGCATGCATGCAACGGGGAGCGCAACGGGGAGTGCAACGGGGAGTGCAACGGGGAGTCGAGATGAACACCGCGTTGCGCCTCCGACCTCGACGCAGCCTCTCAACCTGCTGCAGCCCGAGATACTGTGCCAGTCTGTACGTGTCCCGACACAACCCCATAGCCGCGGCGCTGGCCGCACCGCGGCTGCATAGCCCATTACACCGCCCCATGGCCACCCAGCCCAACTCTCCTCGCGATTACCCCGCAATGCATACTACAGTTGCCCCGCCTGCCCATTCTAGCATGGACAAGACGGACGGCGGGTTGGACACTACCAAACATATAGAGGCGACGGAGGGGCTGTGCAGGGGGTTGGAACCTGGAAGAATAGAGGCAGTGGTGGGGTGGACGAGGCATATGTACTGATGTGCAGCGACAGCCCACAGCCCGCGTACGAGGCATGCGGAGAGAGAATGTGCCAACACTGGGTGCAGGGTGGATGAATGATGGGGACGCAGGAACATGCTTAGACAGTTTCCTTGGCTCCGGCGGACGGAGACGAGGTAGAGCGCGCAGATTCCAATGGCGTGTGCTCTTGGATCGCGGCGCTCAGCTCGGCAGCAACCTTGGGGTTGGCCGTCTGCGCAGGGTGTCAGCGGCCTCGTCTCCAGCAGTGCTCGACCACACACGTACCCTGATAGTGATGAATCTCCGCTCGGTGCCCTCAAACACGGTGGTTCTCAAGTGCTTGCCGTCCTCCACAACGGTCATGCCGACATACAGCGAAGCATTGAGAATGACACGTAGCACGCCGTCGGTGCGCATCACTGATTGTCAGCCACAGCCACGCTCTTGTCACGTACCGAGACGGGCTCCGCCGCCATCAGCCCTCCGCTTGTTGAGCCTGATCGCTCCAGTGCCTCGCTCCTTCCAGGCACTCTCCTCCATAGTGAACAGCTTGACGCGCGTCTGGTACACCGTCTCCTCCTCCTCCTCTCCTGTGAAGACTGAGGTGTCAGCAGAGCGTCACGTCGCATGGCACTCTTACCATCCTGCTTCTCCACCTGCACCTTCTCCTCCTTCTCCTCCTCGACCTTCTGCTGCAAGATGTCGCCAAAGCTCTTAGACGTGGATGCCTCGGCCTTGTCGGCATCTGCTGTGGCGTCAGGCTTCTTGGCCGCGAACGGGCTGAACGCATTCGAGTAATTGCCGAAGCCAGACGTTCCCGCAGGCTTGGATGCGGGTGCCGCCGAGTCGAAAGCAGACTTGGGCTTGACCGAGCCAAATGGTGACGACGAGCTTGCGGCCGACGCGAATGGTGACGATGAAGCCGCTGCCGTGCCGAAAGGTGACGACGACGATGACACGGACGCGAACGGCGACGACTTGGCGCTGAAAGCTCCGAAGGTCGCCTGGGGCTTCTTCGCCGGAGCAGAGGGGGGCGACGAGGGCGCAGCGGCCGCCGCTGTAGGCGAGCCCTTCTCAGCGCGCTCCACCGGTGCAGGCTGAGGCGTTAGCGGCTGGCGGGGTGGTCGCCGCCAACTCACCGAGGTCGACTTGCGCTTCTTCTCGTCCGAGGCGACGCTGCTGGCCTCGGGCTCGTCGCCGGCCTTTCTCTTCAGCGAGGGCGACTCGCTTTCCGACGTGCCACCCGACTCGCCGTCCTCGTCGGGCTTGCTAACCTTAACCCAGTCTGCGCTGTCGGCGGCGTCAGAAGCCGCCTTGGAATCGGCCTTGGACTCGTCCTTGGACTCCTCGGCCGCATCGACGTCAACGTCGGCCTTGGCCCCATCTCGAGCCGGCGCGGCGCCTTCCTCCCAGTTGAGCTCCTCAACCTTGCGGCGAACCTCTCCGACCGTGTGACCTTCCTTGCCTTCCTTAGCAGCCTCCCCACCCGCAGGTTTCAGCGCAGTAGCGTTGGCCGCATCCTCGTCCGTCTCGACAATGTCGGCGCCGGCGGCGGTAGACTCGAGACGGTTCTTCTTGGCGGCAATATGCGACGATGCAGGAGCCTCGCTTGCCTGAGGATCCTGGTTGTGGTCAGCGCGCTCTGCTCGGACCGCGCAGCGGCCTGCGTGTTGGCCGTCACTTACGACCGAGCCCTCGCGGCCCCGCTTGAGAGAGATGGACTCTGGGCGCATGGTCAGCGAATGATGCGAACGCCTGTGCATGTGTGTGCGTCTGTCCAGCGACCTACCTCGCGCGTTAGAGGGTTGGCCGTTTGAGGAAGCCTCGTCGGTGTTGGGTGGGGCGGTTGTCGGCCTGCCGTCGGGGGATGACATGAGCCTGTATTGTTCGGGTGTGGATGGACTGCTGCTGCGTGCGATTGGACGACCCGAGGGATAAGAGGATGCACAGGCGGGTGTGCGAGGGTGTTGGCTAGCCTTTGCGTTGGGCGAAGGTGGGATGGTGATTGATGCGGGGTGGGTTGTTGTGATGAGCCGAGTGTGTCGAGTGACGGCGGCGGGGTGGGGGTGGGTGGTGGCCGTGGTGGGTGCCGTGGTTGGGTTGTGGAGACGACGATTGCAGGTTGTAGGTGCTGCTTTTGCCTGCTACGGTGGGTGCCGGTATGTTGAGATACGCCGGGTGAATTGGTGATTTGGCTGCGTGACCGCTGCAATGTCAGCCAGTGAGCCTGCCAGCGGCCAGCGGCCAGCGGCAGCCTGTCATGGCTCAACACGGAGACGGCCCAACCTCCGTCACTCCTCCGCCAGCCAGCAGCACCAGCAACCACCACCACCACCTCACCCATTCATCCCTCGTGCCAGCCGCGCCGTCGCTTGCATCCTCTCCCTGCCCATCGCACCAAACCACACCACCCGTCTCGTCAACGTACACGGCGATCAATCAAGCCTGCAACGGACCTCTCTCTCCCCGGCAAAAGGTCACTCGGAACCCGCACATCATGGGCTACTACTACGGCGGCGTCTACAGCACGTCTGTCGCGATCGTTGTCGTCATTGGGCTCTACCTCCTGCTCACTGGTGCGTGCGGCCACGGCTTTGACAATGACTGCTGGACACGGACAACAAACCGCTGACAACCCACAGGCCAGGGACACCGCTTCAACGTCGGCCAGTTCCTCGAGGAGGTGTCGCCGTTCGCATGGGCGTCGACCGGCATCGCGCTCTGTATCGGCCTCTCGGTGGCCGGCGCTGGATGGTGGGTTGCGACCCGCAGGCGTCACTAACCACCCCCAGGGGCATCTTCATCACCGGCGCTAGTATCCTCAGTGGCGGTGTCCGTGCCCCGCGTATTCGTACCAAGAACCTCATCTCGTGCGTGTCGAACGTGGGCGAGTATGACGCCAGCTGACACGCGCAGCATCATCTTCGCCGAGGTCGTCGCCGTCTACGGCATCATCATGTCGATCGTCTTCCAGGCCAAGGCTAACGGCTTCGAGGTCGAGAAGGTGTACACTACCAACAACTACTTCACTGGTGAGTGACTGGGCTTGGCCCCGCTGACGGACCGCAGGCTTCGCCATCTTCTGGGGCGGTCTCGCTGTCGGCCTGTGCAACCTCTTCTGTGGCCTGACTGTCGGTATTGCCGGCTCATCGACCGCACTGGCCGATGCCGCGGACGGCGCGCTGTTCGTCAAGATGCTCATTGTGGAGGTGTGTAGCTACGACGCAAGGGTGATGAGGGGTGCTGACTGCGTCCCCAGATCTTCGGCTCCGTCCTGGGTCTCTTCGGCCTTATCGTCGGTCTCTTGATTGTGCGTAGAGCCTTAGCAGCCAGGTAGTGCCCAATACTGACTTCTGTAGTCCGGACAGGCCGAGAGCTTTGCCTAATTCCTCCCCACGCGCTCATCCCATCCCACCCCTCAACGTAGCTGCGTTGAGGCCGCCACCCTTCCAAACGACGGGAAGGCTCGTCCGGCCCTTCGGTGAGTGCTCGTGTCGCCATCTCTATCGTTGTTGCTCGCGCTGACTCTTCAGAACGGCCACCCGGCCCGAGTTTAGCTTCTCAATCTTTAGAACAGAACAATAGCATGCATGATATCATTGCAAGTCGTGGTATATAAGGTCGTCGCTGCGTGTGTCTCTCGCGCTACAGGTACCGCTTTGCGCTCGCGCGGACCTTTGTGTCGAACGCGGGGTTCCGGATGGGCGTGTTGACGGTCTGGAATGGGCTGAGGGAGGCCTGGGGGTGTTAGTGGGTGTTAGGGGGGGATGTCGGCGAGCGCGAGGTCTGGTCGTAGGGGATGGTTGTGAGCCGTCCCGCGGCGTGAGTCGTGAGCCGTCCAGCGGCGTCCACACCGCGCGTCCGCGCGTCGCTCTACGCCAAACAGGCGCGGCGTAACTGCACTCCCCGTCACCCCTAGCGCGAGCCACCACACGCACCTTCACATAAAGCTCCCACACCTCGCCGAAGAAGAGCCTGATGCCGTCGTCGTTCTTTGTGTCGTGCAGCAGGATGAACTTGACTGTGGGGGAGTCAGCGCGTCGTCGCAGCCGCAACCACACCATTTCCCGCAATGAACGCCGACACGGTCCACTCGTTGTGCCGGTCCACGGCCTTGAGATACCTGCGTGGGCCGTCGTCAGCCCCCCTCCTCCCTCCCGTGTCCGCGCCTCGACCCACAAACTCGCAGTGCCTTCAGACACCTCCTCGACGGCATCGAGGCTCGCATGCGCGATCATCTGCAGGAGGTGCTTCTCCGCGCCGCCGCCGCCCCCGCCGACGCCGCCAAGGCCGGGCGTCGAGCCGGCCGGCGCGCCGGGCGTGCTGGGTGTTGCCGCGTCGCTGCCGTTCGAGAACGAGCTCCAGGACGGAAAGGAGGATGTGCTGGCGGACGCCGGCGCGCCCTTGCCTGACGTGAACTGTGCTTCGAAGAGCGGCGTGTCGAGCGGCGAGACGACCGCGAGGTAGAACGACATTGTGGTGGTTGAGGAACGAGGCTGGGAGATGGCCGCTGCGAAATGGTGTTGTCGATGATGCGTGTCGGTGGAGGTCTCAGTGCGTCGGTGTGCGGCTTGCTACAACTGCCACCGGCGGCTGGACGGGGATGGCGGTCTGATCGACTCACGGCACCCCGCGCCGGGATGCATATCTGCTGCTCGAGGGGAAGAACAGCGGGAACACGGCCGCATGTGCATGCGGCGTACTGCGTAGCATGCGTGTCGCACGAGGATCGAGGAGCGCAGCGAGCACGCGCACGGCGCACGCTGGGTCTTGAACCAGTTATCAAATACATTATGGTACAACGCGCAGCTGTGCCGCGGCTACAATGATTATGAGATGTGTACGTCTATGCAGTGCGTGTCGATTGGTGCGTCCGAGGCGTGCTGCGTGCTCGGGGAAGGAAGGAAGGCGGTAGACGCGGAGGCCGGCTGGCGAGACGGAGACGGCAGCGTGGTGTCGACTCGCAGCGGTTGTGCGCCGAAGGAAGGTCGGCCACCCACTCGCTCTCGAGATCTCGAGGAATGCCTCCCACCCACCCACCTCCCCTGCTGCGCGAGCGATACTCTGCCCGTCCACCCACGCCTATGATCGCGAAATGATCAAGAAGTATGCCACCTCCCCCCCTCATCGCTCCGTCTCCCCACGCTCTAGCGCTTCTGCCCCGCCGCGACAACCGTGTTGCGTGTGCTGCGCGTGTCAGTAGAGCTTCTTTAGATCTCTTCGCTGGCTCTCCCTCGCGCGCGTCTCGGCATTGCGCGCCCGCGCGCCGTGGGATGAGTCGCAGCAAGCCCCACGCACAGGTTGTCAATGTAGGTACCGAGAAACTCGTTGTCGTTGCGCAGCTTGTCCGTCTCCTTCTCGACCTCGGTGATGCGGACGAGGAGGCCACGCAGGCCGTCGCGCAGCTCGAGGATGTTCTTGATTGTGCGTTCCTTCTCGAGCGTCGACTCGACCGAGGGCTCGGCGGCTGGAGCGGCGGCGGCGGCGGCCGACGCGGGCGTGGACCACGCGCCGGCCATCTCGTTTCCGTAGTCTGGGAGCGGCATAGGGGTCGGGGTGGAGAAGACGGTGTTGTTGAGGTCGAGTGGAGAGAGAGCTGGTTTATGAATTATGCACGAGCCGAGACAAATGTAGGATGTCGTTGACGCAAGTCGTAGGCGAATACAAGTTGGTGTTTTAGGATAATTGGCGTGCCTGGTCGCCGCGGTCTGCGCCGCGGTGTGAGTGAGCGACGGGGAGGCAAGGGACGAGGAGCAAAGGCGTGTGCCCGAGCAGACCGAGTGCTGCCTGGTGGGTGCACCTGCGCACCTGCCCATCTGCCCAGCCCGGCACACTTACCCCTGGCTCGCGGCCCTTATGGACCAACTGGCCCCCCACCCCGCACGCGTTGCATTTGGTCTGAACAGACACATTGACAGGCGCGCAGTCACAGTGCATGGAGGCCCTGGCTGGCTGGCCTGGGCTGGCTGGCTGGGTGTACATATCATGTCGGCATCTACTAGCACCAGTGTGCAGCGTGTCCGGCTGCCATCTCGTCACTGTGTCGCTGCTGCCGCCGCTGCCGCTGCCGCCGCCGTCGTCGTCGTGTAGCACGCGTCCGACCTTGCTCATTCCGGCAACTCGGTTTCCCTTCACGCCCTCACTTCACCTCACCACCCATCGCGCCCATTCAACAACTTCGTGTCCACTTGTCAACTTTACCACCTTTTAATATTCCTATTAGCTGCTCGACGGCACCCACACGCACACGCACACGCACAACCCCTAGCGACCCCTTCGCCCACTATTGCCACCGCGGCCGCTCGACACTTCCTGACACGTCCGCCCGCGGACGCCCCCCCCGCACCCGCCTCCGCCCCGCCCTTGGCCCAGCCCAGCCCGCCCGCGAGCCCGCCGACGCCATCACAATTCACGACCAGCTTGCCCACTGGGGCCTTGGCACCACCATAATCGCACTCACTGCTTAAGCGACGGCGCACAAACGCGCGCTGGCGTTGCGTCCCCCACCACCATGTTCCATTTCACCAATGGGAACAAGAACCAAAAGGGGGACAGAGCGAAGTCGCGCCAAAGCGCGCGAACCTCGACCTCGTCAGCATCGTCCGGCCAGCGACCACCGTCCTCACAGGCTGGCGATCTTGCTCACTCTGTCCCATATAACCAACTCCCTTCAGCAAAGCCGGTTCCCGTCGCCTCGAGCCCATCATCAGGTCTAGGGTACACACTGTCTGGTCGCCGTGAAGATGGTGTTCCCACTGCTCGCATGATCAGTCCCAGCGCTGCGCTCATGGAGGAAATACGACCTCAGTCATCAGCATCAAGTCACGACTCGCACGGAAACGGTAGACAAGGCGCACCGTCCATCAGAAGCGAGTTTGGAGGCGGCAGCTCCCCCACTCCCCATCCTTACAACAGCAACTACGGACAGTCGTCAGCAACCTTGGCAACGAGGAGGGGCTCGGATACCGCGTCGCTGAGAACAGTAGCCTCATCCTCTGGCTCGGTATCGCAGCGGCCAAACGACGAGTTAGGCCGGTATCCGACTCTGACCCGAGCAACACAGAGTTACGTCCCCGTCTCAATACCCGGCCGACCAGCACCGCAGATGCCCAACTACGCGTCGTCGATCGCTTCCACCTCGGCCCGGGGGCACGAGGAGTTCGCCTTCCCGCGTCCCTCGGACCGCGAGATCGAGAGGATGTTCCAGGTGCTCGTTGAGAACCGTGATCTGGACCAGTCGAGCAATGTCGTCCCCTCCATCTCGTCGCGTCACTCTGGCGTCTCCACCATGACTGCCGCCTCGGCCGTAGCTCGGACCACCTCGACCCTGTCCGTCGACACCAAGTTCCAGATGGTCGAAGCAGACGCAAGGTCTCGCTGGGAGACGGCGCGGAGGCACAAGGCCAAGGAGGAGGAGGCCGTCAAGATGGGCCGTGGCCGGCGCTCGGCCGCCGCCATCCCCCGCGACAGCCCTGAATACATCATCCGCAAGGTGTTAGACGACAAGTTGACCCAGCAACACCTGACGACGTTGAATGTGTCACTGCGAACATTCCCCCTGGAGTGAGTAGGGTGGCGATGGCTGATTGGTGCAGCGCTGACCACGACGCAGTTGGATCCAAGAGTTCATGGATCTCAAGGGCCAGGTGGTGCTGGCAAACTACCTCAATACCTTGTCGCATCGGCGGGGCAAGGGTGGACTGGAAGTGGAGACCGAACTTGAACTGCTCAAGTGTCTGAAACGATCACTGAGTACAAAGGTGTGTACCCGTCTGGGAAGCCCCCACTGATGGCCAGATCGGTGCCAATGATGCCATCAAACAACCTCAAGTCATATACTCCATTGCCAACTCGCTACTGTCCGCCCACCCACCGTGTCGGAAAGTGTCTGCAGAGATCCTGCTCTTCTTCGCCTTGTGGGAACAGCACACGACGGACAGAGTCGGCCTGCAGATCGTTTTGCGCGCGTTCGAACAGCTCGAGGCCAACCACAACGCTCAAGTCGGCGTCACGAACAAGGTTTCTCGATTCGAGCGGTGGCTTCGACAGACAGAGGAGGTCGTCAACAGTCGAGGCCGCATGGGGTCCCAGGTCGGCGCGACGTCGACGGGCGTCGAGTCGAATCAACTGCTGGACTACACTGTCAGTGCACCCATGCGATAGCTGAGCTGACCCCTTGCAGATGACAATGATCCATTTTGCGCACGCTCTCACATCAGCCAACGATCTTCGCGCCCGAATCTCTATCCGCGGTCAACTCGAGCTGGCCAACCTGCAAGGCGTGTTCGCCAAGATCAAGACTTGGAACGAGCACTCGACCACCAAGCTGATCCAGCAGTACGAGGAAGAGGAGGAAGCAGATCGCAGAGACCTTGCCCAGGAGCAGAACCGGCAAACCCTCCAGTCCATGAAGTCACCCGAGGACGTACTCCGCGCTTTGTTCGACATGACGAAAGGAACAAAGGCAAGCGCGTACCTCCTTAACACGTTCCGGCACCTCCTTCTCATCAAGGAGGAGGGCGAGGAGCGGGTGCGCTACTTCCAGCTCATCGACCAATTGATTCAAAGCATTGTCATGAACGAGTCGCCCGACTTAAACAAGGACTTCTCAAGGGCCTTTGGCATCTCAGTGCAACAGGTCATGGGCAAGTTCGTCGAGCAGCAGCGTATGGACGAAGCGCTTCAAGAGTTGAAGGGCTTAAAGGCCGCCCTTGCTGCTAGCGAACGTGAGAAGGTCGACTTGTTAGAGGAGATGGCTGCCGGCAGCCATGATCTCGTGTCGACATTGCGCGCCGAGATTGCCGACCTCAAGGAGAAGCTCAAGGCGGCCCGCGACTCTCGGGACAACATCCAGGACCAGATGGAAGGCCAGAAGCGCGATTACGAACAGCGCATCGCCGACCTGGAGCTCTACATCCAGGAACTGTTCAACATGCTGCGTGAAACCAACCACCTGGAGGAGGTACAGGCGATGACGAACGGTCCTATCGATCGACGAAAGCTCATCCACGACTTGCGCGAGAAGTGGGAGAGGAAGAAGACCATCCAGCGGCTCGAAGGCCGCAGACGGCTTGGCAAAGCTGCTGACGTTAGCGACGACGAGGGCGAGGGTGAGGGTGAGGGCGAGGCCGAGGACGATTTCGAGACCGACCGGCCTCCCAAGGATCCCCGCAGTCGCACCCCGAAGGCCCCGAAGAGGACCACCTCCGCAAAGTCGCCGTCGGCAGACCGAAGCCGAGTGTCCGGCTCCCAGTTTCTGGATGCCGAGGAGGACCATGTCCGCGCCCACATCGAGAACTCATTGGCTCAAGGAGCAGACAAAGTCGTGAGTGCAATCTACACTGAGCAGTGGTTGACCAAGCTCAGTCGCCTGTGCGGTTCCCTGCTGGGTCGTCGTCGCGAAGCACGAGACACGAGCGGCGCCACGCTCCGAATGCTCCCCCGATCCAAGAGAAGTCGATCCTGCGCAGCTCGCCGAGGAGTCCAACAAGCTCTGGTGTGGAGCAACAGCACAAGTTCCTCGAAGAGTTGCGCTACCGGGCAATTGCTCGCAGTTCATCTGCTCCAGCCATTGTCAACCTTGGCGAGGATCACGACTCTGACTTGGCTTACATTAGCGGTGGCGTTGATCCTGCCGGCCGATCCTTGTCCGTCAGGGACAGCTTCTCAGCTCAGGTGCTCAACCGCGCGAGGACAATACGCGCAAGCTCCAACGAGCCCGACGACTACCTGCCTTCAGCTCCTCCCGCCCTCCCTACGCTTGACGAGGATGACGAGATCAAAGCCGCCGAGGCTGAAGCTGTTGAGGCAGCTGGTGGGTCTGCTGCCACTGGTACTGGCCCTACTGCTTTCGCTGCCGCTCTCGCTGGCGCCACCCTTACCTCTCGCGGTGGAGCCGCCGCTGATGGTGGTGCTGCTGTCAGCCCCTCTGGCACTTCTGCACCTCCACCGCCTCCACCGCCCCCACCACCACCCCCTCCGCCCCCACCTCCGCCCCCACCGCCACCTCCACCCGGACCACCCGGATTGCCAGCTGGATTACTGGCCGGAATTCGAGCCGCCAAGCAGCCTTCGGGCGAAGGAGCACCTCCACCGCCGCCGCCCCCACCTCCACCACCGCCTCCGCCAGGTGCAGGCTTACCTGCCGGTGCCCCTGCTGGCATGGCTGGATTACTCGCAGGCATCAGAGCGGGCACCAAGCTCAACAAGGCTGGTACGCCGCCACCGCGCACGCCGGACGCCCCACCTCCGCCTCGTGGGCCGTTCGGAAGCGCCGCCGTTGCACGCGCACCGAACGCGCCTATCGGCTCGCTGTTCCACGGCGTCAATGACTCGCGAAAGAACGTGGCCATGGTTGCTTCCAAGAAGATGAAGCAGCTGCAGTGGGACAAGGTTTCCAAGGCCCAGCTGCAGCGCACTGTCTGGTCCGAGCCCGAGGCCCCGGTCTCTGAGGAGGAGCTTGTTCAGCGCATGAAGGCTGCGAACCTCTGGTCGGAGATCGAGGACGAGTTCAAGGCGAGGGAGATCATCTACGATGCCGTCAAGAAGAAGAAGGAGACGGAGCTTCTCAGTGTGCTTGCTCCCGAGCATAGAAAGCGCATCGAAATCTTGATGGCCGGTTCGACTGCCAAGAGCTTCATGCCACCTGAGAAGCTCAGCGACGCCATCGCCAACTTCAACAAGGATCTCTGTACGGAGACGTTCCTCCACGAACTGCGTGGTGTGCTTCCGAACGATGACGACGTAAGTGTTTCTTTGTGGACTGTTGCTTACAGTACAGCGAGGCAAGCTCCTCACCCACTCGGCCGACTCGGAGGCCGAGCTGGAATTGCTCCATCCCGCCGACCGCCTCATGGTTCGCCTTATCCAGGTGCCTCACCTCGCCGATCGTGTCAAGGGAATGCTGTTCCAAGTGCGGTTCGCTCAGAACGTCGAGCTTCTGCAACAGAGTCTCGACCTCCTTATCGTGGCTTGTCAGGATCTCCGCAGCGCCAAGAAGTTCCAGCAGCTCTTGAACGTCATTCTCACCATGGGCAATTACCTCAATGGAACCAACTTTGCCGGTGGTGCCTATGGATTCAAGATTGGCTCCATCAACAAGCTGGTCGACACCAAGTCTTCGAATGGACAGAACCTCTTGCACTTCCTGGAGCGAACGGTTTCTCAGCACTTCCCAGAGCTTGAAGGATTCCTTCAGGAGCTCGAGAAGCCATCTGATGCCAGCCGAGTTAACTTCGCCGACATGCAGGCGACATCGAAGCAGATGCTGGACGAGATCCGCAGCATTCGCCAGTCGCTCGAGTCCAACTTTGAGACTGACAAGGATGGCTACACCAGGAAGATGTTCCGCTTCTCGGCATCTGCGGAGGACGACATGCAGACGCTCCGCGACGGCATCATCAACGCGGAGAAGGGTCTGCGGGATGTCGAAACGTACTACGGTGAAGGCGAAGAGCACGGCAGGCGTCTTCAGAGCCAAGAGTTCTTTGGCATCTTCCGAACTTTCACGTCCTCCTACAAGTTCTGTCGCCAGGCGAACCGCGCCCGCCAGGAGGAGGCGGCTCTGCGCGAGCGACGTGCCGCTGCTCGAGCTGCCCTCACACCGCAGCCCACGGGGGCTTCTACGTCGTCAGAGAACAACCTTATCGACGCACGGCTCCAGCGTCTCAAGTTGGAAGGCACGCCACGCATCAAGCGGGAGCGCCGCCAGCCGGCCCCTCCACCCTCACCTCTGCCTGCCAACACCGACTTCAGCGACTTCATGTTGCCGAACATGGGCTCGCAGGATGTCGACTTTGGCTCATTAGCCCAGAAGATGATGATGAACATCTTCGAAAGCCCGGCGCCCAACGGCGGCGCCAAGAGCCCCGAGGGTGCCGACGACATTTCCACCCCGATGACTCCGAGCCCAATGCCCAGCGGCTTCAAGAGTCCCGATTCGATCCCGTCCATCCTGGGCGGCGATTTCAACGACGAGCCGAACGACGGTGCTTCGACTCGGCCACACAGCGGCGCGGTCGACTACTTCCCCTTGTCACCTGAGGAAAGCAGCCCCGCCGACGGCCGCGACGGCACGTTTAGCGACATTGCCGACGACTCGCAATACTCTCCGTCGAAGTCATCCAACCATGCCGACGAGACGGACGACGACCTGGAGGCCGACCTCCAAACTCATCTCGAAGCCATTTCCGAGCTATCGGCGGGCTCCGAGTACAATCACGAAGACGACGACGATGACGATGCCGCCGAGCACGACACGACTATCGTCTTCCAACCCCCTCATGACGAGCATTAATTGACGCGCCCCATGCACATACCCTGCATCTTGTTAATAGCACCTCTAACCACACTGCCAGGAACGCCGTATGCATAGATACTGGATGACATATTACATGGGGATGGGTAGTTACAGGTCGGACTTGAGGTCGAGGCTGGCGACGAAGAGGCCGTTGCGTGCCTTCTTGAGCGAGATCCAACGGCCGAGGCGTGGCTCACGGCCGACAGCCGCGGCGATGATAATGCCGTCGTCTAGCTGCAGGATCTGGAGCGCGTTGATAAAGCCGCCGAGCTCAAACTCGCCGGCGGGCTTGAACGTCCGCAGCTCGGCGTCCATGGCCCACAGGCGGACGTGGCCGTCCCACGAGCCGGACGCAAAGAGATTTGTGCCGCGCAGCGCTGCGAGGGCCGTAATCCAGCGGGGCGCGGGCTCCTTGGTCGACTCGAAGAGGTTGTGGCCGTCCGTGTCGGTGCCGTGTGCGAGGACCTTGGAGAAGATGGGCTTCTTCTTGCCCGTGCTCCAGAGACAAATCGTTCTGCGGCGTTAGCCTCACCGTCATAGCCCCACCACGCCGCGCCACTCACCCCGTGTCGCCGCCCGAGACAAAGTGCGAGTCGTCGAGCGCACACACGACGTCGACGCTGCCCTCGACGTACTCGCGCCCCTCGTCGCGCGTCTTGCCGCCGGAACGGAGCACGAGCTGGACCTCCTCCTCGACCTTCCACCAACGGCAGGTGCGGTCGCGCCCGCCGGCGGTGACGGCCGCGGTGGGCTTGAGCGCCGAGACGGACGGCACGGCGTCCTGGTGGCCGAAGAAGGTGTCGAGGGCCGAGAGCGTCGAGAGCGAGTGGAGCGCGAGGTGGCGGCCCAGGCTGGCGGACAGGACGTGCGCCGAGCCGTTCGCGAGCGGCGGGAACACGACGCTCGACACGGCGTCCTTGTGCCCTCGCATGCCTGTCACCCACTCCCCGTCGCGCCACACGCCGACGAGCTTGTCCGCCCCACCGGTGACGACCCACTTGCCGTCCTCGCTCGCGGCGACGGCGTACACCGCGCCCTTGTGCTCGCTGCCCGGCAGTCGGCTACTCTTGAGCGTGCTGCGGTCGAAGCGCAGCACGCTCCTGTTCTTGGTCGACACGTACACCTCGCCCGTCGCCGTCATCGCCACGCCGGTCGGCACGTGCTGCGTCGACGCGAAGCGCGAGCCCGTGGCCTCGGCGGCAGAGATGAAGCGGTGAATCCGGCCCTCGGCCTCATCGACCTCCTGGCGCAGACGCGACGCGATCAGCTCCTTGTCGATCTCGGCCGCGTCAAAGTCGTCCTCGGCGCGTTCTGCCCGTCAGCACGGGAATGCACGCATCACCGCTCACCTTCCTCGACCTCCTGCCGGACCTTGTCGAGATATCCCCTCGCCAGGCGCACGCGCTTCTCAGCCGCCGTCTCGTTCGTGTCGACAAACTCGTCGTCGTCGAGCGCTGCCGGCCGCCGCCCCTGCGTAAAGTCCATGTCGTCGATGTCGATGTTGGGCTCCTCGCCGTCCGACGCGAGCTCCTCGTCCCGCGGCGCCCGGGGCTTGCGCGCCGCTGGCCTGGAGGACCCGCCAGCACGGTTCGGCCTCTTGCGCTTCTTTTGTGACTGGAAGAAGGCGTCGGGCATGGTGTGGTGGGTGGTTTGATGCAAGATGGACGAGCTCGATGTTGTCAGAGACGAGTTCGAACTTTTGAGGAGCCAGGCACGGGTGCACGGGTTGATGGTTGCCACGTGAATTCTGTGCGCCTATTGGATTAATAATTAGGCTCCCCAAACCTCACTCCTCCCTACTGCCCCCTGTGACGCGCTGCTGCCACGCACGCCATGCCACGATGCAGTTCACTCACTGGCGGTGACAGCATTGCACCCAGCCAGCCAGCCTGCCTGCCGCGCCAGTCGCACCCACGGCCGCGCCGAACCAATCTGACCTCTGTGCACCACATCTCCACCATCATCCACGTCCTCCTCCCACCCACCCCAACCCCCCACCCCCGTCCCGCAGCATGAAGCTCAAGGACATCTCGCGCACAGCGACGTTTGCGTGGGACCCTTCGCCGTCCTCGGTGCCCCTCATCGTCACTGGCGCCGTCGCCGGCGCCCTCGACGAGAGCTTCAGCAACGACTCGCAGCTCGAGATCTGGGCACCCAAGCTCTATGAATCCGAGAACGATGCCTCGCCCCAGGGATACCGTCTCGGCGCCAAGGGCCAGAACAAGCCCGAGGGCAGCGTCACCGTGTCGAGCAGGTGAGTGCGCGCCGCTCCCTGTCGCGAGTCGCGTGCTGCACTAACAATGCCAGGTTCAACCGCCTCGCCTGGTCCCAGCCCGGTGCGACCGCATCGGGGCGTGGAGTCATCGCCGCTGGTATGGAGACGGGAGAGCTCTACCTCTACGACCCCGTCAAGCTGCTCGACGGCGGAGATGCCCAGATCTTCAAGAACGATCAGCTCCACACTGGTCCTGTTCGTGGCCTCGACTTCAACCCGATCCAGAAGAACCTCCTGCTCTCGGGCGCCATCAACGCCGAGGTGAGGGAAGTCTATCGCGCTTGACTGACGCCAGCTCTTCATCACCGACTTGAACAACCCGTCCAAGCCTATCCCTCCTGGACAGCTCTCGACCAAGCTCAACGAGATCACCGCTCTCCAGTGGAACACGACCGTGTCGCGTGTCTTCGCCGCCTCGTCCTCGTCGGGATACACCTCGGTCTGGGATCTCAAGGCCGGCAAGGAGGTCGTCAGCCTTCAGTACGGTGGCGGTGCCGCCAAGGGCGACGTCTCGGGTCGCTTTGCCGGACAGCAGATCGGCAAGCGTCGTGGCATGAGCGATGTCTGCTGGCACCCTGAGCAGGGCACTCGTCTCATCACTGCTTCGGAGGACGACGAGTCGCCCATCATCATGCTCTGGGACCTCCGCAACACCCGCGCCCCGGAGCGCATCCTCTCGGGACACACCAAGGGTGTGCTCTCCGTCTCGTGGTGCAAGCAGGACCCCGACCTCCTCGTCTCGAGCGGCAAGGACAACCGCACTCTGCTCTGGAACCCCCAGACTGGCGACATTGTCGGCGAGGTAGGCGTTGATTGTACTTCTGTCGCTAACTGTGCAGCTTCCCACGACCAGCGACTGGCCTTTCCAGACCTCGTGGTGTCCCTCCAACCCCAACATCCTGGCGACCGCGTCGTTCGATGGCCACATCGGCATCCACTCTCTCCAGGCAACGCGTGACGAGGAGCCCGCGGCTCCCGCACTCCCCGACTCGGCCACCGCCGAGGACATCTTCAGCTCGCTCGGTCAGACCAACGCCAGCGATGACCGCGCCAACGTTCAGTCGTTGACCCAGGCGCCAAAGTGGATGCGCCGTCCCGTTTCGGCTACCTTTGGCTACGGTGGTCTCCTCGCCAGCGTCTCCAACCTCCCCGACGCGGCCGGCAAGCACCAGAGCGGTGTTGTCCACCTCCGCCAGGTCATTACCGAGGACTTGATCATTGAGCGCGCCAAGTCGCTCGACGAGACGGCTGGTGACAAGGAGAAGCTTGCCGAGTTTGCCAACACCAAGTCTGAAGACGCTGCTTGGAAGGCGCTGCAGACGCTCTTCCGCACGAACTCGCGTGAGGACCTCATCACGCTCCTCGGCTTCTCCAAGGAGGATGTGGCAGCAAAGGTCGCCGAGGCCGTCAAGAGGCTCGCCCCTGCCAAGGAGCCTATCTCGGAGCTCCCCAAGGTGCCCGAGGTGAAGACCGATGACGAGCAGGAGAAGGAGTCGACCCCCACGTCCTCGAGCGCTGCCGCCAACCTCTTCAGCACCAGCGGTCCCGGCACCCCTGTCGCTACTGGTGATGAGCCCGACTTTTTCTCGTCCATCGCCCAGGGCGGTACACTCCGTAACCCTGCGCTGGACAACGTCGTCCCCCACCTGAACGCACAGCCCGACTCGTCGGTGGCGGCCACTGTTGGCTCCGGCCCCTCCTCCGTTCGCTCTGAGAACATTGGCAAGGACAACACCTTCCACATCTACCCGCCTGGCGAGTCGGATGTCGACAAGCTCATCACGCAGGCGCTGGTTCTTGGTGACTTCTCGTCGGCTGTTGACCTCTGCATGGCTTCGGAGCGCTTTGCCGACGCTCTCCTTCTTGCTGTCCGTGGTGGCCCTGAGCTGCTCCAGCAGACCCAGAAGGCCTACTTTGCCCGCCGCACCGTGGCTCATCCCTTCCTGCGTGTGTTCCAGTCTATCGTTACCGAGGACCTTATCGACATTGTGCAGAACGCCGACCTCGGCGAGTGGCGCGTCGTCTTCGTCGTTCTCTGCACCTTTGCCAAGGAGGCTGACTTTGCCAACCTGGCCGACCAGCTCGGCCGCCGCCTGCAGTTCAAGTGGCAGCTTCTCGCTGCTTCGGACAGCCCCGAGAACAAGGAGGCTGCCAAGACTGCTCGCCAGGACGCTACGCTCTGCTACCTCGCTGCCCGCAACCTTGAGCACGTCGTTTCCATCTGGATCGACGAGATGGCCGA
Source organism: Vanrija humicola (assembly GCA_008065275.1). NCBI lineage: Eukaryota > Fungi > Basidiomycota > Tremellomycetes > Trichosporonales > Trichosporonaceae > Vanrija > Vanrija humicola. The sequence goes on from QKWK01000012.1 coordinate 43,450, forward strand.
GGAGGAGGCCGCCGCTGCCGACACCCCTCGCTACTCGTCCCATGCCAACGCCCTCCAGACCTTCATCGAGAAGGTGGCCGTTTTCAAGGCGGCGACTGGCTACGTTGACAAGGACCTCTCGACCACAACGTCTACTGCCGAGGCTGGTGCTCGCACCTACGCCCTGTCCGGCCTCTACGACCGGTTCTACGAGTATGCCGACCTCCTGGCTACGCAGGGTCTCGTCGAGATCGCCGCCAAGTATGTTCAGCAGACCCCCAAGGACTACGTCGGTACCGGCGGTCTCGCTCTCGACAAGGCCAGGGAGCGTGTCTTCGTTGCCGCGGGTGTCTCGGACCAGAAGCCTGGCCAGTCATCCAAGTCCTTCGCCAGCACTAAGGCCACTGGAGGTCCCTCGGCCCAGAAGTACCCCGCTGCCAACTCTTACAACAGCTACGCTCCGGCCGCTACTTCTTTCCAGCCTCCGGCTCCTGCTACATACCAGCCTGCCCCGTCGAACCCCTACCAGACTCAGCCGGCTGCCAGGCCGCCTCCTTCGGCGCCCGGCATCTACTCGCCTCCGCCAGCGGCGTCAGGGCCGTACGCTCCTGCCTCCACCAACTCCAACCCCTATGGACCTCCCCAGCCTACCCAGCAGCCTTCGTCTTACAACCAGCAGACTTCGTCTTACAACCCTACGGGCTACACCCCGCAGACGTATGGCTCGAACGGCTACGGAGGTCATGAGCAGCAGCAGGGGCAGTACGGGTTCCAGCCATCATATGGCGGCGGCGGCTCCATTCCTCCCCCTCCTCCTCGAGCTGTCAACCCGCAGACCGGCGAGCCCTTGCTCCCGGCCGCTCAGCGCCGTGATCTGACAGGATGGAACGACGCTCCTTCGCTCGCCCCTCCCAAGCGCCCTGCTAGCGCTTCCAGGGAAACGCCCAAGCCTGCCGCGATCACGTCGCCGTTCCCAAAGTCCGAGCAGGCTCCGTCGCCATATGGACCTCCCCAGGGTAACACCGGCAACACGGTTCCTCCACCACCTGGTCGAGGGCCGCCTGGTGTCGTTCCTCCCCCTCCTAAGGGAGGACCTCGCCCGGCATCCCGCAACTCCCCTGCCTCGCCACCCCCGCAGGCTCCACCTCCTGCTATCCAGCAGCCCTTCTCCTCTCAACCTCCCCCGGTTGCTCCCCCGCAGTCGCCACCGCGCTTTGCCCCGCCTCCAGCGGCGGCGCGACCACCGCCTCCTCGTGGGACAGCGCGAGCCGGCCCGCCTCCCCCTGGTGTCGTCGCAGGCCCTCCTCCCCGCGCGCTCTCGCCGTTGGGTCCCGGAGGACGCCAGCCTCCGAACTCGCTCGGCGGCGCGGTGAGCCCTCCTCCGCCGCCGCCTGGCGCGAGGGTAGGCGGTCCTCCTCCTCCTGGACGTGCCGGCCCTCGCCCTCCCAACGCGGCGCCGACTCCACCCCCCGCTGCGGCCCCGTCCCCACCCGCTCCGACTAGGCATCCTGCCGGCGACCGCTCCCATATCCCGGCGCAGTCGCGCCCCGTGTACGAGGCTTTGTCGGGCGAGTTGAACCGGGTCAAGCAGGCGGATCTTCCTCCTCATGTGAAGAAGATTGTCGGCGACACTGACCGCCGCCTCAACATCCTCTTTGACGAGCTCAACAACGACGCACTTGGCCCAGAAACGATTGGCAAGCTTAATCAGATTGTGCAGTACATTGGTGCTCGCGACCCGAACGCTGCCCTCGCTGTTCACGTTGACCTCTTGACTACTGCCACTACGGATACCAGCCACTGGGCGCCTGGAGTCAAGCAGCTTATCCGCTTGGGTATCTAGGCTTCATTGCACAAGATAGTTGATGATGGAGAGTGACGAAATGAAATGAAGTGTTGGTATCTGGCATGCATGAGTTGCTGTCACTGGCTTTGCGTGTCTCTTGCGTTGCATCACTGCCGTGGAGGATGAGACAGACCTGCACTGAAGGCCGGAGGGCGGAGGGGGATGCTGAGCAGTGCTTTCAGTACGTCAAACTGCCTCTGACAACTTAACAGTGACAGAGTGGGCTGCCAACGCGGCTCGTGTGAGAGGTCAAGCCGCTAAAGGAGTCGGGCGATTCGAGTCAGAACAAGCACCCCCGCGGCCGTCTAACCATTACATTATGCATTATGTCGTTTCTAGTATACATATGGGATGTCGTCCAATGCTTGAGAGTATGTGGGAGGTGCGCACATCCAGCCGTTTTCGGAGCTGAAAGCCTCGCCCTCGATCATGCGGCCCGACTGGCCGTCAGCGCCGAGCTGAAGGTCGGACCACTGGTACGCATGCAGGGCGCCGCGCGGCTCGGACACGGAGCCGAGGACGACGGGCATGGAGAGGGTGCGCTGGGCGGCTGCATGGCGCGCGACGAGGCCGTCCCACGCCGCCTTGTCCTGTACTGATGCTGCGCGCGGGCATGAGAAGCTCCCCTCTGGAAGCGTCTCTCCCAGCGCGTCGCTGAACGCGCCGAGCGCGCCGTCGTCGCGCAGAAAGACAGCCTGCACGAGCAGATGAAACGTCGACGACACGACCATCGCGGCGCCGCCGGACCCGGGCGCGGCGTCGACGTTCAGCACGGTGCTGAACCCGTGCTCCCAGGTGGAGCCCGTCATGATCGGCAGCGCGTGCGCGACGGTCACCGGGCCGGCGGGGGACACCCACCCCCACGCGGACGACACGTCGGCCGCATGCCACGCGGCGTCGGCGCGCTCCCGCCGCACCAGCGACACGCGCAGCAGCAGCCGCCGGGGGGCGGACTCTGCCGGCGGCTCGATGCGCAGCTGTACCGGGATGCTCGAGGTCGGCGAGTACGACGACGTCGGGAGGCTTGGCGTGAGGCGCCAGCGTGCGGCGTCGTCAGCCACCGTCGACGAGGGCACCCAGAGCGCGTGGGTTGCGGCGGCCGGCGGCGGGGCGGGCAACGTCTCGGGGAGCATCTCGAAGCTGCGCACGGCGTGTGCGAGCACCACGCGCCCGGCGCCCGCGTCGACGGTCAGCGCAACCTCGAGCGCGTACGAGACTGCAAACGCCGCGCCGCGCACGCCGAACGACGGCGGGAGGCGCGGCGTCGCGGGAACCTGCACGCTAATGGGGAGGGTGTACGTCCCGCCCGGCATCCGGGCCAGCGCGTTGTCAGCGTGCGCGGCGGCCGCGTCGCGCGCCCACAGTGCTAGCCCTTGCTCGAGCGAGACGGACACGTAGATGATCGTCTGGGGCGGCGCGGCGCCGAGCCGCAGCGTGCCGACCATGCTCATCGTCAGCTGCGGGCGGAGGGCGTGGCCTAGGTGCGAGTGCCGTGCGAGCTCGAGCGTGAGGAGGGTCGGGATGGGCTGGCGGGGCTGTGTGGCAGTGTCAGGGATACAGTAGAAAAAGGACAGAGTTCAATAAGAAGCACACCACGTCACATCGCCGCCACTTGTGGAAAGTGCCACCTAGAGGATGGTCGACTCACGTAAAATGCTGGTGGCAGGTCGACGGCGCCGCTCGTCGCTTGGAACGCCATGCTCAGCGTGCATGCTGGGAGTTGTGGGGGCGGTGGCAGCTGGAGGACGTGCGCTGGTTGGTTAGGCTTGTCGCGGAAGGGGACTCACGCTCGGCGGAAAACTGCGCCTGTTTGGCGGCAGCGTACGCAGACACCGTCTTGCGCTGTGGTGATGGGGACAGTGATGGTGATTGTGTGTGCGTTTGTGCTGGTGCTGCTGGTGGTGGTGGTGGTGGTGGGAATGGCTGGGTGTGTGGGTCCGTGGCATCCGTCGTTGCATGCCCGCAGCAGCGCCCGCCGGGGACCGACGAGCTCCTCGCGGTGCGCATCGTCCCCGCCGGCGTCCTCGTCCCCATCGACGACGTCCCTGCGCCGCCGTCGCTCCGTCGCCGTCCACTCCGAGCCGAGTCCATGGCGAGCAGCGAGTCGAATGCAATAAAGGGGGAATGAAGTGCATCAGTGCATCAGCGCATAGCCGCACCACCATGTATGTACCAGTCAGTGGTGAATCCCCACCCAAGAATGCGCCGGCGGTGGCCAGCTTTTACCCAGCCGGCCCTGCTCGCCACCAGAAACAGCTCGACCAGGTGTCCATGATACATTACCTGGCTGCCCACCGGACGGGCCGAAAGGCTGTCAATTCATCATCGACATGGCGAATGCGGGGCAACGGTGATGTGCCAGTGCTGTGGGATGAACATGCGACTGCAACTCAAACTATCCAGCTGCGGGCGCATTGGGACATGCATGCAGCTGACATTGCTGTAGGTACCCCCGACGCCGCCTTACGACAGCTACATGACATTGAGATCCGCTGCCGGTATCGATGCCGTCCACGAACGCGGCTCAGTCGTCGATAAAGTAATGGGCGGTCATAACGGGACGTGTGTGCCTGAGCCAATATCAGCGGATGATGTATGGTATGGAGTGGGTAGGTTGGCGTCGACGTGACTGGCATTGGAATGTCGGCTGCGTCCGTGCGTGCGTTGGGCTATGCGGTGAGCGCGGCGCGCAGCGCTGCGCAAAGCAAACTCGCACAGTGGCTCCACTTGCTCGCCACTTGGGCTCGCAGGCCAACCACTGGACGCTCGGTGGCTGGTCCATCGCTGGCCTGTGTCACCAGCCCATGTCGTCGTCTTGGATCATCCGGCAGGCTTCGTCCACCAGTAGGCCGGCCGTCGCTCGGGGGTTTGCTGTGGCGGCCAGTCGGCGTGTCACACCGGTCACACTGTCACATCGGCCACACCAGGCCACACCAGGCCCACGTCGCACCATCGCGCCACACTGTTTCATCCGCATGGTCAAGATTTCACCCGCCGCCAGCGAATACGAAACACGTCTCACGGGTACAAGTGGTGCGCTGGGCACATGACAATTCATCGGTGGAGATATTGAATGGCGGCGGGAATGGAAACGCTCCCCGCTCGCCGAGACATGCCGGCCACCGGCGCCATGGCGCCAGGTGATACAGATGCCCCGACGCGTGCGTACTCCATGCCGCCGCGAACTTTGCATTCCTCCCCCCTCGACCGCGCCGCGACGAGGACGACGACGGCAGTGCACCACCGAGCGGCCCAGACAAAGCTAGCTCTAGCTAGCTAGCGTGGCTCGGCCACACGAAACGTAAACAGCCCCATCCGCCGGTTGCTAGCCTCCAACAAGCGTCTGTCTGTCGGAGAATATGTGCTCCGTGGGTAAACTGCTGCTGTCGGAGGCGTCCAAGTGCCTGCCCTGTCCATCTCGGCAGCAGCTTCTCCCACGGATGGACCTGAACCTTGCCACTTCCGGCCGGGTTACGAGACGCCCGAAAGGCACAACCAAGCCGCCCCACCACCGTTCCTCCCTCTACGCGTTGTCTGCTCAGAGTACTCCTCAATGAACTGTAGCTGTAGCACCGGCCCCCGGGCCTGGTCGTCAAGGCAACCTTGGTGCGCGTGAGAGGGGCCCAAAAGGCACCTAGCAAGACGTGGGAGGTATGATGCTAAGACGACATTGACTACTCTCTAGTCATGTGCGCGCGTAGCCGCGCGTCAACGGCATACAACGACATTGTGCGCGACCTTGCAAGTAAATAGGAACAATTCTCAATGTCACCTCGACAACAAGTGTCTTTAGTCGCCACGTTTTTAGCTGGTGCTACAAGTCATACATCATGTTCTACAACGGCAGGAACCGCCCAGCCCGTGTCAATGCCGGCGCCAGTGTCCACCCTGTCTGTCTCCTACCAGTCCTCTACGTCGTCCTCGAGCCCAGAGTCGTCATCGCGGTAGACGCTACGTCCCGCCGCGCGCCGTCCCACATTGCACAGGACTGACACGAGCTTCTGACGAGCATCGTCGAACGACTCATCAGACGCATTGTCCTCCTCATCGTCATCCAGCCCAACAAAAGTGGCCTGGGTGAGGACAAGGCGAAGGCGGACAGCCTCCTTCTGCACTCGCTGGCTAACCTCCAGGCGCTCGACGCGCGTGACGGTAGACCCGTTGGATGAAGAGTAGAGGAGATCAACGAAACCGATGCACGCAAGCGCGAGCTTGTCGATGGCCTGGGCGTTGGGGGATGCAGGGGGAGCAGACGGCGTCTGGCGAGGGTTGGAAGAGTTGGGGTAGAGAAGCTCGAGCAGGGCAGACACACTCTCAAGAGACGAGCCGGCGCCCTGGACCTCCTCGGCCGCAAGGGCGCTCACAAGCACAGCCGGCGACTGGTAGCCGGAGAACAGGCCCCAGAGACCGAGCAGCACTAGGCCGAGCGCGTGCGATGTGCTGTGACGAGGAACGCCGTGGAGCACACCACGGATCTCGCGGTCAAACGACTTGAGCTCCTGTGCAATAGTGCTACGCTGGACGTTGAGCAGCATAGGCGACAACGAGGTGGCGTCGCCAACGGCAGCAACGAGGCGGACGAAGAATCGCGAGTAGAGGTCGTACAGATGCGCAAGGTTGATCTGCTCGGCGATGGCGGCGATGGGAGCCGAGGTGGGGGGAACTAGATCCAGGCAGCGCGAGGCTTCATCCAGAGGAAGGGCGAGAACGGTGGCCAGGGGAGAGTCGGCGACGGCCCTCTTCCTGGCTTCAACCCAGGCATTCCGAGAGGAAGCGCGCTCCGGTGCAAGCAGAGCAAGCAGCGCCAGGCTGTAAGGATCAATGGACCTCTGCAGCTTGAAGGCAACGTGCCATCGGACGAAGACTGAAGGCTTCACGACTGGAGGTAGTTAGCGTCATGTATGTTGACTTTACATAATCAGGTCACTCACCACCTCCAACAATCCTGGCAGCCAAAGTGTTCCACTCGGCAACGTCCTTTACGTTAGGCCCAACAACGGCCTGCACGGCGTCCCGCAGGAACCCGCTTACGCTACCAGCACCAGTCTTTTCGTCTCGGTGCTTGCGAGTGACACGTTCGAAGATGGGGCCCAAGATGTAGACGAGGGCCAGGGCAGCAATCAGCTTGAACGTCCAGTCGACAATCGTGTGAGGGCCGGGAACGATGGCCGACGGAAGCACACGGCTGAGCAGGCGGGAGCCATGCTCTGCAGTGATGAGGGGCAGGCGAGAGATGACCTGGTGACGGGCAAGTTCGCCAGTGTGGACGCTGCTTGAAGCGGCGTGGAAGTTGTCCGAAACGCTCATTGTTGCAGCATAGATGCCACCCGAAGTGCCGCTTGCAGTGCCGCTCGCAGCGCCGGCATTGCTGAACAGGTTGGAAGCCGAGGGCATGAGCGAGAAGGAGACGGCAAATGCCGCAAAGGCCTTCACGCCTTGTCCGACCTTGTCGTCAGCAGCAGCCTTGGCCTTCTTGGTGACACGAGGGCGCTTGCGGGGAGCGACCTCCTCCTCTTCCGAGTCGTCGTCACCCGAGTCGTCCGACCTGTTCAATGCGGCAGCCGCGGCAAGCTGAGCAGCAAGGACGGCCTCACGCGCGTCAAAGTCGGTGCGCCAGGCCTCCAGGTCGTCTGGGCCACCAACGGCCAGTCTCCAGCTTTCGAGCTCGGCGACCTTTCGCTGCAGGGACGCAGTTCGGCGCTGCAGCAGCTCAATGTACATCCTCGCTCCGATGAGAATGGTCGCCTTGGCGCTCGCGTTGGGACGCGTCACCTCGCCCAAACCATCGACCGTTCCGTCGGCGGCCCGGATGTCGGTGACCTGCTTTTGCTCCTCGCTCGACGTGCCATACAGCACACGGAGAGCAGGGACAGCGTCACGAAGATCCGCCTGGGCCTGCTGGACCTTCTGGCGGTAGCGCCTCTCCGTCTTGTTGTGCTTGCCGACGTTGACGGGAGGTGACACCGATCGCTTTGTAAGAGGCGCGTTGGGCGCGCTTCGGCGCGGAGGAGGGTGAGCCGACTTGGGAGGTTCCTTGGCAGGGGAAGGCTGGGGAGGTAGAACCACAGGCTGCGGTGGAGCTTGAGGCGGGATAGCTGTTTGGATCGGAGCGGGGTTGGGCGCGGTGTTGTGCGCAGGCGGCTGGATCGGGGTCGGCATGACACCCGTTCCGACCATCCACGGCAGCTGCTGGCCCTGGTTCATGCTCTGTACCAGGCTCTGGCGCCACTGGTCCAGGAGGCCGTCAAATGCTGGCGGCTGGATCGCACCCATCGGAACGGCCGGGACAGCCTGCTGCTGCTGCTGCTGCTGCTGCTGCTGCTGCTGCTGGGCGACTGGCGCCTTCACTTCGGGCTGCGCGGCGAGGTTGAGTGGGGGAAAGCCCGGCTGCTGCTGCATGGGCATTTGGAGCGAGTCGAGGAGGGAGAGGTCGGGTTTGTTGTTCTCATCGGGGAAGATGAGGAGGTCGAGCTCATCGTTGCCAAAGCTGTTGTTCAGGAGGTACTCGTCTGTCGCAAACGACAGGCTCGAGTTTGGGCTGCCGAACGAGGGGGGAGAAAGTGTGTGGGAAGGGTCGGAAGAGTGCGGTGAAAGAGAGTTGGGGGACAAGTACGCGTTGTCGAGCGCGTCGAGGCCGGGAAAGTTGAGCGAGGGGGGGAATAGCGTGTTGTTGGATGGGACCGCCTCGTCGTTGTCGTCAAACGAGAACAGCTCGTTGGCAAGAACCGCCGACATTGTGGCTGCTGCAGCTGGTGTGTCGAGGTGCTTGTCAGAGGATGATTGAGTGCAACGTCGACATGGACGTTTGTGACAAAGTGGATCCTCGTCTCATGTCGCTGCCGCCGCCACCCAAAGTTGCGCGAAGTCGTCCCACTTGCATCGAACGACGCACGATGCAAGTTCAGGGAAAATCCACGTGGTCATCGTCCTACTCTGCTATCCAACTGCCTCTTTTGGCAATCATCCCTGCAGCTACCTGCAATGGACCTGCGAGTGCAATGCTATGCAACAACAGGATTGTTTGTTATTGTTTACATAAGGACGGTGGGGCCGGCCAATGCTATCACTTGGAAGACTTGGACCGCTGCTTAGCCTTGCGTTCCTCCTCTGCGGCTAGCTCTCGTGCTTTGGCTCGGGGATCAATGACCTGCAACGGTTAGCTCCAAGACCAATGCTGGGTCCTCTCAACTTACCGTATACTCGTCCTCAGCGCGGCGCGTCTCATCAGACACCTCGTGCTGGAACTTGAGAGCATGGCGCAGCCATCCCACATCGTCGTCTACCTCCAGTCCTTCCTCATCGCCTTCCGCTCCGTCGCTGTTGTATACCTCGTCGGCTTCAACAGCCAGGAGCTTCTTGCTGAACATTGAGAGGTCCTTCATGAGGTCATCGTCATCGTCGCGGCGGCTCTTGCGGTTGTATGACCGTTTCGCTGCCCGTCCCCGTCCAGCAGCGTACTTTGCCATCTCCTCCTCAAGGTAGTCGGCGCCCTTCCTACGCTTTCGATGCGATGTAGAATCGTCAGACTCAGAGTCCGATCCTTCACCCTGGCGCTTCTTGAGGTAGCGCAGGTCCTCTTGGAGACGATCAATCTTGGAGCTTCGGGCATTCCTAAAGCGGGATCAGATGTACCACCTTTTAGTCCAGTACTCACTTGTCACCCAACTTCTGTCGCTCATGCTCGCTGCGAATGGATTTCAAGTCGACGGCCTTGGTAACGGTCAGTGTATGATTCGCCTCGCTATGTATCCTCCCGTACCTTTCGCTCCTCCGTCCGCGCCTTCGGCGAGTCTTCTCGCTTTGCCTTGCGCTCTTCGGTCTTGAAGGCAGGCTCACCAGAGTCGCGGCTTTGACCTGCCACGACTATCGCAGTCAGCTTGGTGGCCTGGTTTGAACGCAACTCACGGTCACTTCGACTCATGTCCTTCTTCTTCGTGACTACTGCCGACTCCTGCTCCTCCTCGGCCTCGCCGAACGATAGCAAGCCGGTGTTCCTGAGGATCAGCATACGTTTACCACAAGTGCTCACTTCTTAGCCCTCGCACGCTTCTCACGAAGTTCATTCTCCTTCTTCAGCTCTATGCGAGCCTGCATCTGAGCCTTCTTCTCGGCAGCAGTGATGCGAGGCACAATGTCATCGAACGGGTTCTCAATGATCCTGATTCCACGGATCTTTGGGGGACTGCACCGTCAGCAGGTCCTGGATCATTGGCAGTGACTCACACCAGGGGCTTCTCCTCTGCGTCAACTTCCAAGTTGCCAATGTTGAGCACATCTGCCTGTCAGCTCGCAAAACACCTCTTCATACGCACTGTAGTAAGTCGGCCCTTGGATACGGCCAAAGAGGGTATGTCGCCCTGTAAGCTCGTCTGCCCGATCCAGAGTGATAAACCATTGCGAGTTGTTCGTGTTTCGCTTAGAGTTGTTCGCCATGCCAAGAAGTCCTCGTCTGGAGGCGGTCAACTTCACACCAGAGCCTCAAACCTCACCGGTTGAACCTCAAGCGGCTGTGAATCTCGTCGGCGAACGACTCGCCATAGATGCTCTCGCCCCCCATTCCAGTTCCAGTAGGGTCTCCAGTCTGGATAATGAAGTCCTTGACGATGCGGTGGAAGATCACGCCGTCATAGTAGCCTGGGGGAAGGTCAGCTCCGGCTCGTTCCTCCATCAATTCTGACATACCCTCCATTGCCAGCTGAAGAAAGTTTCGGACAGCTTTGGGCGCCTCCTTCCCCCATAGCTCTATCTGGTGCATGGTCAGCGAGTGCTTGCCATAGCTCGGTGCCACCCTACCTCGATCTCGCCGGCGGTGGTATCCACGATGACCTTGCCATTTGGCGTTGGCTACGGCGATGAGCATGCTACAGTCAGGACAAGCAAAGACGAACCTCGGTGGCATATCTTTGGACATGTTAGCTGCTGCGTTCTCGCCGTCTTGAGCTCACAGATTGGACATGACGGGCTGTTGATGGACAGAGTGGTGACTGTCATGACTTGGTTGAACCTAACGTCATCGACTTTTGATCATAAACAATAGGTGCCACTGCGGTGTTTTGGACGGAGAGATGGCGGTGGGTGGAGTCCCCGCAGGCGGGCATGCCACGCGTCCAGGGCCAGGCGTGGCCGGCGCGGGTTGTGCCAGGCGTGCCAGGCTGTGCAGTGCACGCGCGGATGCTGGCTGCTGTTGTATGATGTTGCTGCCTGTCCGCCCAGCAAGCCACTCACTCGTCGTCTCCTGGCTGGCGCGCTGGAACTACAACCACCACCATCCACCACCGGCCGACGACCGCGGCGACCCAACGTCACGTCCACAAAACACTGTTCCACTCTTGCATTGTCTTCCATTCGCTCAGCCTTCTCCTTCCACCTCACGGTCACTACCGGCCAGCAAGCCTGCCCAAACGCTAGCACGCGCGTCTCGGGCTGCGTCAACGGCCATCCTTTAATCCCAGCTTCGCCCAAAACGCACCGACACACCAATGTCCGGTGAAGGTCTCACTCGCCGTCGCGGCGGAGGCGGAGCTTCTCCCGCCCTCAACTCGGGTGGTGACCAGCAATCCTCGGCGCCATCATCGTCGGGCCAGTCGAGGCCGGTGTCGCGCGTCGCCCAGACGAGCGCCAGCTCTGGATCGGTCGAGGGACGCCCAAAGGTCGCCTACGACCCCCGCGACTTCAACGATGACAGCGAGACAAAGGAGAACCCCCGCCTGACCTTGATGGAGGAGGTCCTTCTGTTGGGTCTCAAGGACAAGGCCGTGTGTATCAAGAAGTGCACAATGATGACGCCTGACTGACATGATGCGCAGGGTTACCTCTCATTCTGGAACGATAACATCTCGTACGCCCTGCGCGGCTGCATTCTCATCGAGCTCGCCCTCCGTCGCCGCATTGCCATGGTCCGCGACCCATCCCGGCGCCGCCTTGCCCTCGCGGACCGACTCATTGAAGTTATTGATGACCGCCAGACGGGCGAGACTATTCTGGACGAGGCGCTCAAGATGATCAAGAGCAGTGAGAAGTACGGCGCCGGGGCTTGGGTCGACCTCATGAGCGGTATGTGTTACGACTCTGTCTCTGACATTAGCATTGCTGACGGCCGCTCAGGAGAGACCTGGAATGTTATGAAGATCGGTTATCAGCTCAAGCAGGTCCGCGAGCGACTTGCTAAGGGTCTTGTCGACAAGGGCGTCCTGCGCACAGAGAAGCGCAACTTCCTCCTGTTCGACATGGCTACCCACCCAATTGCCGACATGAACGCGAAGGAGGACGTTCTGAGGCGGTGCTTGTCGCTTCTCACGGCTAGGACTGCCGCCATCCCTCCTCAGGCCGTGTACAAGGAGGGCGTCAAGTACCGTTACATGCGTGCTGCCTGTCTTGTCTGCGCTGGTGAGCATGACGCCATCGGTCACGACCCAAGCTGACCCTCTGTCTAGCCTACGCTTCAAGTGTCCTCGAGAATGCTCTTCAGCGCTTGTCGTACGACTCACGAGAGGCTGCCTTTGTCCGCTGCGACGAGATCCTTGCCGAGTTCTCGACATGGCCATTTGGTATCGGCACTGCGGACGAGGCCGGCCCCGTCACTGTGGGCGGAGGATCCCGTCGTCGCGACGGTGGCAGCGGTGTTGGCCGCGAGAGCGTGCAGGAATTGGTGCGCGAGGTCAGGAAGGAGATGTCGTCGAGCTCGAATGGCACCGCGGGCGCTGGCGGCGGAGCCGAGGACCAGGAGGAGCTTTGCTTCGAAGTCGTTGCGACCGTCCTGGAGATCTTCGGCCGTATGGACAGCCTGGTGAGTGATGTCTTTTGTCCGGCCCAAATGTAGTTAACTGATACCGTCAATAGCTTTAAAGCGGATTCAGCCACACGACGCGCCTCTCTCAGCCTCTCCAATCGATTCCGCCGTTCCTCGTTGAGAGCCATTGCTCTCCCTCACCCTGTTCCCCCAGCTCTTGGGTTTAGATGTGCTGTAGGCCTTACCACGTACGCATATGAGATGTGCGGCATGAATGCAGTCGTAGTACTGTAGTGATTTTGACGTGCCAAGTTGTTCGTAAGCCTGTACAGTCATTGTGGACGGGCCGACCGAGTGTTCGCGGCTAAAGATGATAGACAACGTCGGCTACCAATCTTATGGCTCGTGCGGGCGTCGACGGCTGCTGCTGTGCCCATCGGCTCCGCGCCGGCGAGCGCGGCAAGGGCACGATCACGAGCGACCTAGATCCTTGGGGTGAAGCGGCTTTACGTCGCGCCCCTTAGGCGGATGTGTGTGGAGCGCGTATTCTAGGATCGTGTTCCAACAAGGGATCGTTAGTGGGTTTAGGAAATCGCCAACGGGAGCACTGTTGGAGCACGGCGCGACGACTGGTCTAATGAAAACGCCATGGGGGTCGACTAAACGGCTTGCCGAGATCGGTGGTCCGATCAGCGGCTTGCATGCCTGCTCGCCCACCGTGACCGCCATCATCGTGCTACTGAAAACTACTGAAACTACTCGTGCTACTCGGCGTGGCGCACCAGCGGGAAGTAATCAGATCAGGTAGATCGCAAACGACAGGCGACAAGCGACTGATTGAAACTGGCCGTGAATGACGAGTGCGGAGCCGAGGAGAAGACAAGAGAGCGGAGAGGAGCAATGCAGCGCAGAAGTGATACCATGAAACTGGTGTCGCATGACGAGGCACAACAAACTGTACTATTGTCCGGGGGGAGGGCTGGAGGGGGGTCGTCGACGACTTTGGAGACCATACACACTATACGTTACAGGAATTGTCAAGAGAGGAGAAAAAGTGGTAAAGGAAACAAGAGTCCAGATATAGTCCGTCTAAGGAAGAATAGTCCGTCTTCCGGGTCTAAAAAAGCGAGCCTAGGAAAGGTATGGGGAAGCCTCTGGCTGGGTCCAAACGTTGCTGGCAGTGAGGTAGTCATTTGCCATGGGAATGTAGGAGATGCCCTCGTCGGCGGCAGTCAAGCCAATGCCAAGGCCCACCAGGGGCTGCTGAGGCTGGGGCGGGGGGAGCTTCTGCTGAACAGGGAGGCCGGGGCAGAGCGTCGGGGACGACTGGAAAGTCGACTGCGCCAATGGGGATGGCGAGAAGGGGAACGGCTGCGGCGTGTAGGACAGCATGTTGGGTGTGGCGGCCTGGAAGTAGGCGGCTGATGGTGTGTGGGGCGGGGTCTGGAGGATCGTCTTGCGAACCGGGGTCATGGGCATGGGGTACTGGGTCGTGGACGAGGCCGACGACTCAGTGGGCGAAACCGGCGCCGTAGTGTACTGGGCGTACGCGTGCTGGTCCTCAAACTCGGGGACTGGCAGAGGCTCAGCCGACTGAGGCATGACGGGGACCATGGGGGAGACGCTGATGACGGGCACGGGGGGTCCGTTGAACCAAGGCGACTCGAAGTGAGCAGGCGAGGACATGGCCGGGGCCTGAGGGGGGAGGGGCGAGTAGGGCGACATTGTCATGGTCGGCGTGGTGTAGGCGCGACGAGGAGGGACGTGGGTGCCGCGGATGGGACCTGGGCCGGCCAGGTAGGGCATGCCGTAGACCGACTGGTGGTCGACGAAGTATGGCGTTGGGCGGTGAGCAAAGGCCGACTTGGCTGCCTTGGCCGCAGCCTTCTTCTCGCGAGTAGCACGGTTAACCTCCTCTGGGACGGGCGAGTAGTCGCAGGTGCGACGAGCACGGGTGCAGTTGGCGCATGGGGTCGAGCCGCAGCACTTGATCTTGCTGGATGATCGTCAGCAACCTGCGCACGGTTGACGTGTATGTGCGTCAAGTGAGGCACTCACCGGTGACGGCAGTACTGGCAGGCCATGGCAATACGCTGCCTGCGCGTCGAGGACTCTCCTCCTGGCATGATGGAGGTGAAGCCGCCGTCGAGGGAGAGGGTGTCAATGGACGTCTTGGCAGTCGAGTGTTGCATTGTCGTCGTCGTCAACGTCGAGTTACGAGTGGAGATAGAGGTGTTGTTATTATTGACTGAATGACCAAGTGATTCCAGTAGTCGTGAACTCGTACTCCTTTCGCAAGGGGCTCGGTATGGTTGGCAGGGGAAGTCGAGGCGGGAGGGGGTGGGATGGTACGGGAGGTGCTCGCCTTGCTACATATAGTAGCGTGGAAGACGACCTCTGCACCAAGGTATAGACCCGCGGGAGAAACTGGTGTGGTGTGAGGGGCAGGGCAGTCGTCTCGGATGAGATAGAGCTAGGCGAGCAAGGAGGAGCGATCGACGGGAGACAGGGGGGCGGGAGCCGAGCGGATGCCCGCCGTGGCTGAGACACGTTCGCGTCTCGCGAGGATGCATACTTCCTGAGTTAACCCTGCAGTGCGCCTGGTAAGGTCCCTGTCATTCCGAGTGGACGAGCTATGGCAGCAGCACACCGCGGACGGCACCACCAAGAAGGAGGTTACGGCAGAGCCGGGACGGAACCGGAGGATAGATTTACGTCACCCTTGCCTTGAAAGGGCACAAGGACAGAGGGGCTGGCCAGGGCAGGCCTTGGAATCTCGTCCGGTCACACCGTTGTCACTCTCGAGTTCTGGCTCGTACTACTTGCGCCGCCGCCGAGCCACGCCTCGCCGCCGCGCCGCGCCACGCCATACGGCGTGTAGCCTGGGAACGACAGAAAGCGTCACGTGGAATATTGACCACTTGAGTTGGCACCTGGTCCCTGACAACTCAAAAGTCGGTGTGCCCCTCAGGTGCCGTCGCGAGCCTCTGGTCAGCTGCGGTGCGCGCGCTCGCCCATGCGCTAAATCCCTCTCAGGTGCCTTGTTCGCTCAGACAGGAAAATTGGAGGATCGAACAAGAAAAGATGCGGTCATGGAGGCATCAGGCATAAGGCGGCGGCGTGCGGGGGCAATGGGGCCAGGACGAGGACCCCCACCGAGCACTCTAGTTGCTGCGGTGGCGCCGCGGCAAGTGCTCGCCCACCCTCACTCTACCATCCCACCGCCCAAATTTGAGGCCTACGTACATTCAATCTCAGGGGCTTGAGAAACCGTAGCGTCGTAGCGCGGCACCTTCGCGTGTGCGCCACGGTCTCACCCCGCCGAGCGAACGAGCTCGACAATGAACCTGACGCGGCCGTGACGTCAACGGCGGCGCCGGCAAATCAGTATATCGCATTGTCCTCTCGGCGAAACGGCATTCAACGGAACCTCCATGCAACGCCGGCGAGGGTCAGCATGCCGGGGCGAACGAACGAACGGACACAATGTTGTTCGTGCACGGCTTCGGCTCCGTCCACGAGAATGACGTCCATGACCCGTCTCGTCGGGCCGCCGTTGACGAAAGCGCTGCACCCAGACCAACGGACACGCGCCGGGCAAGCTCATGGCACCGTCGCCTGAGACCTAACCTTTTTGTCTAACTTTTAGCTACCGGCAAGGTGGTGCTGGACAGGGCAACTCTATTGGATGGACCAGTACGTTACATTCAGGCTTGACCCCAGCACCACAGCCCATCGTAGTAGTAGTTGTCGCCGACGACATCAGTTGCAACGTAAACACCGCTTTAGTACGTTGGAATCGCCATCTTGTAATTTTCCCGTGCCTCACAAAAGGTCTCAGCTTCGGCTAGAGGTGTACCTGGCATGGTGTGTGCCTCCTGCCGGCCTCCCCCTTTGTGGGCTCTCCATCGGCCTGCGTAACTGGGCACAGGTGCCTGAGCCGGACCAAGGTCAAGTGCTAACGACGCGTCATGCCGACATGATTAAGGGTCCAATCACTGCGCTCGCCTCGCGCGGGTGATCGACCCATGTCATTCCGTTGGCTTTGAGGGGGCCTGGGGGCTGCGGGGCAGGAGGGCGCAAACGGCGTGTAACGTACCAGTCCGGTTCCAAGTCTAGGGTTATCGAAAATGAACCCAACGTCGTCTTGGTTTGCTCTTGGTTTGCACGGTGGCGATTGGGTCGGAAGCTTTGACCACACGAGATCTTGGTCAAACTGCCGTCGCTCCTAGCCGCGGCGTCGAGTCGCGAGTATACGAGTACGGCATAAACCATGTGCGTCTCGCACTGCCCACTTGCGGATTAATCTCTTCCTGTCGGCACGCACGCATCATCACCTGCTGAATCCATAGCCATGTTTAGCAGAACGAATGCATGCACAGTTCACTCGTCGCATTTAACCTTTGGCCAGGTCCGCGGCCGTGCCCTCTGCGTTCCTTTTCAACCGAGCCGCTGGGTTCCTGACGCAACAAGAGTGCGAGGTGACGATCCGTGCCGGGCAACGCGCGACCAGTTGTCATCAAGCCGGTGTGCCTGCGCGCACAAGAGTGAGAGCGCCGGTGTGCCTGCGCGCGCAAGAGTTAGAGACCCCGCCGGCCTGTCAACCCACGCGCACGGCGGGCATCGTCATGTACCGAGTCTCCTTGCCGACAATGCGCCGAGCGAGCGAGCGAGCGCGAGCAGCACGGCTCTGCCCTCATTTCTCTCGGCCATGGTTGCACGCGCAAGCACGCGTGCCCACCTCCCCACCCCCACCACCCCCAATGCCAAGCAACATGTCGCCGTGCAACCATCTGATTGATGCACGCGGAATTTGCCTCGGGCCGAACACCCCACTTCTGAGCGCGCCGGCCCCATCCATGCATTGATTGACGTGCGTCGCCGGCTCACGCTGAGCCGCGAGGTAGCGTCTTGGTCGCACCGCACCACACCGCACTCACACGCACGCCACCGCGTCCTGCGGGTGGGGTGGGCACGCTGTGCCAACTGCGCGCCGCGCGCGGCGGCCACCAAAAGTACACGAGTCAAAGTTTTGGTTGGTCGGCGTCGTCGTCGTCGTCGTCCAGCACGCACGGCACGCGCAAAGCTACCGCGGCCATTTTCGGCGTGAGCGAGACAAACTCGGCAACGGGCGTGCCGTGGCAGAGAGGGGTGGCGCGCCGTACGCGCGACGTGGCTCCGTGTTCCGTAGCTTTTATTACTCCGAGTACGTGGGTGCGTGGTTCATGAGCCGAGCCGAGGGCCAGCGCCAAGCCCACCCCCCTCCCTCCGACCCTCACCCTTCACCCACCCTCCTACCCCACTACATGCGTGCGTGCATGCATGCCCACGCACCGTACCCAACCCCTCGTTACTTGCTAGAGAGGCGCCATTCCAGGACCTGACCATGTCACGCTCTCGCACTGCAAACTCTCGTCCATTGAGCAGCGACTACCCCTCTTTCTACTTTCCGTAGGAGGGGGGCGAGCAGTAACAAGTAACAGATACGACACACCAAACAGGAGAAAACATTGCACAGCAGCACAGCATGCTAGCATACTAGGGGCAAGTTTGACTGTGGAGCAAGCCTCTTCGAGCACTACCTGTTGGCTGCCTCCTTGCTCGCCCCCACGTTGCCGTGTGTGTCCTGTATGCATGCTAGACGTCATGCCGCGCTCGCCACACCACACGCATGCCGCTTCCTTGTTGGGCACCATGCACCCGCAGCTCGCCGACACCCGACCCTGGCAGATCAATGCTGTCAACCATGTCGTTCGCTTGTTGCTTGACCGGGTCATCTGATGGGGATGCATAGGGTCCAACCATGGGCTCGCTCTCAGAGCTTGTGCCGTCTGTTTCGGTTAGTTTTGCCAAGCATTGCCTCTTGTCATTCGGTGTCGTAACAACATTCGACTGGGCCTCCCGGTCATGCCGGCCGCCCCCTCGGCTCCGTGGCTCTCTTGCCTCCTATCCACTCTGGCTCATTACGTCTTGCCTTAGGCGAGAGATGCCTCTGCCCTCAGAACAGGACGCCCGGTACGGCCGCATGAACCGTAACTCAGCCGTTGACTAAAAAGCTAAACACAGTTTACTACACGTCGCGTCGAGCGCGCGGGCGCGCAGGCGCGCAGGCGCGCGAGCTGACGACGCCGGATCGCGGAACGCTTCCATGGCTTGTCAAGTGCAAGCCCAAAGACATGATGTGCATATGGGAAGATAGCGCCACCATCGACTGCGCAGCCCACTTCATCTACAGCCGTGCGGTTAAAGGTGGGCACTGTCCAACTCTATGCCAAATGAATGCATGTTTTCCGCACTCCACTGGGGGGGAGGGAACGGTTTCACAGGTGCGAGAGCCGTCATTCACACCACTGGTTGCGCTTCTAAGGCCGCATTGGCCGCAGCCACTTGTCTGCCCTCTCAAACTGCTCAATAATATCCGGCTGGATGACCGTGTTGGCCACGGAGGGTTTGGGCCCCTGTTCCTGGTCAAGTGTACGTATGGCGACCATGATCTGAGCGACGGTCAGCTAGGCACAAAATGAGGGGCCTTGTTAGAGGCCAGGAACATCGAGCCACTGCGCCTCTGCACGACTTACAGCATCCCAAAACCGGAAGCCTCGTTCAACTTCCTGCGTTGGGCTCTTGACGCCAGTGAACGCCTGGTCCACAAACTGGAGAGCAGACACCTTGGCCTGCTTCACGTCATCCGAGCCCGCATTCTCTTCAGTGATTGTATCACCGAAGTGGATCGTCGCCGCGTCAAGATACGTCTTGGCAAGGATTCCAAATCCAGTGTTTACGTCGCTTTGGAACGGAAGACCTTGATTTACGTCAATATCCTTGCAATCAACTCTGGGTCATGTGAGACACATACTAATACACATATCCAGGTAGTCGTCACGCATGCGGCGTGCATTCCCTGTCAACAGGATGTGCACGTTGATCGCCTCGAGCAGTTGGCGAAGGGCCTTGGATGTGGCCTTGACAAACGAGTTGAATACCAGGAGCTCTCGGGATAGAGGTCCCGCCCACTGTTCGGGCTGCAGAATGGCGTTAGCTTGATCGTTCGCGAACAGGAAACAATAATATCCTCACTCGAAAGTTCAAAGGAACCACACTGAGGACCCGCATGATGAGTAATGTGTTGCTCTGCTCCTCATCAGATCCAAAGCTAGGGCCGCCGGACAGCAAAGGCGCATTGGGACCTCCAAACCGGTGGCCGTGAACGACGCCGGCCCGCAAGAGCTCCAGCACGATGTAGATGGCCTCCTGCAGCTTGTCCGTCACACGAGCAGATGCGCTAGCGGCATGGAAAGCCTTGCCCATGACCGTTTGCTGATGGCTTGCACTGACAAAGCTGTTCTGTGTCAGGACAATGGTCGAGCAGACGACCCAATCAACTCACCCACGGACATCCAAGAACCGCCAGATAATGTTGGCAACGATTTCATCCTTCTTCTCGAGGATCTTTGCCGCCTTCTCCTTTTTAGTGTATGCAGCCGTCTCCTCCTTCTCCAGCGTGCCAATACACAGCTTCAGGTCAATGGTGGACGACTAGTTGTCAGCAATCGCAACGGCGTGTTGTCCACTGACGCTCTGTCTCCTCAGCTCATCTCCAACCACATGGTGGGGCACCATCCAGGTAGCACACTTTTCCACAAGAGACTGCGTGAGGGGGTCGGCAATGGGCACCACAGCTCCCTGTGGTGGCGCATAGGGCTGGTCAAAGTAATAATGCGCGTGCTATGGGGGTCAGCCTTGGGTCTCGATGTGGCATCAACGCGGAGAGACCTACAACGCGCTTCTGAGCCCACTGGGGGTGCAAGCCCGCGGTGAGCAAGGCGAGGGTCGTGCATCGAGGAGAAGTCGGGCCTTCTGTGATGATATCCTTGATGAAACGGCGGTACTCGGGCGAATCCGCCAAAGGCTGCCGCTCATCAATGTAACCCGAGGTGAGATAGCCAACAAGACTTGACGACACCATGCCGCGACACAGCAGGAAGTAAAGCTCGTCGGGGAGGCGAGGTGAGAAGATCTCGTCAAGGTCGGAAGGCACGTCGGTCGCTGTCACCACTGCACCTTGAGGCGGCACCACGAGGGGCAGTGGTAAGCAAGTGCCCTCAGTCGTGAGGACCAGCGAGAACTTGACCGCCAGCCTGGCGCGCATGAAGCTCTCAGTGTAACCCAATGCCTTCATCTGCGGGTGGTCGCGGAATTGCTGGCAAGCAGCGATTCCAGTCTTCAAGTGGCGGACAATGTCGATGATGGCTCTGATTTGGAAGCTGTCGGCGTATGGAGGGAATGTGCGCAACAGCGAGCAGCCCGACAACAGGCTGAGGTCTAAGAACTGCTCTGGTGTCATTCCCAGGTCAGTCCTCACGCGGGTCTTGTCGATGAAAGTAAAGTTGCCAGACCACTCAATCGTCGTGATGACCTTGTCAACCGGCCAGAGGAGCGTCTCCGAATCGGACCAAATGGCGTGGATGTAGCCCTTCGGGTGTCTCAACAAATATGCGAGCTGCGGTCAGCGCAAGCGTACAAGGCTTTCGTCTTACCTGTGCCGACGCGAGGTAGGGAGCAATCACATACTCGACAAAGCGATGCTTGAAGGCACGGAGGAAGATGCGAACCACCTCGTTGGGGTCGATCCAGAGGCCGCCACGGATCTGCGTGAGAGCAACGACCGCTCTGTCGACCTGACCATCCTCGTAGTAGTTCCACGCTTCGTTCTTGACATGGTTCTCCCTCTCCATTTGCGAGTTGGGACCCTTCGGCAGCGGTCGCGAAGCGAGCGGCAGGCCAGAGAACACAAAGACTGGCTTGATGCCGGCCTTGTCCAGCTGGCGCAGGTCGCTCTCGATGCGGTTGGCGAGCGACAGTGGAAGACCACCAGTCGACGCGATCAGAGGCTCCCTCTGGTCGGGATCCTGGAGCAGCGTTCGGACATAGTAATTGACGTCAATACCCAGTCGCGTGCCGGCGAGCGCGCTCAGCGGAGCTGTCTGAATGAGCTTGCGCTCGCGGAGATACACTGCAGGAGGATCAGACATGCGCACAGCATAGGGCAACGGAAACTACTTGCCATCGAGGTTTCGAACAGGCATATCAAGTTGTGGGAATGTCTATGACGGGTGAAGTTGAGAGCACCGCCCTGTTGTTGTCGTGGACGGGGGAATGAGGACCGCCGTCAAGGGGCAGACGGGTTGGCAAGAGAGGGCGGGGCGAGTGCAAGAGTTTCCTCCCCTCACGTATTGTAAAAGGGTATGAGTGAGAGTCAAAGAACGGATGGATGGCAGGCGAGCAATGGCAACCGACAACGAGCGAGTGGGAGAGGGCACACTGGTCCAACGCGCCAGGCGCCAGGTGGATAGGCGGACTGTGCGGCGCGGTGCACAATCCACAGCCACGTGGAGGACCCTGAATGCCGACCCAAGGTTACCGTTCAACTGGGCCAACTATGCCTCAACAAGATACTCAGAATGCTTGTTACATGCCCAGGATGCACTCAAGGTTACGTCAGTAATGCACCACGCCTCCAAGTTCAATGCAGCTTATGTACACATCGGTCACAGTCTAAGTACAATGGAAGGCCACAGCCCATGGATCGTGCCCCTTTACTCTGACTTTACTCTGAGAGCCCTCCACTCTCAGGACACCTTCTACGCCGCAGTAAAGGTCCCACTGACGGCCGCAGACGCTGCCTCTGGGCTGGAAGCACTGTCAAGGCGCTGGTTGAAGAGTTGGATCTTGATCACCTGCACAGTGATGCCGTTCTGGATCTCATAGGAGATTTGGAGACTGACGAGCGTCAGCATCGGGTGTGAACATTGCTACTTGCCTGTCCTTGTGAGGCCCACTGAGCGCTGACGGAGTTGTCTCCACCCCGACATACGGGTCCTCCTTCTTCTTGCTGCTCTTTTCACCTGTAGCTTCCAAAGTCGGAGGAGGAGCCTTCAGCTTGAGCTCTGAAGTTGACTCTGAAAGCTTGCCGTCAGTGGTGGATCTGAGCTTGGCGTTGAGATCCTTGATCTGCGAGGTTCCGTATGTGCGGTTCTGAGCAGTCAGTCGCTAATATCGGAAGCACAAGCGTACCGTGAGAATGAGGCTCTGGCTGAGGGTAGCAACCCAGTACTTGTTCCACAACAGCTCCAAAAGCTGCTCGTCTGCCTTCGACTTGTAGATCTCGACACTGAGCGGGTAGTAGGCGTTCGCGTGGGCACCGAAGTCTTCGATCTTGTCGATGGGAATCGATTGGTACTCCGAGCTTCCTGCAGATGGTGGAGTGTAACCCTTCGCATAGTCAGCATTTTGTGTATTGGGCTGAGTTCACCTCGGGGAAGGTACGGAAGGCTCCAATCTCGACCTTGCCTGCTGACACGGTACGGTTGGGGTCGATCTGAGCCATCAGCCATGGCTCTGAGCACAGCGCTGGCAACATACCACGACCGCTAGGTACGGGTCGGTGAACTTCTGGTTCGTGAGTTGAGTGTTGACGTCGATACCTGACAGCCAGCAACCGTAGCCCGGGTGGCTAGGTGGTGTAAGCACGGCGGTGGCGTAGGAGGGGCGACGTACGAGTGATACCATCCACACAAGCCCTCATGCTTTCCAGCCTTCTCGTTTGCCGCCTGGAACTGCACCATGTATTCGTAGGCCTTAAGAGAAGGTCAGCACGAAGCACAGTTGTGATGCGACGAACCTCATTACCGGCGTTCACACGCGTCTCTGTTCCTTGAACAGGGAGGGCGGCAGCGTCCATAATCCAGAAAGTGTGGTCGCGCACTTTGCCGTACATGACACCCATGATCTCGTACTGGCCACCGGAACGAGCGTGGATAGTCTGTCTGGTTAGATAGACTCGCAGCTGCCCGCCTCACCATCTTGATCAGCGCGACGGCCGAGATCTTGACTTTCTGGAAATAGTGTGGGCTGTGGGGGTCGTATTAGTACACATATGTGGATGCAGACAACAACAGCGACACCTACTCGTTATCCCAAGGTGACTGCTGCCGGAGAGCCTTGTCATCGTAGAGGAAGGCCTCGTCTGATGCGCCGAGCAGCTGCTTGGTGAGTTGATTCATCCTCTCACCGACCGACTAACCTGGATATTGTTGTTGATTTCAAAGGTGCTGCGAGCTGCGGCCTCCATTTTGGAGAGTTGGACAGAGGCCGGTGAACGAAAGAGAAGACGAGGATGAGCAAGACTGACGGACACCTCGGTTCGTTGGTCAACAAGCGGTGACATCAACGGTGACGGGGTGGGTTGAGCCGGTTGAGCATGTTGAGTGAATCACGTGACAAAACCATGTGGTATCTGCGTGGAGGAGTACAGGCGGGATCAAATATCAAATTGCAGATCCGCGCGTACACAGATCCACCAGAAGGTTCGCCTTGCGCCTTTGGCAGTTCTGATGCGTTCTATTGCACGCGACTGCCTCTGATGCATGGGTCGAAGTGCCCACCAACATTCCAGGGGTGTCTGGGCCAAGACTTGCCCGACCCACACTATGGGACGGGGGGCCAGACAATAAAGGAAAGATGAGGCCCCTACCCCTTTGACAGGGTGGGTGCGCACACAGGGGAAGAGCCGCCGCATGGGTTGTACGGGCCCCGCATCAATGTGAGTGGCGTTGGACGCGTTTCGCCTCCACCCTCGATCTTCCCGCGGTCCGTCACGTCCACGAAAGAGAACAGCGAGCTTTTCATAAACACAGCAGCAGCCTGCAGCATGCAGTGCATTGCTCGGTGAGAGGAAAATGGTGATGGGGACGCTGCACTACTGGTCTGCATGGTCGCCGATGAACAGTGCAGCGGCTATTACGGTTTTTTTACCGCGTCTTGTTCGGCGACGATACGACGAAACGGGCTAGGAAGGTGCGCCTGCCAAGGACCCCCGACGCCGTACGCCGTCACGTCCCCTTTGACGAGCGCGTGTTGCCGTTGTTGCCTTAATGCAATACTGGCGAGATCCCGTCCTTGGACCCCTTGCCCCCCCCGCGTCCTCCCACTGCTGCCCGCCCGCCCGTCGGTGTGCCACTGCCGTCACAGCCATGATGCATGGTGCGAAGACGAGACGCCAACCGCCTCAGGCGACCGCTGCACCGCAACCTAAACCACACCAAACATTGTTGTCTTGCACTCACGCTCACTACAAAGGATTCTCGGTCTGTGACCTCCTCACACTCACCCACTCCCTCTCTCTCCATCCTCACAGTTGCTACTGGTAGCCGGCTCCCAGACGACTCAGTCTCTCCCTCGACACTCATTATCACCCCCAGTCCCACACTCAGAATGGTCGCCATCTCCGCCCTCGCCCTCGTCGCCCTCCTTCCGGCCTTCACCATCGCCGCCCCTCAAGGTGGCCGCAACCTCCCTGTCGCGCGCGACGAGTACCGCCCCGCTGGCCGGGCCGTCGCTCCCGCGCTCGACACGCGCCGCCGCTACCGCAAGCGTGGCGCCTGCCCGGTCAAGTCGAAGGCCCCTCCTGCCGCGCCTGCGCCAGCCGAGGCTGCTCCTTCGCCCGCCCCTGCGCCCGAGGCCCCCGCCGAGGCTGCTCCTTCGCCCAGCCCCGCTGCTGCCGACGAGGCGCCGGCCCACGCTGACCCCGCCCCTGCTGCCGACGCCGAGCCCTCCCCCACCGCAGAGGCTTCGTCTAATGTACGTCGTGCCTGGTCCCTCCTTAACAGGCCCAGAGGTATCTGACGCACCAGGACAACTCCTTCAACAATCTCGCAGCCGCTCCCAAGCCTACCGGTGGCGCTTCTTCTGGAGGCTCGAGTAGCGGCGGTCTCCTCCACATCGGCGACTCGTGAGTGGCTTGCTTCGGGATGAAACACGCCGTACACGCCAAGCTAACGCCTCGTGCCAGCCAATGTGGCCCGTCCGATGCGACCCCCGAGAACCCCAACGGCTCCGAGGACTGGCTCAACTGTGGCATCAACGCCGGCGGCTGGAACCCTCCCCACGTCACCCTCGCGGACCTGAAGTACCAGCCTCTGACCGCCGACGGTCCTTTCGCCCCATGTGCCCCGTACATTCCCAAGTTCGAGCAGTACGGCGGCCAGTACGGCAGTGAGTGGGCTTGTGTGGCGGCGTCCATGACCTAGCCTGACGATCCCAGTTCCCCCCATCCTCCTCGCCAGCATTGCTCTTCAGGAGTCGACCTGCAACCCGGGCGTTACCGGCGGCAACGGTGAATCTGGTCTCATGCAGCTCATTGCCGCCCACTGTGGCGATGCTCCGGGTGGAAAGTGAGTACAAGGCAACAAGTCAGGGAACAAGAACGCCTCTAAACGCCTCAGCTGCCACGACGTCGACTTCAACATTGGCAAGGGCGCCGAGTACTTCTCGCAGGTCCTGGCCCCGAACAACGGCAACGCGCTTGCGGTGCGTATTCTGAATAGTTGTGTCATACAATGGGAGCTGACTTCTTAGGCCCTTGGTAACTACAACGGCTGGCGCTTAGGCATGACCGTCGCCGACGCCACGCGCGCCGCTTCTGAGGGCAACTGTCGCGCTCAGAACAACCTCGACTACCTCTACCAGACTGTCAACGGCTGGATGCAGGGCAAGGAGGGTTACAACATCGGCCAATACTGTGAGTTAGCAACGTATTGAGCACTCGCTGACTTTCTCCAGTCAACCTCAAGCACTGCTAGAAGAGGCGCTCTTCTGCCGCGACATGATGCTGTGCTGGTCGCAACATCTTGCTCTTTCCCTGTGCCTCTTTCCTGCAGATCCCCCTTAGTAGTGAACTCATGCGAGCATTTTACCTCGTGCGCTGCCATTCTCTGATTGCTAAATGCCAAGTGTTGCATGGTACATATGAGTGATACTAATGCTATGCTACTCCTTCAGGCCATGCCTCGCCACGCGCGTTCCCAGACGGCCGGCGTCGGCCAACGCGAGTTGAACCATTCGTTGATCGTTGCCCTTACTTCATCGTAACCACTGATGATGTCGTCGTTCATTCCCAGGATGGACACCTTATGGTTGTCATCGATCATCTTAACCACCTTCTTGGCATGCTCAGCATCCTTGAGCATGTGGAAGTGCGACAGGGATTTGCCTCATAGTTGTCAGTATGTGGTGTGCCAGCAGCACTGATCATCTCACCTGAAATGTAGAGGTACCTCGAGAGCAGTTCCATGGTGTATGTCCTGAGGTTGACCTCTTCGCCAGGAAGCGACGTCGTCAACATGACGTTCTGGATTGAAAAGTTTGTGGCCTGCCAGGTAGCGGTGAGAGGCAGGTGAGGGGGAGGAAGGTAGTCGGGGATCGGCTGCGCTGTGTTTACAGGGTTTGTGTATGTCGCGTTCGGTGATGGGAAGAACTCTGAGAGTCCAAGAGGGCCAGAGGCAGTAACAAGGCCCATGAGTACTTTGGGATCAGTTCCAGCATCCGCTGATGGCACGTACGGCAGTCTCCACATTCCGAGGTTTCGAATGCCAGCCGCTTGAACATGTTGGACGCGGTGACATTTGCCTGCCGTGTCCAGAAAGTGCCAAGGCAACGCCCAAGATCAAACACACACCTGTGCCTGTCAGGTTGGGCCATAACTTGATCACTTACATGTCCCTCTGTTTGGCATCGGTACTCGGCGGGAGAAGATTGGGCATGTGGCCATCAAGTGAAGCTGAATGGAGTCAGAGCTGGGCCAGCATGAGGCCAAAGGACACTCACACCACAGGAACTCGGTTTCTTTCGGCGCCTCCCAGTTGGCCTTTTCAAAGTTGGACTTCATCCTAGCGCGTTCAAGAGTCCAACGAGGACCTCGGTGCACCTCAATCTGGACCACATCGTCATCGACCCCGCGTTCTAGCCCGAAGAGATCACGGAATTCTTCACGAGCGTTGTGGCCCAGGTGGTCATCCGAGTCACCAAGCTTGGCAACAATGTAGGTCCATAGGAGGGCCTCACGCCACCGTTCAACCTGCAGTGTTAGACCATCGCTTTACGTGTCACGACAAAACTCACCCTCAAATGAGACATGAGCCACTGCATTTGGGTGTCGCCATGTCCCACCTTCATCTCGCGGAAACGCCTGGAGCTGCTGACCGTCAGAGCCTCCTTGAAAATGAGGCTGGCTTCGTGGTGAAGGCCGCGGGTAATGACTTTGGGAGAGTGCGCAAAGTAGGGACGCTTGCGACGGGGAAAGCGCTGCGACAGCAGATGGTTGGCATGGTGGAGACCGCCCATTTCACCAGCGTCGTTGATCCTCGCAGGGTCGAGATTCGCCTTAATCTGCTGGTTGTACTAGGATGGTCAGCATATGAGTCCACACAGGAGACGTACTCCGAGGTCAAAGCGGAAGACGTTGCCGTACAAGGGTGAATGGAAGTCTGAAACCTGCCCGTTAGTGTCTTGGAAGGCATCATGCACTCACTGCTTGAGGGCGGAGAACGAAGAAGTCGTCGTTGAGCGCGAGCGACACGTCTGCCAGGCCTGGCAGCCATCCGATGCGGCTCTCGATGGACATTGAGTTGTAGGTCGGCAATGCGTTCTTGCGCCACTCCGCCTCCCTCCACTCCTTCTCCCCGGCCTCCATTGTCATTGCGTCTCTCTCAATCGTCGGGAGGTGGAAGATTTCGGAATGTGTGGCATAGCGGAACCTGGGGTGCAGGGTCGACTCGGTGTCGTTGGACGTGCCCTGCTGGTCTTCGACAGCGTAGAACGGGTGAGAAGGCGAGCTGGGGTCCAATCGAGAGAAGTCGAGCCAGGTCGGCGTCTGGGCCACCCGCCAGCGAGACTCGAGGTGATGAGCCAGTGCCGGCGAGACCTGGCCACCACCAGTGTGATCTGGTGCACGGCCCCTGCTGTTGACCTTCTTCTCCAACAGCTCGACCGTCGACTCGGGAAGCAGGGAAAGATCTTGAGTGACGTTGAACGCATAGTCGTACACAATCAAGTGGATCGTCTTGATGTGTCCACCAAGAGCCGCAAGCACAGACCTCATCGAGTACACGAGCTCGTTTTGCTCACTATCAAAGTCAGTCACGCTCTTACGACATTCCTCGGCTGGCTTACCGAAAGTGGTGCTCAGGCGAGTGGATTCCCTCCTCTTGACGCCAGTACAGCAATTCGTTCTTCCATCTGCTATCTGAGCCGTTGACCCAGAGCCACGTCGCATCGAGCGTCTCCTCAGGTCCGAGCTCGTCGGCGTCGCATATCAACTCGCCCTCGACGAACCATGCCTCCAAGCAGCGGGCGGGCAGGAAGCGGGTGGGCCTGAGGCGGGGGAACGGCGCGTTTGGCGAGACGAGGGGCGCGAACGGGCGGTATCGCGGGTCGACCGAGTCGAGCGAGTCCTCGCCCTCGCGCTGCGGCGGGGGCGGGTACGTGTCGGACAGGTGGTTGTGGGTGTTCGCCGCCTGCGGGAGGATTGTCGTGAGCGACGGCAGGGGGATGGGGAACATGAACCGGTGTATCAGCCATATTGCCGACGACCACAGCAGAATGGGGACGAGCACGCGCCGCGTGAGCAGGTGCCGGACCTGGCGCGGCATGATGCGAATGCCTGCTGCTACTGGGCGGTTCGGTGGGTCCGGTGCACGATTCCACCGACGTAGCGTTGGTGAGCTGGTGGAAGAGGGGTCCGAGGAAAAGGTGGGCACGCGCGGACTCGTGGGCTCATAAGAGGTGCTGTAGCCTGCTGCGGGCGGCGAGTGAGATGCCCGGGTCTGGAGAGGGATCATGAGATGAAAGCGCAGCTACCCGGCCTTGCAACCGGCGGGTGGAGCCGTCGCTCGGTGTGCGATAGCAATGCCAGGTATCTGTTGTTATCGGGCGGCGATGGTGGGGCGGCGTGGTGTGGGGCCGCTTTGCTTCTGTTTTTTTTGCTTATGCTTTTGCGTTAATTGAGCGCGCGCCGTGCTGTTGACGCTGAGTTGGAGAAGAGCAGAGACGATGAACAACAAAACTGGCCGTGGTCGTGTGCACGCACGCGATGTAAGAGTCGGCTGCGCAGCAGCAGCAGCACAAGGGGTCGCTCGTTGCAGGCACGCAGTCGTCGATGGCCGTTCGTTGCCATGTATGAAGATCAAGCGTCCCTTGCCTTGCTTGGCAAAGAGTTTCACAGCACCTCGGCGGCAACTTGAGCGCGCAGCCTTGCGCGTTGTTCGGCCAATCGTCGCTGCATTGGCATTGTCCATGGACCTATTGGGGATCGCAGGCTGCTTGCTCTTGCTCTCGCTACGACGTGGTGGCTGCGCAGCAGCAGCACATACGATGCGGCGTGAGGCGTCGTCGCGGCGTCGTCGCGAGCCCCTATTGTCAGCTCTGTTTCGCAGGCTGCCACGAGAGGGTGACTTGGGGTGGTGCGGTCGTTTGAGCTCATGGTCGTGTGCGCCACTTTGCGCGTGATGCGCCATGACGTGTCCTACTCTCGTGCACTCAGGGTTATTTCCAGCTCTGCGCGACCGCAATTGGGTCGTCGCAGCAAAATCCAAGCCGCCTGGCGCGACGACGGCGACTGCGCAGCAGACACATAATGCCCGTGTTGACTGCGGCGTCGCTGTGGGCCCTGGCTGGCGTGTGGGCAAGCAGCACGCGTGACCCCTCGCGGGCCGTCCGTAGTCGTCGTACGTACGCAGCAACAACTAAAAGCCGAGTGCCAAGAAACATGAGCTCACCATTGCCTTGTGGCAGCCGATCGCCGTACAAGCCGGTCTGCATGCAGCACGAGTGGCATTATCAGCTCCTACTGAGCTCGTATGTAAAGTCATCGTATCGTAGCAATATCTATACCCCGTCCTCATAGAATAACGCAGCGCGAGCGCCGCAAGCTGCCCCCGACACAGTGCGCCCGACTCCCGAGGGCCACGCGCGCTCCCTCCTCAATAGCCTCCTGCACCCCACGGTTCTCTTTCGCCGAACACTCTGCACCGCGTTAGTGCTTGCCGGCGAGACGCACGTACCCAGATACCGGCTCGCTTTGATGCGCTTGGCGACTGCCAAGCCGTCTTCATATGACGTCGGTCTCGATGACCGCTGGCTCAGCTTCTCGGTCACCTGCGCATCATCACGCAGATCGCATTTGCACGCTGTTGTGTTTAGTATCCGCCCATTCTGCCGTCACACGACCTACCCGTGAGGATGACCTTGACACCAGGGCAATACTGTCGCACCTCGTCGATCCACTAGAAGTCAGCGCCGCTCGCCAGCACACCATGCCTTTGACTCGACGTTTTCCAGCGAACTCGGCATATCGACCTGTTGAATGAGCTCAGCCCCTAGCTAGTTTCTCACCGCAAAACAGATCATGACAATGTTGCTCGCCTCGTACGACAGCCCTCGTAACCTGTCAAAGTCCTCCTGACCTGTGCTCGTCTCAGATGATGCGCTCCACCGTCGCCACAGCACTACCCACCAGCAGTGTCCCACAGACTGAGCTCGACCTGCCGGTCGTCAACGGCCACGAGCTCGATGTAGTTTTCAAAGACTTCAAGTCAGCCGGAGCCAAACAGAGGGTGCTACCTGTGGGCTCACTGCGGGTCAGCGTCAACCAGCAGCTGCAACTCACTAGTCGGTAGGGAAGTAGCCTGCACCAGCAGACCGTTAGCAGGCGGGCCATCCATCTTGCAGCCAGGTCACGCGACGCACCCTTCACATACACCGTCAATAGAGATGTCTGCGAGTCAGCCCGCGCCACTGACGCGTGCGTACTTTTCCACATCCGCCATCTCCAATGACCACAAGCTTCTTCTGGACCTGTGCGCGTCAGGAGGCGTCGCGTCGCAGGCGGGGGCCTACCTTCCTGCCCATGCTGAGATGTCGCGTCGAGTCGTGTCGCGCCGGTTGTATTGCTTGTGCAGATAATTAAATGCGAGCAGAGTATGCTGCCTTGTAAAATCCCAAGAGTGTACGTGGTGAAAGCTGTACGCGACGTTGGACGCGCGTTGGGCGTCGTTGCAATCGCCGCCAGTCGCGCGGATTGTTGGATTGTTGTTGTTGTTTTTGCCGCCCAAAGTCAAAGTCGCAGCATTCCACGCCACCCGCCTTCGAGTCGCCATTATTGCTCCCGTCGGCCGCGCCACACCCGTTCCCACCTGTTACAACCACCCCTACGACACACTCACCTCGTCGTCGTCGTCCTCTCATCGTTGCACTCAATCCACAGCCATGAGTGCGCCAAAGGCTTCCTTCGTCTCATCCTCGGGCACGCTTGCTCAGAGGCCTCTCACCTCGAGGATGTACGACGCCGCGCAGGACTGCATGGCGCTGGCTTACCTCTTCTTCGACACCCTGGTCACGGTAAGCGTTGCCGCCGTTACTGCCTTGCTGGCGATCGTGTCCTGTCTGCTGACGGCCCGCACAGCCGTTCCTGAACCCCAACTCGACCATGCTCGACCGCTCGAGCCTCCCCCCGGCCAACTCGTACCGTCCAGGCGGAGGTAACGGCGGTGGTGGTGGAGGCGGCGGTGGCGGTGGAGGAGGAGGCCGAGGCGGGGGTGGAGGAGGCGGTTTCATGAGCATGGGAGACATGAACGGCCCGAGTGAGTTGTTGTCAGGCTCAATGTCACAGGCTTCACCTCGCTGACATTCTCCCCAGCCCACGATGCCTGTCGTTCGACTTGCGGCCGATAGTTCAACCACCGCCAACCCATGTTACCACCATCGAACCCAATGTTGTAGCTTTGAGACGAAGATGCATTTTGCATACGCCAGGCGCTGCAAATCAAGCTAAAGGGTACTAATAGAGACAATGCATGCGCCAGCGCAGCAGCACAGCGATGTACGAAAGGTCCGAAATCACGGTTCTTGTTGAGATGATTGTCTGCGCTGAGGTGTCGAAGGTGGCGGAAGGCTTAACACCTTATGCTCAGCACCTTACGAGCGCCAGAAGCGGCGGCGGTAGCCACCGTAGCCACCAGTGGTGGTGGCAGCGACGCCCGAAGGCTCAGCAGTGGCCGAGGGAGACTCGGTGGCAGAAGATGCAGGAGCGTCGGTGGGGGCAGCCGTGGAAGGGGCAGCCGTGGAAGAAGACTCGGGAAGAGCGGTGGGGGCGGTGGGGGAAGCGGCGACGGAAGGAGAGTTGGTCGAGGAAGCAGAGGCAGTCTCGTCCTCGTCGCAGTCCTCCTCCTCGGTGCCGGTCGGCTTGGGGCCGGAGGAGGAAGTAGTCGAGGTCTCCTCCTCGTCGCAGTCCTCCTCCTCGGTGCCGGTGGGCTTAGGGCCGGAGGAGGAAGTCGTCGAGGTCTCCTCCTCGTCGCAGTCCTCATCGTCCTCACCGTCGGGCTTGCCGCCATCAGGCTTGCCACCGTCGGGCTTGCCGCCGTCAGGCTTGCGGCCGTCAGGCTTGCCGCCGTCAGGCTTGCCGCCGTCAGGCTTGCCACCGTCGGGCTTGCCGCCGTCAGGCTTGCCACCGTCGGGCTTACCACCGTCGGGCTTGCCACCGTCGGGCTTGCCGCCGTCGGGCTTGCCGCCGTCAGGCGTAGGCTGGGGGCCAGCAGTGACAGTCTTGGTCTCGGTGACGGTGACAGTGACGGTGCCACAGTCCGCGCCGTCCTTGCCGTTCTCTCCGTCCTTGCCGTTCTCGCCGTCCTTGCCACCGTCAGGCTTGCCACCGTCAGGCTTGCCACCGTCAGGCTTGCCGCCGTCGGGGTTGCCGCCGTCAGGCTTGCCGCCGTCGGGGTTGCCGCCGTCAGGCTTGCCACCGTCGGGGTTGCCGCCGTCAGGGTTGCCGCCGTCGGGGTTGCCACCGTCAGGGGTCTCGTGGCCCTCATCCTCATCACACCAAGGGATGTCCTCGTCGTCCTCGTCGCAGTCCTCGTCGTCGCCGCCGTCGGTGGGCTTGGGACCAGGGCTCGAGGTGGTGGTAGGGCCGTCGGTGGGCTTGGGGCCACCAGTCGTGGTGGTGGCAGTGTCATCGTCATCCTCGCAGTCCTCGTCCTCGTCGTCGTCGCCGTCGCCAGTGGGCTTGGGGCCGGCGCTCGAGGTGGTGGAAGACCCGTCGGTGGGCTTGGGGCCACCGGTCGTGGTGGTCGAGGTCTCGTCCTCGTCGCAGTCCTCCTCGTCGTCGGTGGGCTTGGGAGCGGCGGTGGAAGCCGTCGAGGTCTCCTCCTCGTCGCAGTCCTCCTCCGTGGCAGAGGCCGAGGCCGAGGGGGCGGCAGTGGCGCTGCCCGAGGCGCTAGCCTCGGTGACGCTGGCAGTGGCACTCGCGGAGGCCTCGGCCTCAGAGGTAGGCGAGGCGGCGCCAGTGGCGGAGGGCGATGCGGTGGCAGCAGCTCCGTAGTCATCACCCCTGGCGACCAGGCGGCCGTTGGGGCCGCGCTGGACAAGACGAGCGGAAGCCTGGCCAGTGGCCGAGAGGGCGAGAAGAATGGCCCAAACGGTGGGGGTCGAGAAGCGCATTCTGTTTGGTTATTGGCGAGTACTTTGGAACAAAGAAGAAGAACGAGTCGCCGTGTAGATTGGTCGGGCACTCAGGCGAATGCAAGGGTGCTTGAAGAAGACGAGAGTGTTGAGTAAACGAGTGACAAAGGTCGTGGGCTGGCGTCGAGAGGAGTCCCCAGGACGTCCGATCTACAATACCAAAGGGGGGAGAGGGGGGAGGTGTCGGTTGAGAGAATGTGTTGTCGAGTGAATGTTAAGAAGACAAACGCGACAAGAGGTTGGATACAAACGAGAGAGAGAGTGGTGAGCCGTAGGGGTTTGTTGGGTCGGTGGGTGGTGGTGCGTCGTCCAGCGCGCGCGCGAGTTGTTGGTGTTGAACAGGACCAGGGACAGGACCGCGGTGAGACGAGACCTCTCTACAAAGGGGGAAAAGAAGGTACAGGGGGTGAGGATGTGAGTAGTGTCGAGTTGAAGAGGGCAAGGCCGACCAGGTCAACTGGCACGGTAAGGAGTGACACGGGATGGGAGGAGAGCAAGAAACGAACCAGACACGACAGACGAGCAAGACGATCAGTGTGCAAGGACTGGGGTGACATGCGTCGGGGCGCGGGTTCCAGGGGGCCAGGGAAAACGGAGGGCCTCGCGGGCACGCGGGCATAATCCGCCAGAACGCCAGCACAGAAACAGCAGCCGGGCAGACGACGCGACCGCGCCGCGGGACGAGGGGGTGGGGGGGCCTGGGTGTGGGCGGCACAAGACCAGAGGCGGCGACCACGACGATGACACCAGTGGGCGTCCGGACCGCGCGCCGCCAGCGCCACGCGCTCATGCGTCTTGTACACAAAGACTAACACCCGCGCGCCCCACCTTGACTGAAAAAGTCTTGCTCTGACCTGATGCCTGAGGTGGGTTCCATCAGTGTCAGGGGAGGACCCTGGAGTCCCTGAATGAGACGCGCCCGCGTCACGGACCTTTCAGGGGGTAGCTAGTTTCATCAGCCACCCAAAGCACAACATTTCGGCCGTCCAGTCTTTTCCCTTTTCTGAGACCCTCGACGTTGGCTCAGCGGCTCACCTCGCCGCACCCAAACCCTGTACCGGGCAAACCCTCTTACAATCCCGAGATGCAAGGCGCAGCACTCTCGGGCTACGATGAGCGCCCCCCCGTACAACGAGGCCACCAGGAATGAGGCCATGTACCTCAGCGACGCGCGCGCGCCACACCATCGGCCCCTTGCTTCTTGTGCACCCTCAAACCGCGCCGCCGTCGTCAGCCTAATGCTATGCCCTATGAGTTTGCCAGAGCCACCACTTCCCCGCAACAGCGAGGACAGACCCGAGATCAAGACGCCGGCGTCGTCGCCATACACACAAACCTTGTTCCTCGCACCAACACGCTTTCATTTACCTCCTTGCTGTGCCAGGTCCCCGTCCTGTAACGGAGCAGTACTGCCAGCCGTCAGCGGCGTTGCTCAGAGATAGGAACACAACAAACACTGGGCAAACACTGGGCCTATGATAGGTGGTGTTGGTTGGAACCGTTCAAAGCACTGAGAGCGTGTTGTTGTGCTCGTGCCGTGTGCCGCGTGCCGTGTCCGCGTCGGTCCACCCCCAAAGTTGTCCTGATGCAGGCCTGACTCCAACAGGTCACCCACTCTGCTACCGGTT
Source organism: Vanrija humicola (assembly GCA_008065275.1). Classification (NCBI taxonomy): domain Eukaryota; kingdom Fungi; phylum Basidiomycota; class Tremellomycetes; order Trichosporonales; family Trichosporonaceae; genus Vanrija; species Vanrija humicola. Next base: position 78,983 of record QKWK01000012.1, read on the forward strand.
GGAATCACTGGCAGGCCAGTCTCGGTGACCTGGTCGACCTGGCTGCGACCGGTTGGTGACAAGGTCCAGCAACTGCGCACCTCCACTTGGGCGACAGCTTTCCCACGGTTGCGTCATCTCGTCCATTTCGGATCCATCCACTGTTGGGCCGTCGAGGCACGGATCCCGTTCAGGCCGAATGGACCCATGGATGTCATGGCAATGCCATCTCTCGGAATCGTATCCGTCTCGCGTTCCATCGCCAAGGCAACAACAAACACGCGTAAACAAAACAAGAGCAGTCACGGCTCCCTCGGCATGCCATGGCCCTCCTCCTCCGGCCCCGACCCCTCCTGCTCGGCCCCAGAAACCTTGTAACCGGGTTGGGACTTGCCCGACAGTCCTCGACTCTCCCCTCTCCCCCACCGTCGTCACCACGTCCACCAAGTTCGGATGCAGACGCGACAAAGGCACCTGAGCCTCCATCGATCTCAGACTCCAGTTCCAGTTCCAACCGACCCGAGTTTGCTCAGCCCCAAGATGTTGTAATTGCCCTCGGCGACGGCACCGAGTCGGTGAATGCACCCCCTCGGCCAAGCACTGCCGACTCGGGCGCCGACTTCAACCCTCCGGACGAAGTCACGACCGCCTCCACTGGCACGACCACTTCAACTGTTGCGAGCGCTTTCACTAGCACAGTCGCTTCCACTGGCGCGACTGCTTCCACTGGCTCGACCGCTTCCACTGGCTCGACCGCTTCCACTGGCTCGACCGCTTCCACTAGTGGCAGCCGTCCCGACAACGGCACGACCGCCTCCACTCCCGGCCCGTTCACCCTTGACCGCCTCGACCCCAATGGCGAGTACCAGGCTCGAGTCGCCGAGTGGAAGGAGTCCTGGGACAAGAAGAGTCGTGAACTGGCCGAGAATGCGCAAAAGAGCCTGACCTTCCTGGGCCTCAAGGTCAATGAGGCGACGGGCTACCGCGAGGTTGAACTGCTGAAGCAAGCCGTCAAGGACCGAGGTGGGTGTACAGCCAGGACCGCCTTGCCACTCTTGCTGACACGGACCAGAACAAGACCTCAGCTCCAGGCGCCAGGAGGCACGTGTCGCAAAGAGGGAATACGAGGAGGCCGTCTCCACCCGGGCAACGTCACAGCAGAGCGTCAATGCCCTGCTCGAGAGGAAACACTCATGGACCGACAACGACGTTGCGAGCTTTACGTCGCTTGTTCGGTCCGACCACGCTTCGCGGCATGCCGTGACCACGACGTCTGAGCAGCTCAAGGCGTCCGAGATTGCGGTCGACAAGGCGTTCACCTCGCTCATGCAGTCGATTCTCGAGCGCTATCATGAGGAGCAGGTCTGGAGCGACAAGATCCGCAGCGTATCCACCTGGGCTGGCCTCATCGCCCTAGCCGCCAACTTGATCGTCTTTGTTGGAGCGATCGCGTTCGTCGAGCCGTGGAAGCGCCGTCGGCTGGTACAGGGTCTGGAGGAACGCATGTCGGGCATGATGTCGCGAGTCGAGGGCGAGATCAGCAACCTGTCCTCTGCTGTGGCCAAGTTGGAGCCTGGTGTTGCCGCGGCTGCCGTCGCTCCGCCCACGACAGCTGCGATCGATGTTGTCACCGAGGAGCCTCAACCAGAAGCTGCGGTGGCACCCCAGCAGCCCGACAAACCCGAAGTCTCAGAACCTTCCGCAAGCGAAGCCTCAGAGCCTTCCGCACCAGCCGAGATCACCACGCTGTCCCCCATCGAGCAGCTCTCGGCAAGTGCACCAGCCTCTTCGAGACAATCAGATGCTCTGTCCTGGATCGTCGCCCAACTGGGTCGCATTTCCCCGCCGACAGTTGAGCGCGATCTCGGAGCAGCTGGTGTTGCCGGTGCCGTGGCAGGAGCCGCGGTCGTTGGTCTGGTCAGCATTGCAGTTTCAGCATTTAGGAGCCGTTAGAATACAACATTGCATCACATATCATCATGCATAGCGACCATAGAGAGACTACTTTGCCAAGCTTGCCTCGCGGTCCATCACCCGAGGGTCCAGCTTGACGAGGATAACCGTCCGCTGGGGATACTGGTCGGTGGCAACCGTGTGTGCTGTGACACGGGAGGGCTGGATGACATCAGTGAACCTGTCCGAACGACCGACAAGACCACTCACCACGTCCAGTCCATCGAGCACGCCTTCGACAATGCCCGCGGTGAATGCCTCGCAACTGAGCTGCGACATGTCCTTGGGGATCGAAATGTGCTGCGTCAATGGCGGCTGGTTCATCGTGATCATATCTGGCGTCGTCAGAAGCAGCACCACTGCGCCAAGGCCCAACGTACACTCGTCCTCGCCCTCGACACTCCGCTCGAGGCCGTCGGCCGGCCGTCCAAAGCAGTACTTGTACACCTGGGTGTGCACAAACTGGAGAATGGGGATCAACCGGTTCTCGCGGCGCGGGTCCTAGCCGATCAGTTAGCTCATGTCGTCCCCGCTTCCAATCTGCCCACCTTCATCCCCGATGCCTGGGCATTTCTCAACAGAAGAAGCGAGAGCACGCGCTGGCCTGCCTCGTACCCCAGACTCGTGAGCCTGGTTGTTAGCTCGGCCGCGCACAATACACTACGCACCGCTTCTCGAGGTCGGCGACGCTGTCTACGTGGCTCTGGCTGTACGCGACGATCTCGGCGAACAGGAACGACCACGCCGACAGCGACACCTCGGCCCCGCGCGACCGGTTCAGCTGCCGGTCCAGGATGTTGGCCTCGGTGCCGTGCGGTGGGCCCTGCTGCCCCGGCGCGGCGGGGTGCGGGGACGCGCGCGGGTCGCGCACCGAACGCGGCGTCTGCGACACCGTGCTCGTCGACGTGTTGGCGCTGTAAGGGTACATCCCCTGCCCGGTCGCGCTTGCTGGTGGTTGTGGTAATGCTGGCGGCATGGTAGACGGTATGGTTGAAGAGTCGACTGGAATTAGCTGCTCCAGACTGAATGTGTGTCCAGGTGGTCGCGGTGGTCGCGGCGTTCGTCATTGCGACGTCGACACGACGTGACTTTGCTTCCGGCCCGAGCAGATTAAGCAGATAGATATCGCGATTAGAGTTTGTGACGGTGCCCATTTAGACAATCCATAAGACAAATCCAGTCAGTCACATCCACAAAGAACCAACTACTACTACTACTACTACTACTGCTACTGCTACCACGTTGAGGGCGGGGCACTCTTTTAGAACGACTTGATGTACTCGGCGAGGGCCTTGACAGAGTCAAGAGTAACGGCGTTGTACAATGAGGCGCGGATACCTGTCGCTGTCAGCTCATAACTCGTCTCATTTCACTCACCTCCAACAGAGCGGTGTCCCTTGAGCTGGCGGAATCCACGCGCCTCACCTCCCTCAAGGAACTCCTTCTCGCGACCCTCGCCCTCAATCACGAAAGTCACGTTCATCAAGCTGCGGGCGTCCTTCTCCTTGACAACCACGCGAAGCTTGCCGTTGGCCTCGGCCTCGTCAAGAGCGGCATAGAGAGCCTCGCCCTTGGCGGCGTTCGCCTCGGCGATACCAGCAATGCCATTGCGCTCGTTCAGGAGGTACTCGAGAACAAGCGCCGACACGTAGATGGAGAACACGGGGGGAGTGTTGTACAGGCTCTTGTTGTCGGCGAGCGTCTTGAACTCGCTCTGGATAGGAACAGCAGGGACGCCGCCGAGCTTCATGGCCTCGGTCGTGTCGACGAGAAGGTCCTTGCGGACGATCACGATGGTGACACCGGGAGGGCCGAGGTTCTTCTGCGCACCAGCGTAGATGATAGCGTGGCGCTCGATCTTGGGGATAGGACGCGAAAGGAACGACGACGAGTAGTCGGCGACGATGGGAACACCCTCGGGGACGCGGTCGAAGGGGAAGGCGTAGGGCGACTGCGTGTCGGCCGGGAACTCGACACCGTTGATCGTCTCATTCTCGCAGTAGTAAACGTACGCGGCCTCGGGAGAGAAGTCGTACTCGTCGGCCTTGGGGAGAGTGGTGAACTTCGCGGGCTTGGTGGTAGCAGCGATGCGGGGCTCGGCGAAGGGCTTGGCACCAGGCGCAGGGGGGATCGAGAGACGGACAGCCTCCTGGTACGCCTTGGAGGACCACGAGCCGGTCACCACGTAGTCGACGGTGGGGGGAGCGTAGTCGGCGTCGTTGGCGTGCTGCAAGCGGCGGTAGGCGAGGAGGTTGAGGAAGACGGACGAGAACTGGGTAGTACCTCCACCCTGGGAGAAGAGGACGGCATAGTTGTCGGGGATCTCGAGGAGCTTGCGGAGGTTGGCTGGGAGCGTCAGCTGGGGGCAACACGGCCTTTCTCGACAGTCCTCTCTCACCCTCAGCGCCCTCGATGATGGCCTTGAACTCCTTGCCGCGATGGCTGAGCTCGCAGACGCCGATGCCGGTGCCGTCGTAGTTGAGGAGGCCCTGGGCGGCCTTCTCAAGGACCGGCTGGGGCAGGGGGCTGGGCCCAGCGGCAAAGTTGTGAATCTGGTCACGAGCAAAGGACATGGTGATGGTGTGTGTTTGGGGTCAAAGGATGAGGAAGAAGTGCTTGCACTTTAAATGTTGAGCGTGGCGTGGCGCGTCGACTCGGTCGGCGACGACGATGGGAGATCTCGTGTCGGCTGCTGGCCGTGGTGGTCGTTATAGTCGTCATTGCCCGATCAAAGAATTTCGGAATTTTGATCCCCTCAATCAACAACCCGATATCGACTCGTCCACAGCGCGCTTCTCCTAATCTTATCCCCCCCTAAACAGCTCGTCAAGCACGTCACCGCAGCACGATGCGCGTTCGAGTCGGCAGACAAAGACTTGCTTTCGAAGGCGTGTCCATTGCGACACGTTTGGCTTGCTCGTCGGCTCGCCTCCCCATCACCTGCAGTCGGCGACAACCGGCGGACATCGCCCGACCCGGCGGACCATCGCGTAGCCTTGCGAGCTGCTCGTCTGCTCGCTTCCTGACGACATCGGCGCGCTTGTGCAGCACTCTCAAACCTGATGCCCCCTTGACTCCCCATGAAAAGGACAACGATCGTGTTCTTGCAGCGGTCGCGGCGCAGGCTCAACGATATCGGGAAGCCCAAAAGGCGCAAGCTGAGGTAAATGTTGTTCCGACCGCGCCCGCTCACCGTTCCAGGCAGGCCCAGATGACAGTGTTCAAGCTCAAGTCGAGCGAAGTAAAGTCATCAAAGAGCTTTCTCCTCTGGCCGAGGCGTACGACCAGTACTCTGACATCCGTAAAGTGGGTCTCATTGAGGTGGCTTTGCTGACAGAGTAGGCGGTGATCGACCTTGAACCACACCTTGCCGACCCCGACCCCGACCTGCGGGAGCTCTTCACATTAGAGCGCGAGGAGCTCCTCGAGCGGCTAGACGAATTGATATCGACGATGCCCGACCTGCTACTGCCGCCATCTTCGACCGGACCTCTTCCCGCGGTCGTGTCGCTCAACGCCGGAGTGGGAGGCTCCGAGGCGTCCCTCTTCACCGAGGAGCTGGCCAGGATGTACATGCGGTTTGGCGAGAAGCGAGGCTGGAAGACCGAGGTTATCAGCAAAACCGACGGACAATCGGCAAAGGGTGGTGCAGGCCTGCGGGACATCACTGTCAAGTTTGAACCGGCCCCATACGCGGCGGAGGGAGACGAAGTCTACGGCTTGTTGCGCTGGGAGAAGGGTGTCCATCGCGTGCAGCGAGTGCCGGTGACAGAAGCAGCAGGGCGCGTGCACACCAGTGCCGTTGCGGTCGTGGTGAGTAATCGCCTGCCCGCGTCAGGATCCGGAGGCTGATGCTCCGCCAGGTGCTGCCCATCTATCCTGACACTGGCGACACCCCCTTGGTTGACCCAAAAGATGTCAAGCTTGAAACTATGCGTTCTCGAGGTGCTGGTGGCCAGCACGTCAACAAGACTGAGTCGGCTATTCGCCTTACCCACATTCCGACGGGCATCACTGTGTCAATGCAGGACTCGCGCAGTCAGCACCAAAATCGCGCTTGGGCTTGGGATGTTCTCAGGGCAAGGCTGAGCGAACGCAAGCACAACGAGGAGGTCGAGGCGCGACGCGCTGCTCGCCAGGGCCAGGTCAAGAGCGCAGACAGGAGCGACAAGGTTCGCACATACAACTTCCCCCAGGTGAGTTTGCGCGGTAATGGCAAACCAGCCGGCTGACATCGCAGGATCGCCTCACCGATCACCGTATCGGCTTCAGTTTGACTGGTCTTAAGGAGGTCCTAGACGGCGATGGGCTTGACATGGTGGTCAATGCCCTCCGGAACGACCTTGACAGCCGGCGGTTAGAAGCTATTCTCCAGGGCGAGGAGGACTTTGACGAGTAGTACAGCAATCGGACGTTCCACTGCACCCAACAACCATCATATGCATCACTCAACGCTAGCACCGCTGAAGAAGGCTCGGATGTCCTTCTGCTTCTGGTCGTGCGCCGCAGACCCGATGCCTCCCTTTTGGCGGTGGACATTTTCCAGGTGCGAGGTGACGTCTGTGACGAGGATCTTGGCGTTGAACGGCGGCAGGCCGTTGAAGTATTCTGCCTGGATGGCAGCCGAGTTTGATTCTCCCGAGACCTCTCCCTGCGTTGTTAGCCAAGAATTCGAGGTCACCGGAGCCCACCTCGTAGCTGACTTCGAGGCGAGTCCAGCCAGTCTGTGACGTGTCAGAATACTCTCCACAGCACTATCATACGTTGGTCATTCCTGCCGGCTGTCAGTTCCTACTGCAGCTACCGGTGGGCTCTGTCCACTCACCTCGGTACTCCCAGGCGTTGATTCCCTCTGGGCGACGCGCCATGATGGCACCGATGAACTCGTGGTTGAAGATGCCGTGGGCCACAAACACGAGGTGCTTGGAGCTGGCGAGCTTGCCCTGGTTCTCCCTGATGGCAGGCTCGACGAACTCGGCGATTCTGGGCACAGTCAGAGGATACCCTCGCACTCGTTGGAAACGCACGCCTCGTTAGCGCGCTTGCGGACGTCGTTGAGGGTCTCGCCTTCCGGGAACCTGAAGTCGCGCCCAGGCATGCGCGTGAAGCCACCGTTTTCTGAGCCAAAAGGCTTGCCCTCAGCTGGTCATGTCAGCCTCAGGACCAGCTGCTGCTCCTCACCGATGCCGAAGTACTGCTCCCTCAACAGAGGCGACTGGGTGAGGGTAGGCTTGGGGACCGTCTCGTTCTGCTCCTCAATCTGCTGGGCCTGAACATCGAGTCAGCCAGAAACTCGATGATATCAGTAGATTCTTACGGTCCAGAGAGCGCGCTTGAGGGGCGAGGCATAGATGGCGCTGATATCGGTCGTTGCCAGCGACGCTCCCAGCGCCTTGGCTTGCTGACGGGGTAAGGGCACTGCTTGCAGTAGTCATGCTTACGTTCATGCCTGCGACCGCCCGTCAGTAATCTGCCTGTTCGAGCTTTACGCACCATGATTTGACAGCGGAGCGTCCGCCCAGCCAGCCCAGACGGCGCGGACGTTGTCTGAATGTCAGCCGGAAAGCGGATGGAGTCAGCCACACCAGTTGATTCGCCGTGGCGGACCTGTTGGACACTGGTCAGCGCAAGCACAGTGACTGCCGTGAGGTTGCCAGTCGCGCCTACTCACAATAGTGATGGTGATCATTGCTTCTTTGTTGTCAATGCACGACTTTGTGAGTGAAACAAGCCGAGATAGCTTGATTTGAGCGTCCCGAGTGGTTTCGGCCCACTGGTACCCGGCGCAGTGCGGCACAATGAGGCTCGACTCCTTCGGCTGTCTGCGATCCGACTGGCAACAAACTCGCTGACATGCATCATGATGCATCATCAGCCAAGCAATGTCAGTGTCATCACCACCGCGGCGCTGTCACGGCTTCTGCGACGACGTCGACCCTATCGGTCTCCTATGCATCCCTGCCGCTCTTGCTATTGCTGGCACACGTCGTGGAGTACACACACATACACGTGTCACGTGCGGTCCACTACGATGCCGCTGTGGATATGATGACGCGACACTGACACGTCCGTGTCTCCACCTCCACTTTTTGTTCTCACTCCCACTCCCACAAACACACACACGATTCACAACAAGGCTACGTCTCTTACAACAGCTCCATACCATCCTCTCCCTCTCTCTGTCCACTACGGCCCACAACAAACCTACCACAACAATCATTGGTGCTGTTTCGAGCCATCCCGCACCGCTTGTCATTGGTCACAACTACAACGCGCTCTTGTCGATCACAGTAACCTAGCCCGCGATGTCACCGTCAAGAGGGAACGCGCACGCACAAGCACCCCTCGGCCGGCCACTGCCGAAATTGTTCATCTATACCTCGATCCCCATCGCCTTGGCATTGATAGCGCACCCGCTCTTGCCGCTGTTTCTGCCACAGGACTTCCTAGACAAGTTTCCGCTGCCGCCTCAACCAACCTACCCCGCCCTCCAGGCGAATGTCGGCTTCGCGCTACTCGCCTTTATCGGTGCCGTCTTGTCCGTACCCAAAGTCGGCGAGGCCTTCATTGCCAAGGGCCTTAAAGGTTGGGATCAGCTCAAGAAGGGCAGCAACAGGAACACTGGACCATGGATGTAAGCAACGAGTGGATCGTCTCCAACTAACTTTCAGCCCAGAATGTCTCGGCCTCCCATGTGCATCACTTTACCTGCTTTTGATGATGCTATTTATCCCGTTCCCCTTCTCGCACATCTTCCAGGGCACAAATGGACATGGACCTGGACGTGAGGCGTTCCCGAAGGGAGAGGTTGGTGCACAAAGTCAACCTGTTGCTGACTCGTGCTAGCTCACGCTCTACCTGTCATCTCTCCTCTCGCTCTTGACAGCCACGATGCTCGGGTTTATCGACGACCTGTTCGACATTCGTTGGCGTCATAAACTTCCTATCCCGCTCATCGCAGCCGTGCCTACCTTGGTCGTTTACTACGCTGAGGGAGGCTGGACTTGGGTTGTGCTGCCAGAGAGCCTAGGACAGCTCCTGAGGTATCTCGGATTCTCTGGTTGGGAGGGCACGAAGTCCATTGATTTGGGTGAGTATCTATGGCCTGGAAGTGGCTGACCTCTCAAGGATTCCTCTACTATGTTTACTTGGCTCTGCTCCCAACCTTTACAACCAATTCTATCAACATCGTGGCGGGAGTGAATGGAGTCGAGGTGACTCAAGCCTTTGTCATCGCCCTCTCGGTCGCATTTAATGACCTGCTGTTCCTTCCCATTTGGCCACGCTGGCTGCTGGTGCTCCTTGGAAATATCGGAAACCCAGACGAGGGACGCGTCCTCTCGTGGGCGGCGGGCGAGGTCGTTAAGCGTCACCTGATGAGCCTCTACTTCATGGTGCCACTGATTGGTGTCTGCGCCGGTTTCCTCTGGCACAACTGGTGCGTCACGAAGTCTTGGCAACGCTGACAGAATCAGGTATCCCGCAACTGCATTCCCTGGCGATACGTTCTGCTACTTCACCGGCATGGCATTTGCAGCTGTCGCTATCCAGGGTCACTTCTCCAAGACGATGATCTTGTTCTTCCTGCCCCAAATCTTCAACTTCATCTTGTCATGTCCTCAGCTGTTCGGACTTGTGGAGTGCCCCCGTCACAGGCTGCCACAGTGAGTCACGCAATCCGTGTGTTGTGTGCGGGCGAAGCTAACACGATCGACAGTTTCAACCCATCGACCGGTCTCCTCACCCCATCTCGCGTCGTCTTCGACAAGGCACCTCCTTTCAAAACCCGCATCACTCTTGAAATCCTCGAGTTTTTCGGATTGACAGAGGTCGAGCGAATGCCTGTGCACGAGGAAGCCTCATCTGCAAAGGCCTCCAAGTCTGGCGAGCCGAAACAGAAGACGAGCTCGAAGAAGCCGACCAGGATCGTGGCCGCGAGCAACCTCACTATTCTCAACTACCTGCTTGTGGTTTTCGGGCCCATGCACGAGCAAACGCTGTGCTTCGCGCTGGGCGCGGTCCAGGTCGCGTCCAGTGCGCTCGCCTTTGGGATTCGGTACGGTGTTGGCTCGCTGGTGTATGGCGGCGACAGGAGATAGATATGATACATTGCATACAGTAGAGCCATGCAATGGCTATCGGTCAATGCCCTCTAGTTCTCAGTTGCGAAACTGGAAGTTGAAGCCTCCCCCTTGTTGCTGATCCATCTTGAACATGTCGGTGCTGAGGCCAAAGCGGCCCAGAATGCCGTTGCCCAACTCCTTGAGCTTGTTCAGCATCTCGTCCTTCTCCTTCTCCTGCTGCGTGGTGATGCGTGCTGGGAGTGATTTCAGTGTGCGCTGAATGGCAGGGCGTTGTGCCGATGACTTGGGAAGAAGAGTCAACAGCAGCGTGTAATCTGGCCACGTCAGCCCAGGTTTTGCCCTCACAGCACCATGCCGCACACACCTTCCTGCGCCGACGTGAGGGATGACCACGACCCGAGCTTCTCATTCGCAGTAGCCCTCCGCTGCAGCACCTTGATGTAGTGGGGGTCAAACTCCAAGGCTGAGAGCAGTCAGCAGACGCGTCGACGTCAACGCACCTTTCGTACAGGCGTCGACCGCCTCCTTGTGCTGCTCCTGGTCCAGGTCAGCTGCTAGCTTTCGGCACACCGCAACCCAGGCCCACCAGTGCAAAGTATACAGCGCCAAGGTTACCCCACACCGCCTTGGAGCAGTCCCGGATCTGCTGCTCGACTTCTTTTCTCTCCCCGTCGTCGGCGGGCGCCGACTCCACGATGGCGGTGGCGGCGTCGTCGTCGACCTCCTCGACCGTGGCTTCTTCTGGCGCCGGTGCCGGAGCGCGCTGGCAGTCGGGCAGATTGTCCAGCGCCGAGAGATACGACTCGCGCGCCGCGTCCAGCCGCTGCGGCTTGGCGGTGAAGTGGTTGTTGCCCGTCTCCTTGAGCTGCGTTGCTGTCGCCAGAAGGTTCTGCGAGCGTTAGCGGCGCCTGGGGCGGGTGGGCAGCGGCGGCCAAGCTGACCTTCAGCTCCACAGTGGTGAACTTGACTACTCCAGCAGCGTCAGTTTCTACGCCCGTGTCTGGAAGCCCCTCGGTGCCATCGTGCTCGTCCTCTGGGTCGCGGTGGTCATTGTCGTCGTCACCATCATCGCTAGGGGCCCGCTCTTTCGAGCCACGGTCGTTGTTGCCCTGGTAGCGGTGAAATCCGGTCGTCGCCCATTTTGGCGGGTCGAAGGCCTTGGGATCAAAGGCGATGGCGTCCTCCTCCTGTTTGGTTAAGTCGACCATGGCAAGACGAGGGAGTGATTAGAAAGTGAAACACTACTCAACAACAATGAAGTCTGTCGATGACGTTGATTGATTTGATGCCGTTCGCTCATCTCGTTCTTCCAAGGCAATGCCAACCCGAATGCATTTGCTATTCTAACACCTAGTGCACATCCCGCTTATCCTACAAGAATGTGCTTTCGTGGACGTCAGGGCGATGGCTTGCCCGTCCAACACTTTTACTCAGAGCGAGGCTTTGATGAAGCCCTCCAGGCCTCCGTTGACCCACAGCTCTTGAACACTACGTCCCACACGGCCCGAGGGGTAGAACTTCTCGCCCTCCTCGCCCATGGTAACAGTCACACCACCTCGACGAGTGTCCACACGGATGCGCCAGTCCTTGGGGATGACTGTCAGCTCCCCGTCCACACCACCCTTGCCACGCTGTCCGTCAAGCGCAAACCGCGCAGTCAGGTCCTCGACAAGCGAAGGTGCCTCGATGCAGATGAGACCGTTGTTGATGCTATTGCGCTTAAAGATGTCGCCAAACGATCCGCAAATAACCAGAGGAATGCCGGCGTGCTTGATGGCGGTCGCCGCCTGCTCACGGGAGGAGCCAGTTCCGAAGTTGTAGCCCGAGAGCAGGATAGGAGTTGGGGCCGAACCACGAAGAGAGCGAACGGTCGAGGCGAAGGATGGGTCATAGTTCTCCATAACAACCTCAGCCTGACGCTCAGGGGTAATGTCGTCCTGGTAAGTGTACTTGCCAGGGTACATGCCGTCCGTGGTGAGGTTGTCCTGAGGCGCGAACACGAGGGGTCCCTCAAAGTACTCGGGGAAACCCTCAAGCAGCGGCTCGGGGTCCGACGTGGAGACAGCCTCTTGAGGAGGAGACTCGACGATCGAGAACTTAGGGGTCTCGTACTGGGGGAGAGCGCTGAGGTCCAGCGAGTCGGGGCCCGAGATGTAGCCGTTGACGGCCGAAGCAGCAACGACGGCTGGCGATGCGAGGTAGGCGACCGCCTCAGGGCTACCCATACGGCCCTTGTAGTTGCGGTTCGTCGCACTGATACCGACTTCGCCCTTCTCCAAGAGGCCAACGCCGAGACCGATGCAAGGTCCACAACCGGCAGGCAAGGTCTTGGCACCAGCCTCAACCAAAGCCTGCCAGTCACCTGCAGCCTCAGCATCCTCCTGGACGCGGCTCGAAGCAGCAGCAATGTAGAACTCGACGCCCGGGGCAACCTTCTTGCCGCGGAGCACAGCTGCGGCCGATGCAATATCTGAGGCACGAGAGTTGGTGCAAGAGACGAGGTAGGCCTTGTTGATCTTGATAGGGGGGTCGAGCAACTTGGGGAGGGCAGTAGCAATCTTGACCGAGTTGGGGCCAGAGACGTGGGGGACCAACGTCGAAAGGTCCAGAGACAGCCTCGCGGCATAGTGGGCACCGGGATCAGCCGCGAGCTGTTCCTGCAGGCTCGCGCTCAAACGGGCGTCGTTCAAGCGCGGGTGACCAACAGCGCCAGAGGTCGATGACGAGGGGGCGGTGAACCCACGCAGCTCCGCCTTGCGAATAAGGCCACGGTACCAGTCGATGAGCTTGCCGTCAACAGGGAAGACACCAGCAACCGCTCCCCACTCGGTGGTCATGTTGGCGATGGTGAGACGCTCGTCGATCGACAGGTGCTCAACTCCCGAGCCAGTGAACTCGATTGCCGCATTCAGAACCTGATCCTGGTTGAACAGTCCAGCAAGAGCGACAATCACATCCTTGCCGGTCACACCGGAAGGGAGCTGGCCGTCCAGAGACACCGAGACGACACGAGGGATCTGCCACCAGAACTTGCCAGTGGCCCAGATGCCGCTTTGAACGGTTAGTCAAACAAGCAGCAGACAATGCTGGTCGTACTCACGCTGCATCTGTGCGGACAATGGCAGTGCCGAGACAGCCCACACCGCCGTAGTGGTTCGAGTGGCTGTCACTGGCCACGACCATCTTGCCGGGGAATGCGTATCCCTCCTCGACCACAATCTGGTGACCAATACCACGGCCAGCAGGATAGAAGTCGACGGCATGCTCCTTGGCAAAAGCCTCGATGCGCTGGTACTTCTTCACGTTGGTCTCGGACTTGTTCTGAACATCGTGGTCGAGGGTGAAGATGGGCTGACGGGGGTTGTCCAGCTTGGAGCACTCGAGCGACTTGAACTTGGAGATGACGGGACCCGTGTTGTCGTGGGTCATGCTATTTGCTTTGCTTAGCATGTGCACTTCACTACTGCTACCGGTGAAGACTTACACATGTTCTGGGCGAATCATCACATAGTCGCCTGAATGAACCTTGGTCCCTTGAGGCAGGTCGACAGCATACTTTTGAACAATCTTTTCGACCAGAGTCTGGGGGTTTGAGATGGTGGCGTACGTCCTGCTGAGCAGCGACAGCCTCGGCCTTCCGAGCAACCTAAGGATAGCCATTTTGAGAGGAGACGGAGTGAAAGAAGTGGTGAGGTCGGACGAGATGGCCTGGTAATTGGCCTTAACTGGTTGGCCCAAGCAAGAACGGGCTGCAGTGATTGATTGCTCGCTACAGTCGCGTCGGGAAAACAACGACTCGACTTATCGGGGGCGTCGCTTTAGTCGCTTGTTCCCAGAGGCGTGCACTGTGATCATTTCACAGGCCTAATACCTGCTGCGTGCCTACTGTTGTAGTTACGTAATGATACCCGGCTTTGCCCTCCCGCCTGGCTGCCTGCCTGCCTGCCTGTGCGCGTTCACCGCTATGGTCAACTTTACACTTTGACACCCTGGCCGCACCTCGTTCTCAATTGACCCTGAAGCTCTGGACGTGCGACGTGCACTGTCGTTCACTCATTCTTGGCTGCCCATCGCTTTCTTCAACCTCCCACCAGCCTCAGGTCACGGGTTGCAACGACCTTGACCTTTGACCTCGCATACCCAGCACCTCCCGTTGGCCTTGAACCGTGTCCTTGTCTCTTTCTTCACACCACACTGCTGCCAAGAAGCCTTTAACACTTCAATCTATCGCTGGCGACGGCTACGACCTTCGTTCGCACAGTCCATCCACCATGGCGCGTCAAACCAACAGCCTGTCCCCTCGCGGCCGGATCGCTGCCATTGCCGCCACGTTTATCACCCTCGTCTTCCTTCTCCATCTCGTCTTCCCGGGATCCGACTCGCTTCTCAGCACTCAGCGATGGACCACGGCCTCTTCCTCTGTTCTCCGCTCGAAGTTCCTTCGAGCAAAGGCCAAGGCACCACGGCCACCCATTCACCACCCCATCCCCAAGCTCATGGCCGATGCGCGCGAGGCCTATGACGCAAAGGTTGCTCGCCAGTCCAAGACTCTGGAGGACGCGGTCAAGGAATACCAGCGCCGGTACAAGCGTGCGCCGCCTAAGGGGTTCGAGATCTGGTACAAGTTTGCAGTCGAGCACGACGCGGTCATGATCGACGAGTACGACAACTTGATTCGTGATCTTGAGCCGTTCTGGCAGTTCAACGGCAAGGAAATCAGGCAGCGTTGCATCGACGTCGGATACCTGCCCTCAGTGGACCTTGTTCGTATCACCAACGGCACAACCAAGACCATCGACGTCAGCAAAGGATTTGACGACTCCGAAGTTGGCGCTCGTGCGAAGGGCTTCCGTGTCATGCTCGAGAAGTTTCAGAAGCATCTGCCTGACATGGATTTCCCTATCAATGAGAAGGCAGAGGGTCGCATCCTTGTTCCTTGGGAGGAGAAGCTGTACTCCAACCTCACTGCCGATTCATCAAGTGAGTTGCTTCCACGTCTTGCAGCTGGAGAAGAAGGCGCAATAGGCTGATCCTGTGATTTCTCTTCCAGAGGGTATTGAGCACGTCCTGGGCGGCAAGTTCCTTCCTGATTGGCGCGGTGACGGCAACGTTTGGGAGTCATACCGCCGAACTTGCGACCCGTCCTCGCAAGCTCGCCGTCTCTTTGGCTCCCTCCGCGCGCAGCTCAAGGACGGCCAGGTCCCTATCTCACGCCTTGCCAAGGCTGGTATCTCATCCGACATTGTCGACGAAGACTTCTCTTTCACGGAGACTGTGGACGACCGGTTCGACTTCTGTGCGCACCCGTGGGCGCACTACAACCAGGGCCACTTCTTCTCCGACTGGCGTACTATCCATGCCCTGTACCCAATGTTCTCACCCGCGAAGGGTGCGGGATACTCTGACATCATGATCCCCAGTCACTACTACTTCTCATCCACCAAGCGATACACCTATGGCTGGGACTCGGTCAACAGGGAAATCAAGGATGTGGACGACATGGAAACGCCGTGGGAGGAGAAGGCCGATGACATCTTTTGGCGTGGCGCCACAACCGGTGGTGGCTCCACACCATCTGGATACCTTGCTCAGTACCAGCGCCACAGGTAGGCCACAAAATAGCGAGTATCTCACTAACGACCCGAGGTTTATCAAGATGACTTCCGATCAGTCCAACGTCAACAAGACGGTTGTGTTTGCCGACCCCCCAGGAACGAACAACTTCATCTCAGCGTCCGTGCCCATCGGCGAGCTCAACGACGAGATGATGGATGTCGCTTTCACTAAGGCTGTGGGCTGCATCCAGTACCCGGGAGGTTGTGATGGCATGCGCAAGGACCACCGCTTCGCAGACGCTGTTCCCCTGGGCGAGAACTGGCGTCACAAGTACCTCATGGATCTGGACGGCATGGGCTATTCTGCCCGTTTCCTCGCCCTTGTAAGTCATGAAGATCTGATGTCTGCAGGATGCGTGTTGACTTCTCTCCCCAGATGAAGTCAGACAGTGCTGTCTTGAAGTCGACTGTGTGGACCGAGTTCATGACAGAGTGGCTCCAGCCTTGGGTGAGTCTTCAACGACTGGTCGTGCTGACGTTGATTAGCTGCACTACATTCCGGTTTCGCAGCTTTACAACGAGATCTACAATATCCACGCCTATTTCTCGGGACCTTCCCCCTCAATGCTGGCCGCTGCCAACACGACCCGCGACCAGTTCCAATCCGCTGGCCTCAGCACCCGTAAACTGGACGGTGACGCTGAGTTGCAAAAGATTGCCAAGGCTGGCCGCGAGTGGATGTTCACCGTTGGTCGCAAGATTGACATGGAGATTTATCTCTTTAGGTGAGTCACTCTTTGCTATCTCCTGGCACAGGTAGCTGACAAGTCCGTCAGGCTTTGCCTCGAATGGGCGCGCCTCAATGCGGATGACCGTGAGGCCATGAGCTACGTGGCTTAGAGCGAGGGGCGGAAGGAGTTGATACGATAGTACATAGACCTGATCAACAAAACAACGTGATCGATGTAACCCTGTCCAACTGGTTGGTTGAGCGTCTTCTAGATGGCGTGTGAGCATAGGATTCCGTGACATGCTCCACGATGTTGAGTTGCCACGATGTTAAGTTGCCTCAATCTCGACATTGTTGACAACGGCATTGGGGCCCCGCGCCGCATTTTCAGCAATCCGCTGCTCCCAAGTCAAGTCCAGACTCGAGATTCCTCCACCTTGCCACCTTCACTCCGCATTCCCACTCTCTCAACAATGTCTGGGGTTTCCACTCCAGCCAAAGGGTCCAAGGCCTCAGCGATGGGAAGCAGTCGGCATGCTTCCAAGCCATCTACTCCTGCACCAAAGCCCGCAGCTCCGACACCGTCGCAGCCTCAGGAGGAAGAAGATGAGGACGATGACCAGCGCATGGACGTCGCATTCATCCAGAGCTTTTCTGAGTGAGTAAAGGCAGTTTTTACAACGAGATAGTGTCTAACTGTGTACCCAAAGTAAAATCCAAAGACTCCCTTCCGAGCTACTGGACGGCGTTGAAGGTATCTCGAGAACCAAGATCACCATCCCGAAGCGAGGAGAGAAGGATTTCGAACCGCTGGAAGCTACTGTCAACCTGCAGGAGATGATGCTCCAGAACAGCCGTCAGGCTCTCTTCGATGCTCTTCAAGGAGTTCGTGGAGCGGCGAGGTAAGCCTCCAGCACCCCCCGGACCCCCCTTCATTTCCTGCCTTGCGTTGGCTCACACCCGTGCAGCAAGTCGCTGTCCCACGCGATCGTCACCCCATCGTCACCGTTCCCTCAGCTCATCATATCCCGAGGACATGTCTTGGATTCAGTGGGAATCACCGTTCGACGCTCTATCACCCAGGGTGACCACACGAAGACTGTATCCCGAGTTGAGCTGCTCCCAGAGGAGGCCATGTACATGGCAGAGCGAGGGACGCTCCAAATCTGGAACGGCCGTGACCCGGAGACGACAGAAGAACGGGAGCAGGGCGTTGGAGAGTGGTGTGATGAAGAGTTTGGAGTCAAGGGTGCTGTGGAGATGAGCGTCATGGAGGTGTTTGGGGCCTTCATGGGCAAGGAGGGCCTGACATGGCAGCGTTATCAGGCATGTGTCTCATGCAGAGGTGGAACGAAGCTGACGTGCCCCTCAGGCATACGCTGTCCTCAAGCGCCTTGGATACACAGTTCAACGAACACGCGCATTCATTCCCGAGCACTTCCTACCTCAGCAGGAGCCCCCAAAGGTGTCGTTTGCAGGGTCTATCTCTGGGCTTCTGCGATCCATATCCAACGGCCTCCGACGAATGGCCACTCGCTTGTTCGGCAAGCTGACGGCTTCGTTGAGGTGTCTCTCAACAGTTGGCCTTGGGATCAAGTCCCTCTGGAACAACCCACTCAGAGGTACCGCTCTCAGCTTATGGTCTGGCGACTCATACTGTGAGTGATACGACTCAACACCTCGCTGACATCAAGCATCGATGTACTCTGAGCTGCGATTCGTTCCAAGCGGCCATAGCAACCCCACTCCTCCTCAAGGCTCGTCGGGCCCTGCTGTCTCGATCTACGATCCTCTTGAGCGCAACCCGTACCTGCCCTTCTTTCACATCTGGAAACCAGTCACGGCATGGAGCAAGGCCAAGTGGGACCGCGGGAGCACCGAGGGCTTGGTGAAGCAGAAACCGGACTACATCCTGGCAGTTGTCGAGTGAGCTGGACGGATCGCCGCCCACTCTGGAAGCTGACCTAACATCCCTTAGGTCACGAGACACCCCGCTCCCCACTCTGAGCCAGCTTAGTGAAGTCTTTGATTTGTTGCCCGATGAGCCAACGACACAACCAAAGCGGGTCGGCCCCCAGTACGCAAACCGTCCGGCCCCTCGCTCTGCGCCTCAGCCTTCCTCCAACACGCGACTGTCACAGTGGCTCGACTGGCTGTGCTGGTGGAGAGCTAAGGCGACCATCCCACAAGGCAACGCCATACACGCGATGCGCAACGGTGACCGAGGGCTAATCGTTGCCGTTAATGACTCGGGCAACACTGGATGGGTTCGCTTTGGCCGTATAGGCTTCGAGAACTACCCCATGGTTTAATAATCCTACACCAGGTCTTGTCTCACTCAGTAGCATCAGTCGGTCTTTAGGATGCGTGACAAATGCATACTCTCTGCATGTGAAGAATCTACATACCCGCTTGAGCGGGCGATACGTAGCTGGGCCAGGTGTCTCATCTTTTATACCCCACACCGAAACCCTTCACCAGACAAGCTCCTCATCAAAACGATCCAGCTGCTCAACGGCCTCTGAGACCTGCTTCTGCCTGGCAGTCCGTCGGTAGTAGATTGGGCAGTCTGCCGACGTACAAATGACATCCTGGGTCGTGAGTTGGATGATCGCCTGGACGCAGCATGCACTTACCTGGTGCAATGAACCCTGACATCGCTGGCACTGTGTCCACAAGCGCGCGAAATCGACTTGGAGTGCCGAGGTGGAAGACACCTGGAGTCCAGTCAGCTTGTCTTAGACGAGCACCACGAACCTGCTTCTGATACAACTCGGCGAGTTGGGGACGGCAGTTGACGCACACTGCTCTTTCTATAATCGTCAACATCTTCCGTTGTATCCTGTTCTTACCGTTATTGGCCTTCTTGAGGGGGGTACGGCATCCTAGGCAAGTTACGGTCTTCACCGTAAACCTCGTCAGGCCGCCCGCAGTCGGTGTTGCAATCTTGATACTACGTGTGTGGTCACCAGCGACTGCCATTGTTAGCAGACAAATCGGCTCCCACAACTTACGGAGACTGTTGGCCTTCTCTCCCAAAATCGGTTCGAAGATACGCATCAGAGGCTTAGCCAGCTGATTCTCCAAATAGTACCTCGTGTCGATGGGGACGTTGTTCTCCAGCACATACAACGGGTCCTCAGACTTCTCGTACGCAGCAGCGCCTGGAATGTTAGGATGGAACGCCTGGAGGGTTCAAGGCTGTGGTCGTACCTTTGAATCCTTTGACAATGACATATGCCACACGATCACCAAGCGAAGGGGCAGAGCCTATGAAGGCGTCAGCTCACGTCCACTCTCAACACGCGACTCACCAGCATCTCGCTTCTTCATCCGCTCTGCCAACTCGACGTGCGCCTGTTTGCCAGCATAATCTGGCGGGGAAACAGTTAGCAATGAAACAAGCTTCAGTACAGATTACAACGCACCTGTCTTGGCCAACGCCTTGGTGATGACCAGTTGAGACATGTCAACCTTGTTCTGTAGAAGGTCCGCGATGGTCTGCTTCACGTAGCTATGCCGTTTAGCGAGCAGTGGGGAGGGCTTCGCTTACTCTTCTGCGCCCTTGACATCACGCTCGATAAGCATCTTATCCAGACAGGTGCCAATCATCGTAGACACGAGGCGGCAATTGTCACGGCGTACAGTCTGCGGAGTCAGGAATGTTTGGTTTCGGCCTTGCTCACCTCGATGCCTTTGGTATCCATCTTGTCAAACTTCTCCGGCCGAGTCCAGTACAGTCCAGCATAGCGCTTCTTGCTGATAAGCAGATATGGGAAGTACACCTTCTCGAACTCCAACTTGATTGGCTTCTTAAACTTCGCCGACACGAGCTCGGCCGCTTCGGCCCCTGTAGTGCGTTAGGCATGGAGCGTTCAAACCAGTAACCACATACCAAGCCGCATTGCTGTGGGTAGATCTGTGCAGCCAAACTTGACCATGACCGAGTCAGTGTCGCCGTAAATGACTTTTGCGTCATGCTCATAGCCGTTTTTGATAGCGTACTCCGCCTCGACCTCTCGTTTGGTGAACTCGATCATTTGGCGGCCATAGGCAGTAACTGAAGTCGAGATGGCCAGGCAGGGAAGCTTTCCAACGGTAGCACCTGTGAAGCCGTACACGGAGTTCGCACTGATCTGAGGCCTGTTAGTCTGTGCCACACTCGACAGCCTTGCCTTCAACGCCAACTGTCGGCCATCCAACACGGCCTTTTTGAATGGATCCTTCTCAACCTTGAGATCCGCTTTTGCTCGTTTACGGGCAGACAACAGGTTCTCGAGAATGTGTGGCAAGAGACCCTTTCGCTTTGTTGACGTCACGAAGAAGTCTAGAAAAGTATTAGCAATGGAGCTGACGCGGACCTACCGTTGTTTGGTGTCTGAACGTAATCCTCCCCTTCGACCAGCTTCAGACGCTCGATTGTTGCCTTGTCCAATAGGGTTGTGTAGCAGAGATTGTGGGCCATCATGATGGACGGGTAAAGAGACGCAAAGTCGAGGGTCGCGATGGGGGCGTCGTAGAACCCCTTGTTCGGCTCGATGACAGTAGCTCCTTCGTACTGCTCGTCTGTACCTTCGCTTCGCATGGCTGGAATAAGGTAGCCTGTATCACCAGCACTGCGATAGAGCTGCGAGATGACACGAATTTGCTGGCCTCGGGTAAGGACATCGTTGAACGGGATACCTGTCACTCGCGCCAGTTCGGTGTAGTTGACAAGGAACATGAGTTTATCCAGAAGGCGTTGCGGAAGATAGGCATCCTAATCGACGCTCAGTTTTACATGGATTCAAGCGCTTACCTTCAGACAGTACACTGCAAGACGTCGCCGCGAATCTGCCGTGCCATTTTGAAGCTCCGTAATGATGGAGTGGTGGACGTCCTCCTTCTGTTCTTGAAGGAACTGAGCGCAGACAGCGTTCAGCGTGTAACTGCGGAGCTTGTGATCACGTTGGATAACCTGAAGAATGTCCATCTGCAACCGGCCATCGATGTTTACAGCCTTGGAATCACGTTGCCCGAACGCCTTAGAGGAGAAGTGGGTATCGCGCACCTCAGACTTGACACCTGGGTCACGTCAGCGAGGGCAACAGACTCCGAACCCCACCTAGAAGTCGGCCGAGGTACGCAAAGTTTGGAACCTTCAAAGCTTTGGCACGGTCCAGAAGATATGGCAAGTCGAAGTTTGCGATGTTGTAACCAATGATAAGGTCTGGGTCCACCTGCTCGACAAATCGCTGCCATTCCAGAAGGAGGTCGCGCTCATCCTTGAACTCGAGAACTTGTGAGCCAACGATATGCGCACATGTGTTGAGAGTAAAGACATTGCGAATAAATGGCTTACTCTCGCCTGCGGGGGTCAGAACAGCTGTAGTCAAAACACGCACCATGCCTTGTGACCATTGATGCAATCTGGATGACAGGGTCGATTTGGGCCTCTGGAAAGATACCTTTGCGGCCGGCACACTCGATATCAAAACTGAGCACTCGAAGAGGAGCGATCTTCAACCACTCTCCATCTGGAGCGTGCGAGACAAGGTCTTGGTAGCTGCGTTGCGGTTAGCGGCAAGCCACGCGACAGAAGACAACGCACTTGAGGATGACCTCCAGTTGACAATGGGAGCGCTTTTCAGAGCCATGAACCACTTCGTACCGGCCCGCCGGAGCCTCGACCCAGTTCATACCGACAAGCTGGGTTCAGTCAGCATGAACAACGTTGACAATGACCTACCTTCGTGTCGATCATGAAACGCAAAGTGTAGGCAATGTTGCTTTCGTAAGTCATTACTTCCTGAGGGAAAAGCCCATTGAAATCAACCTGCCCGCGCTCAAAGAGACGTGGAGTAATGTTAGCCGGCGTCCAACTCAGGATTCAGCGATAACAGGACTCATCTTTGACCTTTGGAATAGCCTTCGGCTCGGTGCACACAATCTTGATGAATGGGACCGACTCGTCTCCCTTGTAACTCCACAGCGATTTGCGATTCACAATCACACAGTTGGAAACAACCGGGGTCATAGTTGCTGCAGATGACTGTTGACAGTGAGCCCAAGGCGTAGCTACCAGGCGCCATCGTTCACACTCACATTGAGGGTGTCCTTGAGGGCCCCGAGGTCTTGGCTGAGGAAGCCGCTGGGAGCGGCCACATAGAAGTAGGGCTTGAACCCCCAAACCTGGGCCAAGACCGAGTTACCTTCACGCGTTACACCAAACAGCCTCAGCGTTGTTCCATGCTTGGCATGCGTTGACTCGGTCACTTCGATCTGCTGAAAGACTGGATCCTGGTCAGCGCTTTGACCCCTCGAACCGCAGGCCACGTACTGAGGGTGTCTTTGCGAGGGTCAATAGGTTTGAGAGCAGGGCGTGGCCAAGCCTTTGACGTTTCCATTGACTCTGGAAGGGGGTTCGAGTATTAGCTGAGGCAGACTGGAGACAATTGGCCACTGGCAAGTAGCAGCTCACCTCCACTTGCATCTTCCTCAGCTTCCAGTTGCTCCAGAACCTCGGTAAAGCTTGGCTGCGGTTCGAGGGGTTGGCCAGTATTTCCTAGTCTTCTCTTCTTGGGAATTGGCTCAGTCATACTTGTTATGAGCTGAGAAGGAGGTGAGAATGCTACAGTGATGTTGGGTCGGATGATGAACAAGAAATCAAGTGAGGCCGTCCAAGTTGGTCCTGTCGGTCACGCGTCAGCTTACTTCTCACCTCCACTTTCGCGCGTCAATGGATCAATGGGATGCCAAGCGGGATCTAATCCACGTGGACCATTTTGAAAGCTTTGGCTTTGAAGCCCCCTATACGTAACCTGACCGGTGCACCTTTCCCGGGGCCCGCTTGGACGACACCGATCACCTATCACCGGGCGGCGAACGGCGGGCAGGGTAAGCAAGCAGGCGGCGACGGCGACGGGGGATAGGTCGCTCTGAGCCTCTGCCATGCCGTGGCTGGCTGTCTGGCGCGAATAACCGAAGATGACGAGGGAAACAAATTGAAGCCCGCCTGATCCTTGTTGATGATACGTCACCGTGATCACAGTGACCGCGGGCCGGCTAGCAGTAGCTCGCTGCATACCCGACAGCGCGAAAGACAGAAACAATCGCGTTGGCACCACTTTTCGTGCAACCCGGGCTTGTTGTTCCCAGTCTCCACAACTGCAACTCGACTTCATAACAACAATACCTCTACCACTGTCCATTTACAACATGTTGGCCAAGACCGGACTGCAGCGTGTTGCCCTCGGCCGCCTTGCGAAGGCCAGCGCTACCAGGCTTTACGCCACTGCCTCGACCCAGGGCCGTAAGTTTGCCAGCGCCCAAGCTCAATCCATATGGCTTATCTCGTCTAAATCCACGGGGCTAACAACACCACAGCTGTCAGCTTTGCCCTCAATGATGAGCAGCGGGCTATCCAAGGCAAGTATACTACTACTCGCAGCCCGATGGTTGTGGATCTCCAGGAGTCCCCTCTGACTGACCGTTACAGAGCTCGCCGTGACGTTCAGTCGCGAAAAGGTTGTTCCCGTTGCCGCTGAGTATGACCGTACTATGGTGAGTCAATCTCAGATTGCTGTCTTGGATGAGCTGCTTGGGAGTGCTACGGGCACAACTGACGCGTGTAGGAATACCCTTGGCCTCTTATCAAGGAAGCCCACTCGCTTGGCCTCCTCAACACCCACGTGCCCGAGAAGGTGAGGCTTTATAAACTGCTGCAGAGCTGAACGGAAACAGTACGGCGGACCTGAGCTGGGCCTTCTGGAGTGCTCCATTATCTCCGAATCGGTCGCGTACGGCTGCTCCGGCATCGGAACTGCCATGGAAGGTAAGAACCCAGAGGTCTGTCGACTGCGTCAAGCTAACGTTTTCAGCCAACGGCCTTGCCGAGGCGCCTCTCATCGTCGCGGCCTCTCACGAGATTAAGGAAAAGTTCCTTGGCCGTATGACTGAGGAGCCCCTGGTTGCCTCGTATGCCGTCGTGAGTTGAAATACTGATAATGATTGAGTAACTTGCTGAGTATGCGAACGCAGACCGAGCCCGGCGCCGGCTCTGATGTTGCTGGCATCAAGACCAAGGCCACCAAGGTTGGCGACAAGTGGGTCATCAACGGCACGAAGATGTGGTGAGTACTGGACGCTCTGGTTTATGAGGAGGCAAGTGCTGACGGCCCAGGATGTAAGCTTTCTCCAAGTAGAGGTATTGCCCAACTAATGTCACTCTCAGCACCAACTCCGGCCACGCCAACTGGTTCGTGAGTATCCAATAGAAGCTAGAACTGTATGCTCTCTGTTCTAACACTAACTTCTCCAGTTTGTTCTCGCTGTCACGGACCCTACAGCCCACCCTTCTAAGAGCATGACTGGCTTTGTGGTCGAGGGTGACACCGAGGGCATCGTGCGCGGCAGGAAGGAGATCAACATGGGTGAGTTTACTCTTTGATGGGCTCGAAAGGTTTGTTACTCACTACTTCAAGGTCAGCGATGCTCGGACACGCGAATGGTGACCTTCAACGACGTCGTTGTGGGACCGGAGAACATTGTCGGCAAGCCTGGAGAGGGCTTCAAGAGTACGTTTTTGCACATGTGGGCATCCCACTAACCGGCAGTTGCCATGAAGGCCTTTGACATCACCCGTCCCCTCGTGGCCGCTGGTGCCGTTGGAGTGGCTCAGAGGGCTCTGGAGGAGGCCACCAAGTACGCCCAGGAGCGCAAGGTGAGGCAAGCACCCGTCGAGCTCCAATGAGAATGCTAATTAACAACTCAGACCATGGGCCAGCCCATCATCAACCACCAGGGTGTTGGCTTTATGCTTGCCGACATGGCTATCAATGCTGAGGCTGCCCGCAACCTCGTTTGGCGCTCTGCTTGGGCGAAGGACGCCGGAGAGCGCAACAGTATGTGGCAGTAGGCACCGGCCTTTGGAGCTAACGATCACCAGCCTTCCACGCGTCGATTGCCAAGACCTTCGCCAGTCGCGCTGCCGTTGAGAACGCCAACCTTGGTGTCCAGGGTATGTTCACTTTGGGCGGTATGGACATGCTAACGACTCAGTGCTGGGTGGCATCGGCTTCAACACCGAGATGCCTCTGGAGAAGCTTTACCGGTGAGACCCCTGCACAGGCGACGTAAGCTTGCACTGACACCCGCCTCCTTCAGTGACGCCAAGATCTTCGAGCTTTGTAAGTTCATGTTTTATTTCGTTCTACTGTTCGGGACGATCACTGACACCCGGCAGACGAGGGTACCTCCCAAATCCAGCGTCTCATTATCTCTCGTACCCTCCCCTCCATCTACCCCGCTTAGATGGGATAGGGTGGTTGCAGACGTGGCAGCACGTCGGCCATACATGGTACGAAATGATGAACAGTGGACATGCATGATCCTTGGGGAGTCAGCGCAGGAGGCACCTTGTCGTCCTACCCGCTTTAGCGTGCTGTGGGCCCTGCCAGTAGTTCGAGTGCTTCTGCAATGTGTCGTGCACGTCGAGTGGACTTGTAACCTCCCTTTCCACAGTCATGTGAGAGGACACGGTCTGAAGGTGGCCGTAGTCCCACCAAGGTTCGTCCGCAGGGTCGAGACGAAAGAAAATCAGGTCTGGTGTAACTCGCTGGGTGATATTCAGCCTCAGTGTATTGATTGGCCAGAGGCGCTGAAAGACGCGACTAGGCCCACTGTGGTTGTCCCTCCTCGTCTGTCACAGGATGACATCTATACATCACCGTCCTATCAGTGATCCACCGCATAATGCTTCAGACTCCACAGCAGCACGGCGCCCTTCGTGTTGCCCGTCGTCAAATACTCTCCTCCGGGCGAGAATTTGACAGCGTTGACGCGACCCAGTGGTGTCGAAGACGTAGGCCAGTTGGAGAAAGCGGTCCCCGAAGGAAGATGGTACTGTGCGGGTCAGAATCAGGGTGCAGTACAGGCCCCGGCTCGGATACCAACGAGTTTCAACATATCATTCTTCGAGCTGCTGGCCGAGGCGATAATCTCATCTGATGGGTGGAACGCAATGGAGCTGATGGGGGTCGTCAAGTGCTCAAGAGACTTGAACGGCTCGACGCCATTTGCCTGCTTGCTGCGGCCGGCCAACGATGCGTTTCGGTACAGGTTCACAATTCCAGTGCTAGAGCTGCAAACACCAGTCAGCAACAACGGACTGTTGGAGCCCTTCCGCCAACACTTACCCAATTGCAGTGTAATCATTGCTGTGACGCATGACGAGTCCACCGAAAGCTCGGTCATCCTTCCATTGACCAACTACACTGCGCTCCGCAATGTCCCATTCCTCGACCTCGTCTCCGTTGGCTCCCCCCAAGACATTCAGGCGGGAACCGTCGTTGCTCCACGTCAAATCCGCAACAGTCCCACCACGGCCACTGCGCAGTTCGGCAACGACAACCCCATTGCTGCCGCCGCTCCTCCACTCAACGACACTCACACACCCACGCCTACCGGCCACTGCCAGTAGAGTGCCATCTGGCGAGAAAGCATGACGGTCAAGCGACTGGGGGCTCGAAGGGGTGGGCGAGGAGCCGAACAAGTTACGCGGGGAACGAATGCAGGTTTGTGCCGCCAAGTCGTACGTGTAGTAGAATGGCCGCGAGCCGGTCAGCAGGACCGATGATCCCGAAGGATGGAACGTCGATTTCTTGAGCGGCAGCGAAGGAATGTTGAGAGTCAACAGGGGGGCGTTTGTGTGACCGTCAATCTGCAACAGTGAGTATGATACGTATCTGATTAACGCAACCAACTCACGTTGATGAACCGAACTCGCCTGTCGCCACCTGCGACGGCGAGCACTGGAACACGTGGAGATGGATGCCATGCCAAGTCCACAACGCCAAAGCCAGCGTTCGATGCCTGCTTCTTCCCAGTAGTCGGATTCTGCTCATTGGCATTACGAAGCCTCTGGATATCGAGGAAACCGGGCTGGAGAGGTGATCGTGTCGACTCGGACGTCGCAACCAAAGAAGTAGTAGAGTTAAGTAGCCGGTGGATGGTAGGGACGGCTCCGTCCAGCCGCCGCGAGGCCCACTCCGGCTTGGGGTGCAGTTGCTCAAACCTGAGGTATCAGCCGTTGGCCACACTCGCCCACAGTCTGAAACACACTGAGCTCGCAACCTCGCCTGTAGCTCCTTGCCGTCCGTCTTCTCTCCAGCATTCGAAGCATTCTTCTTGAGCTTGCGGAGCCTCTTGTTTTCATGGAGCGACACAACTATCGCCTCATCAGCAGGATCACTCCACACGCTTCCTGAGCTCTTTGTCGTAGATGAAGGAGCTGCGTCTGATTCTGGGAGCTCGATGGTAGGGGCGTCAAGGTCATCCTCGGACACATCTCCGTTGCCTGTACCAGGAATGTCGACAGTGAACAGCTATCCACATTAGCAGTCATAGGAACATCATACGAATTTCTTACCTCGTCGTCTTGCATCCAACCCAGTCCTGTCTCTTCATCGTCGGAGGACAAGGCGTCGCCCAGGAAGGCTTCGCGTTGAGGTTTGCGAGATCCAAAGAGCCGAGACTCCAGGTCCCGCTCTTCATCCTCCTCGTTCCGCTTCCGATGCTTGGAAGGTGCCGTCTCCGAATGACGCTTCCTTCGTCGTGATCCCAGGGTCGATGGCATCGCTGCCTGCAGTATGATGTGCGAAGATGGAGTGCTAGGAGAAGATCAGAACGAACGACATCCACATCCGCTCGGTCAAAACTCACCGGAGACTGGAAATTACGAAGTCACGTGATTTGCTTCATGGGGCCCCTGTGCCTGGGAAGGTGGTGGCACTCGAGATTGGCGGAGGTTTGGGGACATGAGTCGTGAGTTACAATGAACGTTGTCGTTGTCCAGTGCTGGCCACCTCTTGAAGCATGGAATGTTTCGGGATGCTTTAGAAAAGCACTTGTAAAACTAATTGAAGGGCTCCGAGGAATGGCCAGCGAGTCTAGCCTGACTAACCCTCCTCAAGCACTTGATCACATCACCGAGGGTTCTTCCAACCATCGCTGGCCTAGAGGCTCAGCTGTCTGCTGGGGAATCGCCAGAAGAGCAAGCTTATCATGACACTGGATCTGAAAGAGGCGATGTGTGAGGGCATGGAGTCTATTCTGTTCTATAGGGAGGGAGGCGAAGAGAGAGAAGACACAGACGAGCACCAGGTGATAAGACTGAAAGATCAGTCTGTGGATAGGTGAGTTTCAAGGAAACCCCATGCACGAAAGACGTGTAGGGCATATGAATGAGTTGCTGGTGTGATTTGTCCAATGATAGGACCGAAGTGCCTCAAATTTGAGGTCTCCGCTCTCAAGAATTGAGCCGAGCTGCGTTCTCCGAGATGAAGGGGAAGAAAGATACTACAGTTCCACACCTAAGCACTCCGTATCCATGTCCGTGCCTCTCCAGATCACACCCAACAATCGGTTGACGCTGCCCCTGAGGCAGCCCACCACCCCCGTATGAAGTTTGTCGACCTCTTGTTGTGGTACGAAGGTGGAGGGTGAAACAGGCGTTAGCCTTGTGGAGGAAGCAGACTCTTCCCACACAGGCCTGCCATCAATTCACATTTAGACAAATGGGACCCGACTCGTGTGGTGAATGACCACTCGCCTGCTCAATCATTGGGCTGTGAGAAGCAGTCGGTTGGAGGAGGACCAGATGGCAGGTGTAACCGACTTTACTTCTCCTTTGCCCTCAAAGCCTATATCATGGCATGGTAACTAGCACGATCATGACCAGAGCGTCCGGGGACAAGCATCCGAGGACGACAAGTCAGCGGTTACGATATCACGGGTACTCTCACTCGCTCAACTGTCGAGATTCAGCAAGCAGGGATAGCACTGACCCACCTGGGGGTGAAAGTATGTCGGTACGGTGAGGTGAGTAGAAGAACGACGACAGGTACGGTGGGGCGAGCAGAAGAACGACCACAGAAAGGAATAGCCTACTGAGCTCCAGTCTGAGCGACAGCAGCCGGCACTTGGGTTACCAATGGTCGGTGCGCTGGTCCCTCTTAGGGTTGCACCGTTACAGCAGATGCTATGCTCTTCATGGCCAATCCCAAGGCTGTAAAGGAGTTTGTGGACAAATCGACGGTTGCCGTGGTTCTGTGGTTACTCAGTCTCGTGAGCCTGGAGGTCAGAGAAACGCGGGACCCCTCCTCAGTACACTGTTCCACCAGCTGTCCCATTCTTTCCAAGATCACTGACAGTGTGGGACCCGATTACTTCGATCTGTTGTTCCCCTTGAACATGACGAGATTGAGTTGCAGACGCGTGTCCCAGTGGCGGTGTAGTTCCTTCTGTCCTCACGTAAAGGCCATGCAGAGTAGCGGTGGAGCTGTCACCTTCGAGATAACTTGGCTTGCTTGTTTGTAAAACACCTGGCTGTTCACCAAGTGATGCATGAACTCTGTGCAAAGCGTTCCGGATGCGTTGGGTTGAAAGCGTTCTAGATGTGCTAGTACGAAGGAGACATGGTCATAATGAGAAATACATCGGACTAACACGCAGAGACATTGAGGTTAACCAGCATGTCGAGACGTTGAGTTTGACCAATACGCAGAGACCAATATTGAGTTTAACAACCACTCTGAGTGATGATGAGACCCGCATTGAACTAACAACACCGATGAACTAGAGACACCCAGGCACTGAGTTTGGTCGCAGCAATTGCTAATCTAGTTGTCTTTTTAGACTTCTGTAGTGCCCTGACCGCTTGGGTCATTACTAGTTCGGACGGGTCAGCTTAACATTTTGATGTAGTAGTAACCTTGGAGGTAATGTGTTGGCATATGCATGACTACTAATGAGCCTGCACATGAGCGACGATCTGTATGGAAGAGATCCCTTTCTCGCATGGCAAATGAGGCCTTCAGAATGGTGTAACAAGGAAAGTCTGTAGGTGGAGTGATTTAACCCAAAGAGTACGAAAGAGTTAATGCGGCCAACTATGAGAGTTCAACCAACTACAAAACACACATTGCTGGGCATGCAATTATGAGGTGTTAGTAAGTGCATGTCGCAATATTACATTTGCCCGAATCAGGACATTCAGATGCCACCACGATTATTTCCCTTTCAAGCAGGAAGCTTAATAGTAGCCATCGCGATAATTCCACCAGCTTGGTTTACATAACTGCCAAATTGGCCAAACAACTCATCGTTCCGTAACATGCATACCGCTCTCTAAGGGAGTCAATTGCTCTTTCTCAATAGTCTCATAACAATTACTGATACTGTTTCTGACGAGGTGCATTAATCTCCGAGCCATCACCTAACAACCAGCATGTTCCTTTTCCTCCTATAGAATGCTGACAGCTGTTGTAGTCGCTGTAAGGAATGACCCGCTGGGTTGATCGTCACACAATAGGCTTCATGTTCATGCATTGGTGTCTCTTAGCCTCAATGAAGACGATTCGCCTGTGTTGCCTTACTTGGATTCGCCTGTCCCCAATACATGAATAGTGTTTCTAGTTACTCAGCGGAAGACCAGTGAGTATCAATGTGACACTTTCAATGAGATACCAGTAACTGGCAATGGCAACGTGTCACTCAGCAAAGGGATGCTGATTGCTGTCCGTAGATCTCAATGCTGAATTCATGTTGACAATCACCAGGCTCACTGATCAGATGGTCGTAACCATTCTGGTCAAATGTTCAAAGCGGGTTGCAAGAATTGTAATCGACCGAATCCTCAGTTATCTATCCAATCTAACCCCCTAAATGTACCGCAGTCATGATGGATGGAGGGCAGCTCATCACCCCCATTGATGAAAAATCAACTAGACCAGAAAAAAAAACAAGTGTGGTTGGCCGGGAGCTACTGGTAGCAGTGAGTGTTGGAATGCAACGTCGAGCCACCTCCCGACAATGACCAGTATCCCTTTTGCAACATGGTATTATAACAAGACCAGGCTTGCGTTGGTCCCGTTTCCCCATGTCCCTCTCTCCCCCATTTTCTTCTCCTCTTGGAGAGCATGAAATGCTGCTTCTCCATCCTTCTCAAGCGGTTTGTCGGTCGTTAATGTCAATGATCAGAGACAAATTACAGCGAATGCAGTTCCGGCTTGGCCATCGATGTCCACCCACCACGTAGAAAGAGAGAAACTCATAATTGCCAGGTGGATCAACAGTTTGATCTCAGTCGTATCTGTGCATCTATGAACGAGGAATTCTCTATGGTGTCACAGTGTAAGAATATCACCCAACAGCATATAACGATGGAACAACTGATACGTGTTGGAGTTGGGTGGTTAGCAGATACCAACACAACATTTGACTATGAATAAAGTTATCATTCACCAACTGGATGAAACATTAAAGTGCATCAAGCAATAGAGTATCAGCTATCACTAATGAGACCACTGATACAATGCAGTATTCTGTGCTGAAATGAGCTACTTCGAATGCATAGGTAGAGAAGTCCACGCCATTGAAAGACTGTCTTCCTCGACTTCCAATCGAAGCAAGGACACGATGACCTTTGTACATGGTGCGGCACTTTCTAAAACGTGTACCATGTCGACTAAAATAGGGCTCATCACAGCTCGCTTCTCGAGATGACAACGAATGACCACAACGCTTTAGTTCAGATAAACATTATTTGAACAATGGCCATACAGAATCTCGGAGGAACTGTGCGGAGGGCACTGTCACACGTAAAGAAGATAACGTGCAACTACAAGTTTATGAACTCTACAGAAATACGGCGAGAATTTCGGGTCAAGCCATCCTACTCTATCTGGAAGAGGTCATGAAGAACTAGATTGTATGCTGTAACGTGACTCAGGCGGGACTCTTAGGTTCAGGCCCAAGGGGGTTTCAATTTTTTTACTGGAAGGTGAGATGCTGAGTATACCCAAAATAAGTGGAAGCAATTGCGGGAGTCGAAGAGGAGAGGGGCCAGACCTCTGAGACTTGTCAAAATCCTTACAATATCGAGAAATATTAAAGCATCACAGCCATACAACTATTGCATTGCCTTCTGAGAGAAACCCTGGTTTGCTGATGCTTCTGTCGATGTCGTTGCAGAATCGAGCTATTGGACGTCCATACTAATAGGCTGGTTGAGAGTCAGAAACTCGAGTTATTGAGTTGGAATGTGAATCTGATTAATTGATTTGCTCAAAATGAGCTCTCAAGTTGACAATGCGTAGATTCACACGAAATGAAGTCAACTGAGGTACCAGAAGCCAGCCCAGACTTTGTTCCACCAGTCGATACCCCCTCAGCAGAATGTAAAATATTTGTCTTGTTGATTTTGACCACCGCAGCAACTTGGAGAATGCTAATACTTTGCCAGTTGATTATGGTAAAGTTGTACACAATCTGTGTGAATGAATACTGGCATATCTCAATTTCAGGAAAAAGGGATGCTTCATGTGAGAGGTCGTTCTTCAGAATCCAGACGGAACGTCTGAAGTCTGTTGCTACTTGTGATGTATCTGACTTCGAGGCTGAAGAAGACTAGGTTAACAAGATTTGAACCTTGATAATAGAGCACATATTTATCGGAATGAAGCGAGAGCTGAGAGGAGAATGAGGCTACAAATAGGATGACTTGCATAGAACTAGAGAGATGGACACTCAAACAGTGGGTAATTCAGGGACATTCGACCTGTGAGTTGACGAAATTTGGAGCCTGACTAACTTAAAAAACACGTTATATTCTTCTGGACAAAGCACGAAGCAAAAGGGAGCCAGTCATTGCGTGACGAGTAAACTCAAAGTTGTACATCAACAGTTTTTCTGGACAGTTCCTCTCTGGAGAGAGTCTCCTGAAGGGGTGCGATCTTCATACCAACTTGAATCATTAATTGTGAAGACTCTGTGGAGAGGAAAGATCGGAGGTTAGTGGATCATAAATCTGAATTCTACTAAACATTGGAGATTGCCCCGGCAGGCAATGCGTTGATGTCAGTAGCCAGAGATCCCCAGGCAATCGCTCGGCTTAACATGTTGAATGTGGATAAAGAAGGGATGCAAAAGGTAGTATGGATGGTAAGTACGACGGTGACAACGTGCAACTTGGTGCGGGAACCAATTCACTGGGGCTCACACATCCAAGTAGCACAGAACCAGCTGCCGACATCTCATTCAGGATCCTTGGAAAAGAATGAGATGGCAATGACGGAGATGTTGACCTGTTGAAAAATGATGGAAAAGTTGATGAGTGGAGGGCTTTACTTATTAATGCTGCTGTACCCAGCGTTTGGTAGAAGGATTGACAAACCTGACCACATTTCTTGCTCACATGGTTTTCACTGGGCCGGTGCTGTTTGGGCCTTATGTATCAAATTGAAGGGTTTAATGACTAAAACGGGCACTGAAAACAGAATGAGAAACGTAATCTTGTCCTATCAGGGACTCTGCCTTCTGTCAAGATGCCATGTTAAGGTGCCAAAGGGATACTGGTGGTTGTCAGTAGGTGGCTTGATGACATCTTCCTACATTGTCGACCAGATAATGTCTCCGAAGCTGGAGGTGATATTCTTGTGTGCGACTGGCATTTAATACCAGAATACAGATTCACAAACAGGTGAATTACTACTCATTTGCGCAGTCTGTTCTGAAGAGAGATGGACTGAAAATTCCATTCTTGCATCAAGCCACGTCTCTGTGACCGCTTCAATTTCAATAAGATGCGTGCGAAGAAATTGTAGAATTGATGACACTGTGGTCTTCTTTTTACTAAGTACTTACTTTAGTTGCAGGAACTTGAGTAAGGGTTTCAATTCTCAATAAACCCAAGCTTAATGGTGGAGCCGATACAACCTAAACATCCATTGAATTGCTCCTAGTTGCAAATGAATGATGACTGGAATAAATGTTGACCCCAGACTTGTTGGAATATTCTGAGGAGAACACCATTCAGAATCAAGTATGATGCAGGGTTCATGGGTGCCAAAACGCCGCACAAGGCGCGTTGCGTTATAGAATGAGCCTGGAGGGATTTCAACTTCCGTTTTCATTTAGAGGATCCGGGGTATTTTTGAGTCTAAAGAGGAAACAGTTGACGAGCCCTTTCTGCGGTCCCAATTCACTGCATTTGCTTGTGGGTCAATTTCAAATGAACTTCGATGTGACAGGACTTGCTTAATTGGTCTCTTAGGAATTTCAGTGTGACAGAGTTTGAAGGCATTGGTGCCCCCCGCAGACAGTGCTGCTGACAGTCCATTTGGTTTCCTTTGAGCCACAAACGCAAGGAGTTGAAAGCCAATAGCTTCACTACACAAGTCCATTTATGTCAAAATACCACATGCCAAATGGGATGCGGGTGATTGTCAGTAGGTGGCTCAACGTCATATTCCAAAAGTCAGTACGTTCAGCCAATATTCCTTGAAGACTTTCGGCACCTGTGCCCTTGTTAGCCAACATCACTGAACCCGACCTCTATCGATATTGTTTTCGTCTCCAAATGCATTCGCTTTCGACCGGTTTCATTCTCTGCACATGCATCTCCCATATCTGCTGTTGTATTCTTCCTGCATGTGCCTCACTTGACACCAGCATGTGGAGAAATGCCGCATTATCATGAAGACGAGCCTCACATTTGATTATTTAATCATTTTAATTGATTTATTGAAACAATTTGAGCATTTCAATAGGCTGAATTGAGTGACACCTCCCATGCAACGTCAATTTGACCTTACAATGTGACTCTGAGTATACTATTGATTTAATTCCCCATTGGCTTTGGACGAAATTTGAGCTCAAATATGATGTCATACTCTGGCGTAATAGAGTGTCTGTAGCGCTGAAATAGAGTCTATTTGGACTCCACGTGAATAATACCTAGTCAGAGCTGTAAATACTCTGGTTGGCTATCACGACTCGAACTTGAACTTGCAGCAATCTGTGTCGATGTGAGAGCCCTATTCAAGCAGTACAACTTGTAGCTCCACTCTGCATCGTACAATTGTCTTTGCCTCCTTCAACTGAGACCTCTAAGGACGCCTCACATGCTACTGCCGTTGCACTTGCGAGGACTGTCTTAGAGTGCAACAGCGACCTGGCCCCTAATAGTCTGTGAGAGTAGGAAGGAATTTGCCTTTGATTGGAGAGCCCCCACAAGAAGACCGAACACTGACTTCTGACTCGATGTGGACTTCCGACCTCATTTCTTCTTCACCAATGCCCCCACCTCCATTTTGATGAAAAGAAAAGACGACGGAGGCCCAACGCTTCAGTACAAGTGAGCCATCTTGTTAGCAGATTGCGACAGTGTACTCAGAGCCTGCTTGAACTTGAAACCTCAAGGAGCGACTCAGTACCCCAAAGCAGCTCAATATTACATTCTGACACTATTCACATTGAAGGTCGCTAACTGTTGTCCTACATTTATAGTTTAATCCCAGCTGCATTGGAGTCACACATTTTAGATATAGTCTTCATTAGGCTTTTGTCGGAATAAGGAAACCCTCGATGCAGAATCAGTCTACAAGCTGTATGACTTAAATGGAGCTAGAATCAAGTTAGACATGTCGAGTTCAACCGAGTTGACTCTAGAAATCGACTCAGAACTGAATACTGAGTCGATTCTTCGGATTTCAAGTCAGAACAGCGTCTTTGGCACTTTTTCGCCGACAGCTTTGACCTCATTCCGATAGTATGAGAGTCATGATACTAACTGGAAATTGAGTGTCTTTCAATTAGAGGGCCGATAGCTAAACTTTCGAAATCAAGGACAGAGTCGAACAAACGGGGCTGCTAAAATCCATGGTAGAGACACGGTCAACAATACATTGTGATGTTAGTCAGGAACGAACTCAGATGAACAAATCGCATACATAATCTATTGAAACTGACATGATACGAACACTATTCCGACACTTGTAACCTCTACTCTCCGATATACGTTCTGCATCGATCCCATGATGCATCAAGCAGTTGAGAATGGTTGGAGTTGTTGTGCTTTGCATCTTCAGACAGATGAACTGGAAATGGATGGGTGCAGAAACAGATTAAGGATGTTATTCTCATGAGAGAGTCCAACTATTCCGAAAAATTCAAGCCAACTTCAACTATGTAACAACCACATTTTCTCAACAGTCATCCTGTGAAAATAGCACAGAGCCAAAGGAATACGTGTTAAGGAGGTGGCTTGACATTACATTCCAACAATCCAATTGTGTCATTCACGCCTGATCTGTCGTTGCTGCTAGGAGGCCGCCCGCATTAGTAAAAAGCAAAACACTGAATCACTTTGAACTGGAGGCGGCCTTTCACTTCGACAAATTGGACCTCGTGACATCGGGATGAGATTTTGCACCACCAGTCTGTAATGAATATCCCGAGGCATGTGCCTGTAATATGTAGAATGTTACTATTGACTGTTGGATAATAACGTCGAGCCACCTCCCGACAATGACCGGTATCCCTTTTGCAACGTGGTATCTTGACATTGACTTGAGGCGAATCACACCTCTCCATGATCTTCTTCAGACCGCACTCTGAACAGCAGAGGCATGTCTCCAAATTAAGATGTCGGCGATTATTGTGAAGGGGGACTGTTTCTATCATCTTTCAGGCGTCCTTGAATGGCGAAGTACCAGTATTGGTTGGGAGGCGTCGCTAGTTGATCTTCATCTGTTTTGACGGCAAGCATTGTTAAGGAAGTTGATTTGCTGGAAGCCAGGGTGACAAGTATCTGTGTGCTTGTGTAGTAAATCCTGGGATGACTACGGCCTGGTACATACGTATGTTACACTAAGAACTAAAAAGGTACGATGAATTTGAGCATGAGATACAGTCTCAACAATGAAGTTGTAACAGTGAACTTGTAGGATTAGTCAGTTGAATCCGGCGAGGAAGTATTTCTCTTTGTTTAGTTTTCTTTTTTTTTTGGAGGTGGCTCTCAGTTACTTTCGAACATTCCCGAAACCAGTGTCATTAAGGAAAGGTGCGAAGCGGAACGAAGCTACAAAGCTCAAACTTCAAAGCACTGCCAAGACCGGTGGTCTGTCGAGTTGTGTGTTGGCCTGGCCCCGTCTTTCAGTGTAGCGCATGTGCTTGACCATATTGTGACTCTTCTGATGGGTGGCAGAGGCCGGAGGGATGGAGAATGGAGGGATGGGAAATAGAGGGAAATTTGAGGCAGGTATCAGCTCTTTGCTGGAAGTGGCGGCATCATCTCATATACGCAATACCAATACTTCAATAGAGAACCCGTATTCTCCCTCCATTTATGTCTCAAATCGGCCGTGTAGTATGGAGGTATATATCAAATCTCATGAGATGATGCTCATAACCCATCGGGATGTGGAGGCGTTGTGTCTGCCGCTGAAGTTTCCTTGATCAAAAGGCCGCGGATAAATATACACCAGCGCGGGATTTGAATATTAAGGCTTTCTTCAAGCCTTAATCCCCATCTGACAAGCGAGAGAGAGTTGCCCACAGCTCCGCAGCCTGCAACTACTTCTCACGGCACGCTTCATAGCAGTACATGATTCCTCTATCCACCTGGGCCGCCATGCACACATCACTCATTTGGGTTGGTTGGGATCATGTCAGGCTGTAGTGAATGGTTCTACATTTTGAACGCCCAAGTCGAAAAGACGGCATCGAAGTTGCTCTATCTAATCTGAGGGCCTCGATGGATTGGATGACATCGCAAACTAGGAGCACTTCTCTATTTCTTAGAGAGCAACCCAGCCGAGGGCCAGGACGCCAACGGCAGCAGCGGCCAGGTTGATGGGCTTGGCGATGAGATCGCCCGAGGGCTTGGAGCTCGCCGACGCAGACGCCGAAGCAGAGTGGGAGCCCGAGGCCGCGGGTGCCGACGTCGAAGCGGCAGCAGACGGAGCCGGAACGGTGGCCGAAACGTTCACAGCCGTGACCGACGCATCAGTCACGCAGGTGCGGTTGGTGGGAATGGTGAAGTCGGACACGAGGACAAGGTCCGCGCACTGGTAGAGG
Organism: Vanrija humicola; assembly: GCA_008065275.1. NCBI lineage: Eukaryota > Fungi > Basidiomycota > Tremellomycetes > Trichosporonales > Trichosporonaceae > Vanrija > Vanrija humicola. Next base: position 117,181 of record QKWK01000012.1, read on the forward strand.
TTGCCATCGCCCTGCGTAACGTTAGACGCCGAACACAAGGTTGCAACCACCCAGCCTCGTATAACTTACACCGTTGTACTGGATCTGCAAGGTCACCTCCGAGCCGTTGGTGTAGCCGAGGCTCTCGAAGTTCACACCCCAGCAGTACTCTCCGTTCTTAACCTGGAAGAAGTCGGTGACATCCGTGAAGTCGGTGAAGTTGGTTGGGGAAGTCTTGTTCGAGACAAAGGTAGCGACACTGGCCAGTGTGTGGTGCGAGTCGATCCACACGGGAGCGCCGTTCAAGGGGAACGGGCTACGGGGACCGACGTTGTTGAAGCCACCGCAGTACTGAAGGGCATTAGCGTGACCAGTCCCAGGCAAAGCAGCGGCGATGGCTCGCTCACCTGAGGCTCCTTGTCGTCGTCAAAGCCGCGGGTGGCCTAGCGTAGTTAGTAGCCGACTCTCCGCTATCTCTCTGCCTTCGGGGCGACTGCAGTCAGAGCACGCTACGCACGGGGTAGTCAAGCGTAAAGTGGGCAACCGCGGAGGAAGCCAGAATAGACGAAGCGAGGATGGTCTTGAGGACGAACATGGCGCTTTTTGGTGGGTTGATTCGTGCGAAGAGGGCGATGTGAACTTGGCGCCGAGTCTGTCAGCCTCTATTTATACATGCTTCAGGCTCGCTCTTCCCTGCCTGCGTATCCCGTAACGATTGTAGAGCATGACTGTACGCGTAGGGTAGGGCGCAGTCAGAATGCCTTTTAGAGGCTTGGTTGGCTACAGTGTACAGTCCACATCGTCCCCAACAGAGCAAGACGATGTGGAGGTCGACTTGATTGGATGCTCTTGGCTGGTGGAGGTCGTGTCGATCAGGCACCGGCATCAAAATGGCGCCTCGTACCTGAGGCACTTCTTGTCAGTGCGGCCTTTTGATGACTCCACAATCTTCACTAGTTTGCCCTTCTAATCAGCTCTCACTACTCGGTTATCATCTGCTCGGCATTTCAGGCTTATCAGGCGGTAGTGAGGACCACAGCAACCTCGTTTGACCATCAACGTCACCCAGTGGATGGTACGGCGAAACACATGTCACTTTTAACAGTCACAAACAGGATTGCGGCTTTTTGTCGGCCCCCATCCTCACCGTAGAGTATCGCTTCCCACATTGAACGTCGTCCATTGCAGGGCACATTCACTATAACTGCTGGTTCTTCACAATCTGCATCCCTCTATCTCTACGCTATTCACTTCCAAAGTCGCCCAACGACACTCGCTCCTTCACTTCCCCACCCCTTGCTTGACGCCACAAGCAGCTGCTGATACGCGGCTTGGGTCAAGAAGAGTGGTGTCATGGTTCGCTTCCCTTCAGAAAGCACGCCATCGAGCTGAGAAAGGAGCCCTTGAACGGACAACTGTCCATCCTTAGGCGAGAAGTCGCCTGGTCGAGACAACTCGTCCTTGAAGTCGACCAGAGGCTGGGAGGATGCGGCTGAGGTGGACACGACGTTGAAGACCGCGTCAAGGCCCATGCTCTTTTGACGAGCAAAGGCCAGGGCCTCAGCTGCGGCAACAGTGTGGACAGCGTAAAGCAATTTGGAGACTGTTGCGATGTGCTCCTCCCCACCCACTGCCGATTGGGCAATCTCTTCCTCTTCCTCGATTGTGCCAGATTCGACAACCGATTTACCGCCAAACTTCTGCCACAGCTTGACCAAGTTGGCATCATCGTCCTTGGCGAGACCAGCACCGAGCGCTGCCACAAACAGCTGCTCCGAGGTAGATGACAGAGGGGCCGGGAAACCGATCAATCTGGCCTCGTCCATGACGATCCCAATGTCCTTGCAGATAATGGTCATTGCCGACTTTGGCAGACCATCATCTCTCAGCTGCCAGGGCACGCGGTGCCCAACTGAACGATAGCGCTATCAGCCTCAAACGTCGATGACAACGGGTAAGGGGTTCCCGCAGTGAGACTCACACATGAAGCTTGAGTCCTTCAGATTGTTGTACAGCTTTCGGGGGTTGACGCCAAGATTCGCTGCCAGCGCCATAGCCTCCCTGTTTGTGTCAGCACTGCGCCAGCGTCTGTCCTCCTTCTGCGACTTACGAAGCAGCAGCAATATGGATAGCGCAAAGCACTTGGTTGATGAGCTTGAAGTCGCTTGCCTGTCCCACTTGGGTTCCAACCACAGCTAGCTTCCCGGGTGATCGAGTCAAGGCGTCGAGGACAGGGCCGGTCTTCTCAAGGGCCTCGGCTTCCCCAGCGGCCATGATGCTGAGTTCACCATCCGCTGCTCTGATAAACCCGCCGGAAACAGGGGCGTCGATAAGCTGTCTTGATCAGCGCCAAATCTTGACCCAGGAACGTCGGGCAACGTGCATACCTTGACGCCTCTACCAGCTGCGTCGAGCTTGGTTTGCAGAGTCGATAGGAAGGTCGGCGGAACAGTGGAGAAGCAGATAATCGAGGCATTCGGCTTGAGAACTGAGCGAGGGGAGATCAGCGCTGCTTCAATGCTGAGAGGTACCTTCCGAAACCTGAGTCACAATGTCCTCCACTTGAGCAGCGTTAACGACCATCAAGCCCAAGATGTCTACGTCTGTAGCAGCCTCTTTTGGGTCACTGCAAGGAATAGCTCCTTTCTGAACAACCGCATCCACCGAAGGCTTGTAGATATCATAGGCTTTAACGGCGAACTTCTGTGACAGGAGACTCTGAACGGTCAGCAGTGGCCGATGAATGATTCCTAGCCACTCACTGAGACCATTCCTGATCCCATGGCACCGAGGCCGCACCATCCAACTGCAACTGGGGCAGACATGTCGAGATTGAGAAATGTGAGTGTATGAGTGGAGAGAGCGCTGAAGACGAGATAGTTGACCTTCTTGTGTTTACCATGCATGTACTTTATCACGACTCTCAAGTCCGTGACGGGTTTAGTGGGTGAGTGGTACTGGAAATCATCGGCCCGATACTTGCTCTTGGCCCCGGATCAAACGGAGGTGGACCCTTTTGGTTGGACACCCATCCACCGAGTCAAGGCACAATCATGTTGCACATCTTTCCACCGTACCGCGATCACTCCGAACCCTTTAAAGCCAGCACGCGAGGATTGTGTTGGGAACCCATGAGTCTCCGGCATGTAGCCGACGAGGGAACGATTGTGTACATCGGAGTGGTCCCGGATCCCTTTTCTGCATATTACTGATACGGCGCGGCGTTTGCGATCATAACGGAAGTGTGTCATCGCGTGCATTGTCCATCACTCCTTCTAAGATACATAGGTAGTCAAGGCCATCTAGCGGCACGTAGGTAGCCTTGTGGTGAGGGGTATAGAGAGGTGTCGTTACAGGAGATGGCCTAGTAGTGAGAATTGTACTCTGGGCCATGTTCATACGACGGTGACTTGGAGTAGCCCTGGTAGTTGCCGTACATGGCATTACCACCGTAGCCACCAACAAGAGAGCCGCCGGCGCCGCGGAAAGCAGACTGGGTGTCGTCCTCCATGTACTCGGGGTTAGGCTGAATGTCGTCAGAGAAAATCCTGACCAGAATCCGTGTCCACTCACAGCAAGCAGAGGGTCCTTGACCTCCCAAACGGCATTCTTGGAACCGACAGAGAACTCGAGGTCCTCCTTGGTGATAGCTGAAGGAGAGTTATCAGCAATAGCCCAGTTGAGAGAGAAAGATACTCACAGTCCCAGTACTTGTAGATCATCATGACCGTGAAGAGCATACACAGCGTGAAGAAGAAGACGCCATCGATGTAGTGCGAGACCGCGTCACAAATCTTGATGCTGAAGGCGAAGAGGAGGATGCAGCCGACGACGTAAAAGCCAACACCGAAGAGAATGTCTCCGATGACCCAGCGGTCGTCCAGCGTGCGAATCACGAGGATAAGCTGCGACACAATGTAGATAACGGCGACAATCAGGGGGAAGACGAGGTAGGTAATGAACAGGCCGATCGCGTTCTTGTTGCTCAGTCCACCCGTGTTCTTGAAAGTGCCAATAGCGACAACGAAGCAGATGGCCCAGATCACCAAGGAAGAGAGGCGAAGAGACTACCGTTGTCAGCTATCAGGCCATGTGCGGGTTCCACGGTCGTAAGGCTGCTCACCCATAGGCTCATCGGGGTGCCGTCCTCGTAAAGCTGGAAACCAACAAACCCATTGACGAGGATACACCAATACAGGGCCCCAATGGCACCAGCGTATACGGCTGCAAACCAAGGGTAGACAGCATGCGAGGTGGGAATGACTGAAGAGTCGAGGAAGATGGCGAGGAGCTCGACAAACATGTAGATGTAGAAGAAGAGGACAATCTCCTTACGACCGATGGCCGTGTACTTTGATCGGACGTGGAACAGCATGATAATGGTCATGGCAAGAGCCGCAATGTGAACGAAGCATGTTGCTGAGCCGAGAGTCAGCTACATTCATCTGCAGATACGAGGTTGATGAAACGCACCGGGTTGAAAGATGATCTGGCTTCCAAGCTGGACGTTGCGGGCATAGCACGTGGGCTCGATGCCCGTTGAGCTGCCCAGCATTGGGCAGACAACGAGCGACGCCCGCTCGCATACCCAGTCAAACGATCCGAACTTGAAGGGAGCACCACTCGACGACATGGCGACAAGAGCTTGTGGGGAGTAAGATGAGATGAGTTGGAGGCTGACGCCCAAGGCTTTGGGACGGCGGGCGATGAGTGTGCTAGTTGAAACCGTGTGTCGAGCCAGATGGCGGTGGGGTGGTGGTGAAAGAGAGTGAGCTGGAGTCGAGTAGCGATACTAGCAAGCTTGGAAGAATGAGGAGGAATGAGGTTGCTGGCGTTGTGGAGATTGAGGAGCGTGCAAGGATGAGAGGAATTGCGAGCTTGTGAGGAGGGACGTGAACGTGACAGTGCTTGCTTGATGCGCGTGAAGCAAAGCGGCGGGCCAGAGCAGAGCAGAGGCGGCCTTCCCTCCATGAACCCAACACACACCCAGGGGCACGGGCCCAAGGCCTGCGGGCGGGCGGGCGGCGGCGCAGACACGCACTTGACGCAGCTGTGAGCAATTGGCCCCTTACCCTAGATTCCCTTCAGGCACCTCTCACCCAAAGCGCACACACCACCCAGGCAGCCAGCCGCACCGCACCGCCAGCAAACGCGAAGCAGTGCTCGCTCCGCCGCCGCCCTTAACGAGCACTGAAACCCTGGGGGAAGTAGCGATCACCCATCAGATTTGATTCCGGGGGGCCGACCCGAATAAGCTATTCGATCCCTGCCTTTAATGAGTGTTCGCGAATGGCTTCCGTCATTGGGCTGGCCGGTTTGCGGGTGCTTGCGGCTGGTCAAGGTGGAGGCAGGACCACTTGGCGGCCCTGGTACTACTCCCCAACGGCGCCTGTTTGCCGGGTGGAGAGTGTCCTGCAAGCCGCTGGCCGTTGGTGGAGTCAGTTGAGTGGTAGTGATAAGACTCTCGTCCCTCCGAGGCCGGCTTCCAATCGTAACGTAGGCCCCTCCATCTTCCTTCCCCAACGTACACTCTCCCACAAAAAATAAACAATCTACACAAAATGGCTACCCGTTCGCCAGACAGCCCTCCCCATGACTCCAAGAAGCAGAAGCCCAACCCTAAGAGTACGTGGGCAGCAGTGCGAACGCACGTTACGTTGACGGCGAGCGGGTCAATGCTGACCTCAACCTCAGACAAGGTCTGCTTGATGTCTGTGTCATTCCCATCCAACATCCATCTTTCTCTTCAACTACTGACGGAACCAGTGTTCATGATGGCTGGGGAATCTCGGACAACGAGAAGGGCAATGCCATCTTCCACGGTGACACGACCAACATGGACGCCATCCGTGACAAGCACAACTTTGTCGAGCTCAAGGCGCACGGCCTTGCTGTGGGTCTCAAGGACGGTCTCATGGGCAACTCGGAGGTCGGGTAAGTGCGCTCCGGAAAGTGCCCATGCTGAGTTTTTCAGTCATTTGAACATCGGTGCTGGCCGTATCGTTTGGCAGGATATTGTCAGGATTGACCAGTGTGCGTTGAAGAACGTGCTCACAACAACAGATGCTAACCTCACCCAGCTATCAAGAACGACGAGTTCAAGAATCAGCCTGCCATCGCTGCGTCTCTCAAGCACGCCAAGGACACGAATGGCCGCCTCCATGTCATGGGCCTCCTGTCGGACGGCGGCGTTCACTCGCACATCACCCACCTCTTCGCCCTCCTTCGTGCTGCCAAGGAGGCTGGTGTGCCCCACGTCTACATTCACGCGTTTGGTGACGGCCGTGACACCGCCCCTAAGTCTGCTACCGTCTACGTCCAGCAGCTTCTTGACTACACCAAGGAGATTGGCATCGGCGAGCTGGTGACCTTCGTTGGCCGCTACTACGCCATGGACCGTGACAAGCGTTGGGAGCGTGTCAAGGTTGCTGTTGACGCTCTTGTCGATGGTGTGGGCGAGAAGGCCGATGACCCTGTGAAGGCTATTGAGAAGTCCTATGAGAACGGCGTCACCGATGAGTTTGTCAAGCCTCTTATCTTTGGAGACGATTCGACCCGCATCCACGGTGAGTTTTGTGGCATCTTCCTTTTTGCTATCGCTGATTCCGAGCAGAAAACGACACGGTGTTCACCTTCAACTACCGCTCTGACCGCATGCGTGAGCTCGTCACTCTGCTGGCATTCGAGGACAAGCCCATCGACGTCAACATCCCCAAGGGCCTTGTGAGCAGGTCCCACCGGCCGACTGCTGACGTTCTATCAGAACATCACCACCATGTCGCGTTACAACCCCGAGTGGACTCTCCCCGTCGCCTTCCCCCCTGTCTCCATGGACAACGTCCTCGCCGAGTGGCTCGCCAAGGAGGGTCTTACCCAGTCCCACATCGCCGGTAGGTGCTACTCAAGAATACCTTGTTGTGCCGCCTGGCTGACTCGTTCGCGCAGAGACCGAGAAGTATGCCCACGTCACCTTCTTCTTCAACGGTGGCGTTGAGAAGCAGTACGAGGGTGAGGAGCGTGTCATGATCCCCTCTCCCAAGGTTGCCACCTACGACAAGAAGCCCGAGATGAGCGTCCAGGCTGTTGCCGACAAGGTTGCCGAAGTCGTCAAGTCGGACAAGTTTGACTTTGTCATGTGCAACTTTGCCCCTCCCGACATGGTTAGTAGGATGCGCACAAGCCTAGCTGATCAGCCCCCAGGTTGGCCACACTGGTGACTACGAGGCGGCAGTCAAGGCTATCACCGCCACTGATGCTGCCGTCAAGACCATCTACGACGCCTGTGAGGAGGCTGGCTACATCCTGGCCATCACCGCCGACCACGGAAACGCTGAGCAGATGCTTGACCTCGAGACTGGCAACCCCCACACTGCCCACACTACCAGTATGTGCCTCGGCTGTCAGAACGGGCAGTGTATGCTCACATCGCCGCAGACCATGTGCCCTTAATTGTCACTGGCCCCAAGGGTCTCTTCGCCTCCGAAGAGCCTGGAGCTCTTGCGGACGTGGCCCCTACTATCCTTTCTATCCTGGGTGTCTCTCAGCCTGAGGGTAAGTCGTGGCTCGGTTGCTGGATTAACGCTCTCAGAGATGACTGGCAAGTCGCTCGCCAAGTAGACGTTCATAGAAATCACCTCCACCATACTCAATATCGTAAACCAAAGGCTATGACATGTCATCACGTGACCTCGCCCCTTGTTTCCCCCTCTCTATAAAAGCCAATCCGACTCGCATCCGATTCTGTTTCTCTACTAATTTCTAAAATCAGAGCTCTCCCACGAACCTCTGTTGACACCAAGTGCAGCAGAGTTGACATTCGTGGGGCCACACAGGCAAGGACGCTCTCAGAATGACTTGGGTGCTACTTTGGCTCGCGCAATAGGAATGGTTGACCATTTCCAGTGATGGCGTGAGTCACAATGCCCCATATATCGCGTTGTAACGACGATGGATTCGACGTTCCTTGGAACGGTCAGATAACTCTAGCATGTTGCGGGTTGGGGCCTTCTATGTCACCTGTTGTTATGAATTGCGCGTAGCGATGGTTGCGATCGTTGCCAGGCCGAGGTGGACGAAGCTGGCTTAGTGCGTACGTTGCGCGTCTGTTGAGCTGTTGAAAAGCTTGGCCTGCTGGTGCCGAAAGTACGGCAACGGGCAAGACTGGCCAAGAAGGGCCCACCTTTTTACGTAATGCTGTGGTGGAGACGACTGGTGGGTATGACGCAGCGCAGTCATCGTCGTCGTCACTTTGCTGTCGGGGCCGCATGCGCCACTGGTCAAGCAGCGGAGCCATAGCTGTAGAAGCACCAGGAGGCCGTTGACAACTCCGTAGGCATTGTGCGCCGTCGGGCAACCGGGTGGGGGCTGGTCGCTCGGCGGGCACCGGGTACCAGGGGGCTGGCGCGGGGATGCATTGACATTGAGAAAAAGTAGTCAAGCAGGCAGGCACACCTGTTGCCCTCGACTGTACGTATCGCGAAACGCCATCGTCATCACCACCCCTCTCGCCGTTGGAATCCTCACCATCATCGACGCATCAACGACAACAGACCACGACGCTTTGACACCGCACTCCTCACCCCCCCTCCCCATCGCCCCGGTTCTCTTTCGTAGTCAACCCCCACATCTCTCTTGATGCCCATCCTTCGTTCCAAAAAGCCCTCCACCGCATCACCACTACTACCCAGCTCGCCCTCCCTAGCCGAACACACAGTCTCCACCGCTCCTGCTCCCTCCCAACCCACAGCTGCAAACTCGACATTGCGAGAAAGCGGTGGCTCCCTGCTCTCAACCAAGCAGTCCACAACCCCTCGCCTCCTTATCACAGAGGACTGGAGCAACGATCAAGATTCCCCAAGCGAGATCAACATCCGTTCCGCGATGAATGGCCACCCAGACACCGAAATCTCTCTTACTTCACCGACACCCGCTTCAGAGGTCCGCTACGATGGTCGGCACTCGCGGCGCGAGTCTCTGGTGCAGAGGGTGACAGACAAGCTCAACTCACCTGTCCACGGCGAAGAGAAGAAGCGCCGATCTCGTCGGTCACGCCGGGCCTCGAGTTCTTCAGCTGTTTCCCAAGGTCGTCCCATGTCCGCCAGTGTGGCCAAGGGTAGTGCTCTGAGCTCGGGCCAACCCGAAGATGTCATAGGCAAGCGAGCTGTTTCAACTGGCCGCTCCCCCTACCTGATCCGAGCGCATGGAGACGACAGTGACGACGGGTATGGCTCCGAAGATGACAGCGAAAACGAGAGCGACACTGAGGGGCTGGACCATCTCCCGGTTACAGGCTTTGCGGTTGCTAGCAATCGACGCAACGCCGAGTTTCACGCACTGTTCCCAACGGTCGACGAAGGCGATTATTTGATTGAAGGTAAGGAATCTCCTCCGTGTGGGGAGCTCTAGCTCACAACCCATCGCCCAGACTACGGATGCGCGCTCGCCAAGGATATCCTCGTCCATGGTCGACTTTACGTCTCGGAGAATCATATCTGTTTTCACTCAAATCTATTCGGTTGGGTGACAGATGTAAGTGGTTGTCTCTGGCGAAGTTGAGCTAACGAGGCGTAGGTTGTCGTCCCGTTCGCTGAAGTCAAGACCATTGAGAAGAAGATGACAGCCCTAGTCATTCCTAATGCGATTGGAGTAGTGACAGGCAAGGAGAAGGTCAGTGCCTATCGTCTCCCGAACCATTTCGCTACAGCTGCCAGCTGCTGATATCTTCCCAGTACACGTTTGCCTCGCTCATCTCCCGTGATTCGACTTTCGATGTACTCATGAACATCTGGCGCATCGCTCATCCGGACGATGTCATGGCAGCTTCGGCCGCCAATGGTACCTCCCGGCCACCGTCGGTAACGGATGGCGAAGCACCTCAGGCTGTGGCTGCACATCGGCGGACAGAGTGTGCCTGTGGCAAGGCAGGAACCCACTATGCTGAAGTTGCTCTCGATACTGTCCTCCCCACCTCGCCAGAGAAGGTGTACAATCTCATTTTCAACAGTGGCTGGTTCAGGACCTTCCTGTACGAAAACCAGAAGCTCAAAGGTACGAGTACATGCTTGCGTCCAGTGACTTACCTTGCAGATATCGAGTCGTCAGACTGGCGGCCCGACGAGGAGCAAAAGCTCACACGATCAATGTCATACATCAAGCCCTTGAACGGCTCGGTTGGTCCCAAGCAGACCAAGTGTCAAATTGTCGATGTTCATGAGCATTGCGATTTTGACGACTACATCACCATGATCACGACAACCAAGACCCCCGACGTTCCTAATGGCAGCGTGTTCAGTGTCAAGACTCGTACATGCTTTACGTGGGCCGGACCCGCATCAACACGCATGCTTGTGACAACGGAGGTGGAATGGACAGGCAAATCGTGGTTGAAAGGCAGGTCACACTTGGTGTAAGGCTTTCAGCAACTAACACATCCCAGGCATCATCGAGCGAGGTGCCATTGAGGGTCAAAAGCAATTCCACGATGATCTGGCCACTCAAATGAGGGCGCATATGAAGGAGCACCCCACGGAGTTCGCTGTGGCGGGCGCGGATCCGACCACAGAGGCGGAAGAAGAGGTCGTTGCATCTCCGGCCGCGGCGACGGAAGCCCAAGAGTACGCCGCCCAGGCGCGCCGAGCGAGGCAGGATCGAGACTACTGGGTGCTTCAAGGCTCTCTCGACTCGGTGCTTTCCGGATTCAAGTCCATTGCGAGTGGGGTCAGCACTGCAGCTGATGCTGTCGGCGATTTGATCGGCGATTGGCCGATCAGCCGAGGAACGGTCATGGCTGTCATCATCGTGGGCCTCTTGTTGTCGAATATCTACACCTATCTGGCTCGCCCTGTGTCGCAGCACAAGGTTAAGCGACTCCAACGCCTGGGACCCAACGAGGAGGATATTGCAGAAGCTGTTCGCCTCGTCCTCGCAAAGCGTGCCGCAACGACGCCCAAGGACGAGATTGCCGAGCTCCTGCGACTGCTAGACGAAGTGGAGGCCCGTTCTGCCAAACTCCGCTCGTCTTTGGAGGAAACGTCGTCCACAATTGGACAGTCTAGCATGTTGGAGCTGGACTAGCCGCGGTAGATGAATGGCTTCCTAGTAACAGTCACTGCACAGTATGGTGATGTTTATATTGAGTTGAGTAGCATGACGTAATGCACAATCACGCCGCGATTAGACATTGCAGCAGGCATTCTGGCAGGGTATAAATTGCTCCCGTCGACGCGTCTGAGGGCCAGACGCGTCCGGGGGGCATCATGATGTTGTTGACTTCTCGTTTCTGGTCGTTGTCTGACAAATCGCACACCCCGCCGTCTTTGGACCCGCCTCTGGCACCACACCGACCATGGCCAGAGATCGCAGCAGCACGCGACGTGCTGCTGCAGCGTCTGGAAGCTATGTCGACTTGACATTCGACTCAGACGAGGACCAGACCGAGACGCGTCCCCTCCAGACTAGTCAGAAGCAAAATACAACGAGGAAGGTGAGGTCAACCTTCGGGGTGTGCGCTCTGCTGACGACACAGGTGCCTCTGCCTGAAAATCCCTCCAGCTCAGAAGACGAATGTCCGGCTCTCGAAGAGGAGGAGTACGAGGTCGAGTACATTGTTGATTCGCGCTTCCGCTCGTACGGCGGCAAACCCGTCTTCGAGTACTTCATTCACTGGCAGGGCTATCCGGTATCTGAACGATCCTGGACACTGGGGACGCAACTTGACGAAGATGATCCTTCCGTTGTGGAATTCCACGCGAAGTACCCAAAGAAGCCCCGGCGCGGGCAGCGCACCCTGTTTGACGTATTGCGAGGTGGGCCTGCTTCAACCGGCCAGCGTCAACAAAAGACCACACCGAGCCGCGAACCCAAAGCTGATGCGAAGGCCACTGCCTCCACGAACGTCATCAGGGCCAGTGCAAAAGTTTCTGTCCGCGATACCAAGGTCCCCGCCCGCGATACCAAGGTCGCCGCCCGCGATACCAAGGCCCCCGCCCGCGATACCAAGGCCCCGCCCCGCGATACCAAGGCCACGCCGTCCGCTACGACAACTTTGACGCCTCGTAGTGTTGGCAAGGAGAATCAGCGTGTACCGACAAAGCGCGCCCGATCTGAGTCCGATGATGACTTCCAAGTGGATGTGGATGACGGCTCCGACTCGGAATCAGATCTTGAGCTCAGTGGTGGAGACGAATCACCCAGCGACGCTGGACCCCCATCTGAAGACGAGGTTGATGAGAGCAAGTCCACTCCTCCGAAGTCACCGCTAACATCTAGAGCCAGCCAAGGCTGTCAAGAAGACTCATGGCGGCTGGGGAGCTGGCCCCAAGGGGCCCAAGAAGCCAAAGGTCGTTCTGTGAGTTGCTGCTCTCGATGTACCAGGCAATGCTAAAGCTAACATTGTAGCCACAACTTCAAGTCCAACGTTACTCCGCTTCGCATGTCTGTTGATTTAAAGACGGCTGCGAAGCAAAGCGCGGAGGACCTCCCACCCATCAACGACATCGAAACCATGTTTGAACATCTCAACTCCCGTGTAGGTTGATCCGCTTGAGACTCACGGAGTTGCTAATGCCGATTCAGCTACCTGCCATCGAAAAGGTAGCCAAGCGACTAAACGGCCGCAAGCTTCGAGTGGCCACAATGTGCTCGTGAGCATAATTAGCGCCATGACGACCCTGTACTGAAGCCTGCACAGGGGCACCGAGTCACCGCTGTTGGCACTAAACATGATCGCCAAGGCAGCAAAGGCTCAATCGGACGTCTCTTTGGAGTTCGATCATGTCTTCTCCTGCGAGATTGAACCCTTCAAGCAAGCGTACATTGAACGCAACTTCGCGCCGCCTATTCTCTTTCGCGATGTGACAGAACTCGGCAACAACAAGGCTCACACAGCGTACGGGTCACTGGTCGATGTTCCCGGTAACGTCGATGTAAGTCATGGCTACGGAATCCAGCTGATGCCAGATTCTCATCGCTGGAACGTCATGCGTTGACTACTCGGGTCTTAACAATGAGAAGCAGGACATCGACTCGAACGGTGAATCTGGCCGCACTTTCCGAGGCATGCTCCAATGGGTTCAGAAACACCAGCCGCCGATCGTTATCCTTGAGAATGTCTGCAGCGCTCCATGGGACAAGATCGTTGAATACTTCGCCGAGATTGACTATGACGCCCAGTACTCGCGGTAGGCACTGCAGTCGTGTTTAAAGCTAACGGTCAGGTTGGACACCAAGGAGTTCTACATTCCCCACACCCGGACCCGAGTGTATCTGTTCGCAACGCCTATGCAAGCTGGCAGCAAGCAACAGCACCTCGCCGAGAAGTGGGCCGTTACGGTTCGCGACTTGCGAAGGCCGTGGTCATCCTCTTTTGAGGCTTTTCTGCTGCCAACGGACGACGTCAACATCCATCGAACTCGGCTCGACCTGACTGCTGCGAGATTCGCCAAGGATGGCACTCAACGGAAGGCAACCGACTGGGGCCGATGCGAGTCTAGGCACGCCCGGGCTCGACAAGAGGAAGGACTCGGCGTGCTCCGGCCGCTGACTTCTTGGCAGGAAGCTGGAGTCTGTAAAGGGCTCGACTGGACGTGGAACGATTGGCTGCTTGGGCAGACAGAGCGAGTTTTGGATCTTCTCGAAATCTCGACGCTCCGTATGGCGAAGGATGGTGTCGACGCGGGGTTCAAATCCTGTATCTGGAACGTTAGCCAGAACGTCGACCGTCAAACTGGCTCCTCGAAGACGGCTCTGGCACCCTGCCTCACACCGAATATGATCCCATGGGTGACCAACCGCGGTGGGCCTGTGACCGGACGCGAGGCGCTAGCACTACAAGGAATACCTGTCAGCGAACTTCTCCTCACAAGCGAAAACGAAGACCAGCTCGCGGACCTCGCCGGTAACGCCATGACAACGACTGTCGTTGGCGCGTCAATGCTGGCGGCTCTATACGTTGCCGCCCATACTTTGCCTGAAGGTGATGACGCCATGGCCGAAGCCCACAAAACCGCCGTGAAACTGGAACGTGAGACGGCGGCTGCGGCCTCGCGGATCGTCGGTGAAAGCAACCTTGTTCAGCACCGACTTGATCTGACCAAGGTCTCAAAGACACCCTTGGCGGAGATACTCGACCTCGCCGAACGCAGCTCTCGGTACTGCGCCTGTGAAGGGCAGTCGGGTACAGCATCGGCACCCGTTCAAAGGTGTCAAGCCTGCGGCTATCGCTCGTGTCAAGCTTGTGGCGGACGCCCTGAGCATGTCTATGCGCTGTGCAGCGACGCCCGCGTGCAGCCAACCCATTTTGAGAAGGAGTTCAAGAACATGCTTCCGATGCGCGTTACATTGTCAGGAATCTCGATGGACAGCTTGGATACAGCAAAGCGACGGGCCGAGAAGGACGGCAAAGGACAGGTCAAAAGTTCCGACTGGACTAAGTGGAGCCAGGCGGTCATTGAGGCAACACACGGCGCCGAGTTCCGATTTCGATTCCTCAAACGGCAGAACATTTGGACTGCTGTGTATGAGTCTCCATCGGCGAGCCTGGAGCTTTGGCTGCAAAACCCCGCACCTGAGTGGCGCTTGACCATCAAATCGCCCGCAAAGGAACCCGCCAACAGCCGAATGAGACTACTCCTCCAGCAACCAGCAGCCAGGATGCGGCTGAACATGAAGAGCACCGATTTGCTTAACGGACAATGGGAGGTGTGCATCCCTTCTGATCAGACATTTGATGTCGAAATCGGCCACGCGGGCGAGCTGGTCCCTTCATGGGAGGCCTCGCTTGGACTTCAAGACGGGCTTCAAGACACTCGACGATGGTCCAAGTACAAAATCACCGTCCCAGAAGAGACGGATCGGACTCTGGATAGAGCGTTGTCTGGAACCTATTCGCTGCTTCCACAGTGTGGGCAGGCAATGGCATCTCTCCACGTCAAGGAAGAGAACGAAGCAGGTCGGCCACCCATGTACTTCTTCTTCGACCCGAATCGGTCCGGAGATGCCAAGGACGACCGATTCGTTTTCTCGACATCCACAGAGCGGCTCGACTACAATGTTGAGAGGGACATTGTCGCCTCAGTAGACCCGAAGTGGCGAGAGACTGTCCGCAAAAAGTCGGCTGAACAGCGAGTTGCCGTTCATGTCCGCGGCGGGTGGGTCCTATGCCAGGATACTCGACTCGTGGCCATCGGTGACAAGACTATTGGGACGAAGAATGGGGCTAGACACGCAGCGACGGTTTCCATTCCACCGTCTGCCGAATCCGTGTCTTCATCAGCTGGAGACTGCAAGCACGCCGCCGCCATTCTGTCCGCCAGTGTGCCACTTGACCCCTCACACTCCGAGCCAATGTGGTGCCACGAGGCTTGGAACGAGGTCGACCTTCAGCACAACGGAAACACCACATTCGCGAATCTCGCTTGGATAACCGAACGACTTCCTTCGCTCAGTGGCTTCTCTTCTTGGACAGCCCTTCCTGATGTCGAGGTGCGTGCGGTATTGCTGATTACGTACTTACAGCTCAGGTCGCAGGGGCCGCCTGTTCCGAATGTGCACCACATCCGCCGACCATCCACTGGATAAAGCAGCTTGGCAAGCCGAATAAGAATGGCCATAAGACCAAGAGCACGATTTTCCCCTTTGAGGATCGTAAGCAAGCTGGTCGCTACGAGCATGTACGTGTCGCAGGTTGCTGGGGGCCTCTGGCTAACGGAGATAGGCGCTCAAACATCGGCCGGCGCCGTTCTCGCTGCAACTGCGGCTGGACGATAATGTTGGCACATTCCGCATCGGTCTCAACATCATGTCGTTGGCGCACCGTGCGCTGTCTCGCCTTCCGAAAAGTAATGCGAAGGGCACTATCCAGTTGTCCTGGCGGTTGACGACTGGGCTTGTCGCCGATGTGCCTGAGCCTCCTCGGGTCTTTGTCCTTCCCAGCAACAAGCGCGATCCCGAGCACACCCAGCCCTCCAACTTCCTGCTGCCACTCCGCAAAGAGCAGCTCAGGTCGCTGTGGTGGATGATCTCTCAAGAACGTGCGGAAGGAAAGTCGCACACCTTTGTTGAAGAAGAAATCTCAGAAGCGCAGCTTCCCGCTCTTGGCTGGAGGGCTGAAGGAAAGGCGGAGCGACCTGTCATGGTACGAGGTGGCGTCATCGCGGACCAGGTCGGCTACGGCAAAACGATCATCTCGCTCGCGTTGATCGCCGAGACAATGAACCAAAAGGCCCCTGAACCCGCCCCTCCAGGCCTCATCGACTCCAAAGCGACCTTGATTGTCGTACCGGGCCATCTCAGCAAGCAATGGCCCAGCGAGATTAAGCGTTTCACTGGCTCGCTTTTTGAGACTATCATTATCCAAACGGTGAAAGACCTGCAACAGACTACGATCCAGGACATCAGGGCAGCAGATGTTGTCGTCGTAGCATCCGAGCTCTTCGAGTCGGACGTGTACTGGCAACGCTTCGAGTATCTTTCGGCACAGCCTGACGGTTGGCTCGGTGACAAGAACGGAGGCCGCTTCTTCGCAGACCAGCTGGACACTGCTATGCTCTCTCTCCATGAGCAAGTGCAAAGTCTACAGGAAGGTGGAACACAGGCAGCACTGCAATGCCGAGCAGCCCTTCACCAACGGGCCGTGAGCGAAGCGGAGAGCAAGAAGAATGAACTGAAGGCTGCCAACTTTGGGAAGCGCTTGAAGGGGGCTGCCTACCGCGACAAGTACGATGCCGATACCCACGTCCACAAGAAGGCAAAGGCCGCGTCCTCGAAGTCGTCCCCAGAAGGAGACGATGAAACTGCACAAGAATCGGACCTCCTTTTGGCGGAGCCAACTTTCCGACCCTCAAGCGGAAACGAATCTCTCAGTGGGCCGGCGGCTACGAAGAGCTTCAAGCGCATAGCTTGCCCAGTCTTGCACATGTTCCGGTAAGGACAGATGTCAAAGAACTCGGCTGACGGCAGATTCCGACGAGTCATCGCCGATGAATTCACGTACTTGGATAAACGGGGACTGGCTTCCTTGTTCCGCTTGTCGTCTTCGGCCAGATGGGTTCTGTCCGGTACTCCGCCTGTGAACGACTTCCCCGCTGTCCGCAGCCTTGCCAGCTTCATGGGTATTCATCTTGGCGTTGAAGACGATTCCGAAGGCAGCACACAGCTGCAGAAAGCTCGGGCAAAGGAGCAGACGGCCGCGGAGAAGTTCCACGCATTCCGAGAAGTGCACAGCGCATCATGGCACCGCCGTCGAGATGACTTGGCCCAAGAGTTCCTGGATACTTTTGTGCGGCAGAACATTGCAGAAATCGAGGACATCCCAACCCTGGAGCACATTCACAACTTCAGGCTACCCGCTTCGGAGGGCGCAGTCTACTTGGAGCTGGAACATCACCTCCAGGCCCTGGAGATGCAGGCGTAAGTTGCATTCCTTTCAGGCTATGCACAAGCTAATTGAGTACAGCCGAAAGGAAACCAAGTTCAAGAACGTCTCTCAGGGAGACCGTAACGCGCGGTTGGAAGAGGCCTTGGCAGATTCTCGTACAGCTGAGGAGGCCCTTCTGAAGAGGTGTTGTCACTTCACTCTCGACCTGTCCGACAAAAAGAATGACGCCAAGACCGCCATCGAAGCTTGTGATCACATTGCCAGCGCTCGAAGGACGCAGCTCGAGGGGTGTGAAGAAGACCTCCGCAGATCGATTAACATTGGAGTGGGCTTACATGCTTGGATCCGCAAAAACGGTGGCTTCTCAAAGGACGACCAACAGCCATTCCGGGACTGGGTACAGTTCTCCTTGGATGAAACGAGGCACTCCGGCGACGCCGAAGCGGCCGAACGCCTAGTGGAGGTGCTTCGAAAGTGCAACTTCACGTCGACTACCATTCCAAGCGAACCGGCGGACGCAAAAGCAGCCAAGGTTGTGAAGAAGCCTCTTCAGGACGTCAAGTGGGATCTTCGGGAGCATACTCATCTTCTTCGTCGGCTGTCCAAGGAGCTGGTTGCTCGTGTGCGCTCTTTGCGCTTCTTCGATGTCGTGCGCAAGCTTCAACGGAATGGACCCGACGCGAGGCAAGTTTTGGCCACATCAGCATGCGGACATCAGCCTTCAACCAAAGCCGACCTCGAGATGGCAGTTCTGAGCTGCTGTGGCCATGTCGCCTGCCACTCTTGCATGGTAGAAGCTGCCAACTCTCAACGTTGTGTCAAGGGAGACGATTGCCACGCCGCTGTTCGGCACACCAACATTGTGAAAGTTTCATCATTGGGCATTGAGGGAGAGCTTCACTCTGGTCGCTATGGTGCCAAACTCGAGCACCTGGTAAAGCTGATCCACACTATTCCCCGGAGCGAGCGAGTCCTCGTGTTCCTTCAATGGGACGACCTGGCCACCAAGGTCTCTGATGCTCTCAACGCCGGTGGTATCAAGCACATGTCCCTCGCTGGTGGCGGTGTTAAGGCGCGTGCCAACAAACTCGACAGCTTCCAGTCCTCCGATGTCGACACCCACCGGGTTCTTCTTCTGAAGATCAACGATGCTTCAGCAGCGGGTTCGAACCTCACAACCGCTAATCACGCCATTTTCATCGGACCATTGTTCACAAACACGCTCCTCAACTACCGTGCAGTTGAAACTCAAGCAATTGGGCGCATTCGGCGGTTTGGCCAGAACAAGACCGTTCACGTTCATCGCCTTATGGCCTTGGACACGATCGATGTTTCAATTTACCAGACGCGCCTCGCCGAGCAGCAGGCGAAGGCGGACTACGTTGCTATACCTCAGACGCCATACGATCCCAAGGCCAAGACGAGGAAGTGATGGAAGTGGGAGAAGCTGAACGAGGCGAGCATTTATATACCCTTCCGGTGAAGTTAATTTCAAAATGTCTTCATCAGTATTAGTCCATATGTACACAACCTCTAACATGCATGAGTATCTTGTCGTTGGACTGTGTGCCTATATAAATACCAAGCTGGCGTAGACCGTCAAGGAGTGTGTGGACATTGCGCATTCGATTCCGTGTTGCAGATTGAACGGAGGTGGTTAATGTCGACACGGAACGCTGACTCCGCGCGTGCCTGCTTCCTCTTGCTTCGGTCCTTTGAAGCCGGGTCCGGTGAAATGTCGTCACTTCGCCGCTTGGCACTAGAGCTAGTCATTGAGCAACAGGAGTCGAGAGTGGGCTTGCCACCATTCGAGACAGTACGCAGGCCATCGGGTGGAAGTACCGAACGAAGTGATGGCGGGCTACAGGTCTGAGTTGTTGTGGCAGTGGGTGTCTCGTCAAGCACAGTCTGGGGATCGATATTTTGGCCGGCGTGTTGGGTAGGAGGTGCACCAAGGAGGCGAAAAACGTGGTCCGTATGGCTACTGTCTCGAGTATCCTTCACAGTGGTAGAAGTGCTTCCACTTTTCTGAACGATGTCGTCCAGGACATCTAGACAGTCGAATAAAGCTAAAATCCCGATACGTTCCTCTTCGAATTTGATTTTCGCCAGCCAGTCGCCTCCGAAGCGCTTGTGTTTGGTGAACCAGCTATCTCGCTCTGCTTTGGCTCGTTCGAGTTCTTCCTTCGACAGCATCTCCCCGAAAAGTTGAGGAAACAGGTAGTAGTCCATTCCTCTTGACATAGGGACCATGGTGTTGGGAGAAATGGCCTTGGGGCGAAACAACTGAACGAGTCGACGCAGCTCTGGAAGTAAGGAATGGCGGGCCAGCGGAACCTCCTTGTCGGGGATTAGTGGTCTGTGGCGAAGATCTCCACAAGCGACCTACAATGGTTGTTGGGTAACGGCCGTTGCCGACTACAGCCTCGCTAAGCTGATGAATAAACTCTTGATGTCGTATATCCCACGCAACAGTTTTGATTTCCGCGAAAACTACTTGAACCACGAGGCCTCTTCTAGCCTGTCCAGCTGCGGGTCCTGATCTGCACATTCGGCACCTGGCCAGTCGCTCACAGGCATGGAACCTAGTGGCTTGCCAGCTTTCGGTGGTACACTCGAGAAGGAATGGATCTGAAGCAATGGCTTCGTATATTGATCTCTTGTACCTATCAACATGGACCTTTCGTCAGAGGTGGCTGTTTGCAGGATACCAAACTCACAACGGTGTCAAAGTATCGTGCCACGTTCTTCACAATGTCTTCCCACCCGAAACACCAGATGTTGAAGAAGAAAACAGTATCTCTGGGGTACAGATCGAGCTGTTGCAAGAGGTCTTGAAGGGCCACCTCCTGGGTTTGTCAGTTCTGCGCGTGGAATCCAAAATGCTCACCTTGTCAGGCATGTCGCCGGTGCCCAGCCTGTAGGTATGAGGAGGGTATCCGGGTAGGACTGAGGAGTACTCACAAAGCACTAGTGTCAAGGTATATGCGGTTCAAACGTGCTAAGTCGAGTACTACTGTTGGGGGAGAGGGTGGTCTGCTCGGTTGAATGTACTTGCGTAGAGTGGGATTTCGTCGTAGGCTCTCCACGAACGGAGAATCCGCCCTGACATCACCAGTATGCAGAACAGAATATGTGGGCGACTGGATGAGAAACCTGTATCGATCAGACCTCTGGCGACGACGTAGTCAATGAATTGATCTTACATGGTGGAGCCTGGGCAATGGTTGGCGTCGAAAAGCGTGATGTTAACTTTGATATGCTCGTCAAAGCGGTATCCCAAATCAAACTCGCGAGTTTGATTGTTGGGCAGTGTTTCCTTTCAGTTAGACAGATGCGCATAACGATTGACCTACAATCATATCAGTTACACGAACACGGTTTCCTTCTACTCGATGTCGAGGGCGTAGGCCATCGTACTTGCGCTTGGGTACCTCCAACACCTCGTTCAAGCTCCTTACGCGATCGGATTCGGCTTCCAGACTGAGCAGCATTCGCTTGGTGTCTGGCGAGCACAGAATCCTCCCAGCAAAGGTATTCGACAAGCCGAGAAGGTGGTCAGAATGAACATGGGTCAGGAGAAAGAGCTGGGCGTTGGGTGCTCTTGTCCACGGGAGGCTCGGGTCTTTGGGGTCGGGGAGGAGCCAAGTCGTGCCGGGTGGAGGCGAGGTGAAGCAATCGACTCGGATGAGAGGAAACTCTAGCAAGTGCCCGTCTCATGGATCAGCATGATGTACACTGAAATGTACCTACTGTAGAGGCCAGCCATTGTTCAGGGATTGCGCTGTGGCGCGGATATCGGGACATGTGTAGATTGCGATGTTAACTCATGAGCTTTGGCAACCGCTGTTTTAGAAGAATCTTAACGTTGGGCCCCAGATGATAATATGATAATCGCGTGTGGTTGACTCACCTGTCCTCAACTGATAACAAAACATCCGACATCCTCAATGCCACATACATATTTGAATCCTGGAGGTTGATTGAGGCTTAGGGTTCAGTAGCGACCCCTTTCCGGCGGCATTGCCCACCATACACCTGGTGCACCTGGTTGGTGTCTTGATGCAATTAGGTTTGGTGGCTCCACCGCAGCTCGGCAGCACAAGCGCCTGAGGTGCAGCGTGAGGTGCACTTTAGTCACCTTGGCATTTCCGTTCTGTGCTCCGACCCACTCAACATATGACGTAGAGAGGCGAGGTATCCTGCAAGCTGTTGTCTCCCATCTGCAATAATCAACCAGTTGGAGCTCCACTCGCCCGTCGCCCAACCTTTGGTATCACTCTAGATAGCCCCATCGCCGGGTTATCACATGGGTCCATTACCAAATCAGTTTTGTTATCACATGGATGTTGTCACATATTCCAAGTCAACAACATATACAAACTACAACGTGGTGGTGTTAGTGAACATAATGGTGGAACAACGCCTCCTTCAGGCGGTTTAGAATGTAGACCAATCGGCTGGCCCCCGGGCAGCGTCGGTGACAGCCTTCTTGCGGTCCCTTGGATGCGCACCGAAACCGAAAATGGGGTCACGCGTGTCGAGTGCGAGAGGGGTATCGAAGTCGTCCTCATAGTCGGATCCAGCGTCGCTCCCAGCTGGGGTAGAAATGAAGGCCGCTTTGCTAACTTCCTTCTGTCGTCGCCGCAAAGTCCTCCGCTCCAGCTCCCGCTCCTTGGCGGTGCGACGGCAGAGGGCGGTTGGGGCGAACAGTGGACCGGCAGAGCGAGGAGCCACGGGTGATGCAGTCCTCGAGTGTGACGACTGGGTGGCCAGAGGATACAGACTGAGCACACCGCATCGGTCCATCCAATCAGCAACGGGTGCCAATCGAGGCTGTAGACTGTCCACTGCTGAAGACGAAAGAGATCGGCCGATACTCGCAGTACGTTCCGCTGCGTACGTTTCTGAGAAGAGCACTGTCTCTGTGGCCAGCGAAGCAGAGCTAGCCGAGGCGGGAGCCGCGCAAACTGGGGATGTTGGGTCTTCGGTGAACGCCGAGTGGCATCCGTCGCAGACACGCAGGGGCAAAACAACGGGGCGATTGCTGCTGTCCACTGTCTGGAGAGGCCAAGTACGAGAAGAATGAGAACCGCAGAAGACTGCAATGTTAGCCGATGGATCGGGCCGGGATCA
Organism: Vanrija humicola; assembly: GCA_008065275.1. Lineage (NCBI taxonomy): Eukaryota > Fungi > Basidiomycota > Tremellomycetes > Trichosporonales > Trichosporonaceae > Vanrija > Vanrija humicola. The sequence goes on from QKWK01000012.1 coordinate 139,670, forward strand.
ACACTCACTCATCCCGCAATGTCTGCAATGGTGGCGTCGCGGACCCAGGGACAGCTTTCCCTGCCCAAACATTGCCGAACACTGCGAGTTGTTACAAAGCACAGTGTCCTGGTCGGGCTGAAAGACCGTCAGTGAGGTACTCGAAGACGGGGAGTGAGGGGAGGTTGCGGCAGCACGTACCTGCCATTCGTCCTTTGGCTTCGCGGTGGGGGTGGTTCCTTTGATGGAACGGAGCAAGTCCAGGCATCCCTCCAGAGCGTCAGTGCTCGAGTTTGACGCGCTTGAGGACTCGGAAGTTGAACTGTCTGTTGTATCTCTGCGAACCATCGGGGGTTTGACGTGGGTCGCGGCACTCATGTCCAGCTTCATGCTAGGCCCAGCTCTTGAAGGGCAGAAAGTGATTGCCGAATGGAAGTAGGAGGAAGAGGGAGAGCCTGCAACATTAGCACAAGTTTAGAGCTTGGCGATGCTTACAACTAATTGACCCAGAAGATGCTGACACTCCATCGTCGTCGTGAATGTTGCTGTCGTGGCCGGGAGTGTCATCAAGCTGGAGAGGCCGATAAAGGTGAAGGAGGGACGAGCCAGAAGCCCGAGACGTGTGAGACATCGTGAGGTTGAGTTATCGTGAAGAGCGCAAGATTCGTTGGCTGAGACGGCAGTGTGCAGGATCGCCTTGAGAGTGTGTGTGACAGAGCCAAGAGGTGGGAAGTCGTGTGATATATCAAGAGGATGCTGGTCGACGTTGTCCCGAGATGGAGAAAGGCGGCGAGAGATCTAAGAGTCCTGAAGACCGGGTGTCGCGGCCAACCAGATGACACCGGATTTTAAGAAGAGGAGTGCTGTTGGATTGGAAGAACGGTCTGTCAGGCGACACTGGTTCGAGGAATCAGACGGAACCCTGCAGCCACCATCTACCACACCCTGGATGGAGGCACCAAGCATGTTTGTCCTCTCGGCCAAGGCCCCGCCTGGCCTTCCCAATCCCATTTTGTGTGGTTTGACATTTTCAGAGGCCTCACGTTGTTCCACTCGCTTAGTCGGCGTCTGCAGGGTCAGGTACCTCCACCTTCCCTGGAGCTCCCTGGTGCCTCGTCACTTTCCTGACCGCGCTCCATCTTCTTTAGGAAGACGGGCCCTATCATCCATGCGCGGCCTTCCAAACCTTGTGGTGCAACTGGTGCACCGCGCGCACTCTGTGTTTGTCCGCGTCCGTCTCGAGCCGCCGGCCGATAACTCGGCCACCCTGCCCGGATCCTTTTAACTTCACCGCAATCAGCCCAGTTGTCATGGCGCAGCTACAGTCGATGATGACCTTTGCGCCACCCGACTAATTGCTCATGGGAAAATGCTCTCCATAGCAGTCCCACCTCGGACCTTACAGGACAATAGCATCCTTAACCATGTTAGGAGCGATCAAACTCCTACGCCTCACAGACAGTCCCATTGTCAATGGAGAGAGTGCGGGGTCGGTGTGTGCTGTGGGGCAGAATGGCAGGATCTCCCTCTATTTGACGGCTTGCCGGAGGAGCACTGCAGAGCAGAGACAAGCTGGCTCTGACCAATACTGTCTGGATCGTTTTGGTGGCCTGCAACCCCAACAAGTACGCGCAGATGGGCCATTGTGCCAGTCGTACCACCTTTGTACTACGAGTCAACTGCCTCTTGAGCTTGCTCACCAGTCCACAACACCATTCAAGCTGCCGTTACAGTTGACCCAAGACTGCCGACCCTCAATCGCGGGACGCAACCAAACACCGTCTTGTGATGTCAGAGGTGGGTTCCTATGACGCCCACCTTGTTGTGCGCGTTCGCGATCGCCTGACTTGCGAACATGTACGTACTCCGTTGTCTGGATTCGCCCTTTGGCGAAGGAATGTGCAATTGGTGTCAGCTGCTTGTGCCAAAGTTTGGCCGCAGCCCACTGATCGCTATCACAGCATCCTCGCGTCAACGTCCGATATTAGTGGGATTCATGCTGGAACAGCACCTAACACCCGGCTGATATGAAGTCACCGTAAGTTACAGTGGGGTGATCAATGAAGGTACGCCGATAGCTAGATAGCGTCCTGGCTGCTCGGCTGGGAGGATGGCACAATGAGGATGAGACCTGCACGGGCTTCACGAGCTCCGTCCAGACAAGTAACCTCTTAGGCGATACCTCGCCGTTGGACAAACGTCTGCAGCCACTAGTCAGCGTTCTGCCACCACGAGTAAGGATAAATCCACGGCACGAACCTCCAGGTCGGACCTCGTGGCGACGGCAAGGACCCACTTGCGGTCAATGTCCGTGACTGGAGTCGTCTGTTAGCGGTCCGATAGGTCCAAAGCGATGGCATCGACGCACCGAGAGCAAACTCTACGCCGTTGTTCGTGAAGAACTCCTCCAGATCCTCGAGGCCGGTGTCTGGAGTGATGACGGTGTACGGGTGCGACTTGGAGGATCGGCGGAAGTGAGTAGTGTGCGAAGCTTGGACAGTCAGCCAGAGGGCACAAACGGTTGAATCTCGGACTCATGGGTTCGAGAGACGGAAAGCTGGGACAGAGATATTTCCGCCCATTGCGCGCGAGATAATTGCACGTGCTTTACTTACAAAGCGGGTCTGATTGTCCGACCTTGCCGGCCTCGAACTGGCGCTTGAGCGAGGGGACGTCCAGGTAACCGAGCGGCTTGCGGTTGTCGTCCAAAACACTGCATCCAGGCGCGTGTTAGCCTGGCCACAATGGCTCATCGTCACCAGTGCTTACGGGAGCTGGTCAAATTCACGCTCGTACGCCTTCTCCAGGGCGACGGAGAGTGGTGCGTCATGAGGAAGGCAGAATGCTGGAGGCAGTTGCAGGTCCTGTTGGGAAGTCAGTCTTCGCCGTGGTTTGTCCTAGCAAGCAAGGCCTTGTTCACGCACCTCGACGACGGCACCACGATACTTTGCGGCACCCGAGGGTGGCGCAGTTGGTGTGACGTCTCTGTCCATCATTGTGCCGATAAGAGAGTGGGTTGAGGTTGGAGGGAGGTGTGATGACAATGAGTCCGACAGAATCAAAAGAACTTGTTGCCATGAAACGATCCGATGTGGATGGCGCGCGCGCGACCGTGGCTGGGTAGCGGGGCGCGGCGCACCGGAGGCCGGATGCCAGTGCACTCTGCACCAGCAACACATTTGGCGCGTTTAGCGCAAGGCGCGCCGCGTGACCGCGAGGTACAAAGAAAAGTGCAAAAGTGCAAAAGTGGAGGTGAGCCACGTGGCCACCTGCGGAGTCAAATAGGCTATGTATCACGTGATACCCGTTGTAGTGCTTGTGCTTCGTGGTCACTTGTCCGGCACCCGCCTAACCGGGCTTGCAGCCAGTGACGCGCACCACTGTACAAGTCAAGTTGCCGCTAGCGGCGAGCGAGCGCACCTTCGTATCCAAAACCGACCAGACGACCATCGCAACAAACCAACTGCTCCTCCACTCGCCCATTCACTCTCATTCCTACCAACAAAGCTGGGCCAAATCCATCCGCGGTTATGGCCGGGGCTCCCTCCATTTCCTTGGATTCGACGCAACGTCGTCGAATCCTCGCCCTCCTCGTTGTGGCCGTGGCACTGGCGAGGAGCCGATCAAGTATCGCTGCCATTGGTGATATCCTCAACATTAGCAAATGGCGCCAAGATCGCAAACGCCAACGCGAAGAACGAAGGCGACGTGAGAGGGAAACTCCACTGTGGGTAGACTGGGGCGAGGAGAAGCGGGGTGGAGGAGTGTGGTGGGATGGTCAGAGGAACGCGGAGCTTCGAAGCGCACAGGTTGTCCACATTAGAGACGAAGAGCTGCTGCAAGTCATAAATACGAGCTAACAGATCCCAGCAACACACCTGCACTGGAGAAAAAGCTGGTTGACCTGGTAAATACCGACAGTCTAGCTTGCTGCTAGGAGCTGACTCTCAAGTACATACGCGACCCATCGGGATCACGCACATTGCTTGTTCCACACATGGGACGCATATCGAAGGTGCACATTACACCGACGCCTCAAGAAGTCTATGACGCCAATGCGAAACTATTCACTCCACTTCGGCCCGGTGAGAAGCTGGGCATCAACAAGCGCTTCTGGCAAATGCTCAGAGCTGTCCTCACCATCGCGATCCCCGGGTGAGTCAACGCCGTTCATGCTTGGACAAACTATTGACGCTTGGCGTAGGGCGAACAGCAAGGAAGCCTTCCTCCTGATTCTCCACACCTTCTTCTTGGTTGCGCGAACCTATCTCAGTGTCCTGGTGGCCCGCTTGGACGGACGCATCGTCCGCGATTTGGTTCGTACATACAAGTCGTCAACCCATCGCTAATGTCTCAGGTCTCCGCAAATGCGCGGGGCTTCGTTGGCGGCCTTGGCTGGTGGTTCGTGTTGGCCGTGCCAAGCACATACACCAACTCTATGGTAATTCATTGAGCCCACTGCAGTCCTCACCTCCACAGATTCGCTACCTCGAGCACAAATTGGCCCTGGCCTTCCGCACAAACCTTACACGCTATATCCACGACATCTACCTGTAAGTGAAGGGGCTCGCTAGCGTCGCAAGTAGTACAGTTTGGGCTAATGTATGTGCAGCAACCATAACCTCAACTACTACAAGTTTGGGCTTGGCCTGGGCGTTGTTAGTGGAAGCGCTGGTGACGCCGAGCAGAAAGAGCACGGCCGTCTGACTTCAGAGGAAAGGGAGATTGTGGCCGGTGGGGCCGACCAGTGAGCGGGCTGAGGCTATACGGTGGCCGGTCATTGCTGACACATACTAGATTGATTACAACTGATCTAGCTCGATTCTGCGACTCGCTCGCATCCCTCTAGTGAGTGGATCGCCTTCTCAGGAACAACAGAGAGCTGACAAAGAAAGTGGCAACATGGGCAAGCCATTCTTGGACATGGTCATCTTCACCTCGCAGCTTGCGGCCTCTTTGGGCCCAGCCGGAACGATAGGCCTTTTCTCCCAGTACTACTTCACTGCTTGGGTTCTCCGGCAGGCCACCCCAGCTTTCGGTCGTATGGCGGCCACTGAAGCTCGTCTCGAAGGAGAGTACCGAACTGGTCTTGGCCGCGTCGGGCGAGACAGCGAGGAGATTGCGTAAGTTCTTTTGCACACCGCCGGGGCTGAGCTGGGTAGCTTCTATGATGGTGGAAAGCGAGAGCTCGGGATCCTTTGGTCGGCATACCTGAAGCTCGCTAAGCATGTGCATTCCGTTTTCAAGGTGAGCGCTTGCAACAAACTGGGGATGATGGTGCTAATGGAACAGGTTCGCATTCCTTATGGGTAAGCCTCATTCTTGCACGGCCGACATGCCTTTAATTGACCTGTGCTTCACAGCATGACAGAGGACTTTGTGATCAAGTACTTCTGGTCGGCGATCGGGTATGGTCTCATGTCTATCCCGGTGTTCTTCCCAGTTGCTCGCCATGCCCTTAACCCCAAGGAGCACAACGTACAGGACACGGCCAATGAGGTCGCCGAGCGAACAGAAAGTGAGCCTATGGCTTTCGCGGCGTACTGACGGACAGCCTACGTCTCGAACCGTCGCTTGCTACTTTCTCTCGGCGATGCGGGCGGACGTTTGATGTACAGTGGCAAAGAACTGGCCGAGTTGTCAGGTTACACCAGCCGTGTCTACTCTCTTCTTGCATCTTTGCACAGTCTGGACAACAACATTTACCCCGAGAACCCCCGCCCAGCGTCTCTTCCTGCGGACGAGGTACGTCCATCCCCGCCTACAAACCTCGATTCACGCTGACTGACTTCCGCGCAGCCTTTCTACGACCTGTCGAACGTTCATGGCCGGGTTATTATCGGACCCGGACATGTTCTTCTCAAGGGAGTCCCCATCGTTGCTCCCGCTGGTGGAGTTGCTGGTGCCGAGCGTGGTGGAGAGGAGCTTATCCGTAGCCTCGACCTCCGCGTAGAGAAGGGCGAGCACACCCTAGTGACCGGAGCAAAGTAAGGACAGACACACCTCGTGAATCAGTGTACTAATTAAACGTAGCGGTGTTGGCAAAACAGCGATTGCTCGTGTTATCGCCCAATTGTGGCCGACGTGGTCTGGACTGCTGGAACGACCGGCTCATGGTGAAGGGGGCATCTTTTTCCTCCCACAGAGACCTTACCTTAGTATTGGCAGCCTTCGAGACCAGTGAGTGGAGCTTCGGTCTGCATTCCACCGTTTCTGTGCTAACGTCTTCGTAGGGTCATCTAGTGGGTTTCTACGGGTTAGCTGACATGTTCGCTGACCTTCCAGCCCTCACACGTACGCGGAGATGAAAGCACGCGGACGCACAGACGCCGAGTTGATGAGCATCCTGGAGCACGTCCACCTTGCTTACCTCCCATCCCGTGAAGGCGGCTGGGAAACGAGGAAGGAGTGGAAAGATGTCCTCAGGTTCGTATCAACGCATACTCGATTGGAGTACAGCTGACGCTTTTTGCAGTGGTGGCGAAAAGCAGAGGGTGGGTCGTTTATGGCGATGAGAGGGCACGAAATGACTGACTTGGGCAGATGGGCATGGCTCGCTTGTTGTACGTCTTGTTCTCATCTGCTATCAAACTGACAGTCACAGTTACCATCGTCCGGCCTACGCTGTTCTGGACGAAGCCACTTCGGCCGTCTCATCCGATGTCGAGGGCTTGATGTACGAGCATGCAAAGGCTCTGGGTATTACCCTCATCACCATTTCGTGCGTCACGTCCCTCGGTCAGGATGCCACGCTAATGTTGTTAGCCACCGCCCGTCTCTTCTCAAGTATCACAATCGCCACCTGCGTCTGGGTGAGCCTACTCTGGCCCCTTCGCTGTCGACCGCCAATCTTCATGCCAACCTTGGTGCCCCGTCCACTCCTCTGGCTGCGCAAGGCTGGCAGCTGACGCAAATGTCGTCGCATACCGACGAAGAGAAGCTGGAGCTAGACAAGGAGATTGAACGACTTGAGCAGGTCCTTGACGGTGAGGTTGAACAGTGGGAGCGTCGCCTTGCCGAGGTCAACAAGGAGCTCCAGGGCAAGTGAACGCCCTGGCGGCAGTCGTAATGTGTGTTGATTGTATGCACCCACTGTATCCGTTGTGTGTCATCGTGTGAATATGTAGTTGCTCGCCACAGAGTGCAACAAAAGGATTACATTCGGCGGAAGTGGGTAGAATCTCTGTCCTAGTTTATGGACTGGTACCAAAAACCTCGAGCATCATTCACATAGATTACGGGTTGAGGACGATACCGCCAACGTACTTGCCAGAGATCGTAGCGCGCGAGACGTTGTCAAATGAACCCCAGCCGGCAACGGCAGCTGCGCTGTCGCTTACGACTTCGATCCCAATGCCAGACACCAGGTGGTTCGGCAGGACAAAGTGCGCATCCACGCTGCTAGGTGGGACGCGGCTTGTCGGGCCGGTAATGAAGCGGGCAATAATCTTGCCTTCTGTACCGGCTTGAACTTGCGGGGGGGTCCATGTAATGCGGCGTTCTGTCGAGCCTTCCTCGGCACCCCAAGCACCGGACAGAGGCTTGGACTGGGTGCTCGTGATGGCGGGTTCGGCAGGGAAGTGAGCTGAAAGGCTGAAGTTGGATATCGGGCCCGCGTTGGCAGCAGAGCGGTACTGAAGAATCATACGCGTTTCGCCATCCTTGACTTGGAACGCAGGGTTGAGAACAAGTGGCGCCACGGCGGTTTCTTGTCCAGCTGGCACAAGCACGTGATACTTGAACAGCACTGGACCGGCGGACTTGGACCCGGCTTCTGGGTGGCTTGTTGCTTGGGCAAGGGCATCCGTGTTGAGGTAGTATTCACCTGGTGTATCAGGCACCTGAGCCAAGAACGCAGGGTTGGGTGCAATCGACTCGAGGGCATCGAAATCGGTGAGGCGGATGTGAAGGGCGGAGCCGGGTTGAGGTTGAGCGCGAGCTGCAGAGGCCAAAAGTGAGACGTAAATCTCGCCAGAAATGACTGTGCGCTGGGAGGAAAGCTTTTGAGTCCAAGCGTGAACGGTCTCGATCAGCGAGGCGTTCAGACCGGGGGCAATCGGATGGGACGTGGGGGCGTCGAAAGGCGAAGTGACGGCGGTCGAGGGGGATGCCACTTGAGAGGTGGTAGTGACTGGCGAAGTGGGAACAGAAAGGGGAGACCTCGCTTGTTCACCACCAGACGGGGCAGGCGGACTGGTAAGTGATTCGGGCTCAGAGGACAACGGTGCCCCGGAAATAGAGTTCTGCGACGTGTGCGCGGTCACAGCAGCAGCACCCACAGCGGCTGCCGCGAGCGCTCCGGCGCCAGCGACAGCAGGCGCGGCGTAGCCAGCACCATTGGCTGCCCCATCAGCCTCCGGTTTGGGAGGCTGCGCCAGTGCTGTGGGGGTCTCCACCGATTGATTGACAGCTGGCGAGGCTCCGAAAGCGGGCTCCTTTTGGAAAGCGCCCCCAGAGGTGACAGAAGGCGACTCGAAGGGGTTGGATGACGAGTTCACGCTTGAAAGTGAAGGACGCCGACGGTCGCCGCCGACAGGAGCTGACAACTGAGATGCTGGGTCACCGCCAGTGAGACGAGCCTTGGTGTCGGCCAGGCGCTCCTCGTCTTCACCCATTTGAGCCAATGCCCTGACGTGCTGCTGAGGGACAGGGCCGTTCTCCTTAGTAGAGGCCTGAATGGTGTTGCGCACTTCACGTCGACCGCGAGCAACTGTGCCCCGTCGGGTCGGGGCCTGAGGAGCCATCTGCAGCGTTTGCTGCATTTTGGCAAGCGCAGCCTGCCTCTCCTCCTCGCTTTCCTGGATGACGTTGGGAGCCAAAGCAAGATTGAGGCGAGGGGTACCATCGCTCCCACTAATCGATCCGGCGTTGCTGGAGTGGTAGTCTTGTGCGTTACGCTGGTCTGCTGCCAGGATGGCGGAAGGCAGGGCGACGCCGCCAGCCGCAGATTGCCCCTTAGCGGACGCAGGCGTGGGGATAGGGTCATTGGGGTCCTCCCAGGGGTTGCGATGCCTGTCAGCTGGAGCGATCGAGAAGCCTTCCGAATCGACAGGAGGAGTCTAACACATCAGTTACAAGCAAACGGGAGGTGCCTACCTGGTTGAGGCCAGGTCCTGTTTGGCGAGCGGCAGGCTCATGCGATCTCTCGTTCTCTCTAATTTCTGAGAACGGCGCGGACCTCTCAGGCGACTCGCGGTTTTCACGAACAGATTGACTGTCGAGAGCGCGCTCGTTGATACGTTCCGACTCATCAAGCGGTTCAAACATGTCTCCGGTTGGTCGCCTTGAACTCCTGATCGAGGTAGTCTCGCTGCCACTGCGTTGGCGAGTGGTACCTTTTCGAGAGAGCATTGACTTGAGGCCACCAAAGCCTCCGCCACCACCTGTGCTCAGGTTGCTGTTCGAACCGTTGGCTCTCTGAACACGAGGACTGAAATCACCGCCTTGCGATGACAGAGCTCCGGGCATTACCGAAGCTCTCTTGTTCGCTGTATCGATGTCAGATCAGAAGACGACAAAAAACTCTGCAGTGACGCACCAATAGAAGTGGTGTTGACGGCCGGCGGAGGAGGGCGGGACGCGCTGGGACGGCCAGATCCACCTGCGCCGATGCGGTGACCGACAGTAATCACCTCGTCGGAAGTCTCCCACCCGAGCAGGCTGGACAGAGTAGAGGCAGCTCTTTCTCCTTCCTTGTTGGCCGCATCCGAGCGTACGGTAGCGAAGCGAACGACGACCTCCTTGAGTGCCCGAAGTCGCTCCTCGTCAAGCCGCTGGAAGGTAATCCAGGCCTTGGGCGAGGAAGACTTGATGGTGTTGCCAAGATCCGAGAGCTCTGAAGACAGTTGCTCTGTTTTGGCAGACTTGCCTTTAGTAGCTGCCTTCTCGTACTTTGCGTGGACCTTTTCTTGATCCTTCAGCGCCCGGTCCAGAGACGACTCCAGTTCGCCGATATGGCGCCACGGCTCAATCTTGTTTGGAAGCTCTCGGACAGGCTGCTCGAAGTCACTCTTCAGCTGCTGTGAGAGACTGGAGTGGGCAGTGGCTGTCTGCAATGGCGTCAGCATCGCTCATCGTCGCATGAGCCAGAATACTCACCTCGTTGATGTCGGAGAGAACCGAGTTGAAGAGTTTCGCCTCACCTCCACTTCGATCCCACTCAATCCCACCCTTGCCGTTCAGTTGACCTGCTTCGGCCGCACGAGCCAGCTTCTGGAGCTTCGTCGCATACTCTTGCTCGATGACGGCTCGCTCGCGGAACAGCTCGGCCAGGGCGTGAACGTGGGTTTGCGAGGCGTGCTGCCGGCGCTGGAGGGACGACAGAAGCGTTCGCGGCGATACACTGCCAAAGGCATTGATCCAAGTATCTTGTGGCAACGAGTCGGCCATTGCGAAGGAGATGCGGGATGCGGAAAGGCGGAGAGATTGCGGTAATAAGGCTCAACGGCAGCTGGCGGTTGCTCGACAGTGAATCACCGAGACTTGTAGGAGGTAACGATTGTTTGCAACGGAGGCCCACGTCTTGGTTTTCGAGCCAGTTTGGAGGTGAAGGCAGAGAAGCTTTGTTGGAGGCTGATTGTTTCTTGAAGCGTGGGGGAGGATTTCGGGGTGTGGAGGAGGGGAAGAAGCTGGGGTGGGGTGAACTGAGGGGTTCTTTGTAGTTGGATGATGTGGTTGGAGAATCAAGGTGGATGCGAGGTTGAGCGTGGATGTCGGCGTCTGCCGTAAAAGGATTGCGTGGGTTGGACAGAAGAGGAGATGAGAGCGAGGAGGGGGAGGTGGTCGCGGTGGTGGTTGAGGTGCGCGGCGAGTGAGTTGAGGTGGGGTGTGTGTGTGTGTGTGTGTGTGTGTGTGTGGGTGCAAGCTGGCTGCGTCACCGCTCACTGCGGCGGCTCAAACCAGTGGCCAGTGGCCCGACCCAAATTGCCCGATTTGGCAACTCTGACCAGTCATGTAATGGACCTTCCCTGACCAAGAGGACGGAAAGCGACCAGACAGACACACACGCGGGCCTGCCACCGCTTCAGCTGGGCCACCGCCCGCCGGCCACAGCCACGGCCACCTCCAATATCTACAACACGACGACATCTCCACTTGGCCTCAACTCTTTATCTTTCAATCACACTCATACACATTCAATTACACTGCAGCGGCGTAACCTGGCCATCGACAAGCCAGCTTCCATACACACCGCATCTACTGCCCAATCCAGTTCATAACAAGTCCATCTCGCCCCCCTCCGCCTCCTTCCAAGCTCCACCTCCGCCCCCCAACTTAATCGCAATGAAGGTCTACTCGCTCTCGGTGCTCTCCGTCACTGCGGGTACCCCGTCTCAGGCTACCCTTCTTGGTACTGCCCAGGACCTTGCCAGCTTCTCCTTCTACCAGCGTGGTAGCGTTGGGGAGTTCATGACCTTTTTCACAAAGGTGAGTGCGCACGGCCCATTGTCCTCGTCACGGCGGCCATCCAGTATGCTGACTTGCCACAGACTGTCGCCGAGCGCACACCCCCTAACCAGCCTTCGTCAGTTGAGGAGAACAACTACAAGGCGCATGTCTTCCGCGTCCCCGGCCGCACCCCCGGCGGCCTCGGTTTGGCCGGTAAGTCTTCGGTCTAGCTTGTGCGATGGCAAAGCTCGTGATCGCTTCCTGCCGTTGCTGACGTTTCACCAGCGGTCATGATTACGGACATGGAGTACCCTTACCGCCCTGCATTCTCGCTTCTCACTAAGCTGCTGGATGAGAACAACTCGCTTCTTGCTCAGCTTCCCAACCCTTCCGCCGCCCCATCGCTCTCGGCCGCCTCTGCGTCCGCCTTCGGCGGCAACCCTTCACAGAACGCGGCCGGTGGCCTCCCCCCTGCGCAGAAGGGAAAGCTTGAGGGTACTCTGGCGACGTACCTCGCAAAGTACCAGGACCCAAAGCAGGCCGACACGATCATGAAGGTCCAGCAAGAGTTGGACGAGACGAAGATTGTCCTGGTGAGTGATGAGTGCTGCGTTGTCGGCACCAGTGTTGAGTGCTGGTGGACAGGTGACTGATATTGGCGCAGCACAAGACGATCGAGTCTGTTTTGGAGCGTGGCGAGAAGTTGGACAACCTTGTCGAGCGCTCCAACGCTCTTTCTGCGCAGAGCAAGATGTTCTACAAGACTGCCAAGAAGGTATGTTGATGGGAGAACCTTGTCACTGGCTCTTTGTTAACCCTGTCTCCCAGCAAAACTCGTGCTGCATCGTCATGTAAAGAGAGACGTTGATCCAGTTTGCCCATTTAGACGATTACTGGCGGGCGTCCTTCTCACCGCCCACCTCCCAGGACAGCCGGATAACGGTAGCTGTTATGTAGTTGTACCCGTTTCGAGACATGTGTATCAGCCTCGATCGGTGCTTAATGCCAGTGGTACCGAGCTTGCATCATGCGCAGCAAGCAGTGACTGCCGTCGTCTGGAAACGGTATGCCAGTGCAGACGCGGACATGGGCTGCATGACCGCAGAATGCGCTGCGCCTTCCGCGTTGAAGCAGCCGTGCCACGCGACGTCACGCCTGTAATCGCGTTGGTGTAAATACTCCGTGCCTGGATTGCAACTACTGACCAGTCAACCGCGGTGTTGACTTGCATTTCAACCATAACAACAATCCGCACTCGCAGCTTTGTGCTAGCTGTTGCATCTGCGCCAGCGCACCTTCCAGTCGCCAACCAACCCCGTCCACACGGCCAAATGTTACAGCATCAAGGTACACCCATCCAAGGAGCCCACTGCAGTGTGCTGACCCAGCGCAGAGATAATTGTGCTCACCGACACGTCCGATTCCGACGACGACATTGCCATTGTCGGCTCGACACGCGTCCGTTCGAGCTCACCATTGTTCCTCAGCCAGCGAGCGCCAGAAAACGACATCCTTGTGGTTCCATCTTCTGATGGGATCAGGCCACCGTCTGAAGGCTACGACCTCCAGACAGCGTTGCGCCTCTTGGGAGGTGACGACCTCGACGACCACGCGCCGTCTGCAGTGCCCGCTGGGCGCTCGCGGCTCAGCCCTCCAAGAGCTTCTTCCCCTCTAGACGTCGACTCGTACCGACCAACTACCTACTACCGCAGCGCCACTGAATCGTTGTTTGGCCCCTCAGCCATCGCCGGACCGTCTCGCCGCCCACCTCAGAAGACTGGAGGATCCGTGCAGGCTAGTGGATCGGTGCTGACTGGCGGTACATCGATGCTGGCTGGTAGATCGGAGTACCGTCGAGATGGCGAGCTGCAGCCTACGGTGAGGAAAACATCTATGACCCTGGCACTTTCTGATGGACAGAAACAGACGAGACCAGCCCTCGGCTCGCTCGACCAGTTCAACAATCGTCTGTCGCCATCCCCACCCGCACGGGCAGAAAGCCGGACACCGACGCCGACGATGGGGAAGAAGCGCAAAGCGCCAGCTGTTGTGGTGGGACAGGCGTCGAGGCGTGCTACGGCCCACGATGATGAGTCCGACACTGGTGAAAGCCCTCGAGCCCGTAAGAAGCGAGAGCGCGAGGACGCAAAAGAGGCAGCCAAGGCGGAGCGTGCTCGAGCAAGGGACGACGCAAAGGTAGGTGTAGCTGCTGTAGATGCTGTCATGACCGCTAAACGTCCAGGCCGCGAAGGAAGCAGAAAAGTCGTACCAGAAGAAGTTGAACGACGTCAACAAGCTGCGGATATCCAAGACGGATGCGTTGCGAGATATCGAAGTGCACCTCGCGCACGACCTCTCTATGCCGTCTGCACCCTTGGCAGGCGCTCTCCCCGAGATTACGGCTCGCCTCGCCGCCTCAAACTCTACGATCCATACCATGTCTGAAACTGATACGGTGGTGGGGGCAACAATACGATTTTTGCGTCACATTCGAGCTGAATGGGACAGTGAAACCAAGCGATTCATTCCATTGGACCAAGAGCGCACAGAGTGGGACTCTTCGGTGGTCCTTGTCTGTTCAGCCGACGACGTTGTCGACCTTGTCGCCGAGGGAGGCGAGGCGCTCATCGAGTGGCTTGCGGATCTCCGCCTTACTCTCCGCCTCGGCAAGGAAGCTCAGGTGATCCTTCTCGTCCGAGGTCTTGACAGATACCACGCCAAGACGAAGTCCATTGCCGACCGTGCGTTTCGAGACGCCGCACGCGCTGGTCTCTCGGGTATCCAGTCTGGCCCGTCCTCGACCCTCGCGACGCACGGGCGTGTGGACAAGTCCATGGTGGAGGCGGCGCTTCTAAGGGCACAGCTCGCGGAGAGGGTCCATGTTGTCCAAGGTAGGGGATTGTGCGGGGAAACAGCTGACAAGACAGTGGAGCGGACGGAAGAGATCGAAGACTGGGTGTTCAACCTCGCGTGTGAGGTTGCTTCCCGACCTGTGAGTTAGGAGCGCCGTCATCAGCCCTTCTAACGTCGAAGTTCAAGCTCCTGTCCAAGTCGCACCTGCCGTTCTCGACTCCAGACCACCCTCGCAAAGCCACCGAGCCGGCCGAAACCCTCGAGCTGATGCTGCAGGAAGTGCAGGGCCTAACCTGGTCGGCTGCCAGCAGCATTGCTGATCGCTTCCCGTCATTCCGCAGCCTCATGGAGGCGTATGAGGATGCAGAGGCTGAGGGGCCCATGGCCGGCGAGGACATGGTCGTCGAGTGCGAGGTTCGCAGCCTGAAGAATGGCGCGCGGACCGACCGCCGAGTTGGCAAGGTGCGTCCACTGGCGATGTGTCGTTCGAGACTGACCCCCGCCAGGCGCTGTCAAAGAAGCTGTATCATGTCTGGCGCGGCTCTGACCCGCTCGCCTTAACATAGTGAATGTGGGAGGCGAGCATGCAGCGCTCTGGAATCCCACCAAGCAACTGTCCTAGACAACCCGTGAAATGCCAGTCCATAACCCTCTATGTATCCATGCGTTGACCAACCGCCCGTCTACTCGTCCGCCGTCTTCTTCTTCTTCTTGGACGGCGACGCCTCGTCGGCGCCGCTCTTGCGCTTCTTGCGCTTGCCGTCCTTGTCCTTGCTCTCCTTGCTCTTCTTGGGGCTCGCTGCCGTCTCGCTCGCGGGCGCCGCTGGCGCCCCCTCGCTCGTCTCGGCGGCTCCCGACGGCCCAGGGGTGTCGAAGCCCGACACGCGGTTACGGAACTTGAGCAGGTGCTCGGGCTGGACGCGCTTAACCTTGGGCGGGGCGACGTACTGCTCCGCCTCGTCGGTCTTGTCGGCGCCCGCGCGGGGCGTCAGAATGAGCCTCCGGCTGAGCTTGAGCGGGGCTGCGGGATCAGCTCGTGCGCCGCGCGCCGTGCGGCCACCTACCTCGCTGGAGTTTGCCGCCAGCCGACATGCGCGGCACGAGCAGCGTGAGGCCCGCCATCTCGGCACCGGCGCTGTCCGTGTCTGTGCCGAGGGCGTACGTCTTGCCGTGGGTCGTCAGCTCGCCGCGCACACTGGTCCCGGGCGTCTCGAGCGCGAGCGACGACAGGCGCGACGTCTTGAACTGGGCGTTGTCGTCAGCACGGGTAGGACGACCAGGCTAGGTTCAGCGCCTCACGTCAGATGGCACGCGGATAGCCCACAGCTCGACGCCGGCGCGGCGCGACAGCGCGTCGTACTCGAACGGCGAGGTGCCATACGACACCGAGACGTTGATGGGCTCCATGCCCGCCGGTGGCTGGTAGCGCCTGGCGTGAGCACGGTAACGCGGGTGCACACGTACGACAGTGATCTGCCTCTTGAGCTGTCGGCCGAGCGCGATGCTGGCGCCGCCGCGCTGGTCGGCGCTTCGTCGTCAATGTTGTCGCTGTCGGCGCTGGCGTCCGACTCGTTGTCCGACTCGCTGGGTGGTGTCGGCACGCGCGCGGGCGTCTTGGACGCCTTGGAGGCCTTGCCCTCCTTGGAGGCCTTCTTGGACGACGAGGGTCCTGCAAGAGCAGACATTGTGTGATATGTTATGATGCAGTTGGCAGAGTCTGTGGGTTGAATGCCATGGTGTGGACGTCTCCGGCCAACAAAATGTTGGTGTGGGTGTAAAACTTTCCCACGGTGGACTGTACCCTTAGCCCTTACAAGCTCGATCTCCATCTGCATCTGCGACGTTGTCCATGCTCAGACTGCACCCACGCACCCGCCCCGCACCACTAGCTAATAAATCACTTCCCATTGCATCTTTGCCAATGGCAAGTCACTACAGCATCCAATTTTACACACAAGGACACTAAATTTAAGCGTTGTAGGTCGACGACGAGACGTTGCCCGAGTTGGCGGTCCACTTGACGTGGATGTCCTCGCCAGCCTTGAGGTGGTCGTTCTCCTTGCCGGGGAGGACACGGAAGGTGTGGGCACCGAAGTAGTCACGCTGGGCCTGGATGAGGTTGGCGGGGAGGATCTCGGTGCGGTAGCCGTCGAAGAACGAGAGGGCAGTGCCGAAGGCAGGGATGGGGATACCCCAGAGGGTAGCCTGGGCGTTGACGCGGCGCCATCCGGGCTGAGCCTTCTCAAGGGCCTTCTGGAAGAAGGGAGCGAAGAGGAGCGACTCGAGCTTGGGGTTCTCGCGGTAGGCAGCGGTGATGTCACCAAGGAAGACCGACTTGATGATGCAGCCACCGCGCCACATGGCAGCAATGCCGGCGTTGTTGAGGTCCCAGCCGTTGACGACAGCAGCCTCACGCATGAGCATGAAGCCCTGGGCGTACGAGATGATCTTGGAGGCGTAAAGGCCCTGCTCAAGGTCGTCGATGAACTGCTGCTTGTCGCCCTGGAAGGGCTGCTTGGGGGGACCGGGGATGAGCTTGGAAGCACGGACACGCTCGTCCTTGAGGGCCGAGAGGCAGCGGGCGAAGACCGACTCGCCGATGAGGGTGACGGGGATACCCTGGTCAAGGGCGTCAATGGCAGTCCACTTGCCGGTACCCTTCTGGCCGGCCTTGTCGAGGATCTTGTCAACAATGGGCTCGCCGTCGGTGTCCTTGAAGCGGAGGATGTCACGGGTGATCTCGATCAGGAACGAGTCGAGGACACCAGTGTTCCACTTGGCGAAGATCTCGGCGATCTCGTCGGTGGGGAGGCCAAGGCCGTGCTTGAGGATGTCGTAGGCCTCGGCGATGAGCTGCATGTCTCCGTACTCGATACCGTTGTGGACCATCTTGACGTAGTGGCCCGAGCCGGTGCCACCGACCCAGTCGCAGCAGGGCTCGCCGTTAACCTGGGCGGCGGTCTTCTGGAAGATCTCCTTGATAGCGGGCCAGGCGGCGTCCGAACCACCGGGCATGAGCGAGGGGCCGTTACGGGCACCCTCCTCACCACCCGAGACACCCGAGCCGACGAAGAGGAGGCCCTTGGCCTCGAGCTCCTTGCAGCGGCGGATCGAGTCGGGGTAGTGCGAGTTACCACCGTCAATGATGATGTCACCCTTCTCGAGGTAGGGCTCGAGCTGGGCAATGAAGTCGTCAACGGCCTGGCCGGCCTTGACGAGGAGGATAATGCGACGAGGGCGCTTAAGCTTGGAGCAGAGCTCCTGGATCGAGTGGGCGCCTTCGATGTTGGTGCCTACACCATCAGCTAGAGCCCATAACTAAAGATCTAGTAAACTTACCCTTGGCCTCGTTGGCAAGGAAGTGGTCGACCTTGGAGGTGGTACTGGTTACGTCAGAAGCCGTCCTGCTGACCAGTTCCTCCAGTTCTTCCTGCCCGGCTTCATCCCGCACCTCCGGCTCACTCACCGGTTGTAGGCAACAACCTTGAAGCCCTTGTCATTCATGTTAAGAATGAGGTTCTGGCCCTGTTTGCAGAAAGCGCAGGGTGAGACATTGGAGAAGGGTAGCAAAGAGGCGGTTTGGTAGCATTACGGAGGAAGGCGATGGTCAGAAACGCAAGCTGGCTGAGAAGCGCGAGATGTACACACCATAACGGCCAGACCAATAAGGCCAACATCGGCGCTGAGGCAGAATGTCAGCACGTTTCTTCTACCAGGTAGGCCCCACTGGCTCGACCCAGGCCGCTGGCAAGACCTCTGGCCAGCGAGCTCACCGCAAGGCGGTGAACACGACTGGAGAAGCCTTGCTAGCTATGGGGAGTGGTGGGGAGCGAGCACAGGATACTTACAGCTGAGAGTCGTTCGACATTTCTACTTTGGTTGTATTTTAGAAAGATGAGAATGTAATGGAAAGAAGAGAAAGATGATGTCGATGAGGTGGGTTATGAGGGGAATGGATGCAGCCGGCCGAAATGGGGGGCTTGGGGACTGACTGCGTGTGGGAGCGAGATGGTGGGGGCGGCAGCCGGCAGGGTGGGCCTTGCAAGGGACCGCGAGCGGCCACCAGCCAGCGATGTGTGTCGTCAGGCGCAAAGAAAGTGCCGTGCGGCTGCGGTATTGGGCGGCCGCGGTGGTGGTCAGCACTCTTGTCAGGGGGCGGCTACAGCCCTGGGGCCACAAGCCAGTCAAGTGTCTCTCTGCGTACGCTCTAACCCGTGTGCGCTCTTCGTCTGGGCCAGACTGGCTGGCGCGCGCTGGTTGGGTTATTGGGGGGCTGTGGATGGGGAAGCCGGCCCCGTTGGGACAACGACGACACTGTGCTGCTGCTGCTGCTGCTGCTGGCTACGCACTCAAAGTGTGACCAGCTCAGGGACAGAGGCAGTCAACTGCCGCGTCATGCCCTGACTCCGGCAGCAATGTCCGCTCACTCCGCTCGGCCACTCGTCACCTCTCTCAGAGCTTAGCCATCAGCACCCACAGTGTAGTGGAAGCTGTCAGTCAGCGACAACCGTCATCTGGACCAAGCGGGGCTTGCGTATGCTGCCTGCAGCTAGGCTGGAAACGCTACCATCGGGTCCAACCTTGCTACACCCTCGCTCGCTTCGTTCAGGCAAACAGCTGCCTCGATGCATCCTCCACCGCTCTCCTCTTCTCGCTGCCGGCGTTGCATCTCCGCATCTGATCGATGCATCCAGTGTCCTCGATGCCTACGCCGTCCCTATCTCTGAGCTGCATGCAGCCCGCCCCCATTGGCGGTATGGACACACCCGCGGCCCGAGGATAAAGCGTGGCTTCGGGGTTCCGGTCCGGTGCCAAAAGCCGCTACCGCTCACCATCACACGGTAGTCCGGCCCGCGGTTCCTTGCCTTGCTGCCCTCCACACGCGGGCCGCCCGCTGGCAGAAATCCAGAACCGTGTCTCCCCACACTTGATCAGCTCGCTCTAGCCGCGATTTACCACCCCTTCCCATCTATTACCCGATGCACATCGTGCTTTCTATGGGATACCACATGACCGGACTCGTGCTCGGCCGCGCTCTTCATCGACATGCATGTCCGCCTGGAGATCGGCGTTGGCGTCTCGGTGCAAATTGACTGCTTGGGAGGCTGGCTTGCGGTGTAGGTGTAAGGCAGGCAACCGCTCATCGTCTTGGAGCTTGGGTAGGTTTGGCTGTTCGGAATTTGAGAAGCCATGGCGTGCGTTCTGTCCGTCAGCTGCAAACCCAGCCTACGACCGAGGCCGGCGCCTATGCTAGTGACCAAGCGATGATGCATGACAGGCAGTACGCCTATTGATTGTATGTCAGCAGTCGCAGAGTCTGCGGAAGTGGAGGTCCGCTTTCGGGAATGAGTCGTCCGCTCCCTCAGGTTCCGTGCACCATTTGTGTCCCTGAGATCGTATGGCGGCATGAGTCGCTGGCCGTGCTCGCCATACGTCACTGATCTCGCTGGCAACCGTTGCGAGCACCGACTACTACCTAACAATCCACTACCACCTCAATTGTCACACGGTCAACTCCTTCAACAGCAGTCATCATGGGCGTTGAACAGAACGACAAGTCGATCATCCTCACCCACCAAAATGTCTGTCGGGAGCACACAGTCGTCTTATGAATCACTCTTGCTGACGGACACCAAAGGGCTCGACCGCAGAGATCTAGTACGTCGACGGGCTGCAGAGGCAATCCTCTGCCACATTCAACTCGCAGCTGCACTTTGCCACCGCAGCGTCCACCCTTCCAACGAGCTGTGAGCCCTGGTGCTGACCCCGCCCAGCCTCTTCGGAGCCACTGTGACCTCGTGGAAGGTCAACGGCAAGGAGAACATCTTCCTCTCCAAGAAGGCCGCCCTCGACGGGTCTGCTGCTGTGCGTTCCCTGTGGAACTAACGTTGGTGACCACATCTAACCCTCTGACTAGATTCGTGGTGGTATCCCGGTCGTCTTCGTGAGTAGCTGCTATCGACCCTCCTCTGACGCAGGGGGCTTGCTGACACACCTAGCCCATCTTCGGCCCTCCCCCCTCGTCGCCCCCCGAGTACGCGGCTCTCAAGCAGCACGGTTTCCTTCGCACGCAGACCTGGAAGCTCGACAAGATTCTCCTCGACCGTGAGGAGGGTGTCTCTGTGCGCCTTGTCGCCCCGCCACCCCCAGAGTCGTTTGGCCACCAGGACATCAGCGTCCACTACGTGGTTACGCTCGCCGGTCACCAGCTTGTCAGCGACCTTCACGTTCGCAACAACGGCAAGGAGGACTTCAAGTTCCAGGCCCTCCTCCACACCTACCTCGCCGTTCCTGATGCCTCCAAGATCTCCATCACTGGCATCGAGGCTGGCGTGAGCTACAAGGACAAGGTCCTTGGTGGACAGGAGTTCAAGGCGCCTGGTGGCTCCTTGGTCGTCGACCGTCAAATTGACCGGTACGTTTGGATATGGTGTAGCGAGGGAGCTTCGACTAACCTCCACCCAGTGTCTACGCCAAGATCCCGTCGCAGGAGATCAAGGTCGACAATGGCCAGGACGGCGGCTTCAAGGTCCGTTTCCGCGGCTTCGAGGAGTACGTTGTGGCTGGTTGCATACTTTGCGATTGATCTGACTCGTTTAGTGCTACGATCTGGAACCCCACGGAGGAGGCTGGGAGCAAGATCGGAGACATGGAGCCCGGAGGATGGGTGAGTGACGGCGGAGATCAACCGCGCTGACAACGTAGAACCACTACATCTGCGTCGAGCCCGGTTTCGTCAGCGAGTGGAAGAGCCTTCCTCCTGGGGAGCAGTTCATCGGCCAGCAGACCATCAGCCTTGTTTGACTAGCAAAGCTATAGCTGCGTGGTACTGAGTCGAAGCCGCTCGGCTCGCCCTCGTGCTCTCGTGGGTGACGAGTGAGTTCACCCAGCGTGAACAAGCTGTGCAGTGAATGTCAGTTTGAAGCAGCAGCCAAAGTATTATTGCGCTAGGACCATGTCAATAGCTTAATGTTGTCATCTTGGCAGCTCGAGCCTGGGGCTGTGCGGCCAACCTGCAGCTGGTATCAATCGGGTGCTTGATCTGACGCCATATCACGGCTATCAGTGCCCATGGGCACAGAGCGCCTCCGGGTTCATGCTGCTCGGCCCGGTGAGGCTGTCCTGAAATGAGTAGGCACAATGTCTCGGCCATTGATAAGATGGGTAATGCGAGCTGTCGCAGCCTCGTCACCATTGCACTGCACACTGCGCTGGATCAGACTCGCTTGCTCTGATTATCGTTGCCCGTTCGTTGTATGAGACCAAAAGAAGTTTCCAGGCTGTTCGAAATGCTTCCGCTTTATGCTGGCTGGTTGGCGGTGATGACGCTGGCTGGGTGGTGACGGCCCGCCCGGCTACCACGACCACCACCACCTCCAGCAGCCACGACCACCTCGATCCTAACCGATAACATTTCTCTCGACACCCACATCACTTTCGTTCGCATTCACTGTATCAACCTACACGCGCATCAAAAAACAGAACAATAATGGCCGCTACCTTCGTCAAGCCCTTCCACCCCGAGATCGTCTGGGCCCAGCGCTCCTCGGCGACTGACGCGGAGAAGGTGTGTGTTGGAACGACCGATCTGATGTTGTGGCTGCAGCACATACTGACCGTACCAGAATATCCTCTATGTCACCATCAACACGCCCGACATCCAGGGCACCCCTTCGCTCGACATCACCAAGGACCAGCTCTCGTTCGCCGCCAAGACGGGAGAGTGAGTTGGCGCAGCTCGTTTCCGACACCGAGATCTTGAGCTGACATGAACAGCCCCTCAAAGAACATTCCTGTGAAGGAGTGGGCGTGTGACCTCGACCTCTGGGCTGAGGTTGACCCTTCTGTGAGCCTTTGTGTTGACCCTGAAGATCATTAAGACGCTAACCGTGCCCCCAGCTCACCAAGAAGGTCCAGACCTCGCGCGCGATCGTCCTCGTCCTCCGCAAGAAGGAGCTGAACGCCGAGTACTGGCCCCGCCTCACCAAGGAGAAGCCCAACCGCAACTGGATCAAGACCGACTTCGCCAAGGTGGGTAGCTCTTGCTGAAAGCTGGCCGTGGAAGAAGCTGACCCCCGGTACAGTGGGTCGACGAGGACGAGCAGGACGGCGAGGAGTGAGTATCATCGGCGACGCGTTGGCTCTTACGCATGCTAACACCACGCAGTGCCAACGTTGACATGCCTGATGGCATGGACATGGGTGGCATGGGTGGCATGGGCGGCATGGAGCAGATGATGGCCGGCATGGGCGGCGGCATGCCCGGTATGCCCGGCATGGGCGGCATGGGTGGAATGCCTGGCATGGGCGGTGGCCCCGGCGGCATCGACTTTGTGGGTATCCGCTGCTGTGTGGATGAGGACTCACTGACACTCTCCCAGGCCAAGTTGATGGAGCAGATGGGCGGCGCTGGCGGCATGCCCGACTTCGGTGCCGGCGGTGAGGACGACGACGAGGGCGACCTCGACGACGAGCCCGCGGCCAAGAAGGCCGACGAGCCTGAGGTGAGCAGTGTGCGGTGTTGCTAGGACGACGACTGACATACCAGGTTGAGGAGGTCGAGTAAAGCACCGAGTTACAGCAAGCAGTTACCTTATGCATTGATAACATCTGTCTCGAGGGAGGCATGAGAGGGATAGCTGGATGAAGGGGGTGGTGGCGTTCTGGGACGGGGCGTGGGGGCAGTGTGCTCTGAGTCTGTCGGTCGAATCAGCCCTTGACAGGCTTCTGCTTGCACACAGTCATGTCACAGAAGAATGAGCATATCAGTAGTTGTTTGGACATGTGTTGTCTGTGCGGTAGCCATCACAGCTCCAAAGTTTCGTCAGCCACCGAAGGCAACCTTAGCACCACAAAGCTCTCATCTCCGGCCGACACAACGTCATGGGCCCACCAAAATAACCTAGCCACAGCAACTTGGCGCAAACCCCTCACGGTTTCCTGTTGCATCCATCCAGTCACTGATAGACACGGCGCAAACTCGCGCGAAGCTCACTCACTCACCTGGCCCCCTTCACCCACCGCCGCCATGACGCCCCCTCTCCTCGAAGCCTCAGGCATCACGCTGCGCCGGGACAATGGCACCGGCAGCGCAATCTTGAACGTAGGTGGAGTGCCCGTCCGCGCGCCTGACGTCGCAGCACCTCGATCTCCAGGTCGAGCCGGGAGAGGTGGTCATCATCAAGGGCGAGAGCGGCTCGGGGTGCGTGTTCTTGGCTCTGGCTCCACTGACGCGGCGGCAGCAAGACGACGTTCCTCAAGTGCATTGCCGAGCTCAACGTCTACCAGGAGGGCGAGATCCGCCTGAACGGGCAGTGGGTTGCGCTCTGCCCACGCACGCTGACAGACCCCAGGCCGTCGTCGTCGTACGGCATCCCCAACTTCCGCACGCTGGTGCAGTACATCCCGCAGCGGCCGTCGATGCTGCCCGGCACGCCGGCCGACTTTCTCGAGCAGTGCCGCTCGTTTGCGGCGCGCAAGGCGCGCGACGCGGCGCTCGAGGCCGAAGGCCGCACCTGGCCCGACCCGCATGACCTCGCGGCCGAGTGGGGCATCGAGCCGACGTGCTGGACACGCGGGTGGGGCACACTCAGCGGCGGCGAGTCGCAGCGCATCGCGCTCGCCATCGCCATCGGCCTCGGCGGCGCCGAGGTCCTCCTCCTCGACGGTGGGTGTGGTGCGTGATTGTGCTGATGGCAGAACCCACGTCGGCGCTCGACGAGGTCACGACCAAGATTGTTGAGAACTCGCTCGTCAGCATGCTCCCTGCTGCGCCGATCGGCGCGCCAAAGGTGAGTTGTTTGCAGCAGGACGCGGCCCGAGATGGTGGCTGACCGCGATGAAGGGTTCAAGCATCCCACGACGGGGAACCGGCCCCAAGGCCCTCGTGTGGATCACCCACTCGCCCGAGCAGGCAGATCGCGTCGGCACGCGCAAGGTGGACATTACGAGGCGGGTATAGATGAACGCAGCGTGGTTGGTAGACGGCGTCGGACCTTGGCTAGTGTCTAATCAAAGTGATGCATGAAACCGAAGCGCGTACATGAACTCCCAAGCTCAACCCGTGACCTACTCGTCCCCCTTGCGCTTCTTCTTGCGCTCGCCGTCGGCCCCAGCCTCGGCCTTCCGCTTGGCGCCAGTGGGCGCCGCCTCGTCGTCGTCCTTCTCGTCCTCGAACTCGCCGCCCTCTTTCCGCGCCTTGCGCGCGTCGCGCTTGGCCTTTTCCTGCTCCTTGCGGAGCTTCTTCAACTCGCGTGCGGTGAGGTTGCTCTCGTCGATCGCCGGCGCGGCGGCCACGGGCGCCCGCTTGGGCTGTGACACGCGCGCGACCTTGGCCGGTGGTGGGACGTCGGGCAGCTCGGGCGAGAGCGACGGCTCGCGCGCCGCAGCGGCGGTTGTGGGCAGTTCAGGAGCCTGCGATGGGTCCTCCAGCAGCGAGCCGGTGAGCGAGAGCATGTTGTTTGTGACGTGCAGGCTGAGGTGTTAGTTGGGGACGTTGTCGGTGTTGTCGGTGCCACTTACTCGATGACGGTGAAGCGCACACGCTCACCGCCAGCTCCCAGCTGGCTGCCGGTCGCCGTCTCCTTCCACCTGCCGACCTCGTGCACAGGGGACGCGCCGAACATGTCTCCGTCGTCCTCCTCGTCGCTCGACTCGTCGTCCTCGTCTGGAGAGTCGGTGTGCTCAAACTCGTACTTGCCGAGCGGGATGTGGTTGAGCGGGATCGAGACGTTGAACGTCTTGGCGAAGAGGAGCGAGATGTGGGATGGCGACGAGAGCGAGTGCGTTCCGTCTGTCATCTGTAAGCTACACGCCCATCTACCACCACGACACGCTACTCACACAGGACCTGGCCCACCTTGGGCGCCCAGACGATCGAGTGGAACTGCACCTCGACAACACCGAACGGGCACTCGTTGATGATGCGCACCATGTCGTCGACGAGCTCGTGCTTGGTGTGCGCGAGCAGGACGCCTCCAAGCTGCGGGACATAGCTGGGCAGAGGTTAGCTGGGCTTCAAGGCTGATGTTGTTGCCCACACCGCCCACTCACCGCATGAGCATCCCGTCGAGAGTCTCACACACGCCCTCGAGCCAGTCGGCAGAGAACTTGGGCGGCACGCTCAGGCGCATCCGCTGGACACGATGCTCAAAGGGACCATCGACAGCGCTGCGCTCCGCCTTGGGGAGCTTGTTCTTGTGCGACTTGTGCTTGTGCTCCTTGGACTTCTTGGACGACTTGTCCTTGTGCTTGCGGTCCTTGTGCTTGGACGAGCTGGCGACGGCGTTGGGCGCGGACATGGCGGCGGCTCCGTTTGTGTTGCTGAGCTGAGTGCAGTAACAGAGCAGACCAGTAGGCGAGTAGTGTCGACGACTTGCGGCGTGTCGAGTGACGGTACGACGGGTCTGGTGATGGAGTCGTCGAGATGGTCACAATCTCAATCAACTTGATGGATCCAAAAAAGTTGCAGTTCCCAATTCAGGCACCGAATCCACCCATCGACCTACAATCGCAGTCCGGACCACAACTGTCCATGCCACCATGCACGTCCGTCCTCGTGCTCTGCCATCATGACCGTGCTATACATGCATACTGCTAAATGCTCATTGAGGCCTATTGCCAGCTACTCGCCGATCTGACGGTCAAAGTAGCTCCAGAGCGACGCTCAATGTCCCCAGACGGGCGTGTCGTGTCCCTCGCGCCGTCGTCCTCCTATGCCTCAGTCTTGGTCTCCGTGGCAGCGGGCTTGGCCGCAGCCTCAGTAGCCTCGGTACCCGGAGGAGGTGGCGACCAAGGGTGCTGCCAGGGGTGGGGGGTGGTCAAAACTCCGCCCTGTGCCGCTGGTCAGTGTCTGGACGTCGCGACTTTGGTGCCAACAGCCGCATGGCTCTCAGCTCGTTCTACTCACGCGCTCAAGGAGCTTGACCACGGAGCGCGTTGGCTGGGCACCAACACCGAGCCAATATCTTATCCTCTCGACGTTCCACTCGATGCGCTTCTCCTTCGGAAGCTCGGTCTTCTCCTCGCCAAAGACGTAGGCCGACGATGGCAGCTTGGTGCCGACAGGCACTCGTGGGATCGGGTCGTACTCGCCGAGCTTCTCAAGAGGGCGCGCGTCACGCCTCTTGGAAGAGCGGATGGCGACAATGTGGAAGACGGGCGTGTGGCGCTGGCCGTGACGGGCGAGGCGGAGGCGGACGGGCATGGTTGGTGATCAGAGGGAGGGGAAGGGAAGGGTGAGGGCAGCGTCCAGGCGCTTGGAACGAATGAGGACTGGCGTAATAGGTCTCGGGCTGCTCTCAATGCCTTGTTGACTGAGAGTGCGCGTTGTGTTGATGTGTTGTCTCGGTCGTGTGTCGCGCCTGACGAGTGCTTGTTGCCGACTTTTACTAGGTCGACAGACTGGACATCCTTGCAGACCCGATCTGCGCTCACTGATACCAATGGGTATGACCCGCGTCCGAGGTTGAGAAGAAGTCCACGTATTAGATTCCAATTTGCTTCCGCTTGAAGCTGTTGCTTTCCGTCGTCACTCTCCCACCCACCCGCCGACGACCTCCACTCTGCCGCGCCTTGCTTGGCTGCCGCCGTCAGTCGTCAGTTGGATGACCTGTGCAGCCGCAACAGTCCTCGACGTGACGCGATCGGCGGCAGCGGAGACGGCCATTGATACCACAACCACCCAAACTCCTTCCCCTTCTTCCTCTCTTTCTCTCAACCTACCTCTGCGTTGACAGCCCCGAGATAGACATTTAGACATAATGTCAACCTCAAGGCAGGCGCTCAACGCCTTGGTCACGTCCCTCACGGACAAGGTAAGCGTCATCGACACCAACATTGGGCTTCCTTTGGGGGCTGTGCTGACTCGAGCTTCCAGTTCAAGTCATCGGACTCGGACCTTCGGTGAGTGCACACTGCCGATGGGAGCAGCACACGTTTCATGCACTGACGCCGCAGTGTAATGGCCCTCATCGACCTCAACAAGGAGCTCACACGGATCGTCAACTTGGCACCGACAGTCTCGAAGACGACGAGCAAGGGTCCTGATGTCTACGCCGACGAGGCTGTGGAGAAGCTTCTCACCTCTCACGTGCTCAACCTTCTCACCGACTCGAATGCCGAGGTCAAGAACGCCGCGGTCGCGTGGTATGTGCCAGACTGCAGCGCTGCGCGAGAGCACAATTGACAACAACACAGTCTCGCCAACATGTCCAAGAAGGCACGACCCAACTATCTCCGCCAGATTGTTGTCTCCATCACCGATGGCATTGGAGCCCCTGACCAGAAGGTGGACGAGGAGGTCAGAGACATCTCGTGTCTTGGTGAGCACTGATGAGGTGATCAAAGGAGCACCCTGCTGACCCCGCATCAGCTCTCAAGTCAGTTGTTGCCGAGATCCCGCCTGAGGGTGCCAATGTCGACGCTGTGCTGGCAATCATTCTGGACCGCGTCCGACAGAATGTGGCTCATGTGGGTGTCCGCCATCATGCCGTCTTGTCCGTATGCTGACGACGCGTGCAGCCAAGCACCAACCCCCAGCTCGCGTCCGAGCTTCTCCAGATTCTTACCGACGTGTATCAGCGCTTCCCCGCAGCGGTGGCTGGAAGCGCTGATCTTCAAGAGACGTCGTACAGCAACTTCAACCACGTCCTGTCCACCTCGCGCCTCTCGATCCGCAAGCGCGCCGTCCCTGCGCTTGCGGCGTTCATCGCCATCTCACCTCAGCGCTTTGAGCAGATCAAGGAGGACTTGGCAAAGGGGTTGGCCGCGGGTGGAGATTCTGCAAAGGCTTGGGTCGCTGCCGTTGGTGGAATTGCCAAGACGAGTGCCGCTCAAGCCATCGGAGCTCTGATTGCAGAGGGTGGCCTACTGGAGGCCATCCTGAAGCAAACCGAAGACCTTGAGGACAGCGAAGCGGTTGAGGGTGCCCTCACAGTGAGTATGAACGAGGAACCTCCGGCTGATTCTTTCAGACGCTCGAGGTCTTGGTTCTCCGAACCCCTGCTACTGTTGCTCCCTACGCCGAGAACATTACGAACCGGGCTCTGCAGCTAGTCAAGTACGATCCTGTAAGTCCAATACCATCTCTTTGACAGCCGACTGACTTGTTCAGAACTACGTTGACTTTGACGACGACGATGTTGACATGGACGATGAGGACAATGACGATGATGACGATGACGATGAGTTTGACACAGAAGCGTAGGTACAGCCTATGACTACCCCGCCGGCACTGACCAAGGCAAAGCTACTCAGATGACGACGACGACTCGTGGAAGATCAGGCGCTCATCGGCGAAGCTGTTGAATGCTCTCATCAGCACTCGAATCGACCTTCTGCTCGACTTCTACAAGGTGGCGGCTCCTGTTCTCATTGCTCGTTTCAGCGAGCGCGAGGAGAGTGTTCGCCTTGAGGTTCTTTCGGCATTCGAGGCTCTGTTAAAGCAGACCGCCAATGCCCGGACTGCCGAGCTTTCAGCTAGTGGGAAGAACAAGCGCAAGAGAAGCGATGACATGGACCAGGACGCGTCAAGCGAAGAGAGGTGAGGCGCTCTCCTCGACGTGAAGACTAACGTCACCAGTGTTGTGCGCTCCCTGCAGGACCTTCGCCCTCAGCTGGTCAAGGCAATCTTGAAGCAGACTACCGCCAAGACAGTCAGCACTCGTCAGCAAAGCTTTGTTCTTCTCCGCCAAGTTGTCGAGGCCCTGGACGGAGGTCTTGACGCTGAGGCGGATGCTATCTGCACTGCGGCCCAGAACGCTCTGCGCACCTCGGACAGCACCACTCCGTCCTTGACGATTGCTGCCCTCACCTTCCTTGCGGCATTCTTCACGCACCACCTTACTCGCAGCTACTCAAGCCACCTCGTCGGCCTGTCACAGTCCATCGTTCGCTGTATGCGGGACAAGCTGCAGCGAGTCAACTTTGAGGCCTTCGCTGCGGCTTCAGCCTTGGCCAAGGCCATTCGCCCGTTGCACAACAACCGCGGTTCCCAGTCACCCCTTCGCTCAAACCTGGACCAGCCTATTCAGCAAATCTTCTCGGCAACGACGAGCGTTCTCGGTGACACCTCTGTGGACGGCGATGTTCGTGAAAAGGCCCTGAACACCCTCGGCGACCTTCTTGTTCACGAGGGCGATGCCCTGTCCGCCCAGCTCCCTGAGGCTCTCAAGCTCATCACTGCCCGTCTTGCGAGCGAGAACACGGCGCCTGCGGCCGTTGTCGTCATTGGCCGTGTGGCTGAGTCGGCTTTGATCGGCGGAGCGGCTTTCGATGCCTGGCTCCTTGAGGTGCTGTCCGAGGTTGTTGTCTTTGTGCGCCGTAACAAGCGCTCGGTTTCAAAGACCGCAGAGTTTGTGACTCTGGGGCACATTTTGAACCGCATCGGCCCCAAGCTCCCGGCTGATGTCGCCTCCGCGATTGTTGGTGAGCTGGAGGGCTTCGTCGCTACTCCCGGTGCGCTGCGCATCATCTCACTGGTGCTCGAGCACCAGCCCGCAAGCCGCGCTGCGGTGGAGAAGTCGATTCTGCCTCAAGTCTTCCAACTCATCCTGTCGCCCAGCAGTGGCCCAGTGACAGACGAGCTGCCTCCCTTCTTCGGCACCTACGTGGATGGCGATGTTGACTGTGCTACCCGTCTCGTGCCCACGCTGGTTGCCAACCTTCCCAAGGCGAGCATCATCCCTGATGCGACCGCCGGAGGCACCCTGCCCTACAACACCACTGCCAAGGTCATCGGAACGGTTGTTGAGCACAGCCAGAGGAACCTCGCCGGTATCCTGTCATTGTTCCAGCGCCCGCTCAAGGTATGGCCCTTAAGCCCAATCCCTGCCGTATGCTGACCTCACTATCAGTCGTCCAAGTCTTCAGAGGTCGACCTGTACCTTGCGCTCCTGGTCATTGGCGAGGTTGGACGCAACTTGTAAGCTTTGAGATCCTCGTTGCCGAAGACCATCGCTGACCCGGCAGCGACCTCTCCACCAACGCGGGCCTCCTTGAGAGCGTCCTTGCTTTGTTCCAGCATCCTAGTGAGGACGTTCGAAGCGCGGCTGCCTTCGCTGCCGGTGAGTATTATGCCCCGACGGCATGTACTAACAGTCAAAGGCAACATTACTGTCGGCGCCTCGGACCAGTACCTCCCAGTGCTGATCAAGCACATCGAGAATGAGAAGTCGGAGTCGATTCGCCTTCTTCTGCTGTACTCCTTGAAGGAGGTATGTGACCTGAATCGACCCCACGGCCCACTCCGATGCTAACTTCTCTTGTTTAGGTCATCTTGAACTCCTCCACTGGGCAGCTTGAGAAGCTCACCGACATCCTCTGGAAGCCTCTGTTCGGCACCGGTGCGGCTTCTCCAGACACGGCTACGACTGGCGACGACGGTATTCGCAACGTCAAGGCTGCCTGCATTGGCAAGCTCACTGTTGCGTCCCCCGAGCGCTTCCTCCCGCAACTCCAGAACATGCTGCAGTCAACCCCGGCTCAGCGCGCGTTGGTTGCGGCATCCATCCGCTATACCTTCATCGACTCGTCTGCATCGTACAGCGAGCTTCTCGCTCCCTACGTCGGAGACTTCTTGTCTCTCATGCAGGACGAGAACGCCGTTGTCCGCCGCCTGTCGGTTGCCTCTCTGAACGCCGCCCTCCAGCACCAGCCTCACCTGATCGTCGACAAGCTCGGCACAGTTCAGCCGTGGCTCTACGCTGAGACTGAAGTCAAGAAGGAGCTCCAGCGTGAGGTTCAGATGGGCCCTTGGAAGGTTATTGAGGATGACGGCCTGGAGAACCGCAAGACGGCGTACGAGACGCTCTACACCCTTCTCGCCACAGCTTTCAGCAAGATCGACCTTCCCAAGTTCACCTCTCGTGTTCTTGCTGCTCTCGACGACGTCAATGAGATCAAGATTCTTGGCCTCATGCTTCTCCTTCGTCTTGGTCAGCTGGCTCCCGCCGTTGTTATTCCAAGGTTGGACGACGTGGCTGCCTCGCTCGTCACCATCATGAAGGACCTCGAGGTGAAGGAGGACACCATCAAGCAGGATCTGGAGCGCAAGCGTGAGTTTAAGCCAATGGATGGAGGTCATGCACAAATACTGACGCCACGCAGAGGAGATGCAGCGAACGGCGCTTCGCACCGCCATCCCCCTGTACCGCATGAGCACCGCGGCACAGGCTCCCCAGTTCCATTCATTCATTGGGGGACTGTTGAAGACTGAGCATTGGAAGGAGTACCGTGACTACCAGGCATAAAGACTAGATGTGCCCAAAGAGATTGATTCATAGCCATGGTGGTCAGGCAGCATGCAGAAGACAATGTGTGGAGACAACAGACTGTAGCACGGATCGTCAACAACGCCGCGACGCGTCACGCGTCGAGTGCCGGTATGTGGGGTCCCCGCATTGCACCAGGTCATGAATGACTGGACGCGTCGTTCAGCCACAACGCGTCTGGTTTTCATCCGCTCACACCCAAGTCGCCCTTGTCATCATCAGCATCCATCTCACCTTTCCTATCTTCTCGTCTCATTTCTTTGTTGTTTCCTTTCTCCTCTCTCTTCTCCTCTCCTCTTCCACTGGCCTCCTTTCGGCATGTCCTCTCGCGGACGAGGACGTGGGCGCGGAGGCTTCTCCAGCTCCAAGGGCAACACGCGCTTCACCGGCAAGCGCGGCGGGAACCGCAACAATGGCGACACCGGACTCGGACCCCGTGACCGGCCAGCGCCTTCACGCAATGACGATGGCACGGCGCTTGCAGAGCGCTTCGAGGACGTCAAGGTGCTCGACGAGATTGATGACAAGCTCGGCTTCTACCGATTCGAAAGTAACCTCGCTGCAGGCGAAACCAAGGAGGGATGGCTTGTCAACATGCACCAGGTATGATCTTACCAGGATGCAACTGCTAATACCGCGCAGACATTGATGCAGTCGGATACCCATGCCACCGGGCTTGCGGCTGTTGACTACTACTTCATCCAGGACGACGGAGGGATGTTCAAGGCGACGATCCCTTACCAGCCTTACTTCTACGTGACATGTAGAGTACGTGCTTGGCATCCAGGCCCCACGACGCTGACAGTGACAGGCTGGAACAGAAACCATTGTGGAGGAGTGGTTGCTGAAGCGGTTCGAGGGGATGGTGCAGAAAGTGCAGCGCGAAAAGAAGTGGGACTTGGATGTGGTACGTGAAGACGGCCTTGCCTCGCGCTCACCCCCAGCCAAACCATCTGCTGTCCGCGCCTCCTGTACTCTTAAAACTGTTCTTCCACAACACCACCGACTTCCAATCCGTTCGCCGAGACCTGCTGCCGTTAGCAGAGGCCAATTCTGCCAAGTTTACGGCTGTCGACGCCTACGCTGATGTTGTAGGAGCGGAAGGCGCAAACCACGGCTATGGCGAGGATGGTCAACAGCGTGCCTGGGGTGAGGATGAGGACGCGAGGAAACGGAAGGATCGCGAACCATCAGAGTGTATCATCGACATCAGGGAGCACGACATTGCGTACTACCTGCGAGTGGCCATCGACCTCAATCTTCGTGTCGGTCTCTGGTACACGGTCACCTCGTCGATGGGTACGATCAAGATGGAGCGCATCAAGGACCGTGAACGTCGTGCCGAGCCGGTGGTGATGGCGTACGATATTGAGACGACGAAACAGCCGCTCAAGTTCCCCGACCAGCAAACGGACCAGATCATGATGATCTCCTACATGATTGATGGGCAGGGATATCTCATCACCAACCGCGAGATTGTCGGCGAGGACATTGAGGACTTTGAGTACACCCCAAAGCCCGAGTACGAAGGAGAGTTCACGATCTTTAACGAGCCAGATGAGGTAAGGACCAAATACGCTCCTGACGCTGA
The DNA here is from genome assembly GCA_008065275.1 of Vanrija humicola. Classification (NCBI taxonomy): domain Eukaryota; kingdom Fungi; phylum Basidiomycota; class Tremellomycetes; order Trichosporonales; family Trichosporonaceae; genus Vanrija; species Vanrija humicola. The sequence goes on from QKWK01000012.1 coordinate 172,751, forward strand.
CTTCCACAGCCTGCATTGATACGAAGGTGGTTTGAACACATTCGCGACTCCAAGCCTACGGTTATGGCCACCTACAATGGAGACAGCTTCGACTTTCCATTCGTCGACGCGCGCGCCAAGATCCACGGCATCAGCATGTACAACGAGATCGGATTCAAACCCGACAATGAGGGGGAGTACAAGTGCAGCGCCTGTATGCACATGGACTGCTTCCGGTAAGTGGTAGGCTTGCACGCTCGCTGACTCTGCAGCTGGGTGAAGCGAGACTCATATCTGCCACAAGGCAGTCAAGGCTTGAAGGCCGTGACTACGGCCAAGCTAGGATACAACCCCATCGAGCTTGACCCCGAACTCATGACGCCGTACGCCATCGAACAACCGCAGAAGCTCGCCGCATACTCGGTCTCCGACGCCGTTGCGACCTACTACCTCTACATGAAATACGTCAACCCCTTCATCTTCTCGCTGTGCAACATTATTCCCCTCAACCCAGATGAGGTGTTGCGAAAGGGCTCGGGAACACTATGCGAGACGCTGCTCATGGTGAGCTTTGGTGGCTGAAGACAGATAATTGACTTGGCAGGTTGAGGCGTACGATGCGCACATTATCATGCCCAATCGACACGAGGATCCGCACAGTGCCACGTATGAGGGCCACTTGCTCTCGTCAGAGACGTATGTCGGTGGTCACGTCGAGGCACTCGAAGCCGGTGTGTTCCGGGCGGACATTCCGACACATTTCAAAGTGGTCCCCAGCGCCATGCAGCAGCTGCTGGACGATCTCGACAATGCGCTCAAGTTCTCGCTGGTTGAAGAAGGCCAGGTCAAGCTCGAAGACGTCGAGAACTACGACGAGGTCAAGGCCGAGATCGCAGCAGCGCTGGAGCTCATGCGCGACAACCCAACCCGTTTCGACAAGCCGCTCATCTACCATTTGGACGTCGCCGCCATGTACCCCAACATCATGTTGTCCAACCGTTTGCAACCCGACTCAGTGAAGGACGAGGCAGCGTGTGCCGTCTGTGATTACAACCGGCCCGACAAGGAGTGCGACCGGCGGTTGGAATGGGCGTGGCGTGGCGAGTACTTTCCCGCCAAGCGTGATGAGGTCAACATGGTTCGGTATGCTCTTGAACAGGAACTCTTTCCCGGCAAGTTCCCGAACCAACCGAAACGTCGCTACATCGACCTCGGCCCCGCTGAGCAAGCAGCCTTGCTCCAGAAGCGACTCGGAGACTACTCGCGCAAAGTGTACAAGAAGACCCACGACACCAAGGTCGTCACCAAAACAGCCATCATCTGTCAACGCGAGAACTCGTTCTACATCGACACCGTGCGTGCCTTCCGTGATCGTCGATACACGTACAAGGGGCTGCACAAGGACTGGAAGAAGAATCTCGACAAGGCCCAGGGCAGTGGAGCGGCTCTCTCGGTTGTCGACGAGGCCAAGAAGATGATCGTGCTGTACGATTCGCTCCAGTTGGCGCACAAGTGTATTCTCAACTCGTTCTACGGCTACGTTATGCGGAAGGGTGCCCGCTGGTACTCGATGGAAATGGCCGGTATCACCTGCTTGACGGGCGCCAAGATCATCCAGATGGCCCGTCAACTGGTTGAGCAGATTGGTCGACCCCTGGAGCTCGACACCGATGGAATCTGGTGCATGCTTCCCGGCGTGTTCCCAGAAAACTTCACCTTCAAGCTCAAGGGAGGGAAGAAGTTTGGCATCTCGTACCCGTGTACTATGCTCAACCACCTCGTTCACGAGCAGTTTACAAACCACCAGTACCACGAACTCGTCGACCCCGAGAAGGGCATCTACAACGTCAAGAAGGAGAACTCCATCTTCTTCGAACTTGACGGCCCGTACAGGGCCATGATCCTGCCGTCGTCCAAGGAGGAGGACAAGCTGTTGAAAAAGCGATACGCCGTCTTCAACTTTGATGGCTCTCTCGCGGAGCTCAAGGGTTTCGAAGTCAAGCGACGTGGTGAACTGCAGTTGATCAAGATCTTCCAGTCTCAAATCTTCGACAAATTCTTGCTGGGATCGACCACTGAGGAGTGCTACGCTGCGGTCGCTGTTGTTGCCGATCAGTGGCTCGACATCCTGCAAAGCAAGGCGTCCAGCTTGCACGACTCTGAGCTGGTTGATCTCATCGCCGAGAACCGATCGATGTCCAAGACCCTGGCAGAGTATGGCTCGCAGAAGTCGACGTCCATCTCCACTGCTCGCCGTCTCGCTGAGTTCCTCGGAGAGCAGATGGTCAAGGACAAGGGTCTCTCCTGTCGATTCATCATCTCTGCAAAGCCCAACGGGGCGCCTGTGACGGAGCGCGCTGTTCCTGTCGCAATCTTTGACGCCGACATTGCTGTCAAGCGCCACTTCCTTCGCAAGTGGCTGAAGGACAACAGCCTCAACGACTTCGATATGCGGTCTATTCTGGACTGGGGCTACTATACTGAGCGTCTCGGTTCGGTCATCCAGAAGCTCATCACCATCCCGGCTGCTCTTCAAAAGGTCGCCAACCCGGTCCCCCGGATTCGCCACCCAGACTGGCTGTTTAAGCGTGTCGCTGCCAAGGAGGACAAATTCCAACAGCACAAGCTCACGGACATGTTTGCCAAGATGAGGACGGCCGCCATCGCCGACATGGAGGACATTGGTTCTTCCAGCACTGTTCCGAAACCCAAGGTCGCTGTTGTGAAGCGCAAGAAGGCTCAGGAGCCTAAGGAGCCGGAGGTCATACCTGATCCGAACGAGGACTACTCGGGCTACATCAAGGCGATGCGCAAGGTGTGGCGGAAGAAGCGTGCCGAGCGCGCGCACTCCCGAAAGCATGCCCCGCGCCCCGATGGCACGGTTTCGTCCATGATCCGCACTCAGTCTGTCAACCTGGCATCTCGTCAGTGGGATGTGCTGCAGATCGCCTCGACCTCGCGCCCGGGAGAGTTCCGACTGTGGCTGGCTATTGACGGCACATTCCAGAGCGTCCGACTCCGGGTGCCGCGCGAGTTCTATCTCAACTTCAAGAAGAAGCCCGGACTGGAGACATTCTCGACAAGGTATGATGTCGCGCCAGTGACTCGAGTCCTGCCTCGCGGACAACCATCACTCAATCTGTACCGCCTCATGGTCGATGAGGCGCTGTATGTCGATGGCGAGTCTCACTTCTCAAGTCTCATTAACAACCCAAATGTTGAGGGAGCCTTTGAGCTGCAGGTGAGTACCCCTTGGTGGCCAGGATCAGAACTAACAGCGCCAGGTGCCGCTCGTCCTTCGTGCCCTCCTCAGCCTCGGGACCGCCTGTGCCCTTAAGTCTGGCTCCCTCGGCGGCCTCAGCCGCGGTTTGGATAAAGGCTTCGACCTTGTGGAGCTGGAGCGCCCAGGTGCCAGTGTCATTCGACATCGCTACCTGAACGGTGGACGGGGGCTGCGGTACCACCTGCTCTTCCATGCCACAGTCAACTCTCGGCACCTCATCGCCTTGTTCTCTCCTGTTGGGCCGGTCAAGGTTTATGTTGTCGACAATGCTCGCAACCGTCAACAACTGCCAAACCCTTCACGCTGGTACTCGGAGCTCGTCAACAGGGTGCCGCGCGGAGGTGCCTTCGAGTACCCCGAAGAGCTGCAATTCGCAGTAACGTACCTACCAACTGAGACTGGCGCGATGAAGCAGCTCGCCAAAGACCTCCAGGCCATTCGCTCCGGTTTGAACGTCATCGCGCTGTGCTCGCCATTTGAGCACGCGTACTACCAGGCTCGCCACGCCGTCTTCTCCGAGTTCCCCTTCATGACCATCAAGACGGTCAAGGATGAGGAGGCGTCTCTCATGTGGTTGGTCAACACCTCAAAGCGCATGGTGGTGCAGTATCTGCGCCTCTCGGCTTGGATCGCCGAACAGATCGACATTGCATCGCACTACGATGTTCCAGTTGGTGTAAGTCATGGCTAGCTAGATTGAAGGCAGGCGACCCTCTGACGCTCCGCAGAACCTGGGCTCAGACCCCGCCACCTTTGTCGCGGATCTCGAATTTGCACGCCGACTCCGTCAACAGGACATGATTCTTTGGTGGTCGCCGTCCCCTAAGCCCGACCTTGGAGGCGCTGAAGAGGATGCCAACGGTACTTTTGACCTTACCCAAGCACAAATATCGACGAAGGGCTGCTACTCTTCCGTTGTGCTGGAGATGGAATTGGCAGATATGGCCATCAACGCCGTCCTTCAGTCTGCCCTCGTCAACGAAATGGAGGGCAGTGGTACCGGTTCGATGGCCTTCGGCACAGCCTCGCACAACCTCGACGAGTATGCCCAGGGTACGGCAAACGCTAGCGTCATGTTTGGCGATGCTGTGTTGTCGATCCAGACATTCACCACCCTCAAGTCTCTGGCTCGCGGCTGGTTCCTTGACAAAGCTCGAGCGCATGTGCGTGGCGCCACCAACTCATCGGCCGATCTGGTTGTGGACCACTTCTGGCGTTGGATTAGCTCGAGCTCGAGCTGCATGTTCGAACCAGCCCTGTTCCGATTCATTCATGGGCTTATGCGCAAGACGCTCCTCCAACTATTGGCCGAGTTCAAGAGGCTCGGAACGCAAGTTGTCTACGCCGACCTGAATCGAGTCTTCATCCTGACAACCAAACCCGACGCTGGGAGCGCGTTCGCCTTTGCCAAGTACCTTGTGACCGCCGCCAACTCGCACGAGCTGTTCCGCCATGTTGTCATCGACGTCGTCCAGTTCTGGAACTACCTCGCCTGGATGGATGTTGCCAACTATGGTGGTGTCCGCATTTCACCAGAGCTTGCTGGAAGCGGTGCGCCGCCGCCCAAGCAGTTTGAACTGAGTATGGACTGGAACATCCAAGCCTTCCTGCCAGTTGAGATCCAGGGCACGTTCGAACTTCGTGTCGCCGACTTCATCTTCCTGCTGTACCAAGCGAAACGCGGTGCCACCGACAATCGTGGACCGCTTCGCCCCATCTACAACCTCAATGTCGAGACGTCCAACGAAGTGGTGGCCCAAGCAAATCCGGCGAAGGAGAAGGAAAGGGTCGCGGCCTCCAAGGCGGTTTCTACGACTCTCACACGCAAACTGTTGGAGGACGTGTCCCGGATCAAGCGCGAGGTGGCCGTTGCTCATGCCAACGCTCAACACGGACTGCCAACGTCGTTTGTCTTCCCAGACATCCCGGGTACGCGCGGTGGAGACCGCAAGCGCGAGAATGTCGCCCTCGAGTTCGTCAAGTCATTGTGTGAAGTCTTCTCACTGTCTTCCGACTTGCTCGTGGACGTTCAGGTGCTCCGTCGCAACCTCTTGGACTTGGTCGGAGTTCGCGAGTTCGCGGCAGAGGCTCAGTTCCGCAACCCAGGTGAAAGCCTCGTCGTGCCCATGGTCACATGCGACCGCTGCAACTCGATCCGCGACGTCGACCTCGGACGCGATCCCGATTGCCTGCCAAGCGTGGACCCCAACACCAAGGAAGTCGCGGAAGCGCCACATGCTATGTGGGCTTGCCATGTGAGTAACCCGCCAGTCTATTGAACAGACGCTGACCTCTTCAGAAATGTGACACCGAGTACGACAAGTTCGTTATCGAGCACCCGCTCATCGACGTCGTGTCAAACATTGTTACGTCGTGGCAGACACAAGACGTCATCTGCCTGAAGTGTGGCCAAACGAAGAGCACCAATCTGTCGCCCACCTGTGGCTGCGGCGGTGCATTCCGGCCATCGCTCAATCGTGGTGAATTGACCAACAAGCTGAAGATGATCCAGAGTGGTGAGTTGCAGCGGAAGCGTGTGAGACCGCGAGCTGACAAGAGCCAGTTTCTGGATACCACAAGCTTCACTTGACGCAGGACTATGTTTCGAGCGTGCTTTCACGGTGGTAGACAGACGTAAAGCGAGGATATCAGAGTTGAATAGACCCAATGGGCACTACATGGGAAGCCCAATCATTGTACCGCACTGCAGCCTTGTATTTGTTAAGTAGCATGATGCATATCTCAACGCACAGAAGAGACTGCGGTTGTGCTTCCTCGATATATGGGAGGGAGGGAAGTGTGGGTAGTTCGGCTTCCAAAGGGCCATGCTGGATATTACAACGGTCTGCGTAACGGCACTGCTGGTGATTCTGGCTATCGCTGCTCCCAGTCATTCGAGATGGGGACGAGCGCAGCCATCCCAGTGCGAGCAGGCAAGATTCGGATGCCCTGCGCGGCATTCGAGACATATGTCTCGCAAAGCACACGCTCCGACGCCTCCGCAGCGTCGGCGACAAGTTGAACGTTGACGGGAGGTAGTGCAATGTTGCCTGATCGTACTGGGACGAGGATCACGCCCTGGCGCTCAGGCTTGTCGGGCTGCATTGTGTCAGTGATCGACAGCCCACGTATCGCCATCATCACTTACGTTTGCAGTGTACACGCCACGCTTCTTCCCAACCACCACCCAGTCGTCCGCATTGGCCTGAACATCGAAGGTCACGCGGTAGGTGCGCTCCTTCTTCGCATCGCCCTCGCTCTCCCCAATCCATGACAACGAAGTTGCCAGGCTGAGGTCAAACGGCAGAGCGCGGCCTTCATAGATTGCCGGGAGGGACTGCGCCGGCTGCAAGGTGACAGTGGTGAGCAGTCGCCGCAAAGGGACCTCGACCGGAATCTGGAGCGTGCGCCACTTTGCATCCACAGGGCTGAGAGTTGCGGTGAATGCGCCAGAGATTGCTAGCGGAACAGAGGCGGGAAGACCAGCAAGCCACGCATCGCTGAACACGTCCTTGGGGTCGCTTGAGAGCAGGTAGTTTTGCAGCCAAGTGCTGCGATCCGTAATGCGGTCGCGAACAACGCGAGTCAACGGGGCACATGGCTCCTTGAGCTTGTCGAGGCTCGCCTGGGCAATAGCCTCAATCTCCTCTTCGACCGTGTGGTAATCGATGGAGAGGCGCAGGATCTCATTCACCGGCAGCTTTGTCCCCTTCGGCTTAACTTTGAATAAGCAGGAGGTGGACTGCGTCGGAGTAACGAGCTACGGGACGTCAGCATCAGGCGCCGATCAGCCACTCACGATCGGGTCCTTCCAGCTCGTTCTGCAGCTCTCGATACCATACGCTTCAGAAGATGACCGTAGGTCGACGGATCGAATGCGGAGGTACTCGTGGCCATCCGAGGCCACTACAAAGCTCGATACCAGACTGCTTGTCAGCGAAGCGAACGCCGTTGCAATCTTAAATCAGCCACTCACACATCAGGGCGGAAGATGTCCTGTACATTGACAGTCAAGGGAAGACCGAGGAAGAGGGTCTGCTCGTCGACGAAGCTGCACACCCTCCCACTTGGAGAATCGTACTGAACAACGATATGTGCCTGAGTTGTTAGCTCTGGGCCGCGAACTTGATCGCTCTGCTGACCTTTGCGAGCTCCATGCGCGGGATACCAGTGTAAGGGACGGTGACGGCAACAGAGGATCCTTCCTTAATGTCCCCCAAGCCTATGCTCTCTGGGTCCAGCTCCAGTGTTCGGTCATCACTCGACGCACGATCGAGTGCGTAGGCGACCTCGCTCTGCAATGAAGCCAGAACAACGCGGGCACCCTTGAGAGTTTGGTGACCGGATTGCACTTCCAACACGACCCGCGGCTCCTCGTCGAGCGAAACTGGGGAGATGGTCAACTCCGAAGGACCATCAAGACGTGTGAAGCTCACTGAATGATGGCATACGCAGCACTGCCCTCATTCCACGTAGGTTTCGGTGAACAGGGACGACCACCTGACCTTTGGGGAACGAAGTGACAAAGCCAACAGGACCAACAGCGACGAACGCATCCCGTACTGTGACGGCACCCGCAATGGAAGTCTTCAAGGATCAGCGAGAGAACCATGACGAAGTAGCGCAAACTTACAGAGCACGTTACGGTGATCGTTTGCTTTCCCGGCTTCAAGTCCACGGGCCCCGAAGAGTAGGTGATCTCGCCAAAGATCTCCGACTCCAGATCGACCCACACATCATTCACCCTCACGGGCAATGGTAGACCGTTGTTGACCTGGACAGCTAGCTGAGTCACACTGACATCGGATGACGCTGTTGCGACACTATCCAGAAGACGGAGGTGGAAGACAGGGTTATCGAGCACTGCGAGGTCAGAATAAACCCCGAAGAATCTGACGAGACACACCTTGTCTTGATTCTGGCAGTTCTTTCAGGCCTTCAATGACAGATTTGAGCTGGGCCAGCTCGTCTTCGGACGGAGTCTTGGACTCTGGGGTCACTGCACATACTCGGAGCAGTGCCAGAGCGAGCTGTGCCCAGTCCTCATCCCTGTTCAATTGCAGCTGCGTGTGGGCAGACAGAGCACTCTGAATGGCGTACTTCGATACTCGATCCCACACATGTAGTTCGATGCAGTCTCGCGCCAGCAGGCGGAATTGGGTGTAGGCCGACTGGTAGTCTTCAGAGTATCTGATATCAGCCATGGCCCGGTGACGAGAGACTCACTCCGCAAGAGCGGCCAGGTCCACCTTCAATCGAATCGCCGAGTTTAACTTGCCGCAGGCCTCGTAAGCAGAAAGGGCGCTCCTTGTGAGGTCCGCATAGAGTGCTTTAAATGCCTCGGGGCTCTCCAGCGCATAAATTATGGTGCGGTTTGTGAGCGTTGGGCGAGGCTTAATCTCAGCTGGCGTTCGGCCGTCGCCATTCTCCGCTGAGTCTTCGAACAGCACGGCATCCGGTGGGGCAGCAACTATCGCCGTTGGCTGGAAAGGATACCTGTCAGGCAAGTGACCTGCGCCAACACCGATACGCTCGACCTGAACGCGAGCAATATCCAACAGCTCCGATCGAGCAGACTCGTAGGCGATTAATCCAGAGTAGTCATTGTTGGGGCGTTCGAGCTTTGACCATTCGTCGCAATTCGCGACAATGTCCATACACGCAGTGTATGTCCAGCTCTCCACAAAGTACTTGGGAAGGCTCGCCTGCCACAGTTAGTTTGACTTGCAAGATTGCCCGAGGGGACTCACCTCGCTCTCCAAAAGGCGTCGGGCCAGGCTGGCAACAAACCACTGGCCTCTCTTGGCGATCTCAGTGATTCGGCCGAGCTTGCCTAACAAGATGCACTGGCGAGCAAACAAGTAGATGCGGAAGTCGAAGATGGATATGGTGCTCGAAATCAAGAGGTCTCTGTATGGCTTGGCATTGATGTCGAGGATCGGCAGACTGTCGTCATTCTCCCCAGTACCACCGAGCTTGCCGAACCAGCTGAGATTTTGGTCTTTCAAGCATTGCAAGAACGCAGCGTCCAGCTCCTCGTAGATGATAAGAGCATCCTCGTCGAGATTCACACCTTCGAACGAGTGAGCTAGTGATTCCTGTGTGGTCAGCTAGATGTGTACATATCACTCACCTTCAGCAGGAACCAGGTGCAGAAGTTCCATCCGATCGTCAGACGCTGAGCCTCTCCACGCTTCACCTCCTCTTCACGTTCCAAGATTGCCGCATCAAATGCAAGAACGATGCTCTCTTTCAGTTTGTTGATGAGCTCGGGCCACGCCGCAGGATCTGTTGAACCTGATGGAGGGAGGTTCAGGAGGGTGCTGCTAGATCAATTAGCCTTGAACGGGACCTCCGCAACGTACATGTCCCGCTTCGTGTTAAAGTCCGTCTTCAGCTTGGCGATGACACCCTTGTCACGACCAAAGACGTTCTTTGTCGATGCCGCAACACCAGAAGCTGCTACGGGATTGACGAGGACGATCAATGGTGTGTGCGAGCTTCGGCGGGACTGGAGAACAGAAAGCCAGTCCCGAATGAAAGACCTGGTGTTGTTCTTGTAGATGTCTGCATCCTACACATTCTGGGTTAGCTGTGGATGAAGCGACACTCCATTGAGCCACTCACATCACAAGCGACGAAGCAGATGTTGACGAGCGGCGTCTCGAGCACGCTTCCAGAGACCGACTCTTTTGGTGGGGGTACCTCTCCAAGATCCACAAGATTCACGTCGACCTCCTGAATAGTGCGCAGCGAGGTTCGCGAACTCGATTTCCAGTGAAGGTTCCTTAGTGGGAACTGGGCGATGACGCCCTCGACTGCTCGATGAAGGTCGCCATTGCCCGAGGGGTAGAGTGTGTAGGTGACGAGGACCTCACGTGGGGGCATTTCCGACGCAGCCGACAAGGATTCACGCGACCGATAGAGGAGTCCAGTAGCGAGGACTGGTCGAGATGAGACGAGTTCAGGTGCTTGTTGGGGAGATGGTTGAGGAGATGGCCATTAGCCGCGACTAGCGGTCAGCGCGCGTCGTCGTCGGTGAGCGGCAACACGTCGAGGACATACGCGCGTGGAGGTCATCGCACGTGACTTCCACGCGACTGGCGTGCCTGGCCGATGCCCCTTGATACCTTCATGACCGCCATCAGCCGAAAAGATCCAAAGTTGACGAAACGCTGAGCGTGTTTTGATCTGTCACAAGCAACTCCACCACCTACAGATGCGGTCAGCCTTGAGAGCACTCGGAGCTCCCAAGCCCAGTGCTTGGAGTCTCGCGTGTTCACGCTGCTACTCGACTGCCGCCACGCCAGAGTCTTCAGCTGCCGCGCGCCTCCGTTTCGCCCCGTCGCCAACGGGCTCGCTTCATCTCGGCGGGTTACGGACGGCGCTGTTCAACCACCTTCTCGCCCGCAAGCTAGGAGGGAAATGGCTTCTTCGAATTGAAGACACGGATCAGGTATGTCAGGCTTTAGATCATCAGCAGGACGTGGCTGAGCCGTGCAGTCCCGCTTGGTTCCCGGATCTGCGGACAACTTGATCAAGTCGCTAGAGTGGGCTGGCCTCGACTATGATGAAGGTGGGTCGGCCGCACAGCGCCGGGCAATAGTTCTTACGGCGTAGGTGTTGGACGCTCAGGTGGACAACATGGGCCGTACACTCAGGTAAGTTGCCTTCAATGTGGCCATGCTGACTGGCAGTCTGAAAGGCTGGATCTCTACCGCCACCATGCCCATGAGCTTATCGACGTACGTATACGTAGGAAGGTCATCGCCCCTAACCGTATCAGAGCGGAAATGCGTACGAGTGCTTCTGTACCCCTGACGATTTGGAGGCAATCCGCTCGTCCCTGCTGAAGCAGGGGCACCGCCACGGCTACGATGGACGCTGTCGCCATCTTTCGAGGGACGATGTCCAACAGCGGAAGCGTGCTGGGCATAAGTATGTCGTTAGATTCAAGGTAGGTGCTGGTTCGCTGTATCATGGTACCTAACAACCCAGTCTCAAGCGGAGAAGGAGAAGCTTCCTGAAGACTTGATCTTCGGCCCTGCCCAGCCCACGACCGTCAGCACTGGCGCGGACGACTTCATCATCATGAAGGCGGACGGGTGGCCGACCTACCATCTTGCAAGCGTCGTGGACGACCACCTTATGGAGATCAGCCATGTCTTGCGAGGAGAGGTGGGTGTCCCAGCTTGCGAAAGGGGATGCTTGGTACTAATGAAATCAGGAGTGGCTTCCGTCCGTCACTAAGCACCACCAGCTGTACCGCGCGTTCGGCTGGAAGCCACCAAAGTTCGCACACCTCCCCTTGCTTATGAACCTCGACGGATCCAAGCTCAGCAAGCGTTCTGGTGACGTCTCGGTGGATGCCTACAAAGACAAGGGCTACGAGCCAGAAGCTCTCGTCAACTTCCTCGGCCTCATGGGTTGGGACTACCAGACTGCCCTCGAGAACGCCTATGCAGAGGAGGACGAATCACGAGATGGGTCGTTGCCATTCCACATGCGCAGCGACAACAACTCCCTCTACGAGCTCTTCACGTTGCCCCAGATGATCCAGGCGTTTGATCTGAACTTGGTCACGCACCGCCGAGCGGCCGTTAACTTGGGAAAGCTTGACTTCCTCAACAAGATGCACCTCCGTCGCAAGGCGGGCAGACTGGGTGCCGATGGTGAGCTTGTCAACACCGGCAAGGCTGTCGACACGGCCGAGAGTGAAGCGGGCCGCAATGAGCTTGTGCGGCGCTATCAGGCTTCATTGAAGGAGCTTCCTGCCCTGAAGGACAAGTGAGTGCGGTATCACCAACTCGCCTTGAATGTGCTGACTGGCAGTGCGCTGGTCGATGACTTGGACTATGTGGGCGAGGTCTTCGACGTCGAGCTGGTAGGTGAAAGCCGCCGGCGTTGCTAACGTTCAGGCTCGAACTGTGAAGCTGTGTGACATGGCCGAGAAGTCTCTCTTCTTCTACGTGAAGCCTCGATATGACTCGCCAGAGGCTGAGAAGTTCCTCAAGGAACTCGGATTGGGAACCTATGGTTCGTTGTGAGCCGCTAGCGTGGGCTGACAAGCAGTTGATGCCCTGACTGTTGTTGCTGAGGAGCTGGAGAGCCGCATCGAGCGTGGTCAGCACTTCGACGTCGACCTGTGCTGGGAGGCCATGCATGCCACTGTTGCCAAGCTTGGCCTTCGCAAGAACAGCATCTTGATGCTGCCGATGCGCCACGCCCTCACTGGCGTCAAGGTGAGTAGCACTATGCGCAAACAACATGCTGATCTTCAGGCCGGCCCTGGTGTCCCCCAGATTATGAGCGTCCTCGGCCCGGACAGGTCGTTGGACAGGCTACGAGCTGGCAGGTCCTATGCTTCTGCCCGTGGCCGTGCATGAAGTAGAGAGTTGGGATTTTGGTACAGACAAGATAATACAGCATCACACATCCCATGCACACCGTCATTGCACTCTATCTGGTTCCCTCGAATGGAGGTTGCTGCTCCTCTCTTCGGCTCATCGGCGACGTGGGCGCCGCCCTTGATAACCCTTGGGCTTCTTGTCAAGGCCGAGGGCCTTAGCCTTGGCAAGACGGTGGTCCGCTTTTGCGCGCAACACAGCCTTCTTGTTCTGGTTGCCCGAGAGGTTTCGGCCGGCCTCGGCGTCCGCACGCTCCTGGGCGGAAGCCTTGAGGAATCCGGCGACCGTTCGCGACACCCGGGCAGACAACGACAGCTCGGCAGCTTCATTAGGTGCCGGCTTTGTGGGCTGAGCAGCCGAACCGACCAGGCCAAGCTCAGAATGCAGCACGGTCGAGGCCAGCATGCCCTCGGTGTCGTCCTTCGGCCTGGCCTTGCTGATGAACTCGGCTTCGGTGCCGTCGACATCGTCCAGCGTCCACCGGCCCAGCTTGCCTTCTCTGAACGCCCGGAGAAGGTAGGTCAAGGCGGCTTCAAGATCCCGCTCGCCTCCTTTGCGCAGGGCACCGAGCCGGAAGGCCAGCGCGTCGAGAAAGTCCATAAGCGAGTCTGTCCGCGCAAAGTCTGCTGGGAGGGGAAGACCAGCACTGTAGCACGCGTCTTCACGGGTCAGCCGTCGTCACCCCGGTTTGAACCCACGTCTAGAAGCCTCCTCAAGGCCGAGATACTCCTCCGCCCCCAGCCGAAGGTTCAGCTTGTAGAGGAGATAGTCGGCTATGGCATCTGGCTCAAACAGGCCCTCCTTGATGCCAGCTGCCATCGTCAGCGGTCCGCCCGTGGGAACCCCACTCACCTGTCAAAGCGAGCTTGAGTCCCCGCTCAGACCCAACATCGCTGTGGCCAAGATATGGAACCATGACCCCAGGCGTGTCATAGACGTAGATTGGGGGCTCCTGCTGAATCTTGACGGTTCCCGTCAGTCGGCGGGTGACCCCTGGCTCTGCACCAGTCATGAACGCCTTGCCCTTGCGAACTCCCACGCGGCGAAGGGCATTGAGGAGGGACGACTTGCCCACGTTGGGCATGCCGACGACGAGCACCTTCAAGTCCGTCAACGTGTCGCCATGGTCACGGGCGGTTTGCGCGGTTCGCCGCAACACCTCGCGCACGTCCGAGTCTTGGCGGCTGTCCACGAAAAGAACTCTTTGTCGGGCTTGGCTCCAGAAGGCATCTTTCAGAGGCTGAAGATAGCATAGTGTCAGCTTGGCATCGCGTTTCGAAGGTTCCCGAGCCGTCTCAGCGAGCACAGGAACGGGTTTGCCGAGAGGGCGCGTGCAGTGGTCCGATCCGCTGTGACCTCGTCACTAGCTCGGACCAGGCATGCAGGTGCACACTCCGAGATCGGACAATGATCCCATGGGCATGGTGCCCATGCACAACAGCACGACCGATTGCTATTCTCGCCGGAACGGCTCGAGCAGTGGCACAGCACGTACCGCTTCGTAACGCGCCTCTGCGAGATCGCGTTTCGTGTAGACGACAATTTTCTCCTTCCCCTTGCCCTTGCGGTCCGGTCCGCTCCCACAGTGGCCCCATGCTCGCTCGAGGACAGCGTCGAAAGCCGGGTTGACGCTGGTCAGAGGCAGGCGCGAGTCGCGTGCCTCGAGGACCAAGTCGACTTCATCGAGCAGCGCCGGGAGCTCGCGGAGAGAGCGGGCCATGTGCCCTGCAAACCATGATGGCGTCCGTGTTGGGAAGGGGAAGAGGAGGCGGGGGAGCGCCATGGGGCTGGGTGAGTAGAGACAATGCTCTCCTCGTTGCGGGTGTGCGTGGTGTCCAGGTGGTGCAACAACAACATCGCGCTCAAAGCTGGAAACATGACGCGCACGGCGCACGGCTAGCACGGATTGCGCGAAAAATTTCTTAAATGGTCCCCCCTTTCACTTTTCTGCCATCAAAGTGTAAACAATGCTGCTGTTGCTGGATAGATGCATTGACAGACGCTGGTCACACGTCGTGCCGCTTGAATGGTCTAAGCGAGGCTAGACAAGGCCGCAAAACTAATGACCCTGCACTTGGAATGAGACATGTGGTCGTCTACCGAACGCGCTTGTCCAAGCCGAGACATGAGGCTCCGCCGCTAAGCAGCAGCCGGAGCAAGCCACAGATAAGCAACACTTCTCTGCCCTCCGCAGTCTGCTGCCTGGAGACCGCAGCATCTTGCTTGTTATCTACATGAACATGCCGATGACTCTCACTGCCGTTACGATGAGGTGTAACGATACATGAGCAGCTAACCCCCTGGACGATGCCGGCGACTGAGGCTAGTTCATGGTCTAGCCCCAAGCACGTGTCTGCGACTCAACGGGAGCCTTGTACTGGCACCATGACACTGTAGGCTGTTGGTCTGCAATCGTATCAGTGAGAAGCTCAGCGCGTGCGCATCTTGGCGGCGTCCGCTCCGCTGGTCTGCAGCCCAGGTGCGTACTCCGAGTCTTGGCAGGATGCCACATGCGCCTCAAGCAATACTCTACCGCCGCGGCCAAGGAGCACTGAGCTGCTGCACGTTGGCCTATCGACCAATGGCCGGACCAACGTTGACAGCACCTGGAAGCGCCAGATGTGGCGTGGCCGGCGGTGGCGCGCCTCGACAAGCGGCCAGACGTCGAGCTGACTGTGTCACCGTTGCTTTACTCAAAACCAAATGTTGGTGTTGGAACAGCCAGACGTTTGGCGAAACAAACGCGGCCACCATCCGCCCTCGGTGTCCTCGAACCGAGGTCGACCAGACAATCGCCGCTTCCCTTTGCCGACGCGTACTGTATGTAGCATGCAATATGGAGCACACCCTGTTCAGCACGCAGTGTCGCACGACACAGCGTCGCACGCGTTAGCTGACGTGCTCCGTTTGATCTTCCTAATTCCCAGTCGGGATGTGCTGGGAGCACGTCGACATAACGACGACGCGCTCGTCCCTCAATTAGCCTCCTGGCCCTTGCCTCTTCTCCTTGTCCTTGTGTGCCTCTCGCTGATTGGCGAGGAGAACAGATCTGGCAACGGCCAAACGCCGTAAGCGCCGCTTCAGGCTCTCCATCACTGACGATCAACTGTAAAGCACCCATGCCCACCTCGGCGCCGCCGCCGCCGCCGCCGCCGCCGCCCCCCAGGTCGGAGGTTCGGAACAGGCTCTCCGGCCCGGCCTGTACTCCATGCCGCTACGGACAGTGGCCAGACCAGGCAAGGGGGGATGTATCTCCCTGCATACCAGGCCCCCACGGTGCCCCATCGCTGTTTGGTCAAGAATGTCCGTCAGTGACACGGGTTGTTCTGGCGGAGCAGGGTTGGGCATGTAACCATGGCCATGCTGGCGAGGAGGCAGAGAGTAAGCATCCAGTGTAGCAGGAAAGCACAGCTCTTGATTCTTAGTGCGTGGCGTGACCCATGGTGCTGTGTAGGTCGCTCTCCTGCCAAGTCTCTAGGCGGACGGACAAGGCCGCCAGTATCCGAGTAAGGCGGGCGGATGGCCGCAAATGGGTTCGTGTTCGTGCTCGCTACGTGCTGCGGGCCGTTGACCGCGGGCGCGCCCGTCATTCCGTGGAGAATCTGTCGCAGTGCCTGGCCTGAGCCAACCACGGACATGCATGTCAGGGGTCTTTGGCCACGCTGCTGGAGGCGGAACAGTAGAGCGCAAGCGGCCCTGCCTCGGCGCAAGGAGAGCCAAGGATGAATGGGCCTGTCAGGGTCGGCACGCTATGGTGCGTTGCGCGTGTAATGTCCGAGCGGCATGCCTTGATGCCTCCCGCGCGCGACATCAATAGACACAGTTGTTGCTTGGCTGTTGCACTTGGCGCGAGAGACAGACCCGTTTAGCTGTGCTGCAGGATTTCGTTTAATAGGCGCGACGTAGCTTGCTGTCCACTCTCAGGACGGCAGGCACTAGGAATAGTTGAAGACAGCAACAGCGGGGTGCCAGCTGCTCGACTTGTGCTGGGGTGCCGCGTTCGGTCGCGACTTGCAAGCCGTAAACCCGAAGGACAGGGGAGGAACGTGGTTTGGTTATTTTAAACTGGAGATACTGTGGCGTCGTGCGCCGCGTCGCGCCGCCGTCCAGCCATACCATGGCCCAGGTCATGGCCACGGACGCAAGGGACGAGGACAATAAACGGATCGGGCCCGCGGCGCGCTGTGGCAATGGGGCAAATGGGCGGGCTCGAGGCGCGCAGAGCGCCAGCGCCGCGATGTGTGTTGGCGATTGCAACACCGCGGCGCACGTACTGCCTGCACCCGCTGCCGTCGTCCGCAAACGAGGAACGGGGCCTCTCGCCTGGTGCTGCGCCGCGCTGCGCCATTCGCAGCCCATGCGCCGCTGGCCCCCCCGTCGCTGTTGACGACGCTTGTCCTGGCACAAGCTTGAGCCGGCCCCTGGGCCATCGGTGTCTTTCAGGTGCGACAGGCGTCTCACATCGCTACGCTGGCGATACCCGCTTTGGCCGGACATGCCCACTGGCTGCCTGTGCCGCCGCCTCTGCCCCCAAGCCTCGTCCCCGCCCCCCACGACCAGGACACGGCGACGCGCCGGCGCTGGCACGCTGGCTGGCGCGCTTTTCTCGTCTTGGACATTTGCAGCAACGCCGCCGCCGCCCACAGGGCCTGCCCGCGGTTGGTTGGTAACTTCTCCATGGCGGTTGATCAAAGCGATGCAAACAGACCCAGGGAATGAGGTGATCTCAAAGGAACGCCTGGGTCTCTGTGCTTTCTCTCTGCAGTGTACCAGCACCGTGGGGCTACTTAAGAGGCAACGAGAGACGGTGAATGAGGATGGTCCTCCTTGATCCCCCGCGTCCGCTCGAGCTGACACCACCTTTGTGTGACGCTTCGCCACCTGTCCGACATCTGACGCAGCTCGCTGGACTCTTGCCGCCCTCTCCCCTCCTCGCTAGCCAGCACTCTCCGTCACTGTACCTTGTCACGGACTAGCGCCGCTCGGAAAGTTGTCACAGATCGTGGACACAGCGGGTCTAATCTTGGCAACGATTGCCCTAGCTGTAGACAAAAACGAACGTGGTTTGTCGGGCCAGAGGTCCTACTCGGCCCTCCCTAGTCGCTCCGCTACGCCAGAGCTGTACTCTTCGCGAGCACCCCGCGTCTAACGCGTCGAAAGTCGGCCTAGACGTGTACCACTACTGTGGGGCAAGAAATTTCCAGTCCGATCGAACGTGTGGCTCGGAAACGCGTTCCATCCTTGTGCGCGATCACTGCTCTTCACGATACCAAGTCATTCTCCAAACCTCTACCCCCATCGCCATGAACGCCGTCGACACCACGCCTCTGCGTGAGCGCATCCTCCAGCGGCTTCCCATCATCAGCCACCTCTTGGTTCTCCCCTTTGCCATCTGGGGGCCTACCTTGGCACCCCTCTGTTTCGCCGCCTTCAATGTCATCGTTCACTGCATGGTGCTCGGCGTCAACCTTCGGTGAGCTGCCTGGTGTCCCAGCTTCACACCTCGGAACGAGGATCTGGACAGACAACCTTGGTCTCCCTAAAAGCGCCCGTGCTGACCGCCACAGCACCATCTACGGCACGTTCCGCGCGTGGAAGGGAGTTAAGAAGCACTCAGAAACCGACTGGCGAGCCGAGTACACGTCCAAGCGGGCGGGTCTGCCACAGGACGCAGATGTTCTCGACTACGAGGACGTCCAGCATCTGGTAATCGTTCCCAAGTGAGTTGGATGAGTGATTTGTTGTTCAATTAGCACTAACAAACTCGAAATAGCTATGAGGAAGATATATCCGTTCTCCGTGAGTGTAGCCGGGCTGCGGCGATTGCTGCTGCCACTATCCGATCGGGCCGCCGGAGTGTACCTCCATACCATCTCTACAGCTCTTTCGATGACGTACAGAGTGCTGACCCAATTGTTCAGGTGAAACGCTTTATCTCCTCTCCACGCAGCCTGATGCGCGCCAGTACCACCCCGTTCTTGCAATGGAGGCCCGCGAGCGCGGCGCCCGGACCAAGGCCGAGCTCCTGATGAACGAGTACGGAGGCGCGTTTGGCTCGCTTTCGTACACGCTCCACCCCAGCGGCATCGAGGGCGAGGCGGCCGGCAAGAGCTCCAACCTGTCCTGGGCCATCCGCCAGGCATGGTACTCTCTCACGGAGCGTGACGCGCGCCTTGAGGCCAAGACGGTTGTTACCGTCATCGACTCTGACAGTGAGTACGGCTCCGGCGTGTCGTTGTACTTGGCGTCGAAACTGTGGATGATTAGATATGAGCGGCGGCCGAGGAGTGCGAGTGGCGTCGCGTCGTCGCGTGCGCAGGGCGCGTCGTCTAGTCGCGTGAGCAAGTGGATCTGCGCGCTGCTGCGCAGCACTTGCGCTGCTGCGGATTGCTTTTGGGATACGTCGTCTGTCGATCAGCTGCTGACACGCCACGCCTCTGCTAGCCGCCCTTGCCGGTGACTACTTTTCGGCCGTCACATGCCACTATGCCCTCCGCAATGCTGAAGAACGGTATGTGGCTCTCTGGCCTGGCTTGAGGAATACCCCGTCGGCATGGTGCTAATTCGCACGCCTAGCACCCGCATGACGTTTGTCCCGCCTATTGTGTTCGACCGGAATGCCCACGAGGTCCCCGTCACCGTCCGTCTGGTTGACATGCTGTGGGCCATGGCTGGTCTGTCCACTATCTACCCCGAGTCGACCGTCAAGATCCCCACCAGTGCTTACAGTCTCGCTTTGACCCTCGCCTCGCGCACGGGCTTCCACGATGCCGGAGTGAGTTGTGGCAGTGCAAGAAGAATCAGACCGTGCCGTTTCTGACCCTTTGTCCCAGCCTGCGGCCATCGGCGAGGACATGCATGAGCACATCAAGCTTCTCTTCTGCACCGCCGGCCACGTTATTAGCACTACTGTCTACAGCCCTGCTTCCCAGCTTGACGTCTGCACCGCCAACAGCGAGGGCTTGGCTGGCATGTACAACGACCACGTTGCTCGCTACAAGCAGGCTGTCCGCCACCTCTGGGGCTCCCGTGAGTGGCACCACGTTTGTGACCGAGACTACCAGTTGATTCCCTCCCCAGTCGACTCTGGCTACTGTGTCGACCGTCTGTGGCGCCGTGCATTCGGCCCCTGTGAGCAGGACTTCCAGTCTGCGCACCGCCAGGGTGCTCCTGTCGGTGTCTTCACTCTCGAGGACAAGAACCACGGTGACAACTCGCTTCTTGCTCCTGCATGGATCGACACTATCGCCTCAGGACCCCAGACTCCTGTCAGTGGACTGTCCACCCCTCTCGAGACTATCTGTGAGGAGGAGGTCTCGTCCGTCAGCTCGTTTGGCCTCGGCGACACCGACGAGAAGGCTGCCACATCCTTCCCCCGCCGCGACAGGATTAAGGTCATGCCCTTCGTCGTCCTCATCATGCGTCTCTACGAGGCCCACCTCCTCATCGGGTAAGCACACCATTGAGATTATCGATAATGTGTGCTGACTTTGCAAGCCACATGACCGCCCTCGCTGTCGTCCGCGTCATTAAGGAGATCCCCCACTACGTCTGGGAGAGCCCCGTGCAGCTCGTGCCGCTCCCCGTCGCTTCAGGCTCGGCCGTCTTTGTCAGCTACTCCAAGACTCTGGCTACGTACCTCGGCCCTCTGTTCTTCTTCACGACTATTGGCATGATCATTGTCTACGACCGCTACCACCAGCAGGCTGCTCTCCACCGCTGGCAGTTCGCCGACCGTCTCGGTGCGCAGCCCTCTGCCCGCTCGTACCGCCCCTTCCCGCGGGCCGTGTTCGACGTGCTCGCCCTCCCAGGAGGTATCCTCTTTGGTGTCATCCCCGCCTTCCATGCCCAGATCATGCACCTGTTCACCATCAAGCTCAAGTATACTGTCTCCTTCAAGCCGACGGTCAAGGGGCTCCCTCGTCCCGCTGTCTCGGCGCGGGACGTCGAGAAGAGCATGGTCTAAGCACGAGCGACACACTTCTCCGACAAAACATGTGGATAGAATCCCTTCTTCGAAAGGAGGGGTTGCGGGTCAATATCAAGCTGGTCTGTCGGCGTGGACCGCCAGAGCTAGCGTCTTGGGGTTAAGGTATACAGAATAGACTCTCGGGCTTCCTTAGAAGCCTCTAATACTTCGCCACGTCACATGTGTATGTGTCGTCTAATGACTTCACGGAACGGACGGATACCCAGTATTACGACTATACGACGTATGCGGCTATGCATTGCAGTACTTGTGGCCAGGCGGAGCTGCTTGACCGAGGGGTGTTGACGAGGTTGACGAGGCGAGACTGCTAGTGTGGCCGCCGCAACCAGTGACCTGTCTGAGTTGTCTGGTTTCACTGCGCCGCCGCGATGGCCCCCGCGGTCTGTCTGAACCGCATTACTCGCGCAGAGCAGCGCACTCCTTCGCACCCGCGCAAGGGTTCGCATCTCCCTCACAACAAGGGCACGCTGAGCACCTAAAATCCGGGCCCGCACAGCTTCGTGTCTCGGGGGGCACTGCCACGCTTGGCGGGTAGGAACAAGTGGCTTCTGCACCGGTGTGCGCGGCGCCAGGCGTGACCTGCAGGGCGGAGTGAGCGACAACTCGCCTCCGAGCAAGGAGTTACTGACGTGAGCTTAGCCTGCTCCACGCGGTACATCGGCAGACCTCTCTCCGTGGACAACCTGACTCGGGGCTCTGCTGCGAATGTACAGAGCCCGACAGGCACACGCACAGTACACAAAGCTCGGCTCGAACAGAGCGTGATACAGAGAGCCTCACCGCTCACCGGATTCTCTGTCATCTTCTGTGAACAGCAACCTCGGTCGTCGTCGCTCACCACGAGCAGGAGCGTGCGCCAACCAACAGGTGCCCCTCGACTCCGCGCCGAGGCGAAGCTGGAACACAGCCCAGCGCCGACCGCGCGGGGGGAGAGGGGGCGCCTCGCCTTCTGACAGCCGTACGTCGCATGCTGATAGTCCCAATCCGCCAGCTTCAGGTGGCCCCTCGGGCGTGGGAGGCAACCAGGCGAACCGCGGTGGGTTGATTTGTCCCCGAGTTGGAGTAGGACGAAGGGCGGGCGGAAACTCCTACTCCAATGTAGTCGTGTAGCTCCTCTTCTCGAGCTTCGAGGAGCCCAGTCCATCCTCAGGCTGCGGAGGAGCATCGCCGAGCTGCCTCGACTGACAGGGGCTCTACACTCACCTCCCGCGCCAGCTCATCCTCATGTAATGCATCATGTCTCGTGCTCGCCACGCGCGTCCACACTCTAAAGACCAATGGTGTGCACCTTCCACAGGTCGTCGCTGCCTCGTCAGCCCCGCTCTCTCTCTGCCCCCACACCGCACTCACCCAATCCAGCAGATGACCTCGACGGCGATACCCTTGCCCGTCTTGCGGACCTCGTCCGAGCTCATCGTCATCTTGCCGATACCCGTGGCGTGCTCCTTGCCCTCTGCGTGGATGGCGACGATGTCGTCTTTCTGCAGGCCGTCGGGCAGGTGGCCACCAGCCGAGAGGAAACCAGGCGCCATCATGTTGGCGCCGGCGAGCAGGAACTTGATCGCGCCGCGGTCCACGCGCACATGCGGCAGCAGGTCCGGGTACTTGTGCAGCAGGCGGAGCGTGGGCACGAACGGCCCGTCAAAGTGGTTGAAGAAGAGCGGCACCTGGTTGACCGTGTAGATGCTTATCCTGTCGTGGCTGGGTGGGCTGTGAGCACGAGCACGCGCGCGGCCCCACGCGCACTCACCACTTGGTCAGGCCGAGGGCCTCCTTCTTGGGCCAGATGTCGTCGATGAGCTGCGCCTCGCCCTCGTCCTCGCCGGCAGCAGCGGGCTCCTCCTCCTCCTTGTCCTTCTTGCCTCCCTTGCCCTTGCCGCCCTTCTTGCCGCCGCCGCCCTTGCCCTTGCCGCCTTTCTTGCCCCTGCCCTCGTCCTCCTCGGGCTCGGGCGCGGCAACAGGCTCAGGCGCGGGCGCGGGAGCCGCAGCCGCTGCAGGCTCGGACGCCTTGCCTTCCCGGTACGCGGGCTTGGTGAGCAGCGGCAGCTGCTCGAGCAGGTTGTTGCGGATGTTGCGCTGCACGCTCGACTTGAGCGACGTCGAGGATGACACGTCCTCTTTTGGGCTGAACCTGCGGGGTGTTAGCGAGGCGAATTGGAGACGACGCAGCCATGTGGGCACAGCGGTCGCCATGCTAGACGCTGACGCACTTCTTGAACATTGTTGGTCCTGTGAGAGGTCTGTGTTGTGGATCAGACGGAATGAACACGGTGGTTGATCGTCGTGAACGATGAAATGTCCATCTGGAAGGTGGAGTTATGTGGCATGTCCGCGCCCCACCCCTGTCACGTGGGCGTCGTTTGCATCCGCGCATCCGTTGACGCCGAAGCTCCGACGCGACTGATCTTTTGCGCCAAGAACACTCGGTCACCACCCACACACATCTGTGTTACAGGTTGCATTCTGGCTACCAAAATCGGTTGTACAGCAGTGTTAGGAAAAGTCTACGATGTTCAGGCGTTGTTGTCAAGTCAGGGGGTCGTGTCAAACTCGTTCTCTAACGTGACTTTTGTCTTTTCACTCCGACCAGCGGTGTGACGAGGCCACTAGGGCCCCTTTAAACAAGAGTCGTCGAGTTGTAGTACTGCAGCGGTGTTAGCTGTGATGTGATGAGTAGCACCAATAACTCACTGTAACCGAGTTGACGGCCCAGTAGGCCTGTTCGAACGACGATCCCGAGTTGAGAACGTAGTCGGAGCACGAGCTGTAACCAGTGCTCGCGGCACAGCTCTGGGACCAGACCGAGTCGGCGCCTGTACAATGTCAGCTCGAGCCAAGAAATCACAACTATTTCAACTCACCGGCCCAGTCACCGCAGAGAGTCGTGTCGAAGATGTTGAACTGGTCGTAGAAGAACTGGTACGGGTTGCAGTTGTCGGAGGGGAAGTTGGCGACAGGAGTTCCCCAGCCATCGGGGTTAGGGCTGCCCGAGGTGATGTCCTGAGGGACAGCAGAGCGGGTAAAGAACCAAACCTTGATGCCAGACTTGGCCCAAGCCATGGCGTAAACACCGCCGCCAGCCGAGTTGAATCCAGCACCGTACGAGTTCTGGCTCTTGCGGTCAATGACACCGCATCCCTGGTTCTGAGTGTTGGCAGACGAGCAGTCGTAGGGGTTGAAGCTGCCGGTAGACATTGAACCAAGCTGGTTGTCCTCGAGGTTGTTGGGCATGGTGCAGCCAACACCAGTGTGAAGCGAAACCTGGTTGTTGGTGACATCGTTGACACCCTCGAGGATGTCAATCTCTCCACCCTCGGGCCAGTTGGGGCCGTTCTGCCACCAAGCGGGCCAGGTGCCGCAGCCAGTAGGCATGTGGGCGGCATCGAGAATGACCATGCCGCCAGTCCAGATGCGGTTGCTGTGAATACGGACCGAGCTACGGCCACCCTGGACCTGCTGGGTGGTGTCGACCTTCATGATAGCCTGACCGTCGCCGTTGACGGAGATGAGACCCTGGCTACGAGCAGTGTTCGAGTCGACGTAGTTGACAGTGCCGTGGGTGGGGTCGGGCCAGCTCCAGAAGTTCCAGTACTTCGAGTCGAAGAAGCTCTCACCCGAAATGGTCTCGACGTGGTGCCAGGCCGAAGTGCTCTCAGGAGGCGATCCCGACGAGGTGGCCGAGGCGGGAGGAGGGGAAGCGTTGAGGTTGCTGCCAGTGTTGGGGTTCCAGCTTGACGACGAGTTCGACGCGGTGATCCAGTCACTGCTGCTGCTGCTGCTGCTGTCATCCGAGGACGAGGTTGCCGAGGGCGCGTCGGTGGAAGTCGTGCAGGGGCTCGACGCCTCACCATCGTGGTGGGCACGCTTGCGGCGCACAAGACGCTTGCTGTCCTGGCCACGAACGTGGACAAAGCCGTCCGAACGCTGGTGGTGGGCACGGGCGAGGGCCGGCCCCGCAGCAGCACGCTTGGCGAAGGGGAAGGCTGTGGCGACCTGCGCCAGCGAAGCCAGGATGGGGAGAAGAATGATGGCAGACTTCATGGTGTTGTAGGTGTGAGGTTGGTAGGAGAATGCGGTAACAGAGGACTGTGGGGGATGAGGATGTTGAGAGTTGGACAGCGACTAGCGCGTTTGTTCGACCTGCGAATGGGGTTGTCCTGTTGACTGACGCACAGCGCTCAGTTCTGTTGGAGGGGTGATTGTTGGTGCGAGGAGAGAGGGGCGAGCGTGTGCGCAAGGGGGTGGTGCAAACACGAGGTGAAAGTGTGGAATGGTGTGTGGAATGACAATGTGGGGTGTGGGGGAGAGAGGGCGAGAGGTCGCAGACCGGGAAAGATATCGTGTGTGAGGAGGCGGGCAGGAGTGATGGAAGGTGAGTTGGATACAAAGACAACGGTCGGGCGGTGATGGTGGTACAATCAGGCGGGGCGCCCAGAAAGAGTTTAAACCAAAAGCATATGCGGTGGCCGGTGCACGGGCGGGCGGAGGATGGTGCACAGGGCCCCGATGACGACGAATGGAAAGGTGGTGGAACGTGCGGGACAAAGGTTATCGTGTTGTCGGGACGGGCGGTGGGAAGCGGGGAGAGCCATTGTCAGCGCCATCAAACACATGATCGTCAATGACGGCAACGGCGCCGAGGGGAGCTTGATTGCCGCGTGCTGCGACGAGCGCCAGCCACCGTGTGTGTCACTGGAATGTGGACCACTTACGAGAAGAGTGGGGGGGAGGGAGAGAAGGAGAGTAGATGGAGATGAGAGAAGAGTAAAAAGAGGAAGGAAGGAGGATTGTGTGTGTGTGTGTGGGTGGGTGGGTGGGTGGGTGCGGTGCGGTGCGGCTGTGGGCTGTGGGCTGTGGGTTGCATTGTGTGGTGGTGGTCGCTTGGACCTGACATTGCGGTGGCTGCGTACGCTTCCGTCTACTGGCTGGCAGCCTGGCCGCCTGGCGGTGCGCGAGGAAAATAAAGCGCGCCAGGCGGCGTACCCTGAACTGAAACCGTGCTGGGCTGCTGGCGGCGTGCGCTCGCTGCGCGCCGCGCGCCGCCTTTCAGTTCAATATTGCGTGTCACTGTGCGGCCCTGAACAAGCCAATTTACACCACTCGGCCACCATGTCGGTACGCAGTACGACGCGCAGCACAAAAGTCACATTGGGACCAGAGCCCGAGGCACCCGGCAGCTTTGAAGGCAAGCATGCACAGCGCCCCCAGCTTCCAGTCGCAGCAGCAGAAACAGCTCACCGAAGAACACAGACGCACACAGGCGACCAGGCTGCGGCCATGACGACGACTAGCCCCCTGCAGCGACGAAAACAGCCACCGGCGGCGGGCATCCATCGGATGGGCCAACATCACAGTCTCAGGGCACTGCGCCAGGGACAAAACATGGACTTCATGAGCGCTCTGCGGCCAACATGCCAGTGTGCAGAGATGGCTGGACGGGTACTCTATCGCTGGTGGTTCCAGCAGCCTACACAGGTACCAGGTTTGCGGTGTCTGCGAGCAGTGGTGGGGTTGTGACTGTGTTCGCTGTGACGCATGTTCGTGGCGAGCAGCACCCAGCAATGTGTTGATACGACTCTGCCCGGCGACTAATCCGCCGCTATTCAAATCACCCCACCGCGTATTCAGGCAGTGTTGTATTTGGCCACATGCTGCGCCGGCCATAGTCTTGTCCGAGCAGGTAATGTAGCGGCGGGTCAGACTGGCCACCACTCGCTCAGCGCAGCCTAAGACATCACCCCATAACCGACCCCAGCTTCGCTCTCGGCATCCCCGCACTCGATGTTCCATTCTACTCGGCATGATGAGAAGAAGGCACCGGGCGCGCGGTTTGTGTCAGATGTCGCATGTGTCGACTACCTTCTCTCACCCCGCACTAGCCTCCCCTTGCTCCCCAGATAGCGCCGACCAGGTCACACACACGCCAGTTGCCATACATAGACATGGCAAGAGATCGCCGAGTGCCTCGTCTGTCTCGGGCGAGTACAGGTCTCAGTTCGGTCGGTCGGGTATGTCGCTCTCACATCGTCGGATCAGGCAGTGCGGAAGTAGTGAAGCAGTGACGGTGGTTGGCACGACGTGGCGGCCATCGCTTGTATGGCCACCACGGCCGCCACTGCCGTCGCCACGCGACTATCCCAATCGGCGCCCAACGTAATGCTTTGTTCCACATACACATACCTCAGCGACAGCTACACCCGATCCCACCATCGCCCGTTCCGAGGCCTGCAGACGAATGTGGCGAGCAGGGCTGGCCAAGGAGTCGGGTGGGAGTGGCCTTCGAGGAGTGGGTGTTGACGTCACGTGATGTTCCCCACGCGTGTATCACGCGAGAATACTCCCGTCACATTGCTACATTGCGGCGGCGGCGACGTTGCTGTGGAGCACACTTCCGGACCGTCGTCGTCGCCCGTCGCTGCTCAAGCGCGCGTAGCTGGCGGGTGGCCCCATGTGTCCTTGGCACTTTCAAGTGGCGTCGGCTACGTGCGCTCTAGACGAATACTGAATTTCCAACACAATCTAATCGCGAGTCAGCGTCGGACGGCGATACATCGGCGTGTGCATCGTTCTCCATCTCACTCTCACTCATTCTACACCCCCACCCACACCATGGCCCTCGACACCCCGCTGGCGGCCGACACGCCCATCGCGTCCCTCCCCGAGCGTCTTGTTATCGGCGTGCTGGCGCTGCAGGGCGCGTTCGCCGAGCACATCCACTACCTCGAGAGGTGGGTCGTTTGTTGTTTTCTTGGGGCAAGCTGACCCAGCAGCGTGAGGGTGAAGGGCCACACCGTGAGCGCCATTGCCGTGCGCACGCCCGAGGAGCTGGCCGTGAGTCGAGCCGAGCGCGCGGCGCGGCGTGTCGCCGCACCGCAGCCCGCTGACCGCGCTTACACCCCCAGACATGCCACGCGCTCGTCATCCCCGGCGGCGAGTCGACGGCCATCACGCGCGTGGCCGCGCGCACGGCCGGCCTCCTGCCCCTGCTGCAGGCGTTCGTTTCCGACCCGTCGCGGCCGGTGTACGGCACGTGCGCGGGCATGATCCTCATGGCGGACGCGGACGGCGTGGGCGGCGGTAAGCGCAAGGGCGACGGCGCGGCGTGGGGCGGTATGCGCGGGCTGCGGGTGTGGCGCAACCTGTACGGCGGTGAGTGCGGACCTGCATCATGGGGAAGAATGGCCGTCGAGGGAGATCGCCATCGCGGCCGACGACGGACGGCGGGACACACCACTGACGACCCCCCAGGCCAGCTCGAGTCGTTCGAGCAGGAGATCTCCATCCCGGCCCTCGCGCACCCCGAGCGGCCCTTCAACGCCATCTTCATCCGTGCGCCGGCAGTGCACTCGCTCGCGGCCGACGACATCGAGGTCATCGCCTCGCTGCCGGCCGAGCGCGTGCCGGCCCCCCCGCCGGCCGACTCGGCCCTCGGCGCGCCCGACGCCGACGCCACGCCCCACGTCATGCTCCGCCAGGGACGCAAGCTCGTCACTTCTTTCCACCCCGAGCTGAGCGGCGACGCGCGTGTGCATCAGTACTGGATTGAGAGCTGTGTCCTTGGCCGATAGGCCGGTCGACTCTTGGCCGCGACACTGGCCTGGATAACTCAGGCTCGTCACTCGCCCACCCCCCTCCGCTAGCATCTTGGGCCTCCGATCTGACTCACTCTGCACTCATACCATATCATATGTCCTGCCCCACGCCACCCTACATGTCTAGAATGATGCATAGAGCGTGCGTGCGTAGGTATGATGGGATATGTAAACTACAGCATTAAACACCAATGGCCAGAGTGTGGCCCACTGTGGCCACCACAATCGGCACTTGAAACTAATCGTCCAAAAAAAAGTCTACTCGATCCACGGGTGCAGAGCATCAGGCAGCGCGCGGCACGTGCGCGACCTCTCGAGCTCGAGCGCATACAGCAGGCTCTCGCGAGACGCCGATGGCCGCCCCTGCTTGTCGCATACCGTGCCAAGCGTGTACCACGCTTCCGCCACGTCCCATCCGCGGTCCTGCGTCAGCTGCGACAGCAGCGAGTGGGCAAGATCAACGTCGCCCTGTCCGAGGTACAGGCGCGCGAGCAGCACCACCGCAGGCGGGTGGTCGGGGCGGAGCAACAGCGACTTTGTGAACGCAGCGAGCGCCTGCGACGGCTTGCCGTCCTGGTCCACATGGCCGCATGCCTGGTGGAACATGCCCAGCTGGACCCAGACATTGGGGTTCTCGGGCGAGATCGTCTCGGCCTCCTCGATCGCAACCAACGCCTGTTCAGGCTTTCCGGCGCGACGGAAAGTTGCCGCAGACATGAGCCACAGGTCGGAGAGAATACGTGCCTCCGTTGGCGAACGCGGCGTGACGTTCTTGGCCGGAGGCGGAGGTGGTGGAGCAATAGGGCGGGCGCCACGGAAGTGTGAATGAACCGCAGTCGGGGCGATCGACATGGCAACTGTCGAAGCAGATGGCGTTCGTGCACGGGGCGTCGGCTGCAATGCCAGGCCTGAAATGTCAGCCACAGCCACCAGACAAAAGACGTCGCCGCTACTCACTCGGCGTGCTCGCCGCCCGCAATGTCTCCGAACGATCATCCGATCGGCCGCTGCCGCTGCGCACCACTGATGGCACGTGCAGGTGCTTGTTGAGCAGACTCCTCCTGTGCGAGAGCATCGCACGGCGTGGTCCGAGTCTCCGATTGCCATCATCCACCGAGAGGTCAGAGTAGTCGCTCTGCTTGCGAGGAGCGCCGCCTGAGGAAGTGGTGGAAGTAGGCGGACCAGTAATGGTGCCCGCAGTGCTGGCCGCGCCACTGACAGTCGAGGCGTCTTGCGTAGAGGTTGGCGCGGGCGAAGGTGGCGACACGTGCACATCAGCGATCGGCGTAAACACGTAGCTTCCTCCCAGGTCGTTCCCCACGACGCTGCTGTCACTTGCGCGGCCCGAGGCCAGTCTGCCCGTCACTCTGGTGGAGAACGTATCTGATCGCTTGCGAGTGGTGTTCCCAGAACGCTCCGCCTCGGAGCGCTGAGAAAAGAAGCTGAACAGCTGGGTCTGGCGCTCAAGCGCAACGTCTGGGCCATACAGCTTCTCGGCGATTACATTCAGCGTCATGCGGAGCTGAATCACGGCTTCCAGCCTCTGCGCCTTGTCCACTCGTGCTGCTCGTGTCGGTGGAACCGCAGAGTTCTCACCCGAAGAAAGAAGAAGAGGTCGTGCGCTGTTCGCCTCAGGATCACTCTCCAGCTCATCCGTTGTGTCGTCCGATTCCCAGAGAGCAACGCCAGTCTCGCCAGCCTTCTCCGCTCCCTTCCAGTTGTTGGCTGCCGTGAGGAGGAGTGTCAGAAGGTGCCAGCTGCGAACGTTGTGAGGGTCCAGCTCAAGCGAGGTACGAATGGCCTCGGTGGCCGGGGCAATCTCGCGAGCAATGGCGTGGCCATAGGCAAGGTGGAAGTATGCGCTCGCCGACGAAGGATCAAGAGCTACAGCAGCGCGAAGGTGGCTGAGTGCCTGCACCTGGAACAACGGGCGCTCTTGGCGAGTAGCCACTGCAGTCAGTAAACGTCTGGCATTGGTTGACTCACCATTCGTCGCCATCGTAATGCGGATAATGCCCTTGGCCTCTTCCACTTTGGCGGTAAGATGCGGCGGGACCTCACTCAATCTGACAACATCACCGGCCAAGCTGATGTAGCGCCAAGCTTCCGACGCCTTGTCAAGATCCACCAGTAGCAGGCGTGAGCCGACCAGCAACGCTGATACAAAGTCCGAGTCAGAATCAAAGTCCCCGTGGTGAGGATCCTCGGGCTCGGCGGGCTCGGCGGGCTCGGCATCCGAGTCGCGCTCGAGGCCGTTCTTTGAGATCTCCTCCGCTGCCGCGTCGTCGGGGTTGAGTGAGAGCTCGAGGGCCGACTCGGGGTACTTCGCTTGACGGGCCTTGAGCACAAGGCTGACGTAGAGCTCGAACGTCCTGCGGGCGTCCGCGATGTCACCGGCAGCGACCTGAAGTCGGGTGAGGTGCCGCAGGACCGCCTGCGAGTGGAACGTGACCGTCGTCGCCCACCACAGCGTGTTGATCACCTCGCGTGTGAGCGGAGGAGAGATAGTAGCGAAGGCTGCAGCCTGGTTGACAAACGCAACGACAGGGTAGTTGACCTGGCCGGCAAGTGGGAAAGAGGTAGACTCAGCCAAGGACTTTTGGCCAGCTGCCAAAGCCTCGGCGACCTCGGCTCTCCACGTAGCGCGGGGCTGCCGTGATGGCGCACCGCCGTTCAGAAGGTAGCGGTCGACAGGAGGTGTGCCAGTTGCAGGATATGACGACTGGAGCGCCGAGAGGTACAGCGAGAGCATACGGTGGCGCTGGTTGACTCGGAACGAAGGTGGCCAGCTGGCGGCCAGGGCGTTGTACGTGCGCAGGATGCGGAGCGTAGAAGCCCAATCGGTGCCCCGTCCTGAGATGACAGTCGCGCGGGCGAGTGCCGTCGAGACGTGGCGCAGGACTTCGCGCTGGCTCTCAAATGGAGCGGGTGACGATCGCGTCGTGTTCGGCGCCACCAGGTAGGAAGGGTACGCCAGTGGCGAGGCAGAGAGTTTGTCGATAAGAGCCGCGGCCTCAAGGTAGGCTGTCAGCGCGCTTGCCGAGTCTGGCCGAGAGCCAAGCTCGTACGCCATACCCTGGAGCGTCCTTGCGCGGATACGCTCCGTGATGGCGGCGTCGCCTGGGACGACGCCAATGGTCGGATCTGACGACCAGTCGAAGGCCTCGTACGCCGCGAGCGCGAGGTCAAACTCGCCGAGAGCGTGGTGCTGGTACGCGATCGCCAGAGCTGATGAGATGGCCTCGTCGCGGCTGAGCGTTGCCGACTGCAGCACGCGCAGACTCTCGCGCAGCTCGTCGCCTTTTGACGACTCGAGGGCGCGTCCCCACGACGCGTCGACCGCCCAGGCGCCGGCGCTGGTCCCGTCCTCGCCGTCGTAGGCGGCCGCGCGGCGCTGTCCAGCCGACGCGGGCGCCGCCGCCGCTGCCGAAGCATGAGATGTTATTGGGGGCTGAGCAGCCTCAAAGGACGATCGGCCTGGAGCGTGCGTGGGGTGCGCAACATGGATGTACGACGAGGCCGATCCGGATGCGACCGTCTCTAGCCCGTCGCCCGACGAGGCCGAGGAAGCAAGATGTGCGGGGGAGGGAACGGCGACGTGGTGAGCCGGCGATAGTTCGAGGAGCGACACGTTCCTAATGGCGTTGACAACGTTTGGGTCTGTGATGGGTGCGACTGTCAGCGTTGCGCTCGCGATCGCGGGGAACGGGCGCGCCATGCTAGCACTCACTTCCACCAGTGTGCTTTGCCCACTTGCGAATGAGTTCGGGCCAAGACAGCAGGCTGCCGTTTGGTTCGGTGCCCGGGTTGGCGTCTGTCCAGGCTCCCCGAACGAGGGCGGCGCCAAGGCTCGCGCGGTAGTGAGTCGCCTTTGGGCTGGGCTGCGCAGACATTGCGAGCGAGCGAGCGGGCGAGCGATGGGGGAGGGGAGGGGGGATGGAGGGAGGGGCTTGCCTCTTGTTGGAGATGTGGGGGGAAGAGCAAGACGGTGTTGTGTGTCAATGGCCAGGACTTATGGCGAGATGAAGTGTGGTGGTGTGGCTTGCTGGATGCGTCGCCGAACACCCACACCCACCACCACACACACGCCCACGCCGGTGGTGACGACGCTACGCAAGGCGGAAATCGGTCACCGAGTTGGGTTACGTAACGGCGATCGCACACCCACCCCACGTGGAATGACTTAATCCATCCCCCCATTCCCAGATATCCTGTTGCCGGTCCGAATCGAGATTGTTTCGAGTCGGTCCAGGCAAAAGGCTGAGGCGGGTGAGACGGGCGGCTCGAGCGACCCGACAGCGACCACGATAAAGATCGGCAGACAATCTTGCGTTTGCAAGTCCACAGACACGCAAAATGACCTCGTGAGTATGGCCCAAAAGATACTGGCGTGCGTCTTCCCCCGCTGACACCCCCGCCAGAAAGCCAGTACCCGTGCCGACAAGGAACAACCTCCTCGCGAGCCCCAATGCCGACCTGGTGCCATTGGCAAAGTCGCCGCCTAACCAGACCTCGACGATCGAGTACGCGTCGTCGGCGCCGTTCCCGCCTTCGTCGTCCAAGCATGCGCAGGACGGCACAGAAGACGAGACGGTCCCGGACCACCTGTATGCCAAGCTGCCCAAGCAGTACCTCGAGAAGGGCGCCAACGGCCAGGATGTCCCCGACTACCTGCGCATGATCCTGACCTGTGAGCGGCCAGCTCTGCGAGCGCAAGCACAACAGAGCACAGCTAACGCGCCACAGCAAAGGTCTACTCGGCCCCGCTCAACCTCCAGGAGACGCCCTTGACGTACGCGGCCAACCTGTCCAAGCGGTTGGGCTGCGAGATCTGGCTCAAGCGAGAGGACCTGCAGCCCGTCTTCTCGTTCAAGATCCGCGGCGCGTACAACATGATGGCGAGCTTGACCGAGGAGGAGAAGAAGAAGGGTGTCATCACCTGCAGTGCTGGCAACCACGCGCAGGGCGTCGCGCTGTCGGGCAAGGCGCTCGGCATCGAGTCGACCGTCGTCATGCCATTGGCGACGCCGAGTATCAAGGTGAACAACGTCCGCCGGTTGGGCGGCAATGCCGTGCTCCACGGCCAGGACTTTGACGCCGCCAAGGCCGAGTGCCTCCGCCGCGCCAAGGAGGACGGCCTGACCTTCATCCCGCCGTACGACGACCCGTACGTCGTCGCGGGCCAGGGCACGATCGGCATGGAGATCTGTAGGCAGGTCGCCGACCCCAACAGCCTCGACGGCGTGTTTTGCGCCATTGGCGGCGGCGGTCTTGTTGCTGGCATCGCCGCGTACCTCAAGCGCGTAACCGGCCCCGAGACGCAGGTGTTTGGCGTCGAGACGGTGGACGGCGACGCCATGGACCGCTCCCTCAAGGCCGGCAAGCGCGTGCTCCTCGACGAAGTCGGACCCTTCGCCGACGGCACCGCTGTCCGCCTCGTCGGCGAGGAGCCCTTCCGCGTGTGCAAGGAGCTCATTGACGGCGTCGTCATTGTCGACAACGACGAGATCTGTGCCGGCATCAAGGACGTCTTCGAGGGTGGGTTACCAATCGTTAATTTCCGCTGACCCGCCAGAGACCCGCTCCGTCCCCGAGCCGTCGGGCGCGCTCGCGCTCGCAGGCCTCAAGGCGCACATTATGCGCAACGGCCTGCAGGGCAGCGGCAAGAAGTTTGTCGCCATCGTGTCGGGCGGCAACATGAACTTTGGGCGGCTGCGCTTTGTCGCCGAGCGCGCCGAGATCGGCGAGCGCCGCGAGGTGCTCATGTCGTTCCAGGTGCCCGAACGCCCGGGCTCGTTCGTCAAGCTGCACAACTACCTCAACCCGCGTGCCGTCACCGAGTTCTCGTACCGCTACTCGCCCGGCCTGCGCGGCCACATCATCTGCTCGTTCTATCTCAAGGCGAGCTCGAGTTCGGCGTCGGGCCCGTCCCACGCCGAGC
Source organism: Vanrija humicola (assembly GCA_008065275.1). Classification (NCBI taxonomy): domain Eukaryota; kingdom Fungi; phylum Basidiomycota; class Tremellomycetes; order Trichosporonales; family Trichosporonaceae; genus Vanrija; species Vanrija humicola. The sequence goes on from QKWK01000012.1 coordinate 206,943, forward strand.
GCCAGAAGGAGGTCGACACCATCATCTCCGACCTCGGCGGCATGGGCATCGAGGCCCGCGACTTGACCGACAACGAGTTTGCAAAGTCGCACGTCAGGCATCTCGTCGGCGGCCGCGCGAATGTCGAGCACGAGAGAGTCTTCCGCTTTGGTGAGTGGTTGGGATGCGCCCCGTGATGAGACCAACCACTGACGACCACAGCCTTCCCCGAGCGTCCCGGTGCCCTCGCCCGCTTCCTCGCCAGCCTCAAGCCAGACTGGAACATCTCGCTCTTCCACTACCGTAACCACGGCGCCGACGTCGGCAAGGTCCTCGTCGGCCTCCAGGTCCCGCCCGGCTCGGAGGGCGCGCTCTCCGAGTTCCTCGAGCAGCTCGGCTACCCCTGGGTCGAGGAGACGGACAACATTGCCTACCAGTACTTTATGTGCCCTGGCGCGGCCGCCAGCGGTGCCGCCACGCCCACCTCTGCTTAGGGGCAGTAAAGAGGCGATAAAAACGGGCCGACCAGGCAGCAACGCCTCGCCGTCCCGAGGTAGATCTATATTTTGTAGTCGTCATGAGTCGTGATACTCAGCATGCACATCTGCACAGAAGCCAACCCAGCAGCACGTATCGTACATGGTGCAAATGTGTAACTAACTTGATGAATGGACCACAAGCCCAAACATCCTATAATCTATACCACTAACTTGGTCTTGCTCATCCTTGATGCTAGCCGCCTCTTGCTACATCACCAACCTTAGCCCTTAGCACATCGCACACCCTACACTCATGATCGCTTACTCCGTCCCCCCGAGCTTCATCAACGCCTTCAGCGCCTTGGCAACGCCAAAGCTTGCACTTGCAATGCCCTGTCGCAGCTGCTTGTCAAAGCCACCCGCGCGAGCTGCCGACTGTTGCGCTTCGCTCAGGCGATCCGTGTTGCCTACTAAATCAGCGAGCAAGGGGTCGCCCTGAGGCCGCAGGTGGTTGGGCAGAGCCGAACTGGAGACGCCAACAATCGACGACGAGATGGCGATGACCTCTGACAGGTGCTCGTTGAGCGCAGGGCCCTGGCCGCCCGTTCTGATCGCCGCGAGAAGGTTCTGAATCGCGTTCACCAACGCCGAGGACTGTGTGTTGAGGTAGGGCTAAAACAGTGTGAGCGGTGAGCGCGGAGTAAGATTCAACGTACCTTGAGATCATCCCACTCCCTGCTGTCGGCACTGCCCTTCTCTTCATATCGCCCGTATGCCTGGTCAAACGATGTGGTGTGGGGTCCAGCTGATGGGAGGCCACCCAAGCTGCCGGCAGATGCGAGCGAGAGGCCGCGCATATGTCCCTCATAGTCGCTTGCCTTGCTGCTGCTGATACTGCCCTGCAACGCGCTGGTGTGCGTCTTGGGCGAGGTCGACGTCGTGTTGATCGCTGGCACCGGCACGGGTGGGCCGTTGCGCTGGGCAGGTGGTGGAATCGCGAAGGGGTCGTTGCGTGGTTCGACAAGGCGCCTGGTGGGTCCACCGCTGTACTCGCTGGCACTTGCCACGCTCGCAGTCGAGCCCTTGCGCTCCAAGTCAAACGAGTCGGAGCGCTGAGCGGTCGACGTGACAGACTGGAACGAGTTGATGCGGAATGAAGGGTTGAGCGAATGGTCGTACGAGCTAGGTGGCGGGGCAGCAGCCAGATTGGCACGAGGCGGAGACATGGTCGCCGCAGGCGCCGGATAGTTGTCAGCGGGGCGGTAAGGGCCAGAGTTCTGGCGATCATCACGGCCAGAGGTGACATGGGCATCACGCAGCTCCTCTTCTGAGCCGGCTGGCCGCTTGACCAAAGGCGCGGTGTCATCGTCCTCGCTATCCCCGTTCTCTGGCGTTGGGTTGCTGTAGACAGAGTTGCTTCTCTTGACCATGTCGCCAATGCTCATGCTGCCGCGTGTGGCGAGAATCTCGCGCATCGATCCCGTGCGACGAATCTTGAGGAGCTTGATGATCTCGACCACATTGGCACTCAGGTGTCCAGCAGCGGCGTCGATGAGCGAGACCGGCGACAAGCCCGAGGCCATTGCGTGGTTGCGAGCCGCCGACATTAAGCCCGATAGACGAGCTGTGCTCTCATACTTGAGCGACTCGAGGCGGTTGACGTCGACATCCAGGTTGGGGCTCTCTTCAAACTTCTTGACGTCCTCGCCGACGTTTGTGACAGCCTCGACCACGGCCTTCATGGCGGGAAGGACGCCAGAGGGGTGCGATGAGCGGGCAGCTGTAAGCATGCCATCGATTGCGGTTTGGAACGCCGAGACGTGGGCATCGGCAATGTTGCCGTCTGGCGATGCTGGCAAGTGGTCGTTCGTGAGGGGCTGAGAGACGAACATGGTCGACGTCGCCTTGAGGTTACGCAACTCGATGCGGACGGCGTTGAACTGCTTCTTGTAGTCTGCCAATCTAGCTTCAAGCTTCTCCCGGGTCTCCTGTTCGCGCTCACGCTCGTTGACGAGCTTGTCGTATCGGTCCGACTGCTCTTGCAGCTCCTGAACCAGCGAGCGCATTTCAGACTGCAGTTCAGCGACGAGAGCACTGTCTGCGCCGCCAGCACCACCGCCCGGCGATGTCCTGACATCGGTCGTCGTGCGGTGAGCATACTCCTCCTCAAGCCGGCGAAGCTCGTCCTCGAGTCCTTCGCAACGTTCACGCCACTGGCTGATCTCCTCCTGGGCTTGGCGAGTGGTCTGGTCTCCCTGAGACCTGACAGCGTTGGCGCCATCACGTGCAACGTCGAGTTCGTTCTGGATGGAGCGAAGGGACGATGCGTGGGTAGTTGCACGCTCCTTGAGGCCGCGGACCTCGTCCTCCAGATCCCGGCGACGTTCCCGCTCGCCTCCCAATTCACGGTTGACCTCGTCGCGCTCGGTCTCGGCGATCTGCAGCCGCCTCTCGAGCCCAGCAATGCGGAGCTCGTAGTCGGCGCGAACCTTCTGCTCGTGGTCTTCCCAACCGTTTGGCGACGTGAGTCCGGCTCCCTTGCCACGCACAGAGGTCATGTTGGATGCGAAAGACATGCGGTCGAGGTATTGCGACTGCGACTCGTCGGTCACCGGCGACATGAGACGTTCGCGAGGCGGAGACGTAGCTGAGGAGTCGACCTTGTCGCTCTCGAAAGACTCGTCTGAACGCTCACGCAGTCCACTTGGACCGACGCCGTTGATGTTGCGAGCACCCGACACGTCGACTTCCTGGCTGTCGCGCGCATACGGAACCTGAATCTCCTCCTCGTGCAGTCGGCTCTTGTTGGGGACCACAATGTCGTTGGTCGCAGCAGTCAGGTTGGCGAGTTGATCGCGAGACCCGTTTGTCACCAGCCCGCCACCGCCGCCGCCGACACCACCGCTGTGGCTGCTGCCCATTGACGATCCTGCTCGGTGGTGCCCCGGCCGTTGGGGGACACTGTCGCTTGAGACATTCCTCAAGCTACCGCCGGACGGGTTAGTCCGGTGTCCTTGCTGAAGGGGCACAGGCCCAGGCGCTGGGGGTTCGTCGTACTGGGCGTTCTCGGGTGGGCCATTCTGGTTACCACCTTCCTCGGCTTCAAACTCTGGGTAGCGACGCCGCAGCTCGAAGAAGACGTCTGATGCTAAGTCTTTGAACCGATTCTTGGGCAGCGTCGCGAGCTTTTGTCTTGCCTGGTTACGCTTGGGGTGGAAGTCGTCGCGAACGGGGAGGAACGGAAGAATCTCTGCAGAGGGAGGATCGATCAGCATGGGCAAGTTTGCCGTCTCGCCGCAACGTACCCTGCCCATCTGGGCTGCCGTTCTCATAGTTGAGACGACGCATGAGCTCGTCGTAGACGTCGGTGCTGAGCTCGAGGAACTGAAGGCGCGTCAAGCGCGTCAGCTTCTCGCGAGCGCTTGCGCGCGCTGTTGGTGACTCTGGACAGTGTCAGCCGCTGCTCCGTAGCTCCGCGATTGTACTTGCCCTTCGCTGCCCATGCCGAGAGGAAGTCTGTCAACGCGCGCCAGTGCTCGCGGGCCGTCTCCTTGGTGTCCTTCTTGCGCAGCGAGCCTTGGGCACCAGCCGGTCCAGTTCGCTGCTGCATCAGCGGCTGTTTAGGGCCGGGGCCGCCCATTGGCGTGCCGGGTTGGCTGTTCATGGCATGCAAGTTTGGCGACGAGCCCGACGACGGCATGCGCATGTATCCCGGGCGAGGGGCACCGCTGGCACCTCCTTGTTGTCCAGGAAGCGGGATGGCATTCTTCCCCGGCGAGGCCATGTAGCCCGGAAAGTTGTGGGCGGGAGCGCCGGCCTGGGGAGCCGCCGCGCCGAAGCGGGTGGCCATGGCCGTGAGAGAGGTGACGCGGTGGTGGGGTTAGGGGTGGGCGAGAGGGATGGTAACGAGCAGGGACTGCCGGGGACTGAGCTGTGGGGTGCGTCTGCTGCTGTGGTTGGCGAGCCAGTGGGCAGATGCGAGTTGCGACTAAGTGTGAGTTGTGGTCGGGGTGGTGCGTGTGCGTGTGGATAGCGGTCGTCAAGAGGCGTCGAGGCGTCGAGGCGTTGACGAGGTGGCTCGGGTCGTGTGGTGGTTGTGGGTGGTGGTGGTTTGTGATTTGTGTGGTGGACGGCCAGGTACGATTAGTTTGAACGCGTCGGCGCGGCGAATGTGGGTGTGTCGGCCAGTAGAGTCGACGGCGGTTGCCTCGTTGTTGTGTACAAGGCAAGGCGGCGCGGCGCGGCGGCGTGAGGCGAGAGCGCGATGGGAGATGGAGGTTGGCACGCCGAGGACGGGAGGAAGGAGAGGGAGGGAGATGGTCACGATGGCCAGAGGATAGGAGTACGCATGTCCGCGCCGTCCGCGCTGCACACAGTCTTGTTGACTGAAATCGACGTGCACACTAACACCAATGGCACTAGCGGGACTATTTTCTGCTTACCTCGTGCCTCACTGGCAATCCTAACAATCCTAACAGGGTTTGTGCTGTCCCTATTCGCAGCAAACCCTTTGCTACAAGCACACCAACCAAGACAAACAACAACGCCGGGGGTGCGACGGGGACCGCGAGCAGAGCAACAGTCTTGAACACAGGCATGGATGCAAGAGACCGCCAGCTAGACATGGACACACTGGCCGGCCCGCCCAGAGGCCAATGCGACGCACCCCCCGCCCTCGCTATTTTCCGAGCTCAGCTCGTGCCACCACCCAGGCGCGCTTGACCATCTGCAGCAACAACAACAGGCACAAGACCGGACCCCACCGACATGAAACGGCGCGTCCCCTAGCCACGAGCTCCTCTGATGGGTCGCGTCGCCCATGTTTGTGCTCCAACATCTTGTCAGTGTGTACATCGACCCCTGGTGTAGGAAGCGCGTGCAGACTGTTCTGGACCGATGCGATGGCTCGGCGCGGTGCGACGCGGCGCTGCCAACCTGGCTGGCGGGCTTGCCTCACCGCCAAGCAAGTCGTCAACTGTCTGTCAGGCGTGCGCCACATGGTGGGTGCAGTGCGCGTACAGTGTACATTGTGGCACTGTGCAGTGCTTGCCACAGCCGTGCCGCAGCTACATATCTCGCCGTCCCGCGCGTCTCGATGCGCGTGCCACGCCATTCTGCGCTCTGACTTCCCCTCCTCAGCCGTAGATCTCGGCGTCGAGCCCCGCGCCGCCGCTCCACCCCTCTCCGGGCCCGAACAGCCCCTTCCACGTCGAAGGCTCGGTGATGCGCGTCTCTGAGCTGTCAGCGTCGCACAACCACAGCACGCACCGATTCCAAGCACGCCCAGCGCGACGGCCGCGAGCGCGTGCGCGTCGCCCCGGTTGTCGCCCTCCACAACCCACGCGGACACCGCGCCCGAGGGCACGTCGGCGACCGCGGACAGGATGCGGCGCGTCAGACCGGCGCCCGGAAGGAAAGGCGGGTACGCTGTCGTCTCCTTCTGCTGTTCGCGGCCGCTGCTCTCGAGCGTGAGCTTGAGCGCTGGCAGCTGCGCCAGGCGGCCGAGGGCGGGGTGCGCGCCGGGTGACGGGGGCACGACGGCCTGGTGTGGTGTCCTGCAGCGTTAGCGTCGCTCGCCGTCATGGTACCTACAGGAGCTGCGCGTCGTCCTGGTTGGCGGCGTCGAGCGAGGTCAGCACGAGGGTGAGGTCGACGCCGTAGTTGTGCGCCAGGGCAGAGATGAGCTCGACGTGCGCGTCCTTCTTGGCCTGGCGGGTTAGCGTCGTAGAGGCGTCGGTGACCCACCTTGAGCGTCGGCGCACGCTGGAGGAGCACGAAGACGTCCTGTCCTGCCGCGCCGTACACTGCGGCGTCAGCTGAGCACGATGAGCTCTCGACCGCACGACTCACACTCAAGACCGCCGGTCACGAGCCCGTCCTCTCCCTGCCCGGCGAACGGCGCCGTCGTGTCCCCCTTGCCGAGGAACGCGACGCGCCGCAGCCCAAGCGAGGACACGATGAGGTCCGCAGCCAGCTGGGGGACGTTGCCGAGCGAGACAGACGGCTGGGGCGGGTCAGCGGCGCGGAGAAGAAGCACAACGCACGACGAGCAGCGCCGCGCCCTTGAGCTGCGCGATGTCGAAGCCAGAGACGGGGTAAAGCGGGCCTGTGGGGGCTGGCATTGTGCGTGGGGAGTGGTGGGCGAGGACGAGCTCGCGCAAGAGGTTGTTATTGCGCGCCGACAATGACGCAGCGATAGATGACTTTTGGGAGGACTTGTCAGCGTGCCACGTGGTTGTGGCGGAGGCGTCGAGGCGTCGGGGTCGCGCTTGATATGATCATGGCGATAGATATCATGGCAGAGGTCTGCTTGTTGCTGCCCCATCAAGCATTGGCCTTGGATAGATTAAGCAGGAGATGCAACACCCAGCTGGCTGTGGAGATGGTAGCCTTCAGACACCCGGCTAGCTATCAAGGAGGTAGCCCTCAAGCCTCGCAGCCAGTTATTAAGAACGAGACAATCACGGTGAGATTCGTCTACTAGCAAGCGCCGGCCCCCTGGCCTTGAATGGACAAACAAAGATGCATCGGAGAGCGCATGAAGGCATCACACACTCAGCTAGCTACGAAGAAAGGTTTAATCTCTGCGAGATTGCGAGATTCAGAAAACAAATGCGTATTTCACTTCAGGGTAGCAGTTGAGGCTAGCCCGTATCTGTCGTACTAAGGCGACTAGAAAAGGGGGTCGTAGTACCAACAACAGACGGCCATGGCGACAAACGTGCACATGAGGACAAAGCCCTCGAGGTAGTTTGTACGGCCGTCCGAGATGGCAAAGTTGACCAGGACGACAGCGATGACGAGACAGATAGTCTCGAACGTGTCGAAGAGCAGGCTCATGGGTTGGCCGATAGCCCAGCCGATAAGCACCAAGATGGGGAGTAAACAGAGCGAGACCTGGACACTGGAGCCGACGGCGATCGACAGCGAGAGGTTGAGGCGATCCTTGAGCGAGACGGTGACGGCAGTGATGTGCTCGACCGAGTTACCGACTACGGGAATGATAATGAGACCGACAAACTCGCGCGAGACGTTGGTCCGCTCCGTCAGGCCGTCGATTGAGTGAACGAGACACTCGGCAGTGAGACCCGCAAGGCCGGTACACGTCGCGAGGGCGGCGATGGCGAACCACAGCTTGGCACGGGGCTTGGCGTGCGGGACGACTCGGCGGGGGTTGTGCGGCGCCATGGCGACGGCACGCTCCTCGTCGTGCGACGAGAGCGAGCCCGAACGCTCGCTCTCGGCGCGGCGCTCGCGGTAACGCAGATCCGCGCCGGCTGGCTGGAGGTTGCTCGAGGCCGAGTTGGCACGCGAGCGGCCCGCGCCGGCCGGGTCGGGCAGGAGCATGTGGGCGTTGGGGGTGTGCTCGTCGGCGTCGGTAGTGAAGCGACGGGGAGGGGTCGTGGGCGTATGGGGGCGCGGGGACGACATGCTAACGCGAATGTCGTCCTTGCTCTCGTTGTTGCTGAGAACCGTGTGCAGCGAGGGCACCCAGTGGGGCTTGGGGAAGACGTGGGTCGTCGAGGGCGGCGGCAGAGAGTCGTGGGGCTCGCGCGAGACCTTGAAGAGATACGCGTGCGTCCAGAGTTGGAAGGTGAGGTACATTCCATAGACTGCGAGGAGGATGAAGCTCAGGCCGCGGGACATGGCGAGGATCTTGGCCTGCTCGCGGGGGTCCATGTCGCCGAGGCCACGGAGGGTGGGCGACGACGGGGTCGGGGGCGGAGTGCCGGCTGCGGCGGATTTGGTCGACGGCCATGCGAGGTGGTACGCCTCGGGTAGGAGCACGGCGGCGATACTGATACCGAGGAGCGAGATGTGCGTCTGCGCACCGACGACGGCGTACAGCTGCTCGTGGAAGCGGAGACCACCGGCAAAGTACGCCATGCCGAGGACAAGCAGGATGTTGGACAGGATCGAGCCAGCCATGGAGGCCTGCACAATGTCCAGGTCACCCTTGACGAGGGCGAGGATGGCGATGAGGAGCTCGACGGCGTTACCGAAGGTTGCGTTGAGCAGACCGCCCCAGGCGTCTCCTGCGCGGATGGCCAGTTCCTCGGTTCTGGGGATGTTAGTGGGTCTGCAGCGTGGGGGGATGAAACGCGTCGCCACCGACAACGCCACACTCACGCGAAACCAAGGCCGCCGGCCAAAGGCACGATCGCCAGCAGACTAATCACGAACGTGACGACCGGGTTCTGGTGCGTAAAGTAGAGAGCCCAGGCGACCGGAAGGATGGCAGGTAGGATGACCATGACGGGCACGGAGCGGATCATGTTCTGGGTGTGTCAGCGGGGTGTCACCTAGCGCGTCGTGCGTCACATCCACGCCACTCACCTTGAGGCTGCCCCAGTACGTGGGCTCTTCCCAGTCGTCGCCATAGGCATGGTTGACGTGCTTGGTGCTGCTGCTGTCGGAGTAGGGGGTTTTATCGTTGTTCATGTCGACCGTCGGGCGCGTTATGATGGGCGGCGCCGGCGTCTGAGGCGCCGGAGCGGCGGCAGTGGCGCGCTCACGCGCGCCATCGTGTGGTTGATCAGAGTTTGAGCCATCTATACAGCTTCGTATATCGGGCTCGGGCTCGGCGTCGGTGATGAGGACAGTATTGGCCATGCGTGGTCGTATGATGGGTGATTGAGAGATACGGTGGGAGCGTGTGGGTTAATGAGGCTGGGGGGGGGGGTGGGGGCCAGAGGGGGGGGGGCGTTGTAAGCGATGCTGCGACGCTGTGGGCATGTGGGTTAGCCGGGCCTGACGTCGTCTGACTGTACTGGCGCCACGGCCTAATGCGAGGGCGGCGAGAACGGCGGACGGCACGAGCGGCACGAGACGAGAGCCCCGCGGCACGATAGTGCTAGAAGCGTGACCGGTGGCGACAATGGTGACGGCTGTGACGGCTTGATACGCTGCACAGCATCAACGTGCGTGGACGCGTCAGCGGCACAGGACGAGCATGACGAGTGCCAAGACCATCTCGCTTCCATGCGGGCGCAGGGCGTGCCAAGGTGGGCGCTTGTTTGGTCCCTCCGTTTAAAGGGGGCCGGTGAGCGGCGTCGGTCGTGTGAGTGGGCTTGCTCCACTGTATGCACCACATGCACCACAACACACAGAATCACGTGAGCTGGATATCTGAAATGCGTATGCGCGCTAGTGTCTATTGCGCTAGCTTCATTAGGGGAGCCTGGGTGGGAGCCTGGGTGCGCTCCATGTGGGCACTGTCTCGGAGCCAGCTGCTCTCCACCCCACACGTAATCGAGCCTCGACTGCGCCCGTAGCCCCACAATTGCATTGCTCCCTTCCTACTGATACTACAACCGCTGCCTTGCTTTACTGCTTTCCTAATCCCTCGACGTCACACGCATCACTGATCGTTGCTAATGCTCCCTGCTCCACGCTCCACCACCGCCACTGCCCACTGGCCACGTGGCACTGCCACGTGGCATCCAGGGTCCCAATGTGGCACTCCCCTCACACCTTCTCCACCCGCGTCTCGATGCCCTTGAGGTCGTCCGACGACCCGTTTGCACTCGAACGACCGTCGTTGCAGATCATGTGGATGAGCTGCTCGACGTTTTGCGCGTCCTCGACGCTCGAGTGCGAGTGGAACAGCCGGTCCATCTCCTCGAGCGTGACTCCCTTCGTCTCGGGGACGCAGAAGTACACCCACACTTGCGCGAGCGTCGCGACGCTCGCGAAGAGCAGGAACGTTCCATAGCCGATCTTGTCGAGCATCACAGGCGTTACCACACCAATGATAAACGTTCCAAACCAATTTGTGCTGCGATAAGGTCAGTAGAAGAAGAGGAAGAAGAAGAGAGGGAAGTGGCAGAAAGAACGAAGAAAATGGCCGAAAAATCGAGCAAAATCGGATAAAAATGAGGAAGTTGGCAGGAAAAGAGTGAAAAAGGCGGGAGAATAGACTTCTCCGACTCACCATGTGGTAAGAGCAACACCCTTGGCACGGCGGGCCGACGAGTGGACCTCGGCGGGGAGAGCCCAGGGGATAGGGCCCCAACCGCAGCCGTAGACGAGAATGTAGATGTAGACGAAGGCAACGGCGACGTGAGCGGCCATCTTGTTGCCTGGCCAGTCGTTAGAGAAGCGGGCAACCAGCGCGCCGACGATGTACTGTGAAATCGCCATCCCAATGCCCGAGAGGAGGAGAGGGGGCTTGCGGCCGACCTTGTCGAGGTAGAAGATAGGAAGGGCGATGGCGAGAAGCTGGGTCAGGTTGATGGCGCCAGAGAGGGTGAGCTGCGTCTCGTAGTCCATGCCAAGTAATCCGAAGAGCAGGGGCGTGTAGAGGAGAATCCTGGGCGTGTCAGCCGCCACATTTCTTGAGCTTGCTCCGTTTTTCCTCATTCTTCCTCATTCTTCTTCGCTTTCTCTTCATCTCCTCTCCTCTTTCTCTTCTGCAAGCAAAAAACATCACTCACGCAGTGATACCCATGAACTGCTGGCACATCTGGAGCATGATGCCGATGTAGGTGCGCTGGATGACGCCGGGCTTGAACATGTCGACCCAGGAGGCGATCTCGAGGCGGAAGGGCGAGTTCTCGAGCTTGGGGTGGGCGCCGACGAGCACCTCGCGGTTGCGGATGGACTGGGCGCGGATCTGAATCCACTCGGCCTGCACGCGCGCGTCCGACGTCGGAAGGCCGCGCAGACGCGAGAGCGTGTCGAGGGACTCGAGGTCGCGGCCGACTTGGCACAGCCACCGGGGCGAATATGGCAGTTTGACCAGGCATGCTAGGAGGAGAACGCAGGGGAGCATCTGCAGGGCGAATGGGGCGCGGAATGACCAGTCATTCTTGATGTGGCGAGAGCCATACGTGATGTAGTACTGGGGGTGTGAGTGGTGTGGCAGCGAGTGTGGCAGCGAGTACGGCAGGGAAGGTGGGGGGAAGGTGGGGGCCAGGTGTCACGTGACCCAGCGATGGACATCGTATCTTGTGCTCTCCGGACGATCACCGCACACGACTTACCATAACCACCTGGCCGGTAGAAATACAGGCCACCTCGAGCACAAGCAGCGCACCACGGATGTTAGGCGGGGCCAGCTCCGAGATGTACGTCGGCGCTGTCGACGACAGCATGCCGACGCCGATGCCGCCGACAAAGCGGCCAACAACGAGCATCGAGAACGCAAACGACGCCGTCTGGAGCACACTGCCGATGATGAACCACACCGAGCCGATCATGATCGACGTCTTGCGCGAGAAGCGGTCGGCGACGTATCCCGCCGCCAGGGCACCGAAGAACGCGCCGAGCTCGAGCAGGCCGACCATGACGCCGCGGTTGAGGTTGCCGTGCGGGTCCTGGTCGGGGTCCGACTGCGGGAACTGGTTCTTGAACTGCGGCATCGTGAGGGTAAGCTGGAGGATACCGAGGTCCATGCCGAAGAGGAGGGCGCCGAGGCACGCCGCGATTGACGAGATGAACACGACGGGGGACGCGACGAGGTCCTTGACGCCTGGGGGTGTCAGCGTTGCGCTCGACTCCATCGCTCCCGCACTCACCGTTACCGCCGATGGCGTTCGCCAGCGCCGTCGGGTCGTTGGCGAGTGCGACCGCGTCGGGGTTGAGCGTCACGCCGAGGTCCTCGAACGTCGGGATGTGCGCCCTGTCGGGCGGGTGGGTCGCCTTGGAGCGCAGGTTGAGCATGCTGGGCAGTGTGGGGAGGCTCGTGGGGGAAGAGGACCCCCGCACGGCGCCTATATACCTCGGCGCTGCGGCGTCGGTCCCCGCGTCGTCGCCGGAAGTGCTACGCCGCGGCCGTCAGTCGTGTCCGTCCGACTTTTGCACCCCGTTGTACTGCCGACCTTGCCGGAAATGCTACGCTCAGGCAGGCCAGGCAGGCACCCCTCGTGGCCAGGACGCACGCTGCGGCGGCCGGCGGCAGTGGCGAAGCCACCGAAACGGGGGTGGGGGAGGGGGTAGAGGGGCGTGCCTGGTAGCTTGGGGGTTCGGCGCTCGGTGCATGCAGCCAGCGCCGCTGCTTGTCGCCTCCGACCTCCCTCGCTAACCCCCTGCAGCTGCCCTACAATGCATGCGTGCAGCCGTGTGTGCACGGGGTATAGCGACACAGCAGGATACCCAACCCTGTGTCCGCCCTGAGCCTATCGGTCCCCGGGCCGCCAGCCGCGATACCGGCCCGACTGTTAAACTGCTCTCGGCAATGCTATCTGCGGTCAACGGCCGACGACGCGCGCGCAGTGTGCGGTGGTGGGGCTCGGCATGTGTGAGGTGGTCTCGGCGTGCAGCGTGCTCGATGCGGTGTCGGTGTCGGTGTCTCGGCGGACGACTCGGGCGATTGCTGGTGCGGCCCGATCGCGGACGACTTATCGCCCGACGTGAGGCGCCGACACGCCGACGCAGTGGGCCAGGCTTGTATCTACCGCTGCAAGCGGCGCTCATTGCTGCTCGACACTTGGCATCACCGAGCTGCGCCGCCTCTCGGCCCCGCTCCCCGGCTACTCACCATCATTGTGATCCGAGCCGGACGCATGCTCCCACCCGCACACCCGCGCCCGGCGCCGCCTCGTCACCTCGCCCCAGTCGGAAGTGCTACGTCACGCGTCTTCGTGTCCACCCGTCGTGGCCCCACACGATCCGCAGTGGCGTGGCCGCGTTTTGCGGGCCGGGGGGTGCGGTGTCACGAGGCGGAGCGGGGTGTCGCAGGATGACACGCGCGCATGCCCGGAGATGCTACGCCAGAGCGATGACGGTGTCTGCGGGTCTGTTCGTGGGTCCTGTGACGAGGAGGTGCGAGGTCGGGTGTGCTACCGGGCCGCTGGGAAGCCGTCGGGGGTGATGTGTAGCGAGGCGAGGTGGCACTTTGTGGCGGGTGGTTGGTGCTACGGTGGTCTGTCCTTTCTGCCCATTTTCTCTTTCTCTCGAACAGAGGGGAGAGCTCGACTTCATTCTCGTTGCTTCGACAACTCGCGCACAGTGACAAGCACGCTGCCAGGTGGCAGCTGTTTTGGCTGTCGATCTTCCAGCGTTCGTCCTCTTGAATCCCAAGGCTCTGTCTCGACCTCCATCTCACCGCCCCCCCCCCCCCACCCGAGGGGCTCCCCTTCCACCTCCCCTGGCAATGTGGCCCAGGCTACGCTGCGTCCAAAATATTCTCCCCAGTCAGATTCATGGCCAATAACTGAACCAGGAGGGCATCAGCAGCCCTTGGCTTGGACACCCGCTACCCCCCACCGACGAAGGGGGGACGACGGTTCGCCTCGCAGTCGTCATTTATGACTCTGGCGAAGGACGACGATATTCATCCCGCTCTATCAGCATGCGGCATGATAATCACCCCGACTGAACAGAATGACTCACAGCAGGCCATGCATCTCGACAACTAACCGGCCCCATTTCGTGACCAGCTCACAAAGAGTGTGGCATCCGCTATCTCGATGACCCTCAGAGACGACGGTGCCACGCCCGCCGCCCCCTACCCGCCACACATTCACGTACATGTTATCACGGCCAACTCATCGTATATCGAGGATATCCAGAGTGGCCGATGGGGCAGATATGCGGCGGGGAGCTCGCACGGTGTTAAGGCTAACGCCGTCTCCCCCACGCCGGTGCCGCCGCGGCGCCGGTTTATCAGCCCACAGGGCCGATGTGGCGGGCATGTTGGCCCCAGTCACCTTTAGGGGGCAGCCAGCTACCATTGGCACCCGTGGCAGCGATGGGACGATACAGTTCAGTGGCTTGTCGGCGTGTGTGGCACCACCGCCTGGGAAGCGAGGTCCTTCATGACAAGTCCTCGGTGTTTCTCCACCTCGGACCGGACAGAGTGCCCTTGTCATTGGTGCACGAGTGGTATGTGGTGGCAGTCATGCATGTACATTAAGCAGTACATCGTTCTCTTCTGTCCTCAGCCTCCCCGTAATAAGTTTCTAGGTTTTTGTAATCTAGGTTTTTGGGTTTTGTAATCGGGGTTTGTAATCGGGTTTCCGGGGCTTGTAGTCAGGTTTTGTAGTTGGGTTTCCAGGTTTTCGGGTTTTCTATTCGGGTTTTGTGATTGGGTTTCCGGGTTTTCTATTCGGGTTTTGTACTAGGTTTCCGGGTTTTCTATTTGGGGTTTGTAATTGGGTTCTCTAGTTAGGTTTTTGGGTTTTGTAATCAGGTTTTGTAGTCAGGTCTCCGGTTTTTGTATTTAGGTTTTGTAATTGGGTTTCCGGGTTTATGTAATCGCTGAACACCGCCTCCAGAATATTATCATAACTTGAAAGTGGCCACATGGGGTCGAACGCTGGTCTTGACACCAACAGTGCCCCGCTCTAACCACTGAGCTCAGATATAGCCGCTCGTGTTGTGTCACTTAATAGAACTGATGGCATCGTCGGCGTTGTCAGTCCCGTGATGACGGAGCTACGTTCGCTCGACAAACGGGGTGACATCGCCACGTTCGCTGCACGTCGCTCGGCAGGCCAGGATCGATGCGAGCTCCTGAGCCCCACCTCAGCTATGCGTGCCTCGCGATGGGAAGACCGGAGCACGGTTCATGCATGGGGTTCTGTGGACTTGATTAGAGGTTTTGACGTTTGTAGTGAGAACCCGTACGCCTCCAACTCCCTCAAGTGGACCCAAGCCCGGTCACCCATCGCCCAGTTCCTCTATCCGATACGCTCCCCTCCCACCCTGCCCTTCCTCCCACTCATGGCTGCTCACTGTCCGGTTTGCTAACAGCTTGGTTCTGAGGCTACTGATGGAGGCTGGGGGTTCCCTGCCGTGTCTCTGACAACCGTGACGTTCAGCAGCAGTGGCTCGCATTCGCGGCGGCCGGTTCGGCACCTTAATCATCGGAGCTATCGCTCCGTGCTGATGGACAGCATCGACTACGGGATATTCATCTATGGGCATCGGTCGTGACGCTCGCCGAAGGGCGGGTGTTCCTCTGCGTCCTTGAGCACAACTCGTTTGCACGTTCGGTATTGAGTTCTCAGCCACTATTTTCAAGGCCTAACCGGCTGCAGGAGCACCCTGGCGTCTCACACAGCCGCTGAGGCTACGATGAGCGCGACACAACCTTGTCGGTGGACATATGGGTGGTACAGCGGACAGGCGACACCAGTGCTTACGCTGCGTCGCCTGTTGTCTCGCCTCCCCCTACCGCCATGCACGGCGCTCTGGCCTACGCCCCCTGGCATCGACGCTGTGACACTGAACACAGGCTGCGCGGCGCCGCAAAGCTGGCCGTGGTGTACAGTTGCAAGGCTCTATGCGAGGGGAGGAGGCATCGCCACGTTCGCTGCCGGTTCTGGTTTCACTGCATCCGTCTTCAGCCGTGCCAAGTTGCACCTATAGTGAGTGACACGCCTGCGAGACAGGTCCCGGGCCCAGTCCAGCCAGCGCGTGCCTATCTCACTCGACACCAGTTGCTGACCCCCACGGGCAGCGCGCATACTTCGCTGTCGTCGTCCAACGAACGAACGTTGGCAGCACAATGGCGACTGCGCACGAATGCATGCCGAGGCGGCCGCCGACACCGCCGCCGCCAGGGCCCAGCCGAGCGAACGCCACAAAGAACGTGGCCTGGTGGTGCCCACGGACACTGCCAAGCCGATCTCACATGGGACTGCGAGATGCGAGGCGACTCACTCACGCAGCACGCATGCGTCGCGCACCGCACGCACGCGCACACAACACACCGCCGTGGGCAAGACGGCCAGGCGGGCGCCAAGCCCAGCACGCCATGTTTGGCGCGGTGCCGGGCGTGTCTGACCCACAATAGATGCCCGTCCGGGGCCGCCGCATGCATGCCCGCTCTAGCGAGACGGCCCATGCGTTCGTTGGTGGGGAGGGGAGGGGTGGCCGGGGAAGCAAGCGGCTGGCGCGATGCGCTGCGCTGCGAGCCGCCAAGCGGCCTTGGCTGCTGGTTGGTCACAGGGACCCGCGAGGCCAGTCGGCTTGGCGTGCGGGTCGCCATCGCCAAGCCAGCGCGGCAGATTGCTGGCCCCATGCCGTGCCCCCGGTGTATTGCCCCACTGTATTGCATGCACTCGAGTTGTTTAGTCGCTGTGGTGCTTAGTATAGGCGTGCGTGACACGGTGCATGCTTGGCCATTGCCACGCCCGCCACACTTGCTGCCGCCGCCGCCGCTGCCCACTGCGTACATGCTGCTGCTGCGGAGACTGCCCGCGCTGCCGAGTATAGCAGCATTGCATACGTCGCTGAGTGTGTTTTGCCAGCCGACGCCGACTTGGCCCAGACCGAAAATACGACGCGCCAAATGTAAATAGGAAGCGAGGGGGTTAGTGTCTGCGCAGTGTGCCAGCATTAGCAGCATTAGCCCGCGCAGCCAAGTCACGTTTACCCGGCCATGCTGCGCATTTCCATAAATATAGAGCGGCGGCCCTGGGCCTTTTCTTGGCTCGGGACCGGCCTCGGTAGTGGTCATCTCGCACGAGTCAGGCGACCGGCGCGGAGGCGACGACGACGACGCTGTCTTGGCAATTTCACAGACTCGCGGGCTGGCCACAGCGGCGGCGGCGGCAGGCAGCACGGCAGAGCAAGCCGGCCTCATCTCGTGCTGGCCGTGCCCACGCGTCGGGGTGTCTCGGCGGCCTGGTCGCCAAGGGCAAGCGAGTGCTTGGGAGATGCCTGCCGCGCTTGCCGGCTCCACGCAGCATGCAGCACGCAGGCAGCAGGCTTGGGCTTGGCCTTGGCCCATTTTTTTCATTGCCGCCCGCCGCCGCCCGCCGCAGTGCTGATCTTGGACGCCCGAGTCTGGACCCTCGCCTGCGCCCGCCTGCCTCTGCCCGTATGCCGCGGTGCGTCACACCGTTTTGGGGGCCGGTCCCTGGCGCGGGCTCGGCGCCCTCTGCTGGGCTGCACCCCTCGCTCCATGCCAAGACATCAAGCACGGCCAAGAATATGCGGTGATGCGTGCTGCAGCGGGGCCAGGGCGCAGGGGGGGGGGGGTGTGGGTGCTGGTGGTGGTGGTGTGCTTGGCCTGGGTGGCAGCGGTGTGCAAGTTGCTGCTAACCTGATGCATGCATGCAGACGGCGCGCGCAGAGACACACTGATGGTGCATGTTCTGCGCCGACCCCCCCCTGACGCCATGGTTGCTGATGACGACGAGCAGAATCCGCAGTGTGGTGGTGTCGTCGCGAGTGTGTCTTTTTTCGGCACGCAGACGTCGTGATGGAGATGGAGCTGGCTGGGGAGTGCGGCGCAGAGCGAGGCAGGCAGCGTTTGGCTACGTTGGCTAGACCGACACTCGGCGCACTAGCTGCTGCTGCTCGTCGTCGCCCGTATTGCTCGTCGCGCTCGCCGCTGCTGCTCCACTCATCACGGTGATGCCAAAAATGGCCTTCATTGTCCCACCTAGGCCCGCTGCGCGCGCTACGCCGGCTACGCCCCACGCCCCGCCCGCTCCGCCAGGCGGTGGAAAAACTCTTCCTCACGTGGCATTCACCCTGGACTCAGGGTCGTTGGACGCTGCCAAGACTTGCGCCCAGAAAAGACTGGGCTTGGCGTTCGAGTATAGCATCCCACTCACGACGACGACGACCGACGACGCAGCGCGCAGCAGACGAGAGAAAGAGAAAGCGGCAGCACGGCAGCAGCCACCCAGCACCACTCCACTCGCAATCGTTTATTATAGAAAGCACGGCACCCACAGCCCCCCTTTGCATCGTCGTCCGTTTCTCGCACCATCACTGTCACCACTGCTACTACGGCGACACACCTACACACCCCTGCCACAACCCCCGCTTCACACTCACCCACCCACGTACCTCCAAAGTCAAACCGACCCCCTCCCCGAGCCAAGACCGCATTTCGCCACCTCTTGTCCTTGGCCCCTTAGCTCCAGTCTTGGCGCCACGCAAGCCCAACTCCCATAAAACCCCACCCACCCGCGTCTCTTCACACCTCATACTGCACCCCCCACCACTCCACGCCACCACCACTACAATGGCCTCGACCTCCCCCCGCCCCCACCACCCCGCCCCGGCCTATGTCGCCGCCTCGTCCCGCGCCCACCCCTACGCCGCCGCCCAGCAGCAGCACCACCGCCGCAGGCCATCCCCCACTGGCCAGGACGACCGCGAGCGCCGCCTCCCCCCTTCGCCCCCCCGCTCGCGCCGCGACGCCAGCTACTCGCCCCCCATGTCCACCAAGCAGGCGCCTTCGCCGCCCGTGGCCGACCCCACCGACAACTTCTGGGACGATGTCGTGAGTAGTGGTGTGGCACTTTGGCATTTTTCAGCTCCTAACACCTCCCCCAGCCCGCTCCCCCCTCGTCGCTCAAGTCGATCCTCGACTCGTTCCGCCGCTCGGGTGAGGGCGACCGCGACCTCCTCATGGCCATCCTCGGCGCCAAGAAGTCGGAGGAGGAGCGCCTGACCTCGGTCATCCAGACCCGCCTCACCATCCTCCAGGCCCGCCTCAACCTCGCCGCCATCCAGGCCCAGATGCAGGCCATGCCCGCCATGCCCGACCCGTCCCAGTTCCAGGGCTACCCTCCCGAGCGCACCCCCTCGCTCTCGCGCGGCTCGGTCTCGTCGGACAACTCGTCCCCCCGCCCCTCGGTGGCCCACCCCCACGCCTACTCGTCGTACCCTGCTGCCGGCTACCCCTCGGAGCGCATCCACCTCCCTCCCCCGCCTGCCATGTACGAGCGCGACCACCCCAGGGAGCGTGGCGACCGCCTTCCTCCTCTTCGTGAGGACGACCGCCGTTCCACCCCCTCCCCTCGCGACCGTCGCCCTCCTTCCCCTGGAGACGACCGCCGCCCCCCGGGTGGCCTCGAGATGCTCCTCGAGGGTGTCCGTGAGGCCGAGCGCAAGGAGCTTGCCTAAGTGCAGCAGCGACGAGTTCATTAGATGAGAGGTTCATGGCTGGTGCCACTGTTGTATCGAAACTCAAAGGGTCCCCGCACGTCGTGCGACGTTGTATTCCTATGCATGTTTGAAACGATCACGAAGGCTGCTGCTGCTGCATTGCTTTGCACATTGACTCGATCCCAACGATCGCTTGCAACTGACGCTGGCGGCGTTGCGCACCCCCGCCTGGTTCTGTGCATAGCGAAGAGACGTGGGGCAACGAGGCGGTTTGCCAGCACGTCTTTCGCTTCGCGCCTGCCAAGCCACCGAGTCGTCGTGGAGCGCAGGAACGGGAGCCTTGGCACAATCTGGCCAGCATGGGTATCTCCTCTTCTCTTGGCCGTATCATACTTGGCGGTGGGGCGGGCACGGCAGGGGAAAGCGCGGGTGGCAGAGCGGGCACGAGCACGCAGCAAGACATCCGCCCGGTTACCTGCCGAGGCATGGCCAAGCCTGCGCGTACGCAGCCGGGCCGGCAGTCACACACCGTCAATACATCTCGATCTGGCCGCCGTCTTGGCCAGCTACGGAATCTGCGCGGCGGGCGCGGCTGGCGCGGCGCATGCAAGCAAAAGTCTTGGCTGCAAGCAGGCTCCACTGGTGACGCGTTGGTTGCGGTGCGGCCCTTGTCGGTTGTTGGTGTCGGGCGAGCGCACCCCGAAGCCACGCTCGCCCGACGAGCCGCTCACCCCTCGACGTCCTTCATCTCGTCGAGAATACGCTCCACAGCAGCCTTGCCGAGAGGCACCCACGCCCAGCGGCCGGTGCGGCCCTCGCCATCCAGCTCGGCAACGATGACGAGCCCGTGGTCGCGGAACTCGCCGAGCAGCGCGTTGAACCGGTCCTCTTCGCGCGCAATAAACTTGTCCCTTGCTGTCCGCTGCAACAGGTCGACGTCGAGCGCAAACCCCGGCGCCGTCTGCGACGGCGGGTGCGCGACATGGCTCGCGGCGTCTTCGGGCAGCGACGCTACCTGCGTCGTCAAGATGACCTTGAGGAGACGCGCCGCCATCGGCGGCACAGACCGCAGGATCTGCAGCGTGCCTTCCTCGCTGATGCCTGCACGGCCGGCCCCCTCGAGCGCCAGCGTCGCCGCCGACAGCCGCGCATACGCCAGCTCGACATCGTAGTCGTCAAACGTCGGCACAGAGTGGTACAGCCAGTTGAAGCCACGTGATGGGGGCACCTCGCCGTCGACCGTGGCGCCTGGCGCGTGTGGCGGTGTGTTGTTCAGCGTTGCGGAGAACAGCAGCGGCGTGTTGACGTGGTCAAACGTCGTGACAATGTGTATCCGTGGCGACGACGCGAGGAGCGACAAGGCCGCCAGCGCCTTGGGTGTCCGCAGTGCCGGCGCGTCAATGTTGTGCAGGATGAGAAACAGTGGCGGTGTTCTCCGTTTCCCCGAGAACGCAGCGTACAGCCGGTATGCTGCGCGTTCCAACGGCGTCGCAGCGGGCGGCGCCGGTGCGTCGGGGATATTGAGCGTATCTTCCAGTGCAGAGATCACGTCCCGAACGCCCAGTTGCGGAAAGTGGCCGTTGACGACGGCGCAGTGGCCCCGCTTGGAGAGATGCGACTCGACAAAGCGGTTCGCGAGCCGTCGCTTCGAGCCGTAACCATACAGCAGGAGATTGAAGCCCGCGGCCAGCTCCTCGGCCCACTGGTCAAAGTGCAGCGCTGCACGCTCGAGCGCCTGCTGCACACGCTCCTGGCCGGCGCGCACGCCGTTGGCCGCCGCCTCGTACTCGGCCTGGCTGAGCGGCTGCGCAAGCGAAGTGTACGACTGTCCCGAGGTGCGCGCCGAGCGCGACGTGGTGAGGAAGTAGCCGTCGGCGCGGGACGCACGCACGAATCCCTCGTCGGTGGTGGTCTTGCGCGGCGTGAGCGCGCCCGCCGCGCCCTTCTTCGGCGTCCCGCGCCGCCGGGGCGTAGACGCCGGCGTGGCCGTCTTTCGCCGCTTGCTCGGCGTGCCAACCAGCCCGCGCTTCCCCGGCGTGCGGATCTGCCCTCCATCGTCGTCCGGGTCCTCTGCCTCGTTGTCCGTGCCGCTGCCGGACGCCGAGCCCTCGGCGTCCGACCCCGACGCCGACGACCCCCGTTCCCGGTCCGCGTACGACGTGAGGAAGGACACCAGGTGCGACGCGCTCGGCTCGGTGCTCGGCCCCGCGTCGTTGGACGGGCCTGCCTCGGGTTCTGGGGACGCGCGGCGCGCCTTCTTCCTCGCTGCTGGCGGCATGTCGATGGTGGTCGTTGCTTTCAAAAGTTAGCCCGGACAATGCAATTTCAGTCGCGTCACAACATTGAAACAGTCGGGCGAATTTGCTTCCGCCCCCTCCACCAGATGACGGTGGTACTCTCAACGCGTCGTTGATTTCTCGCGGCCCGCGGTGTGCAATCTGCCATCTCTTTCATTCACTACCACTCTCCTAATACGCTTTGCCGCCATGCCAACACCGGCCTCGCCTCGCAAGAGCCAGGAGAAGACCCCGTCTGCCAAGAAGTCGTCGCAGGGCAGCGGTGGCGGTGGTGGAGACATTCGATCGTTTGTGCGTGTCTCCCGACGCGTCGGGCGTCCACACGCGCTCTGCACAGTGTCATGCTGACCACACCAGTTTGGCAACGCAGCCGCCAAGCCCAAACCCAAGCCTCCAGCGGCCAAGGGCACAGGAGATGAGCCTATTATGATTGGTAGGTTATCGGCTCCACTGGGCTGGTGGTAACCATGCAGACGAGAGCGACAGCGATGGCGAGATTGAGATCAAGAAGAAGCCGTGAGTCGGTGGCCACATTGTTCTTGCTAACATTGCAGTGCAAAGTATGTGTCCTGTAAGGTGATTGCCACCAGTGTGCTGATTTACGAAGGCCCGCGTCCAAGCCCGCTGTGACGAGCAAGCACTTTGCATCCTCCTCGGTCAGTTGCGCATTTCCCGCACGACCAACTGATGCCCGCAGAGTCGCCCTGTGACAGCCGAGACAAGCACACCAACCTCCACACGCACATCCCCACGCAAGGCGGCTGCTCCGAAGCCTTCGTCGGCGTCCAAGCGCAAGGTCCTCTCCTCTGACAGCGAAAGTGACGAGGAGATCCCCGTGCGTCCCCTGAAGCGCGCCGCGCCCGCTCCCAAGGCGCCAGCCGCGGCCACGCCCAAAGCGACACCGGCCAAGTCGAAGCCACGCTTAGTGGATTCTGGCAGCGAGGATGAGCGACCGGCACCAAAGGCCAAGCCAAAGCCCAAGGCGAGGGCGCCTCCGAGCGACGAGAGCGAGAGTGAGGAAGAGGAGGAGGTCAAGCCCAAACCCAAGTCTCGAGCCAAGGCTACACCACCTGCGGCGAAGGCCGCGAGTTCTTCCAAGGCGGCCAAGCCTGCTGCGAAGCCAGCTGCCGCAAAGCCCGAGGTGAAGGACGAGGATAAGGAGGACGAGAAGCCCAAGTTCAAGTGAGTCAGCAGAGTGGCATTTCGTGTGCCATTTGACTGACTCGCCAGCTACTTTGCACACAAGGCGAATGCCACCGGCCCCAAGGCGCCCGGATCCAAGGATATCCCCATGGGCCAGCCTGGATGCCTTGCCGGCCTCACATTGGTGTTCACCGGCGAGCTCGAGTCGCTGGGGCGAGACGAGGCCATCGAGTTGGCGAAGCGCTACTTTGCGTAAGTGTCTCGCCGCGTCCACGACTGACCCCCAACAGCAAGGTCACTGGCGCCCCGTCAGGCAAGACCACATATGTCGTCCTTGGCGACAACGCTGGTCCTGGCAAGCTCAGGACGATCAAGGAGAAGAACATTCCTACATTGACTGAGGACCAGTTCCTCGACTTGATCCGAACACGCAAGCCGGGCAAGCTGGACGACAAGACCAAGGCCGCTATTGAGAAGGAGGAGAAGAAGGTTCTCGACCAGGCCATGGAGCTGGAGCGGCGGGAAAAGGAGGAGGAGAAGTTGCAAAAGCGCAAGGAGGCCGCGTTGGAGGGGACAGGGCAGGCCGTCAAGTGAGTCGGGCGTAGGATGCAGCATGCTGACATGACAGGAAAGTTGCTCCTCCGTCGGCCCAGCTCTGGACCACGAAGTATGCACCTGCCACCATCAAGGAGATCTGTGGAAACAAGGGCCAGGTGGAGAAACTCACCAACTGGCTCACGGACTGGTCAGTTGGCCGTCGAACCTCGCGAACTGACCCGTGCAGGCAGAAAAACTACAAGACGGGATTCAAGCGCCCAGGCAAGGATGGTGGCGGCTTGTACCGCGCTGTTCTACTTTCCGGTGGCCCTGGTATCGGCAAGACGACTTCGGCGCATCTCGTCGCCAAGGCTGTCGGCTATAACCCGCTCGAGCTTAACGCTAGTGACGCGCGTAGCAAGAAGCTCATCGAAAACTTTACCAACATTGACAACACTTCGCTCGACGGCTTCTTCCAGGGCAAGGGTGCTGGAAGCACGACTGTGGCGAATGCCAATGTAAACTCGCGAACGTGTCTCATCATGGACGAGGTCGACGGCATGTCGTCCGGTGACCGTGGCGGTGTCGGTGCCCTCAACGCGTTGATCAAGAAGACCAAGGTGGGTGCTGTGGCTCTAGCATGTGTCTTACTTTGTCCAGATTCCTATGATTCTCATCTGCAACGACCGCAGTCTGCCCAAGATGAAGCCACTCTGGGGCACGACGTTCAACCTGCCGTTTAGGAAGTGAGTTGGTATGATGTGTGGTTCAAGACTAACTCCCCCAGGCCTTCTGCGGCAGAGATCCGCTCCCGTATCCTGTCGATTCTGTACAAGTGGGTGTCGTCCCAGCCACCCAGCACTTGCTAACCATCCCAGGGAGAAGCTCAAGATCCCGAGCAACGTCGTTGACGAGCTCATCGGCGGCGTCAACTCGGACATCCGCCAGGTGCTCAACATGCTGTCGACATACAAGCTGAGCAAGTCGGATATGACATTTGACGAGGGCAAGGAACTTCTCAAGCTCAATGAGAAGAACACGATCATGACGCCGTTCACTATTACGGACAAGATCACAGGCCCATACGCTTTCTCTCGAACGAACAAGCAGACGCTGAACGACAAAATGGAGCTCTTCTTCCACGACATTTCGTTCATGCCATTGTTCATCCAGGAGCACTACATCAAGACGAACCCTGCGGCGTTAAACAACCTGGACGGCCCAGAAAAGGCGATGAAGAACATGGAGCTTCTCAGCAAGGCGTCCGACTGGATCTCTGATGGAGACCTGGTCGACCGCATGATCCACGGCTCGGAGCAGCACTGGTCGCTTCTGCCACTACACGCCGTGACGTCGATGGTGGCGCCGTCGTCGTACATCTACGGTACTGGCCGCTCACCGGCAGGCGGTGGATGGGGCGGCCCGGCGTTCCCGCAGTGGCTGGGCCAGAACTCGAAGCAGACCAAGCTGCAGCGGCAGCTGACAGACATTCAGATCAGAATGCGTCTGCGAGTGTCGGGCGGGCGTGACGAGATCCGCCAGCAGTACATGCCGCTGCTGGCGAGCAAGATTGTGACGCCGCTCATGACGAGTGGCTCTGGTGCGATCGACGAGACGATTGCGACAATGGACGAGTACTACCTGGGCAAGGACGACTGGGACGCGTTTGTCGAGCTGGGTGTGGACTCGATGCGGGACGAGTTGGTCCTGAAGCAGATTCCGTCTGCGACCAAGGCTGCCTTCACGCGGGCGTACAACAAGGCCGACCACCCAATCGCGTTCCACAAGGGCGACATGTTTGCGGCGTCCAAGAAGAAGATTACCAACGACGGGCCAGCGCCGGACAACGACGAGGTGTTTGAGGAGGACGAAGCGCCGCCGGCGGACGATGACGAGGACGCGGGGGCCGACGACGACGTCAACGACCTCGGCAAGGACAAGCTGATCAAGGCTGTCAAGCCGAAGGGCAAGGGCAAGGCGAAGAAGTAGGGGGGCGGGGGGAGCGAGCGCAGCGAGATCCTGGCGCGCCAAGTATGGAGTATTCAGTAGGCCACGAGTGTCATATCCACAATGTACCATATTGCGACGCTGCGCGCTGCGACGGCGCCACGGCACACACACATACCCACACCTCTCCCAGCATGCAATGCATCCGAGGGTCTACCTAACGCCGCTCGGTTTTCGTCTATGTCACAGGCAGCAGCATGGGCATGCGCCGCCGAGTCAGGCGGCCTGACCGCCCGCCTAAGGGCCCTGGCGGGGCTCGCGCGGCTGCGACCACGAGACGTTGAGGATGAGCGAGTCGTATCCGTAGCCGTTCATCTTCTGGAGGGCAATCTCGGCGTCCTTGCGGCTCTCGAACGAGACAAAGCCGAAGCCCTTGCTCTCGCGGGTCTCGCGGTCGCGGACGACATTCGCGCGCGCCAGACGGCCGGTCTTGGCGAACGGCTCGAACAGCGAGCGGAGGTCGTCGTCCTCTGCGTCGTACGACAGCGAGGTGACGCGCAGCGTCGGCAGGTCGTCGCGCGAGCGGAACATGCTCTCGCCTGCGCCGCCCAGGCCGCGCTGCGAAGGCGGCACGTACTTGCCGCCTGCGCCGCCCATGCCCGCGCGCGCGAGGCCGCCGGGCGCCGGGCCAGCGGGCGCCGCTGCCTCGTCGTCGTCGAGGGCCGCGGCGGCGCTGTCCAGCTCGGCGAGCTGCTCACGGTACGGGCACTTGGCGGTGAAGTGTCCGCCCTTGCAGAGACGACAGACGACGGCCTTGCCCGCCGGCTGCTTGTCCGCCGCCGCGGCGTCCGCGGCCGCAGCGGCAGCGGCCTCGGCGGCCGCCTTGTTGACGGCCGACACCTTGAAGAAGAGGTTCTCGCCGATGATGGTCGTCTGGCGGTCGGGGCCGGACGGCTTGCCCTTGTCGTCGCCGAACCTGGGTGTCGGCGTCAGCGCGCGTCATCGAGCGGAGCGAGATGGCGCGGGGTTGGGGTGGGGCAAGGCAAGGCAAGGACAAGGACGGACAAAGCACGGCGCCGGCGGCGGCGTCGCCGGGTTGCAGTTCGTGACGGCCGCTTCGTGCACCAAGCCAGACGCTGCACCACCACCGTTGCCATCGGTCACGGCACAAAAGGAGAAGAAAAGGCACCGGTGGGGCACTTTGCCACTCGAGCCGACGGTCGGTGGTCAGAGCAGCGGTTCGGTTCGGCAGTCGTCGGTCGTCGTGTCCTGTATCCCGCTGCCCTCGTCCTTGGACCCGCTTACCGCAACCCAGCCTCACTCGCCGCCTGCGGCGGCTTCGTTCGGCACTCACTTGGCCCAGTGCTTGCGCTCAGCGACACTGTGCGACACCAGCGTCGTCTGCACCTTGCGCCGCACTCTCCGCGTGACCTTGACCTTGTGGTCGTGCTCGTCAAACTTCCAGCTCACGATCGTCGTGATGCCGTCCGGCGAGGTGGTCTCTGTTGTGGGCGGGAGCTCGTCTGGGGGGTCAGCGGGTGCTTGTGTCAGCTTGCGCGCCGCCGCGACGCCGTGCCATCGACACGACGCTCGGCGCGGCACACCACCCACACTTGTCATCCTCGGCCCAGTCCGACTTCAGTCTGCGGTTGTCAGCTTGCGCTCGCTCGCCCCGCCGCCGCGACCTACGCGTTGGTGGAAGCCATTTTGTGTAGTGTGTTGTCAGTCGTCTCGACTCTTTTGTCAGTGTGTTCACGCAGTGCTCGGCCGGTGCGCGGCGTGCATGCCAACTTCCTGCACGCGGAACCTGAATTTTGCCACCGCTGCTAGACTGCTCCCATCCTCGACGCCACTGAAATCTGCCACGCGAGCCACCCGGCGTTTCGGCATTGTGGCACTCGCCAGCTCCTTGTGCATAGTGTTCGTCTCAAGCCCAAGTATAGTGTTACAACAGCGCACCGACATTGTCCAGCACGCACACAGCACCAGCACCCGGCCAGACGCGGCGCGCGCACGTCTAGTTGTACTCTCGCCCACGCCTCGTTGTACTGCCGTCTAGTTGTACTTTTCCTGCAAACGTCAGCATCGGCGTCGTGTGACATCCGCTCGCTCCAGCGCCACCCACCTTCCAGACCCACGCCAGGCCAGGCGTGTTGAGGCCCTGCTCCAGCGCAGCACGATACCACTTGGCCGACTCTTTCATGTCCTTGCGCACGCCGTGGCCGCCCTTGGCAAGCAGCAGGCCAAGTTCTGGCGCGTCAGCTGTGCACCCCAGCACACACACCACACTCACCCTCCTGAGCGTTCAGGTCGCCCAGACTGCCGGCCATGCGCAAGTACTCGAGCGCCGTGTCGGGGCTCCGCTTGACGCCCGTGCCGTCGAGCAGGCAGCACGCGACCTCGTACAGCCCCAGCGACAGCCCCGGCGTCATCATCTGCACTTGCTGCGGCGTGAGGAGCGAGCCTGCCGCCGCGCGCAGGTCAATCGGGCCCTCCGCCAGCGACCGGTCGCAGGCCTGTAAGATCTCGCTAAACCCGCGCCGCTCGTCACGTGCAACGCCTTGCCTGCACAAAGTCAGCTTGCTGCAGCTAGTCGTCACGCTCGCGTAACGCATGTCACTCACCCGTGTCGCAGAGCGAGGCCGTAGTAAATCTGCCCTGTCGTACACCCTGCCTCACCGGCTTTCATGAACATGTACGCGGCCTTGGGCAGGTGGCCAGCGCGGCGCTGCTCCAGTCCAGCAGCGACGAGCTCGTCGGGCGTGAGCCCAGCCGCTGAAATCGACGACAGCGACGTCGTCGACGCCGACTGCAGTTGGAGTCTGCTGTGGCCATGCACGCCCATCCCAGGCGTGACCGGCGTCACTGGCGTCACTGGCGACCGCACCGTCGTGTCGGTCACACGAACACGGCTGCCACCAGTGGGGTCGATCGTGGTGATCGGGATCTTAGCGTACCGCCCACGCGGCTGTGCGTGGCTCGGGGATTCTGATCTGGATGGCGTGGCGCTCCCGTCGTCGAGGTCGTAGAACGAGTAGGCGAGCGACGACTGCATGCTGGTCGACGACTGGAGGCTCGACACGCGCCGCAATCCTGGCCGGTTGCCGCCGTCGCCGTCCTTGAGCGGCACCATGAGGTGATGCTGCTGCTGTTGGCGTCGGGCGACACGGTCGGGCGTCGCATTGATGACAACTACAGGCGGAAGCACAGGCGCCTCCAACTCTGGCGACGACTGCTCCCTCGCGCGCGGTGTTGCCAGCGACGGCGTCGAGTCGAACACAGAGCCGCCGTCCCGGGTCGGCGGCGACCGCAGTGGCTGAGGCGACCTACTTCTTGTCTGCGGCAGCGCGCTCGGTGCCCCGGTTGGAGGCGGGGGCGCCGCGCGGCGGGGAATGACAATTGGGCGCTTCTTCTTCGTGCGCATTCTCTGCACCCCGTCCGGCGGCACGGGCGAAACGGGGCTCGAGGCCGAGCTGTTGCTTCCGCTGCTGCCCCCGCTGCCGCTGCTCGTCGCAAAGCTTGGCGGCGCGAGGTTAGGCGTCAGGTTGGGCACAGCCGCACGTATCCGTGAGAGGCGCTTGGGACTGAGGCCGAGCCTCCTCGGCACAGACCCGTCGCTGTTGCCGTTCACTGCCTCAGGGTGGCCCTTGTCGAGCCACTCAAACTCGGCCTCGTCGTCGCCCCAGTCCGAGCCCTGCTCGCCGTGGACGCTGGCCCAGTCGGGCACCACCTTGGTCTGGGGCTGGTGCGGCGCCGGCGCATCGCGCGTGACCGGCGCGTCGTCGCGCGGGGGCACGGGCACGGGCTCGGTGTTGGATCTCGGCTGCAGCGTGACCGTCGTTGTTGTGCTGCTCGATGAAGCCAAGGACGAGGCACTCCGCTGGGACCTGACAGGCACTGGGCGGAGCGCAAACGGCGCCTCCGAGACGGCCGAACGCACGTTAAACGGAACAGTGGGGACAGGAGGGGGTGCAGGGCCGCCTGCGTGCTGGTTGGGCCGGTGGACGCGGAACGTCGGTGTCGAGGCGCCAGAGCGTACCGGCGACCCGCTAGCGCCAATGACCTCGTCCGAGCCCATGCGGCGGGCTGCACGGGGTGTCGACGGCGTCGACGTCGGCTCGGGCGCGCCAAAGTTGATCTCGGTGCCCTCTTCCGGCGACCCATAGCTGTCGTCCTCGTCGTCCTCGGCCTCGTCCACCTCGGTGCTGTGGTCCTCAGGCTCGTTGGTAAAGCCGTACCCGTACCCGATCGAGCTGTTGCCATACGCGGCGTGGTGCTCCTCGCTCGTGAGGCTTATCGTGTCGAGGTTGCTCTCGACCGAGTAGATGCTCGGCGAGCGGAAGAGGTTGAGGTCGAGGGTCGGCACGGGCGCGGGCTGCGCGCGCTGGACGACGGCGATGGGCGACGGCTCGGCCGCGCCATGGCGCATCGCCAGCCCGAGCTGGTCGAGCGGCGAGTGCGCAGCCGCGGCGGCGGCAAAGTCTGATGCGCCGGGCAAGGCGGTGATGGTCGGCCTGCGGGCCTGGACCGACGCCATGGTGCTAACGCGGGGTGTCCGAGCGGCGACGGCGGCGGGCGGCGGGCGGCGGGCGGCGGGCGGCGGGCGGCGGGCGGCGGGCGTCGGCGGCGCGGTGGCGAGAGGGGCTGTTTGTGTGCTGTGTGTAGAAGAGTGATGCGGTGTGTGGTTAATGTCGAGGTCGCGCGAGATGGACTGGGTGGGGGTGGGGGAGGGCGATGCTGGGGAATGGAAAGAGTTGTGAGCAGTGTGTGTGTGTGTTGATGCTCTGCAGGCGGGATACCTGCACTGCTGCTGCTGCCGCCGCCGCCGCCACTGCTGCCGTTGACCGTTTACCGTATTTTAGGTAGGACTGGCTTGGCGCAAAAGCGTACACAAAGCGCAGCAACAGCGAGGTGGGCAGACGAGCAGAGAAACAAGCGAGGACGGTGCAGCGAGGTGCCTGAGCCTAAGGCCTGCTGCTGCTGCTGCTGTCGGCGTCTGGCCCGTGACCCGTCAGTTGGACCGGGGATCGACAACACGGGTGCGGTGTGGCTGGCGCCCGGCTGGCTGGCTGCAATGTGTCGGCCGGCGACGCGTCAAGAGTGGTAGTGTATGCACAGTAGAGAACAAGAGCGATATGCGCTATACAGGTCCGACTATACCTCGCCTCCCATTCTGGGGTATGGAATGCGCCTGCCTGCCGCAGGTTTGATTTTTGATTCCAGTGCTGTGCACCTCTGCACCTCGTGGCGGCAGCACCCCCGTCTGAACGCCGACGACCGACCGCGACCACGACGACGACCACAACGATGACGACAGGCTGCAGGCGGCCGTGCTGCCAGCAGCTGACACCCCCCAGCGCCGTGGCGTACGCCTCGCTGCGTTGGCCCACTCGCCGCCCTTTGTTCATCGCCTCAGGCTGAAGCGCGCTGCGGACGCCGCCGTGGCGTGGCGTCGGGCCTGTCCATCCATTCTCGGCCAGCAAAAGCACCAGGACCCCGAGCACCCAGCACCCCCGTTTACGTACCCACGACCCCGATTCGATTCCACCATGCCACCATGCCGCCCGACCTGGCGCCAGCATGACTGATGCTTGTTTCCGTGGCGAATCTGTCGTCTATCCGCTGGACCTGGCCGAACGCTGCTAGCCTGCTTCCAAGCCGTCGTCGTTGTCGACGACTGCTGGCCGCGCTGCAACCCCGTTTCAGTTTCAGCTGTCGAGCCGGCTTCCATGCACGCCTCGCCCTCATCTATCGATCAGCCCCTGCCGCCGTGCCGGTGCCGCAGACAACAACAATCACCATCTTTGGAAACTGCCTGCCGCCTCCCTGACGAGCTGGATTTGAAACACGCGTCGACTTGCCCAAGCTGGCACAACGCCGACGCCGACGGGCTACTGATCTCTGTTCTGTCCGAGTAGACGGCAAGCGCTTACGAGAGGGCAACAGCAGGCGGGCGGCAGCGCTAGCGCGCACAAACCTTGTCGTGGGAGTCGCTCATGCACTCGCGATCACGAGACTGGCAACCACGGTGCCAGCAGTTTGGACTGGGTTCGCTGGCCAACCTTATGCGCTGGGTGTCGTGCGACGCCCCGCGAATCCTCCGACGAGGTCCTCGAGCTGACGACGACACGAGGTAGGCAAGGCCCTAAATGTGTGGCAGCAGCAGCGGCAGCGGCCAGCTCATTTCCGACGCTGCCTCGGGTTAACGCATGGCGCGGAACAAGGCCGGCGTCGGGGTCTCGGAATGAGCTGCGTGAGGGTCGATGATGCTGGAACAGCGAGGGTCATGACGAGCCAACAGACAAACTACGGCGCGGATGAGCGCGCTTGCGCACCGTCCCTCGGCCACGACTCGACATATCGCCTTGTGCTACTAGCTAGCACTAGCCTTGCCCGTCTCCGAACGAGGCAGTCGTCATGTCTGTTCAATGGTGAGGCAGCAAGGTCCCCCACCCACCCACCCTGCTGGTGCGAGCGGTATTCTGCCCACCCACACACCCCTATGATGGCTGCGCGAACAAAAAGTATACCACCACCCAGCCCTCCACCCGGCTCCGCCACCCCTGCCGTCTTCTATCTCAGGACTGGACGTCGCAGATCGCCAGATGCAGTAAGCTTGCATAAAGGGGTTGTAACCAGTAACCAGGTTTGTGGGTGCCGCCGCCGCCAGCGGTTTGTTTGTTTACCCTTTTCCGCGTAGTGCTGCCGGCCCAGGCTGGCAAGGTATGGAGACCATGCCGGAAGTGGAGTTTGGCCGGGAGGGAGGGGCACTGGATCTGGGCCCAATGCAGCAGCAGCCTGCGGCGACCTGTCAAGATGACAAACAAGAGCAGCGACAGCAATGGTGGGCGATGGGCAAGCAGCGTTTCTGGTGCACGGGGTGCAGCACAGTTTGAACTCTAAACAAGGTGGAACACGAAACGGTGTGGGCGGTGCTTGCTGCCACCAAGACGTCACGAAGACGTGTATGAATAGGATCGCTTTGGTCACAAGAAGCATGATTTCGCCGATGACACTGTGTGTGTAGTCGGGTGTATTTTTGTTCGTCTGTTGCCCTCATCAAGGGCAGCTGCAAGCAAGCTTTGTGATGCCGTTGATGTTTACTGCCACTGCCACCACGACCACTGCCGCAGGGCAGAGCGACGAAGAGTGCCTTTGAGATGCGGAAGCAGTGAGAGGGCACAAGGAAACTGGGTCCAGGCCTGGCATCGGCCCTCGCGCCCTCCCTCCTCCTCGCATCCTGCCTGCACCCATCCGCAGCACTGTGTGCGCGCTGTCGCTGTCGTGTTTAGGGAGCACAGGGTAAAGGAAAAAAGAGCACGTTCCTTGGCCGCCATGCCTGAGACTCGACTACAGCGCTACAGCCTCACCCCCGCGCCGCCGCCACCGCAGCCAGCTTGCCCTCGCGCCCTCGCCTCCACGCCCCTCGTGGCCGTTTTCGCAACCACCTCCACCTCCCTCCGCCGACGCCGCCGCCGCCGCGTCTTGCCGCCTGCGCCGCCGCCGTCGTCGTCGTCGTCCGCGTCGGCTGCCTCGCGAGCGGCTGCGGCGCGCGGCATCTACGAGACCCTTGACAGCGGTGGTGGCCCCCTTTGCGTGCACCCGCGGACACTGAGCTGAGCGTGGTCGCCATGTTAGTCACACGCCTTGCAGCTTGCACGGTTGTCACACTGCGCGACCAAACTGACGGCACGGCGCACACCACGGCGCCCACCACCACGCACCCACCACGCGCACACAACACGGCCGTCCTAATCCTCGATTTGCATCCATTCAAACCACCACACCACCACACCACCACGACTCAACGCATCGACACACGGCTTTACGACAGACACTACGACCTACACATCAACATCCCACGCTGCGCGTGCTTGCTACTCCACATCCGTCTCCTCACTGCATCCCATCCCAGCCCCCTTTGCGACCCGCTCGACCGCCAGCGCCTCGACGCCGCCGCCGCCCGCCGCCGCCGCGCCCGCCGCGTGATCTCATAGGGACGACACTCCCACCCACCTCGCACAACCCTTGTCCGCCCTTGCATCCTTCTCTTGCCCGCGCGCACAGCACCATCCACCCACCCAGCCACCCCCACGCGCCCAGCTGCGCGTGCGCCGACCTCTTTTGCCGACACTGCAACTTGCTGCTGAGCCGTTTGCCGCGCTAGGCTCGACCCCGCGCGCGCCAGCAAACATCCGCAACAGATTCCTCTAGACGCGACCGCGCAAGACCGCTTTCCTACGCGTATCACCGAGCCGGGGGCATGAAGTCACTCCGCCGCTCACTCAATAACGGCCACCATCATCACGGCCACGGCCATGGCACCGCCGGTCCGAGCGTTCAGCACGCTCCACAAGGCAGCCAAGGCGGCTGGTCCGGCTACCCCAACAACAACCACATAGCCGCCGACGACCCCGTCGGAACGCCAGGCGCCTTCATCAACCCCATCGCCCGGCCCACTGAAAAGGTCGCCCCTCCCCAAAAGGTCATCAAGGCCCTCAACTCGCACAGGAGCACCAACCCGCAGGAGCTGAGCTACCAAAAGGGCGACTTTTGGTATGTGACCGGCGAGCGCGAAGGATGGTATGAGGCTTTAAGTGAGTCGTGACGTCGTCGACAATTTCGGCCAGCCTCGTGCATCGTGTGCTGACAGCGATCCCCAAGATCCCATCACCGGCTCGAGAGGCTTAGTGCCCAAGAGCGACTTTGAAGAGTTTGCCAAGGGAGGTCGCCAGGCGGCTCCTGGAGGCGGCTCCCAGTCTGCCGAGGGAGGAGGAGGAGGCTCGACTTCACCGACCATGCCAGTCGCCACCTTATCGGATCAGTGAGCACAGACCTCGATGGCGTCGAGCAGGGTCCCAAAACTGACAATGCGCCAGTGCAAGGTCATTGTCTCGCTCTGCAGGCGCCCAGCACCAGCAGCAACTGCAGCAAGCCCAGCTCGTAGGCCCTGGTGCAGATGCCATGGGTTTAAACTCGCCCACAAAGAAGAAGACGCAGCCGTAAGTGTTCTTCTCATTCCACCATCTGGACGCCATTCATAAACTCTCCATGCGCCATGGCCAAGTCCCCCAAGAAACTGACACTTCAAAGCCTGTACGCCATTGTCCAATACGACTTCCATGCAGAGCGCCCCGACGAACTCGAAGCAAAGGCGGGCGAACCCATCGTGGTCATTGCGCAGAGCAATCACGAGTGGTATGTCGTCCTTTTGTTCTCTGTCCACCGTGCCTTCGTCTGACTGCTTCCCCCAGGTTTGTTGCAAAGCCTATAGGCAGACTCGGCGGGCCAGGCCTCATCCCCGTCGCGTTCGTCGAGATCCGCGATCCCATCTCCGGCAAACCCCTCGAGGTGTTCCCTTCGTCTATTCCCCAGGTTGAAGAGTGGAAGAAGGCCACGGCAGAGTACAAGGCCGCCGCCATCCCCCTCGGAAGATTGGACCTCGCACCAGATCAGCATGTCCCCAACTCGCCGTATGCCGCCGCGGCACAGGCAGCTGCCCTCGCCCAGGGAGATTCGCAGACATCGGAAGCCTCCCACCAGTCCAACGCTCGGTCCGGCTCGCCCTCGAGCGCGACCCGCAGGCAGCCATCACCACCAATCTCAAACCACACGGCGCGGACGGGTTACAAGCCAGAACAAGACCAGATGCTCCCTGCGGGCGAGCTTGTGCAGCTTGGAGTCCCTTCGTTCCACAACGAGTCTGGCAACTACTGGTTCCGTCTCCACTGCACCTTTGTTCCAGACGATCAGACCCAGACGGCCTACACCCTCATCCTCTACCGCACGTATGAGGACTTCTACGACTTCCAGATTACGCTGCTCGATACATTCCCCACAGAGGCTGGCCGGCAGCTGCCGGGCGAGGAAGACCGGACACCGCCTCCGCGCATCCTGCCTTACATGCCCGGCCCTGTCGACGAGGCCATTGACGACGAATTGACAGAGTACCGACGTGACGAACTCGACTCGTATGTCCGGGCGCTGCTCGACTTGCGAGGCCATGGCGCCGGGTACATTCTGCGGCACGAGCTCATCCGCACCTTCTTTGCGGCCAAGTACGGAGACTACTGCGAGGAGAGCCCAAGAGCAGATGCCGTCGAGGAGCTGCAGGAACGACTGGGAGACCTCTCGTTTGAGAGCGGGCCTCCGTCGTCGTCGACGTCAGCCGCTGCCATCCACCACCTGCCATATGGCGCACGACAAGGCTCCGACCCGAGTGTTGCCAACCAGCACGACCCATCAGCACCATTGCAGCCTTGGACGCAGAACCAGGGTGTCCGAAACAACTCGCCTCTGCAAGACGAGTACCTCCCCGGTCTTGGCAGTGCGCCAGGTACGAGTTCCAACCACGCACGGAACGCGAGCACGACGACGGCGTCTACAAACGCCACTGTTCTCGCCAACCAGTCCACGACCAGCAACCATCAGAATGGAGGGTGGGCAAGCACGTCGGGATCGCACTCGGCAGGCAGCAACTCGTTTGGGGCGGCCACGGCGCACCTCCCTCCCCAGCCCGTCGCCGCCGCAGTCGTTGCTCCCCCACCACCGCAGTTACCAGCATCGATGGCCGCGGCGCCGGCGCCCGCTGCAGCTCCTCGCGCGCCGTCCAAGGCGACGAGCTCGTATGTCAAGATCAAGATCTACGACAAGAAGTCGGACGATCTCATTGCCTTACGCGTCCACCCAACAGTCAGCTTTGCCGACCTCTTAGACAAGGTCCGCGCCCGCTTAGGGCCCGACATCAATGTGTTACAGTACCGCCTCGGCGGAAGCGGGCCAGCGTCGCAGGCGCAGAACGCCCCACAACGCCCGATCCGCGACGACCACGAGCTGTCGGAATGGATCAACACCGAGGATCAGAAGATGGTGCTTTATGCCGACCAGTAAAGAAGGGAGCCGGGGTGTAAGGTATCCTGTTATTGCATGTGTGAGAGGGGTGGGGGGGGCAGGAGGGTGCAGGAGTGTGCTCGAATGATGTCTAGCATTGCTTGGTCCTTTATTTATTCCGGAATGTATGGTGTGCACGAGTGCGGCGAGGGGTGAAGCATCAGCGGGTCTACGGCGCGTGCGACGAGCTGTCAAGCATCAGTCGCTAGTCGAGCCTCGGGCCACCGTGCCAATCGACTTGATAATGACATGGTTGGGCTATCTACAGACTCTGAGACTACTCTAACACTCGGCTCGTATGACTGCACTCTAATGCTGGTGGCCGACCGTCCCCCACACGCGACTGATTCCTGCTCGACTGTCCTACTGCCTACTGGCCCTGCTGATATGACCCGCCAAACACCTGGCCGTACTGGTGGTAGCTGTCGTTGCCGTCGTGGTCGTGTGTGTCGGTGTGCATCTGCATTTCGACGGGGATGTCGAGGCCCATGTCCAGCTCGTCCATCTGGCCCGCGGCAGCGTTGGCGGCCGCCATGGCCTGCTGCACGAGGCTCGCGTCGTCGAGGCTCGCGTCTGCGGGTGCTGCTTCCTCGGCGACGGCCTCGGCGACGGGCGCGACCTCGGCCGCGGCGATGGACGCGGCCTGCTCCTCGACCGAGGCGACGGCAGCGGCAGCGGCCGCCGCAGCCGCCGCGGCGGCCGACGTCGACGCGTCGAGCGAGGCATCAAAGCCGGCGTCGGCCCCTGATCCCTCGGCGGGGAGGTGCGCGTACTGCTGCGCATAGGCAGCCGAGTAGCCGTACTCGTCGTCGTCGAGCTTCTTCTTTTCGCTCTTCCGCCTTGCCTGGCCGTTGGTCTTGCGGAGGCGCTTGTTGGGAGGGCCGTCGAGCCCAGTGGCCGACATGGATACCTTGACATTTGGGTGGCCTTGGGCGAGGGCGGCGGCGGCGGCGGCCTTGTGCGCGGCCGTTGCCATCAACTCGTTCTCCTTTTGCTGCGCGGCAATGGCCTCCTCCTGCTTCATGCCGCGGCCCTGGAATCCGCCGCCCTCGAACCGCCAGAGGTGGTTTTGCCTGATGCGCCACCCGGCGATGCAGCCCTGGTTGAGCTTCTCGTAGTACATGTCGGCACCCTTGCGTGCAAGGTAGGTGCGGACACGGTGGGCCGAGCAACGGCCCTCGTCTCCGTCCCACTCGTCGGGGTAGTGTTTTCGGATCCAGTTGACAATGTCGTTGGGTTTCTAGGTCTTGTCAGCTACATGATTTCGCGAACATGATAGCTAACATACCAAAGGCCAGTTGTCGTTGCCGTTGGACAGGAGTGCACGGCCTAGAATGTTAGCACGGGCGCGTGTATGACGATGGAGGGAGACGTAGCCATGTCGCACCGACAGCCATGTTTGTCTTTGGCCTTTGTTGTATCGAGTGGTTGACACTTACCAATGAAGAGGTTGACACTAGCGTTTGGCGGGGGCTGCACGTGGCCGTCAGAAGATATACAAGCGGCACTGCCACCTGCCATGTTGTCTTGTGACAACTGGCGATTCGTGGCAGACTGCAATAATACTCACAGGAGGCCAGTTTGGGTTTGGCTGGGCTGCATTGGGAGGGGCAATGGCGCGGAGGAGACGAGCGTTGGGCGAGCCGGGAGCATTGTCCGCGGCGTCATCGAGCGCAGTGACATCAATGCTGCTGTCCTGGGTGAACGGGAGTGGTGAGAACTCGGCAGTGTGGGGGTTGGGTGCACTGGCGATCGACTCGGTGATGCCCATTGGGTCGCCGGGCTGTCGAGGGGGGTAGGGGGTGTCGCGGTTGACGGCGGCGGCATTTGCCGACGACGAGGCTGCGCCGTTCGAGTGGTGCGGGGGAGGGGGCAGGTCGGCGAGCTCTGGGTCAATCACTGGCTCGGCAGCGGCCGGAGCGGCAGCGGATGGGCTCTTGTCCTTGGCGGGGGACTGGCGGGCGGAGGATGGCTCGGACATGGCGGCGGGGGCGGCGGGGGGCGAGATGGGCTGGAGCGCTTTTGATGTAGTGGTTGGAGGAAGACGGGGAAGACGGTGGTGTCGAGATGCGAGCGACAGCGGCGACCCGGGAGTGCGATTACGGGCTTTTGGCCAGCAATGGCGCTAAGCGGGAGCGCGGGGGGTGCGGTGCTGTCTCGGCTGGTCGACGTGGTGCTGTCGACGGGTGGGCGAGGTGCGACGGGGTGTGTGGATGGGATGCGAGGTGGTTGTGGAAAGTGCAAGTGGATGAGATGGTTGCTGTTGCTGACGGATGTGTGAGTGAGGTGGGTGGCCGCTGGCGGGCTGGCTGGCTGGCTGGCAGAGTGGTGGCACTGCTGCTGCTACGACGAGTGTCGGCGGCGACGGCGGCGGCTGGCGGGAGAAGAAGAAGACGAGGAATGACTCTGTGGGCTGCTGCCAAAAAGGGTCCGCTCAGCCAGACTCCCCAATTGCCAAAAGCAGGCGAGCCTAATCACAGCCAGCAGGCAGGCCAGGGCAATGACACGGCATTTGTAATACGGCATAGGTGGGCCCGAGGCTGACGCCGACGCCGAGATGCATGCATGCAAACACGGTGTCGTTTGGCGCGGCCGCGGCGGGCGGAGATCGTGTACAGGGGTATTCAGGCGAAAGAGCCACATTCTAAGCTGCCACTGCCACATGGGGGACAGGCAGGGGGGGAGGCCACACGAGCTAGAGGCAGTGGCCGCGACGACGAGCTCGGCATCGACGCACAGCATACATGCATGGATGTGCAGCATGGTGCCGCTCAGAGTCCGCGTTCCGCGCCTGCGCAATGCATCACATGTCCCTTGTAGCAAGGCCAAGACACAAACCATGGCGTCGTGTGGTGGAGGGTGGGTGTCGGTCCCCGCAGCCACGCGAACGAACAAGCACGACGGGAACTGAATGTTGACACTCGTCTCTGTTCCGCTCCATCCATCCACCACCACCACAATGTCACACGGTGCGTCCATCCATGCTTGCGTGCACGCTGACGGTCAGGCGTGCGGCGAATCCAGGGCCGCTTCACGACCAACACGGCATCCGAGGCGTACCAGCGCCAGCTGCTTGCTCCGTGCGTGTGTCGTCGCGTCTGTCACTAACGCGCAGCGTCAAGCGATGGCGCAAGGGATGGGTCGCACCCGCCGGCCTGCCAGAAGGGAGCACGTTCAAGGTGTGCAAGTGGATCAAGCTTGACGAGGTAGGCGCGAAGCCGCCGTCCCCGCTAACGCCAGACCGTGTCGACGCCCTTCGGCGAAGAGGACGAGGAGGAGGCCGACGACGTCGAGGAGGCGGAGGAGGGCGACGAAGACGACGACAAGGACGAGGACGAGACGGAGCCGCCGACAGCGACGGCGACTCCGGCGCCCGCGGCGCGCCTGTTCGCCGTCGAGACGCCGGCGCTCGACTCGCCCGCCGGGCCGACGCCGGCAGCCGACACGCCCGCCAAGGCCGACACGCCCGTCGAGCCCAAAGTCGAGGTGCCGACGCCTGCGCCGGTTGTTGAGGAGGCTGTTGTTGCCGAGGAGGCGGTGCTCGACGCGTCCGAGCCCATGGTCGTCGACGAGGTCGTCGCGGAGGTTGTTGAGGCCGCCGCCGAGCCGGCAGAGGCGGCGGCTGCCGAGCCGATCGCCGTCGACCCGACACCAGCGGATGCCGCTGCCGACGAGCCAGCGGCGGAGGAGAAGCCCGCGGCTGAGACGCCCGCAGCCGAGAAGCCGGCAGAGGAGCCGGCCGCCGAGCCCGCCGGCGTCGCCGCCGAGTCGTCGCCCGAGAAGCCAGCGGACGCGCCCGCCCCCGCAGAGGAGCCCGTACCCGCTGCCGAGCCCGCGCCCGCGCCGGCGCCCACAGAACCCGTGACGGAGCAGGCGGCGGACGTGCCCACGGCTGAGGCAGAGGCCGACAAGCCCGCCGAGGAGCCCGTGGCCGACCCCGCCGCCGCGGAGAAGGCCAAGGAGCCGTCGGCCGAGCCCAAGGCGCCGACGCCGGCGCCTGAGGCTGCGGCGGCGGAGGACGAGGCGGCACCGCCCGCGCCCGCGCCCGAGGCGGAGGCGGAGGCTTAGATGTATGTGTTCTGCAGCGTGTCTGAGAGTCGGATGGGGCTGTGAGGCGGAGACGGGGGACTGATGTGCTTATGCTTGCTGGCCTTTCCGCCAGCTGGTTTGGGAGACGCGAGCGCGGTGCTGACTGGCGCGGTGCTGACGACCGCGCTTTGTGGTCAGAAGAGCGAGAGTTTATGGCCATCATGTCGGCTCTGCACCGCAGGCCACGGAGCAAGCTGGCCGCACGCCGGACGCCGCACCGCATACTCCGCACTCCGCCTGGCGCAGCAGCCACCATACATGCTCACTCACTCCGGACACGACGTCCCACCTGCACATCGCACAGACCACAGTCAATCCAAACCATGCGTCATCTAGACTATGGCGCGTCTACAGGATATCGTACACGTCTACGGCATTACAACATACACCCAAGTAACCAAACCGGCGCTTCAAGGCGGCGGCGAGTTGAGCTCGACCGTCGGCACCGGCGGCCGCTCGACACGCTCAACAATCACCATGGCCGAGCTGGGCGTGGACCCCAGCTCGTCGGTCGCAGCTAGACTCCGTACCTCGAGATCGTTGTCCAGATCGCCCGTGTCGCGCTCGGCGTCAGGTGTGGTGGTGCCTTTGGTCGCCGCGGGGATGTCGGTTGCTCGGGCTAAGGCGTTGATGGAGCTCGCGCGAGGGGGTAACTCGTTTGCGGCTGGGTCGAGAGTACTATGGGTGGGGAGCGGCGGCTGCGCCTTGGTGACGTGGTCGTCAAGATGAGCCGGCTCGTCGGACACTGTGCGCTCTGGTTTCGCGGTGGCATCGTCACCTGACAGATCCTTTGAAAGCTGCTCCCCAAACTCGCCCACATGCTGAGGGGTCGTATTCCGCGAGCTAGACGCGTTCAGCGTCGCCAGTGTCGCCGAACGAGATGGCGTGTCAAAAGCAAACGAGTCAAAGTCGTGGCTGTCATCAACGGTCGTGTTGGCAGAGTCCGCCGCAAGGTCGTCAGGGAGGTGGGCGTGCGGCAGAGCCGGGGAGAGGGCGCCTGTCACTTCGTCGTCTGACTCATCATTGTCCTCTAGCTCAGAGGCATCAGGCTCGGAGACACTCTCGAGCCCTTCGTCCTCGCTCCAAACGGGAGGCTCGTCCTGAACAATGAAGATCTTCTGAGGAAGCTGTCGTGGTCAGCAATGTACCTTGGCTTGCAGCCTACCTTGGAGACACGATCACACAGGTCGTCAAACTCGGCCTCGGAAGTGCAGAGGAAGCCGAGGAGCATGCTCGGGTCTAAGCCGGAGAGCGGCAGCTTTTTGACGCGGTCACAGTGGAAGGAGCGAAGCGATGAGTCGGGGTAGGCGTTGGCGTACCATGCAGTCTGCGGGTCCACAGGCAGAGGTGAGTGGGACGGTAACGACGACGTGGAGCTCGCAAGAGAGTGGGGGGCATGTGTCGGGCGTCCCGGGGATGGCGACACTGGGAATCCTCGCTGGCTCTTGGCTCGCGTTGGTGTAGTCGGCGACGCCGGCATGTCAGAGTCTCGGAGGGGGGCACCCGGCCGAATCTTGAGAGAGTGCGGTCCGGTGAAGCGACGCGTCTTCTTCGGCGCTGGAGAGGGCTCAACAGCCGGTGCCTCGTCAACATTGACGACATCCACCGAAGGTGTCGCCAACGCGGGCGCGGGTGTGTCATCGACCGCAAAGTCATCTGCAGCTTCATCCTTGGCAACGGGCTTCGCGACAGGGGCTTGTCGAATCGGCGGCTCGGGGTGGGCAGCCGGAGCTGGGCGGGGTTGGCCAGATGTCGCCACTGAAACGGGCGGCACATTGAGCGGGATGGCGTTCCGAGTGACATGCGGGTCGAGGTAGAAGAGCGAGTTGCCTTGCGACGCAACAAAGTAGTACGAGGACGACGGGCGGCCACCGGCAATGCCGACTGACTGGGGGAACGTGAAGAGCGCCTTGATCGAGTCGTAGTAGATTGGGTTGACGCCGTCGACGCCGAGACGCAGGCCGATGAGGATCAAAACCGACTTGCCGCCCCACGAGGTGCGGTGCATCGACGTAGGACGCTGCTTGGGTGCAGTCTCGCCCGGTGTCCAGCCTTTGGAAGAAATGTGGGACGCCGCGTACACATCCGACTTGTAGATGGTCCCGTCCACAGCCGTGGCCACGGACAGACCACACACGGGGAACGAGTTGGCAAGCGTCTTGAGGGCACCGGCGGCTGTGCTGGGGCCGAACCATTCGCCGACTTCCTTGCCGAGCTCCTTGCCGACCAAAGCCATGCGATGCACACTGAATGGCGCGACGGGCGACGGGTCATCCAAGAACCACGTCAGAAGGCGCACATATGTGGCGTAGGCTTCCAGTTCGGCGAGCTCGAGCGGGTTCTCTGGTGACAACGACGGCCTGTGGGATGGCACACGCCATCCCCTACCAAGGTGCAGGTGGATCAGCGCGTTGGCCAGCATGCTCTGGCCTGTTCGAAGCATACAACCCCACCCCGCGTCACTTGTCAGTCCGTCGCCGCCCTTGACCCAGCTCCAAGGCGACGACCTAGGCGTGGTACTGACGGCGATGGATGGCGCCGGCGCCGAACCGTCCTTCAGAAACGCGCCAAAGTACGATTCAGGCGAAAGGAGGAGCGCGCCTGGTTGGTATGGGATAATCGGCGCATACTGTGACCGGTAGGTGCACCACACTCTCGATCTAAAGTCGTCGTAGACTAGATTGTTAGCGCTCACCGTCACGCAAGAGGCTTACATTGCTCCGGCCACTTGAGCGGCTCCTTCGATTTTCCATTGCGGCTGGGCACGGCTGTTGAAGGCGGCGTTGATGGCGGGTTGTCGAATTGAGCGGCGAGGTTGGCGCTGGACGGCGAGAAGAAGTTGGCAAACGACTTGCTCGTTGGCGGCGAGGGCTGGGTACCGCTTCCCTCTTTGATCCTGGTCGTCCACGATGGTGGTGTGCCGGTCGGATCCCCAGTGAAGAACGGGTTGTGGTCGTCCGAGCTCGGGTTCCAGCCGGGATGGGCCACGCCCATGACCCACATGGTCTCCTCGCACTTGTCCGGCTGCGCGTCCGAGTCGAGGAGATACCTCACGCCTCCTACAGCCTTCTGACGCGCAGCATTGAGAA
This sequence comes from Vanrija humicola, assembly GCA_008065275.1. Taxonomy (NCBI): domain Eukaryota; kingdom Fungi; phylum Basidiomycota; class Tremellomycetes; order Trichosporonales; family Trichosporonaceae; genus Vanrija; species Vanrija humicola. The sequence goes on from QKWK01000012.1 coordinate 250,191, forward strand.
GCGACGCCGCGGCCGAGGAGGGGCCCTTTCGAAGGGGAGAAGGCGGGTGCTGGGACACATCTTGCTGGACCGGGGACCCACTGGGCTCGCCGGTTGGCAGTAAGTTGGACCACCACGACGTCACGCGACCGGGAAGCGATGCCTCTTGTCTTGGATGTGTTGGGGGTGCGCTGCCGCCGTTGCGGCTCATGGAGGGCACTGACGTGCTGAGATGGTGGCTGCTTTCGCGAGACCGGGGCTGTGGTGGAGGAACGTGTGTCGAGTCGTCTTGGGACGAAGACGTGCGGCGGAGGGGGAAGGCCGTTGGCGGGTGCCACGACGATGGCTGCTGGCTGGACGAGTCCTGCGAGCCACGATGGGGAGGGGACCCTCTTCCGTTGCTCGTGGTGCGGGAGATGTTCCAGTGGTGCTTGGCGGACCGAGGACCGCTGTCACCCGAGGCCGTGGACGAGAAGGAAGACTGGCGGGCGCCTGCGCCCGGCGGCATGGCCAGAGTGTTGTTCGCTGCCGGCCCCTGTGCAGCCGAAGATGCCGAAGACTGCTCGTCGTGGTGACCGTTTGCGCTCCTGGCAAAGAGGCGAGACGTCTTCTTTGCCAGCGCTCGGCCCTTGCTCAGGCGCTTCTCCGTTCTGTCAACGGCAGCCGAGCTGGCATTGTCCGAGTCGCCCAGGGAGAGGGCATCGACCGATCGCCCAAGAGTAGAGGCCTCGCGACCCACAGACACGCCCGCGTTCACATGGCCGTTACTCGACGTGCCTTCCAGCAGCCATTCGTCGTCTTCTTCCTCGTCGAGCGTGGGCGTAGGAGTACTGCGCCCGCTGCTGCGGTTCTTGGGGAGGAAAGTGCGAAACTTTCTGCCCTTTGGAGGCTGGCCAGAGGTCGCGATGGGCTGCGACGTTGATGGCGCGTTAACCAGCTGCTCCGCGGCGCCGGGGGTAAGTTCCGCCGGTGCGAGTCCGGGCGCCTGCACTGGCTGGTGACCCGTGACACCCATGATGGTCTGGCAGAGGTCAGCCAAGGAGCGGGCAAGGTCGACAAATCGCCCGGTTTGCCACCTCGTCGATGGGTCACGGTGACTTTGTGGCCAAGTGTGCCGGGTGCTGCATAAGCTACTCACGAGGATGGTCTGGCGAGAGCTACACGCAACGGGTTGCTAGCAACCGGCTGCACAGGCTAGTCTGTTTACTGCTGCAGCGGTGGCGATGTGGACAGTGTCGATGCGAGGAGGATACACACCACCGAGGTCCGAGCGGCGACGCGTCAGGCTGGCGGCTAGGTGTTGTGTTTCGGCGCCGACTGTGTGGGACAGGAGCGACCGTACGCTCGCGTAGCGCTGTGCTGTGCCGAGCGTGCTGGGACAAGGTTTGTATGGTGTGGGTATTGGACACGAGATTGGATGGGATATCTGGACACGATGTGATGGTGGTCGCGGTGGTCGCTGGCTGCTGGGATGGTTGATTGCTCGCTCGTTGGTGGCAAGGCGAGCAGCGAGCGGCAGAGGCGGCGGCGGCGGTGGCACACACACGACGATGACGCTGAGGGCGTGTGATGGGCAAGCGCGGCGTGCGTCGGATTCAGGCGCGCGTGATTTACCCAGACATGCACCCTGCGGGCCTACATCCCCCAGCCTCTGGGCGCGCCTACACCCAAGCCTACCCCAGGTACGTCATGGCGTGCCTGAATGACACTGATAGTGGAGGGCGGTGATGATACAAGTTGCAAGCTCATCGTCCCTCGACATCACCATCAACAACAACAACAGCGATGGGCAGGCAGGGCAAGGTGAGATAGCAAGCCCTTCGATAGCTCACACCTAGGGAGGCATTAGCTGGCCGATCCAAGAGGAGACCTCGGACCCCGTGACCAAGTTCTTCCAGCCAGACTCGGTACGCCTTGCCCGGCTGACGACACCTGACGCCAGAAACTCTCATGGCACTACAACTGGAACAAGAACTGGGACGTGCTCCTCCCGCGCACGACTCCCGGCCTGTCCATCGACGCCGAGTTTGTGCCCATGATGTGAGCTGCACACACGGTCGTGTCTGACGCAAGCTTCGCGCCGGCGTACCTCAACAACGAGTTCAGCCTGCAGGACGGGTGGTCGCTGCTGCTGGGGTACAACGAGCCTGGTGGGTCAAGCTTGGCGCGCGGTACGCTAACGCTAGACCATGTCGATCCGGAAGTCGCGGTGCCCACTACGCCTGCGGACGCGGCGCAGGCGTGGACCGAGCTCGCCAAGTTGCGGACCGCGGGGCAGAAGCTCGTATCGCCGGCCGTCGCGGGCAACATCGACTGGCTGAAGGTGGGTAGACACTTGTTTTCCATATCTGACCCACCAGGAGTGGTTCTCTCTCATTCCAGAGGACACTCGTCCCGACTACCTCGCGGTACACGTCTACACGACGACGTTTGACGACTTCCGGCGCCAGGTCGAGAACTACCACAACACGTTCAACCTGCCCATTATCGTGACCGAGTTCGCCATGACGGTGGGTTGCTATGTGTCTGGCGGGCCTGACGGCGCAGAGCTTTGATCCAAATGTGCCCCCTCCGCAGAGCATGCAGCAGGTGCACGACTTTATGGGTAAGTGGCGGGTTGAGCGATTGCCACGCTGACTGGCGTCCAGGCCAGACGACTGCTTGGCTCGACGCGACCGAGTGGATTGAGTGGGTCCTTTGAGGTGTGTGACTAACCCCAGACGCTTTGCGTGGTTTGGCGCGGTGCGCAACGCGTACAATCTCCACGGGGTACACGAGTTCAACCGTCTCATGGACGCGAACGGGGAGCTGACAGCACTGTGAGTCACCCGTTGTTGTTCCCGGCTCACGCGTCAGCGGACATCAGTACGTCCACGGCGGTCATGATTGAAGTCAGAGGTGCGACGCGTAGGACGTACGACGGTACACTGGACTTTGATGCGAACACGTACTCTGTACACGCGTCATGAGAACATTGGAGAGGCGTCTATAACTCCAGACCAGCTCGCTGGCAACAACAACAATTAGGTGTGCGCCGCCTGCAACAACAACAAGTCCACTTTGGCGTGCGTCGATTGCAGTAACAACACTTGCGCGCACCCCCAACGACGACAAGCGCACTTGGATCTCGGGAATATTTCCTCTTCTCGCTTGTATAACCGATGAGATGAACAAGTCAGGACGCCGTCCACCGCCACGGCCACCACCTGGGCCGCGCGAGCGCGCCGTCCACCGCCGCCGCCGCCGCCACAGGATCTTGTCAATTTGGTCTGAAACCGCCGGGGACTGTGTTGCAGTGGTCGTGACGGCGGCGAGGGCCGCGCACAAGTCCGACTTGAAGCGACGTCGGCGGTGGACCGGGCATGCCCCGCACGCCGCTGGATGACGACGCAGTTTCGAAGCAGTGGCGGTGATGTAACGTCGGATAGATCTGACGAGGTGCATTCATGCGGCGGCCGCTGCAAATGCCAGACGACATCTGGGCGTGTGGCGTTTGGTTCGCCGGTCGGTGCGACGACCGCGACCGCGACGGGACCGGGCGCACGACGCTCGCTCCTCGGCACTGCGCACGGCTGTCGTGTGTCGCCTATTCAGCGACGACGCGGCGACGTCGCCAAGTCGGCAGCGCCGACCGACCCTCGTTCAGTCACCCTTGTCGCGTCGTCGCCCGTCGCCAGCCTCGTCAGAGTCGGTGCGAGCTGCGCGAGGAAGGTAGCGACACCCCTCAGGGCGGCGGCGCCTGCGGTGCTCCACACAGAGGACGCCGCGTCATGCGGACCCGCACTCGCGACCCCAAAGGCAAAGCCAACGCCACCGACGCCCGGTGCGAGAGGGTCGCGCCGAGCACACAAGGCTGCATAATCGGAAACGAAGAGGTGACTGTGGTGCCGGCTGCAGGCTGGTGCCGAGTGAGCAGCGAGTGCCGCGGCGCTATGGCCATGCAGTGGCCGCGGCTGATGTGTGTGGCGGGTGGGCACTCGTCGCTTGGCCTGCCTGCCTCGGCACGCAGCGGCGAATGGGCGTGTTCTTTGATCGATCTGATCGGACCCCGTCGCTGTGTTGCTCGCGCCGTTGACGCAGTCTGGTCGCCGTAGCTTTTTTCGCCTCGGCGAGATCTGACCATGTGCTGCGTCGGGCGGTGTCGAGGGCTCCAGCCATCCTTTCATCCTTTCATCTTTGCAGGGTGAAGAATCATCTTTGCAGGGTGAAGAATCAGCGCAGTCAACGCACTAGCGGCGTCTACATCTGCTGCGCGCGCTGTGAGACGGATGGCATGTGCGTGTGTTTTCCCGAGACATGACTCTGCCAGATGGTACTCGGCGTGCTACGTGTCAGGAATCAAGCACACGGTCAGTCACAACGGTGGGCGAGATTGCGAGGTCTTGGCGGGCTTAGGGACGGACAGGCATGCCGGCACCGACCCGATCACGGCGACCCATTCACGCCACTGGTGCTGCCAGCTGCCTGCCGCAGGCGGTGGTGGCGTCGGTATACGTTGGCGTCTGTGGTCAGTGGTCAGGAATGCGCGGCAGCATGCAGGGGACGAGGGGAGGTCGACGCGGTGGCGCAGTGGCGCAATTCTAGTTCTGATCCAAACAAGCATGCACCGAGGCGTTTGATGTTGCCGCTGTGCCGCCCTGTGCCAGATTTTTTGGTCGCAACTGCATGACGGCTGCGGCATGGCCCACTGCTACGGCACGGCAAACAATAGAAAGGCCATAATGATTATTGATTCAAGGCGGCGTGCTGGCTGGCTGCCCTGTCGTGTGTCCTTGTTTCGCATCATGTCGTCAGAACAACGGCGGCTCCTGGCATGTGGTGGGTGGGCACAGCCGGCACAGCCGCAAGCAAGCGTCCGTCTGTGTGAGATCGGGGAGGAGGGAGCGAGTGAATACGACGTGCCCGCACAGCGCACAGCCCACGGAGGCACATTTTTTTACGCGCACGGGAATAGACGTTAGCGAGAAACCATGTTACTATCAGTGACGGCGTTGGCGTGCAGCAGCTGCCTGATCGAGGCGTGGGTACGTCCGTGTCAAGGGATGGAAGGTGTCTTTCTCGGCAAGGGCAACGCTGCATGCACGCCTGGACCAGCCCATCAGGTATCAAAGCTGCGATTAGACCTGTCGCCGCCATCAGACCCCGAGATGGGTGATTCATACCGTGTACGGCAGAGTGCTGGTGCCCCGGCGCGGGTCTCGCTCAGGCTCAGGTTCTGGCCCGCGCCTGATTGATCCTGCGCGAAGGACATGAAACGAGCCGTTGCGTTGCCTGGCTGGGCCTGGCTCGCCGCTGCTGCTGCTGCTGCGCACACTCGCGCACACGTCCCACGCACCACTCCAACGGCAGCGTACCGGAACCGGCCAAATGCACACGACGATGTGTGCTACAATGCTGCTGCACACCGCACCATCAGATCCATCCCTCGGCGACATGTGTACGTTTCAGGGGCGGGTGACAGCAACGGGACGGGGAGCGAGGGTTCCGTCCATAGCCTGTTACATGGATACATGCTTGCACGACCCGACCCCCGAATGTGCCAAGTGCTGTTGCATGCTTGCTCGGCGGCGGCGAGGACACTTTCACAACAAGTGCCTTGACGTGTAGCCGGCTCCACCTCAAGCGACGTGTGCAAGTTTTTTTTTCTTTGTTGCCCTCTAGCTCCATCGGTTCCAAAAGGGAAAGTAGCACATTCCACACCCAGGCTGCCGCCGCCGCCGCCGATTTGGCGACTGCGGCTGCGGCGGCGGCGGCGACTGCAACGCACCCCAGATGCAGCATCATTGCGTCGTCGGCAGCCGGGCCCCTAGAAGAAGAACGAGGCGCTCGGGTGCAGGACGGATGGATTGCAGGATGATTGCAGGATTACAGGATCGCAGGAACACGAGCAGCGTAGCGTCGTCGCGGTGGCGCGCGCATGCACACCCGCCAAGCTAGGGGCGTGGGCACTGCTTGCAGCAGGAGATGCGCAGCCGAGCTCGGCGCCGCCGCCGGCGCTGGCGGCGGCAGTGGCGTGGGCGGTGGCAGCTGCGGATGGCAGTCGGGGATCGGGGGCATGCATGCATTGACCGGGACCGACTAGCGAGGCGAGACGAGACGAGACGAGACGAGACGAGACGAGACGGGACGAGACGAGACGCGCATGACGACGAGGACGAGCACGACGACGACAGCGACGATGGCTGCAACAGCAGTCGCAACAGCGGCCAAAGACGAAACGGCGACGGGTGCCTCGGATTCCTGTCGATCCTTGATGACGGACGGACGGGGCCAAGCCAGACGCGATTGCATCACATCACACATACACAGAGATACACGTACCTGTGTGGTGCGCAGCGGGCGCGGCAACAGCAGCGGCTGGACTGACGACGCTTGTGAGCCTAGCCTGGGTGCTGGTGCCGATGGCCGACGGGTCGTGTCGCCACCCCTAGCTGCTGCGAGGGGCAATGTCGGCACGGCGGGGGGGTGGAACGGGGGAACGGGCCACCCGCTCTTTGGCGCACACTCACGCCCACTCACTCATTCGCTCACGCTCACGCTCACGCTCACGCTCACGCACGGCACGACACGGCACGGCACGCGGCCAGAGTGACGAGACGGGGCTTGCACCAAAGTGTGAAGCAAGCGTCTGTCAGACTCGAGCGACAACGTCACTTAGGCACGCGCGTTTTGGGTGGGTGCCGAGAGGTCGTGGTGTCGGTGGATCGGTGTGGTGCAGGTGCATATGGTGGCAGGCATGGCTGCAATCTAGGTCATGTCGTGTTACTGCTGGTGTGCATGCATGTACCATCATCATCCCTCCCGCATGCTCGTCGCACGTCGGTTCGGCCCCGTGCCCGCCGTCGAAACACATTGCACCATGACATTGATTTTGTGTTCACTCGCCACCACCATCTGTAGACCCAAAACGGACAATGGCAGTAGTCACCAAGTTGCCGCAATGCCATGGCAGCATCCAGCAGCGAAGATAATAGGCACGATTGTTTGGGCGATCAAAGTGGAACGAGATGGCTCAGGGTCGACGACGAACGGGGGAGTAAAAGGCCAGGGTCGGGGGCGCACGATACGTCAGGGTAACGACCCAAAGGACTAGATTCGCGCGGCCACGGGCGCAGGCAGGCGCAGGCAGGCGCAGGCGTCAGATGGCCCCCAGGGTCTGAGGCACGCAGGGAGGCGAATGGTGGCGACTACCGTGCTCGCCTGCTCGAGTGACCGCTGCTAGGGCCCTGGCCACCGCCAGCCAGGCCCTGAGGCAAGGAAGACGTCTGGCTTGGTCGCCGTGAGCCAAGCCGGCGAGCGAGATTCAAAGTGTCGTCGTTGTGTCATCCGTGTCACCCGCACTGGTGCAGATGCTGTCTAATGCCACCACGGCCACCACCCGCTGGCAGCCGCCGCCTCTACCGCCGCCGCGGCACGCCCATGTACCCATGCCCACACTACTCACTGCCGCCCCCGCCTGCGCGCCCGCCGACGCCCCGCGCCGCGCCGCGCCGCGCCCCCTCCCCCTTCCCCTGCTTCCCTCAAACGGAAGCTTGTTTCTTACCCACCTTTTTTTTTTTTTTACTCACAGCGGTCGGTCCCTCAGACACGTATCGCTTCCCCTGGTCGCGCGCTAATCCCCTGCTGCTGCTGCTGCTACGGTAGCACCAGTCGAATGCCGACCGACCGCGTGCCCGACCGACGCAGGAAGCGCAGGAACGACGCACGACTCCCACCATCATTAGCATCATCATCACCGCCCCCGCCCCGCCCTCGCCCCCGCCGCCCGCCGCTACGCCTCAAGCGCGCCCCCCTTTCGTAAGGGACAGATTGGGAGGACATGAAAGTGGGCGCACTTGGGGCGGGGCTTAGCGGTTTCTTGTCTTAGGGTAAAGAGGGCAGAGTTTAACGATCCGAAATTGTGGATGCCGAACTCGTCGCTGTCGTCGTAGTCGTCGTAGTCGTCGTCGTCGACAGGCGTTGGCGCTCGAGACACAAGGAGTGCATGCACCAAAGCAACGGATTGCGGCACGGCCCGCGCAGCGTAGCGTAGCGCAGCATAGCGGCAACAGCAGGCGGCGGGTGAACGAATCCTGCATCCTGCAACATGTAATCAATGCTCCGGCTGTGGGTGGTGCACGCGCTGCACACCTGCCGGCGTGCATACTGCCGCTGCTGCTACCTATGCTGCGCCTGCGCCTGGCCGACGCCACTGACGGCTATCTCGCTCTCCTTGCGCGACGCCATCGTCTTGCATGTAGTCACTGGCCGCACACCTGCGCCCGCAGCAGCATGCAGTGCTGCTTCGCTCGCCGCTCAATCTCTTGAGAATACCACGCATCCATTCCCTTGGATCCAAGCCGGCATCTAACAAAAGTGGGCTTGGGCTTGGGCTTGTGGGCTTGTGGGTTTTTGCGGAGGTCAAGCTTGGGTTAGGTCTAATGCCCTGATCGTAGTGTCTGGCGAGATGCACACGCCGCCTTTTGACATATTGCCCCGAACAAACGCTATCTCTGTCCGTCGGGATGAGGGCAGGGGCTGCAGGAGGGGCAGGACAACTGTACGACCAACAAAGGTACCGATGCACCCAGTTGCCGTAGAGACAGTTACACACACCCGCCCGCCCGTACCGTACGCCGTACGCCGGCAAGGAGGCGGCTGCGGCGGCCCAGGTGGCGGAGCCGTCGAGAGGGCCGAGGGTACGAGGAGGCGGCAGCCCGAGGCGGCGCGGCCAGGAGCCAGGACCCAAGAACAGGACCATGCAAGCCCTGATGGCGGGGAGCTGGCGCACGACAATCTCACCCCTCTCCATCATTGACACCACCCGATGGATCAGTTGGCTTGCATCCTTGATACAACCCAGGCGGCAGCACCTGCAGCGGCAGCTTGATGCTGCTGTGTGAGGATACTCGCAAAGCCAAAGGGCCAAACCTTTCCAGGACAGCAGCAGAGCCATCTCATCATCGCTACTCTCCTACTGTTGCGTTGCTGCTGCAGCAAATCTTGTTGTAACAGTCACAAACGTACGCCGCGCCCCCTCCCTCACCCCCTCGGCTCGTCCCCTTTGAGCCGTTCCGCGCACATTCAATCGTCGGCAGGTCATCTCACGTCGTCCGTCTGGTGCGCAGGCCGCAACCCCCAACCCCCAACACACACATCTACCACTCCCTCCTCCACGACACGATAAAGACGACCACGACTACACGTGTGTCGCTTACCCGTCATCTCTCCCTCCCTCCCACTCTCACACCCACAACATCATCGCCTCGCTTCAGCACAAACCCGACGACAACGCCTGCTGCTGTTGCTACTGCCTCCTCACGCTCAGTCCCACACCACGCCGCCGCCCCCTTGCCTCTTTACTTCTTAATCACCTTGGGACTCGTGCGTATCCGATCTGCGAGCCGAACGAACCCAGCACCGACAAGGCCAATTCTAGTGGCCCGCCCCTCCTTCGCGCCCGCCCGTCCCATTCTGTCCTTCTTCGACACGGAGACGACGCACGATCCGACCATTGTGTGTCCCCCCCGCGCCTCACTGTGACGCGACCAGATCGGCACCAGCGGCCCAGTAGCACCGTCGGCTCCGTGACGCCAAGCGCCCAGCCCAGCCGGCCCCAGCTCGCCCAGCTCATCTGTCGCGCGCCGCCCACCAAAAGTCTTGTCTCGACGACGCCACCGCCGCCGCTCGAGTGCACTGTTCCTCGTCGTTCCTCGTCTGAGACAACAAGTGACGCTCGCTCGCGCCTCCATCGTCTGTGGTGATCTCCCTTCCCTGGCGCACGCACGCGCACACGCTCGCTCACAAGCTACCCTCTGACACGCAATAATAGGTCGACCACCATTGCTGTCAGTGCGCCGCACAGTCCTTAGCCCCAAATGTAAGTCGCAACCCCCCGGTTTCGTAACTCTACAAGTGCCCCTCTTGTAACTCGTGGTTCCTCGCCACGCGTGTGCGTGCGTGGCGGCGCAAGGCGGCGGCAGCGGCCACGGCACTGCCCTCCTCGCCCTCGCCATGCCCTTCCCCCCCTTTGACGCGCACCCCCAAGGATGCCGAACGGCCGGCCTGCCGATGGCGCCAGCGCCATCGGCAGCGCCATCGCCGAACCCCCTGTGTACCCCGCGCGCCTGTGTGCTGTGCGTCGTCTGGCGCCCAAGGTGCAAGGAGAGATTAGCACACAAACGACGCCGCCGCAGGCACGATCAGCCATCATCACCATGCGCGCGCAGCAACGCCTCGCTCCGTCGGTCGAGCGAGCGAGCGAGCGAGCAGCGCGAGCAGCACCATCGTCCATGACCACGCACCACACATAATTTCCCGTTGTCCACGCTCACACCCACAGTCCAGCCCCAACACGCGCCACAACACACACGCGCGCGCGCACACACACGCACACACACACTGTCGCGTTCTCGTCGCTCGACCTCGTTCCTCATCGCTCAACACACACACGGATCGATCTCAGGTCGCCACTCGCCCCCGTCCAGAAGTCGCAGGTTGAGTCATTGATTCCTCCTCGCGCCCACTCCAACATTCTATAAAGCAGCACGGCTCGGTCGCTCAACAGAACCCAGCTTGCCAACACCCTCTTCCCCAAGAGGTAGCTTTGCGTTAGTCCACCCCCACCCATACCTCCACCCCTTGCCGCTTACCGCCGCCACCGCCACCACCGTTGTTGTTGTTGTTGTTGTTGACACGACCTCAGCTCTCCCCCCAGCGCCAACGGTGGCAACACGTCTGTGGCGGCGCTGCTGGTCCACAGACCGATTCCCGCGTCGTCTTGCAGCCACTACAGCAGCTGCCCCACTGGGGCCGAGTCGAGGGCCAGGTGGCCTTCAACCAACCGGTTCAGTCTGGCCACCACGCCCGCGGCCCGTACCGCGCCTCGTTATCGCTTTCCCCACCAACATCATCCTCACCGTCTTCCATTTACCGCACGTCTCCCATGACCTGGGCGTCATATCAAGCGGCAGCGGGCTCCACGTCTTCGTTTGAGCCGCAGACGCCACCACTATCCGGCTGCGCAACAGGACCCATCATGGACGGCTACGCAAACGCATGGGACGTGAACGGCAGCGCCGACTACGATTCCTACGACATGCCGCCGATGGTCGAGGATCCCCTGCTGGTCAAGGGTGCGGCCAGCGAAGCTGCCCCACTCCACACCTACATGGCACCTCTGTCCCTCAACGCGGCACCAAGCTTGCCTTCTCCACCACCATCCAAGCGGATCGACATGCGACTCGCGCAGCCAGGGTCGGAAGAGTCTAAACCCGGCTACCTCACCCCCCTCGCCTCGTACACCGGTATGTTTACGCCCGTTTGCGTGCGTGTGTGTGCCTCGCAACTAACATGCCCCCCGCAGCCGAGACTTTCTGGTACTTTTGGTACGCGGTCATCTCCCCCATCGACACTGCTGGCCGCCGCGTGAGCAACTTCCACTCGACGACGACAGCAGAACCCTTTGACAGCGAAGGACGACCACGGCACGCGATCAACGCCGGCCTTCTGCCACACCAGCTGCAGCCGAATCTCGCATTCCGCCAGTTTGTGTATTCGGTCTTACACAGCACACAGGTGTCATTCAGCGTGACAATCCTCGCCCTCATGTACACGTACAAGTACAAGAAGATCATGGCGCTCGGCCAACGTCTTCCATACAAGCACGAAGTCAGCGAGGCTCAGGGCTTTGTGACCGGATTGATGCTTGCCAACAAGTACCTTGACGACAACACGTACACGAACACGACGTGGGCCCAGTTCCTCGGCATCCCAGTCAAGGACGTCAACGAGTATGAGCTCGACTGGCTGGACGCGCTCCAGTTCAACCTCTACGTCAAGCCCGACGACTTTGAGAACTGGCGGTCAATGCTCGATGCCCACGTTCGCTCGAGGGAGCGCGACGACGCTCTTGCCGCCATGGCGGTCGCGGATCCCTTCTCGCCCGGAGTACGCGCCCGATCGGCCTCACCACCCCTGGGCTACTTTGATGTCGCCGCTCAGGATGCTTCGATGCGCAAGCGCAGCGCCAAGGATGCGTTCGCGGCCGACGTTCTTCACCACGCGGGAATGTACGAGGCTGCGCGCCTCGGCGCTCGCAAAGCGTCGTTTGCTCCGCCACCAGGATACCCGGCCAGCACCGCCCTTCCCACGCCAACGCCCTCTGTCTTGTCGCCTAACAACGGCGGTGGCCCCTCCAACGGCAGCAGCCTCGGACGTTCGAATTCGCTTAATCGTCAGATTGCCCGCCTGCCCAACAACGGTCGTCGGGATTCATCAGGGCAAGATCAGATTGCCACTGCGACCATGGACCTCCGCCACGCAGCGGTGGCGAATTCGCTCAACAACTGGGTCTTCCCTGCTCCAGCTGCGACCGAGGTGATTCAGTTTGACAAGGACGAGCGCTGGCGCCAGGCCGCGGCCCGCCAGCACCGCCTCTACTTCCTGCAGGCTGCGGCCACGCCCCAGTTTGGCCCCGACCCGCGCTACCACAAGGCAATCCCTCACTACGTGGACCCTTCGACCGGCTACGGGTATACCGCCGCTCCCGTTGCTGCCGCGCAGTACGGGACTCAGGAGATTATGGATGTCGACCACCTCGCCAACGAGATCAACCTTGCGTCGCCAACGGATGTGACCGCAATGGCACAGCAACAGCAGCAGCAACAGATGCTCATGGCGATGCAGCAGCAGCAGCCCCAGCCCGCAGTCGCGTCGGCATACATCCCTGTCGCGGCACCCGTGCTCCACCCCCACTTCCACAACCCCCAGCCTGCGCAGTTTGCCAACGCTGGACCTCCCGGCTACGCCTACGGGGCGCCGGCCTGGTTCCAGCCTCAGCTGCAACAACACCAGCAACTGCAGCAGCTGCAGCAGCAGCAGGCTCCCCAGCTTCAGCAGCCCCAGCCATGGGTAGCTACGCGCCACTGGCGAGCTGGGCATGCCTCTCGCTGGAGCACGAGCTCTGACGAGGGCTACATGAACCTCCGCCCTCCACCCGTCTGCAACTCTGTCAGCGAGTGGTCTACCCCTCTCCATGTTGGCTACTAGAGTAGCGAGTGACGCCACTCGCCTAATACGAACGACACTGTCGTCGACCACGCCATGTCGGCCACGGCACACGCCACCATACTTCTTGCAATGTTCACGAGACGCAGCAGGACTTCGGACTCGCAACTTGAAACTACAGACGCATCATCCATCCGCCAGCAATTCAACGTCTTAATCCCATCCATGTCATGTCTGCATCGAGCCGTCACTAGGTTTTTCCAAGAGGTATTTTTACTGTATCTATAGAGTGGTACACTGAGGTAGTTTGATGTACATTTTGTCAAGTGTGGAGTTTGTGGGGGTGGGGGTGGCCGCTATGACGCGTACGCTTGCGTGGGTGCATCGGTGGTGCATCGCCTCGAGGTGGCTCGACCAAAGGGTGCCATGGGTCTCGATTAACGCGTGGGATGGGATGGGAGCACGACGAGCATGCGGGCAGCGGGCAGCGCGCAGTGCGCGTGCGCAGCATGCAGTGCGCTTGTCGCTGTCGTGTCGTGGAGTCGTGGCGCCGTGGGTGGCCTCGTGGCAGTCGACGTGCCAGCGTGGCGGCGCCCAGACACACTCGCGAGCAGAGCGACCCCTTGTGCGTGAGACTGCTCGACGACGTCGCGCAAGGGTAGGGTTGTGCGGCCCCTTGTTCTCGTCATGTGTGCGTCTATCGCGGTGCCACCGCCGCCCGCGCTCGCTCGCTGTGAATCTACGCGTCGTCGTCGTCGTCGTCGTCGGGCGTGGGGCTCGTCGAAACGAACCATGCACTGCCGCACAGTGCCTCGAGGGGTGCCCGCCGAGCAGAGCAGCACACAGCAGCAGCCGGGCGCCTCCGACCAGCCCGGGCCAGGCGACATGTCACCGCCGCCGCAGCTAGCAGCTCACCCGGAACCCAAATGCCCAGTGCGTGCCGTAAGCGCTGCGGGTGCGCAACTGGCGCATCATATTCGCCGGTGCCGTCGTCGTTCATACGGTAGCAGGCACGGCTGGGCGGCACGCACTGTGGGTTGGTGCGCACCTACGCCACTCCCCGCCCGCGTAACGCCGCCGTGTGACAGCCGCCAGCTAGCCAGGCCCGGAGGCCCAGTATCCGCCGAGGGCACGCCCTGTTCCAGCGACGTTTCGGGGCCGCCGGTACCTTGGCGGAGGCACTGATCATTGAGCTATTGAGCTGAGCGCAAGTTGGTTGTTCTCAGAGGTGGCGCTCGCAGCGGCATGTCTCACCCTCCCGCCTCATATCTGCCGGCAGAGCAGCAGCGAGCGACGAGGTGATAGCAGCAGCTTTAATTGTCAGATCAGACGTGGGTAGATTGCACAGGCTGGTGGCCTGGTGGCCTGTCGCCACCGTGCTGTAACACGGGACGGATTAGCTCGCCGCTGCCACGAATAGGCAGTGGCGTGTTGGCGTGTGCTGTCCGTCCCGGTTACCTCACACGCCCGCTCGACGACCGGAGGCTGGCAGCGGGCTGGCGGCGGCGTGCTACGCCGATTCCAGAAACGAACACGAACATCGATCGCGACGAGCGCCGGCATCGTTCTCAGCGATCGCTCGTCGCATGCTTGGCTGGTGCAGATGGCTATGTATTGCTGGTCGTGAGGTGGCAGTCCATCTTCCCATGTCTCCCCGTAGTTTACACCTGTTCTTGCCCGTATTGCGTTCCCTTCTCGCGGCCCGGTACAGCGTCGATGCGGCGACCAGCGTCCCGTGTCGTGCGAGTCCGTGCTAGCGGTCGGGACGGGAGCTGGTCGCCAGCGTCCAGCGGGCTGCATGCTGCCGGCACCGAGCGGGCAGCTGGCCGGCAGCCGACGGCGAGTTGCTGCGCGGCGTGCGTTCAAGATGCCAGTGCACGCGACCCGTGAGTCGAGGCGGGCATGGGACACCGAGACTGTTGAGAGTCATCGAGGCTGCTGATGCACGCTGATGCTGTTGATACAGACACACTGAGACTACATCGAGGCTGCTGCTGATACTAACCGAGACTTCTGACATGCGATCGGCCTGTATGACAGGAAGACAGCCTGCGCATAAAAGCGGCGAGGCCAGCAGCTGCACATGTACTTGTTGCCGGGGCAACGACAGCTTACGCCGTGGGGTGGCGGTGTGAAGCGGCCCAGCCAGCCGGCCACGAGCGTGGACCGCAGCATCCCCCTCCCAGCCGGTGTGCCCACTTACTGCTGCGAGCATCTCACCGCGCGAGCGCCGCGTTAACTCAGATCGAGGGCAGCTGCTCACAGCGGCTGGAGCATGGCGTGGCCACTCGAGACTGCACCGAGGGAGAAAGGGGAGGTGCGGCAAGTGGCGGATGCCAGCTGTCCACCTTTCCTCCAGGTTGCGTCGTGTGCCTCCCCCCTCCTCAGATTACTCTCACTCGGTGTTTCGGGGCGACATCCTGCCAAACGGCGAGGGAATATGCAGCCCGCGCGAGTCTGCCCAGCTGGGAGGGAACGTGGTGTTGTAGCACGCGTGCCACGATCACCGCCACCCAGCTCGAGCAGGACACACGCTCCGCGTCGCGGGGCGCCTGGCAACCTAAAGCTTACTGGCGAGGCAGCTGCAGAAGCTGACTATACAAGGGAGCAGAGCCACTGCAACGCAGTCGAGTGCAGGCGAGAGGACACGATGAACATCCCACACCCCGGAAAGTATAAATGCAACCGAATGTCGAAAGTTTCCGTGATCACCAGATCTGGGGCGTGTAGCTCAGTTGGTAGAGCGTTTCATTCGCATGTTCTGCGATACTTGAAAAGGTCTTTGGTTCGATTCCTAACTCGTCCAGTTCGATTCTTTTTGAGTTGGCGGGAGTGTTGGCGGTCTGCTTCCGTCGCCCGGCTCCTTTGTACAATGATAGAGTGGTGGTGGAGTGGAGGTGCAAGAAGCAGTGGCAACAATGGATGGCAGCGTCACGTGACCCCAAGGCCCCCTTTTGTCTACAACGACGGCGCCTGCCGGTGCCGCAACCACCCCCACCCACCCGGCCACCGCAAGCATCCATCTCTGGCAGCAGCAGCTCATTGCTGACAACCATCCTCCATCCAACCGCTACTGCGCAAGGCGATTCTTGATCCACACTGCGACTGCACCCCCCGCTACAGCCACTACTCCCAGCGCAACACGCACCACGATGCCACCCAAGGCTGCCGTCGCGCGGCCGCAGTCGCCGACCCCGCCGCCGCCGCAGCCCCTCGTGTCGGCCGCGGCGTCAGCACATACCGAGCAAAACGACATCCTCATCATCCAGGACTTTATGGACACGATCGATCAGATCCCGACCGAGTTGACGCGCGTGCACAGCGACCTCAACGAGCTCGGCGCCGTGCTGTACTGTGAGTCGTCTGCGGTGGAGGAAGGAGGAGTTGGTTGGGCTGGGCGGCGACGGCACCGGCACCGGCAACGGCTGCGGCGCCCGCCAACACCTTGGGCCACCAATCTGCGGCATCCACGAGCGATACTAACCTCCCAGCCACTCTGTGCAACCTTGAGCGCAAGCTGCACCAGCTCATCGACTGGGTGCAGAGCCCCAGAGTCGGCCCGGAGCAGCGCTTCCAGCTCCTGCAGGAGATTGCCGAGGAGGCCGCGAGATACAAGCTCGGCGGCGACGACAAGATCCGCGTCGCCGGCGGCGCGTGTGATGGTGTACGTCGAGCGTCGAGGGTGGATGCACCGCTGACACACGCAGATCATGGCCCACCAGCGTCACATCTCAAACCTGCTCAAGCAGTCTACACTACTCGAAAAGGACCCGCCCTCGCCGTACACGGCGGCACTCACGCTCCCCCAGCAGCCTGTTGTGACGACGACAAGACGTGGCCAGACAAGAGCGACGGGCTCGCCGTTCCCTGGACGGCATGATGACCGCGCGACGCCGACCAAGAAGCGCAAGAACCGCAAGGAGGTCGGACGTGTCGACGACGACGACGCGTCTAGCGTCAACGGACGTGACGAGAAGAAGAAGGCGCCAGCGAGAAAGAAGAAGTGAGTCGAGGCAGGTGTGGCTGGTGCTGATAGCGCAGGACGAACCGTGCAGTGTCGCCATCAGAGTCGGTCGCGTCTACGGCAGTGTACGGCAAGCCGAGCGAGCCCGTTGCTCGTACGGCGCGGCAGATCGCCGCCGCGGCGGCCAAGGCGCGCGCAGCCCAGAAGAAGGACGAGGACTCGGACGACTCGGGCGACGACGAGCCCCGGCGGGGTGGCAAGGCGATGCAGGTGTCGGCGTCCAACGACTCGACGGCGGCCGGCGGCGCCCTGGGCATCGACCTCGGCTCGCGCGAGGGCTCCGCCGGGAAGAGCGGTGGCACGACACCGGCCCAGCAGTCTGGCGGAGAAAAGCGCGCGCGTGCTGGCGCGCGCGGCACGAAGCGTGTGCGCGGAGACGACGACGACGAGGACGACGAGGAGGAGCAGGACGACGAGCCGGCCGCCAAGCGCCCCAGTGCGGCCGCTGCGTCGGCCAAGAAGAGCGCAGCGACATACGCCGAGTCGGTGGTGGCCGACACGGACAACGGCGCGGGCGACGCCGAGGTCGACTCCAAGGTGTACTGCACGTGCAGGCAGTTCAGCTACGGCGAGATGATTGGATGTGACGACGACGAGTGCGAGATTGAATGGGTGAGTGGAGCGCACACGAGACGCTTGAGCGCAGCGGCTGACAGCACAGTACCACGTCGCGTGTCTCAACCTCGACAAGGCGCCCGAGGGCAACTGGATCTGCCCGCAGTGTCTCGAGCGGCGCAAGCGCAACCCCAAGCCGAAGAAGCCTGCCAAGCCGAAGCGCAAGTAGGCGGCCACGACGCCGGCGTGTTGTTCCCCGCCCGCTGGGCGCGACTGTTCGATTAAGTACTGTTCGATTACACTGTATGCATCACTAGAGAGACTGGCCGCCAGGGGTCTTGCTGGCAAGCGCCTTGCGGATGAAGGGCTCGACGCGGTTCTTCCTGCGTGGGTGTCAGTAGGCTCGGGGGGGACGCACGCACCAGGCCTTGCGCGACACGGCCGCGGTGCGGCCGGGCACCGCCTTCTCTCACTGGCACTCGCCGACCGTCTTGACGTGGTCGAAGAGCATGAGGCATTCGGCGGGAGTCCACGCGGCGGGCGCGGCGGACTTGGGGGTGACTTCGGCCTCGGACTCGCGCTCGGGCCTTACCTCGCGCTCGACCTTGGCCTTGGGCTCGACCTTGATCTTGGGCTCCGCCTTGACCTTGCGCTCGGTCTTGACGTACGGCTTGGTATTGCCGCCTGGTGAAGAGGTGGGGGTTGGTGGCATGGTGAAGTGAGCAGATACGAGACAGGAGCTTGGGTGAGGTGAGAAGGTATGGGATGGGGCATCGATGGCGACGGTGTGTGGGCCCCCGGCTCGTGGGCACTGCATGGCGCAGCGTCTCTGCACCTCTGCTGAGTACAGGGCTGCTGTCAGCAGAAGGGGCGCCAGGTCCACCCCCACGCCCGGCAGTGCCATCAGACCCTTCGGCACCGGCAGAGATGACATCAGACCACTTGCCAGATCGTAGACCTCGACCGATGCCTCACTTCGCACCCTTGGCGGCATAGAGCGCCGAACGGCAGATCGGCCCGACAGTCTGCCTGCGCGTCAGCTCTCGCGCCGGTGAACCCCGCACATGAAAGTCTGGTAGCACTGGTTCTTGGTGCGGCCCGGGACGGCATCCTCAAAGCGCGTCGGGCCGTGCTTGGCGACATGGTCGAAGAGCGCGACGTACTCGGCTGCCGTCCACCCGCGGCCGCGGGTGGCTGCCCCGGCGGCGGGCGCCGGGGAAGGCGTGTTCACTACGGAGTAGGGCTTGCGCTCGACCTTGACCTCGAGAGAGGGCGAGCGGAGGTGGCGCGTGGGTGGCATTACGACAGTGGCAGTGGGGGAGTGTGCTGTTGTGACTTCAGAGTCCGGGAACAGTGACTTTATCTTGGGGTGTGGTTGGTGGTGTGGTGGGTGATGATAGGAGCGAGTTAAGTCGTGCAAGTGGCAGGGCGTCAGAGGGTGGCGCCGCCGTGTGTGTCGCACACTGGGTGTAGATCCTGGCAATGTGTCTGGGCGTCAGCGCCATGTGCGCCGCGGCATCTCAGCACCTCCGCGCATTAGGTGTGCTCTGGGCACTGGTGCATGGTACAGCAACACATGCACATAGCACGGGACACAGCGAACGTCAGAGAGAGTGGCAGAGTGGCAGCAGTCACAACAAGGCGCCACTTCTCTGGTTTGGTCTTCCCACCACCACCCCGCGCAGCCAGTGCCCCCGGTAGACGGGAGCAGCCACCTCGCAAGGGACTTATTGTCAGCAGCCCGCAACCCGTGCTCACGCAAAGGTCTGGTAGCTCTGGCCCCCGGTGTTCCTGGGGGGTCACGGTACAGGAAGGACGAAGTGGATGGGGGGTCACGAAACCTAGAGCATCATGGACAGCGTGCATCGGCATCGATGTGTTCGTCCCAGGGCACGGTAGACAAAGAGGCATTGCATCATCCCCACGCCAACTTCCTCGCCCACATAGATGACATTAAGCAGCTTGCCACAACGTAGATCCCGACCCCTGCCGTCACTTCGCACCCTTGGCAGCGAGCGCCGCACGGCAGATAGGCCCGACCGTACACCTGTGCGTCAGCTCTCTCCCCCAGCAAGGCACCCACTTGAACGCGTGGTAGCACTGGTTCTTGGTGCGGCCCGGGACGGCGGACTCGAGGCGCGTCGGGCCGTATTTGGCGATATGGTCGAAGAGCGCGAGGTACTCGTCTGACGTCCACGCGCGGCCGCGGGTGGTTGCCTCGGCGGCGGGCGGCGGGGCAGGCGTGTGCGACACGGCGTAGGGCTTGGTCTCGGTCTTGACCTCGAGAGACGGGGAGCGGAGGTGGCGCGTCGGCGGCATTGTGACGGCGGTAGTGGGGGAGTGGTCTGTTGTGACCTCAAAGCCGTGGGAGCACCAATTTGATCTAGTGGGCGAGGCTTGCTCGCGTCAGATGGCAGTGACGGGGCGTAGACTTGACTACAAGGCCGGACTGTGCTCATCGGCATGACAGCACAAAGGACGGCGTACGGTCTGACGACATAAGGACCGCTGGTCCCGCCACGCCCAGGCGCACCACTTCCGTCAGTGTGCACCCGGAGGGCATAGTGCGCAGGTAAGATGAGATGATTGGGCGTAAGAGGCTCAGTACGGTGACGGCAGCAAAGAGTCAGACTGGTGGCAAGGAAAGCGAAGCGGTGGGACTCTTCCAGGGGAATGGGACGCTGATCACTGTGCTCGTACCAGACCAGTACGCGCACGCTGATGACACGGAGGTCGTCGTGGGGCCACGAATCAGCAACGCCGGGCAAGAGAGAGGGAGACGATCTCACCGCCTGCGAAGAGGAGGAGGGTAGGAGGGCGTCAGCACGCTGGCTGAGGCCGGCAACTCGAGCTCATGCTGCAGGTTCCAGACGACGTTGGCCACCGGGGCCTGTCGGCCCGGCGGTACAGTTGTTGCACCGAGGCATGGTCCGAGCGGTGAAGCGGTGTTGCCGGTCTCACGACGCCTAGATTCAGACCAACGGTCCAGGCCGTACACGCGCTTCGTCGCTGCCCCGGACTCGTGCTTGCCCCAACCTCTCCTCGCAGCCAGCTACCACGGCCAGGCAAGGTGGCAAACAGCCCGCTGCCCCCCCCCCCCCCCCCTTCCTTACCAGCTTAACCCCAGACAGTGTCGGTGCATCACACTACTGTCGCAGCTGCGCCGGAGTCTTGCCGCCCATGTGAGACGGCGACAGACCGAGGCGTACACTTGCCCGCGGCTCTTGCCCGTCTGAAGGTTGGTCGTTGCGAGCGGAGAGGCGGCGGACGGGGCGGGGGGATCCGTCCGCCTTGGGCATTACACTCGCCTTTCACGGCGCGGAGACTGCTGACACGCAGGCGCACGGACTCGGCTGGAAGTATGGCAGGGTGGAGAGTGGCGTCAGCCGTCTTAGGTAGTACTCCCCCAGCAGGTCAGCGTGGGGCCTTCCGACCACGGGGGAGCGGGCGTCGGACGCTCATAGAAGATAGTTTATGATATGAACCAGTGCTGGTCTGGAATTCCTCTGGTAGTCCCAGTACTGGCCGGGTCTCAGGCTGTGGACGAGACAGGGGCAAAGGTCGGTGACCATTTGCCAGCGGGTAGACAGCACGCGCTCGTCTCGGGTACGCTCGGGCGGCCGGCGCCGACGCATGCAACACTCCAATGGGCACTGCAGTGAAGAGCACTCGATGTACGACTGGACGATGCAGCCGGATGCTGTCCGCCCCGGAGTAGGCGACATGACCATTGCCGGAGGCGACAACTCGCTGGAACAGATCTCCGCCACACTGGTTCCCTACATCGCCACTTTTGTCAAGTGACGTGCCCTCATGCATGTGTACGAATGGGCTGTCGACTACTGGTCTGTTCCCGAACAGACCCGTATGCATGGTGCCAGCCAGCGGTGCTAACGCAGCTCGGCGGCGGTCACACCGCAGGGCCCTTCTGGCGTAACGATGTCACTTTGCCGATCAGGTGCGACAGAAAACAGCAATGAAAATCAGCCACGATCCCACCTGTCGCTCACTCTGGTTAGCGTCACGCCTACTCGCCCGCCAAAGTAAGCATGCAATATCCCGGCCGCTCGCGCATTCCAGCGTCCTAGCAAATGGCGTGTAGGGGCTTGCTGACTGATCGGACCCAAGCGAATGGGGGTCGCTGGGCGACCTCAGGGGTGCCAGCTGCACCCTACAGTACGGCGGCGGCCGCAGTCCGTTCCCATGATTCTCGCGATGTCGCTGCGGAGGCGTTGTCCGACGACCGCTTTCGGTGAATGGCCCTCGGCTCAACGGCGAATACATGCGTGCGCAGTGCTGAATGTGCGCGGGGGCAGACTAGTCAGTACCAGCTGCACGCCATGATTCAGTCGATGAATGCCGTCCAATGCCGCGGGTGCACACCTGCCTCGGCTTGGAGAGCCACATCCGAGCGGCTGTGAGAGCGTCCGGCGGCAAGTGGCCGTACTGCACGTCGCCACAAACTGAGCCGGAGGCAGAGTCCCTCAAGCCTCGCTCGCCCCAGCACTCCTCGATATCCTCCATACCTACAGGACGGGCTGAGTCCTTGATTGTTCTGCGGCTATCGGCTGTCGCGGCAAGCTCCATCGCCTACTCGCGAGGACGCTGGCGCTGCCGATGCAGTGCAAGGCGCACGCCTTGGCCGCGCCTGATAACTTGGTGTTCTTGGCCCCCGGCGTCCCGGCGTCGCCTTTGTTCTTACTGGCAGCCACGTGCAGCGACGTCGAGAGAGGCAAGAGTGACAACATCGCCCGGCGCTCAGTCAGGGTGCCCGGCGCCTTGGCGTGGTTCCAGGGGCGGTGGTGACCGGAGCCACCTTCGATCCTGTTCTTTGACGGAGCAATGGCTGCCGTAGCTGCGGGTGACGTCGAAGCCCGGAGGTGGACGCGTCGCGTTGTTGTGTTGCGTCCGGCGGTGGGAGGCCCTGGCTCGGGGTCCTAAAGTTTCGAGGTTCGTCAGGTAGAGATTTGGTGACTTCACGGCACCACGATCCGCGGGCAAGCAATGTGGAACACATGCCAATGATGCACATGGTCACTACCAACGGAGAGCTTAGCGCGGAGAACAGTCGGGCGCACCTGGCGCACCGACAACGCTGCACAGACTGTGGCATAGAAGCTGCGGCACCGCCGACTCCGACGCCGCGAGACGGCAGACGGTGCACGCGACAAGCCCGACTGCTCGCCTCCAGCCTCCTGCTCGCACCGCTCGGTCGGTGGCTGACAAAACTCGCTCCAGCGCATGTTGACGCCACACTAACCACCGCCCAGTCCCCATGTTGGGCCACGCCAATGTCACACAACAATGGGGAGAGCACAACACTCGGAGGGTGGCGCACATCGCGCATCCAGCCCACCGTGCCTCGCCGCTGGAGTTTGGCTCTGTGATCACGGGTCGCCTGGTGTTTGGACACCGCGCGGTACTGCGGCGCGCTCCACCTCGCCTACTTGCGCACCCCGGCGTCTCCCCCGGTCCCCCCCCCCGGTAGCGGGCCGCAACTTGGGAACAGAGTCATTTAGGGCCAAGCCATAGAATTGTGGAGATGAAAGGGTCGCAAACACGATTCTGTTTGAGTTTTGGTTCAACAAGCGTTATTTGTTCCGCCGTGCACTAGGGGGCCGGGGGGAGAGAGTGCGTGCGTGTGCATCAGCGGCGGCGGGGGCCTCACACAGCAAATACTGCGCTCGGAACTGTATGCAGGCCGCCGAACAAGCTGCGATGGACTGCTCGTCGTCGTCATGGAAGTCTCGACGTGTCCATCTCGCTACCGGATAACTTGTTCCCATAGACTCAGTTACATTGCGTAAAAGGGGACGAGCAAGGCCGTCGTGTACGGCAGGCATTGCAACCTACATTGCATGAACAGAATGGATGTGACGGTGTGAGCGCTTGAGCTAGGAAACGCGTTTCCAGGCGAGGAGAGCGCCGTGGGGCAGGTTTGCTGGAGCAAGCCAGACCGCCGTCCTGTGATTTTCCCAAATACGCATATAGAAAGCATTCGCGGTCGACACCTCGTGGTCCCTGATACGCGCAAGGGGCCGTGGGCACGGCAGGTCCCAAGGGTCGCATGAACGGGCTGGCAGGCTTCCTGTGGAGAGCGTCGAGGGCCTGGAGCCACTCGCGGTGTGGACCCTTGCCGGGGATAGCCTTTGCTCGGGTGGGATGCCTTGAGATCAGGAGGTGTCCTGTGGTGGCGCGTCGTCGTTTTGCCCTGACTCGATGCCGTTAGGTTTTGGACTTGCCTGGCGTTGTCCCGGCGCGCAGGCTGCCACTTCCCTGGAGCGTCTCCAAACAAAAAGCTGGCGTCGTTTGCCCCCACCAATCAGCCGACCAGAAAGGCGCGCCTGACTTTGGGTGTAGCGCCAGGGGCCGTGAGGTCGCGTCGTCCGTGTGTTGGGTTGCTTGTGTCAGGGCAGGAGGCCGTTTGGCAACCACCTCGAGGGGAGGGGGAGCAGCAGCAGAGGGCACCCGGGCAGCAGTAACACAAGCAGCCCACCACTTTGCTTCCAGTGGTGTCTCCTGGTTGCAGGCTGGGGTGCGGCAGGCAGGCCGGGATGTTGCAGGCTGGCAGGCTGAGTATGGATGCAGCAGCAGACGACGACCGGACTCGCGGCGGCCAAACCCAACCAACCACTGCGAACCCAGCCCCTCGTCGTCGCCTTACTCCTTTCCTACTTCGTCCTATCCCATCCTTCCTCAACAACCAGTGCGAGCGTCAGAACCTGCAGTGCGAGTCGAGCGTACATCTGCTTGCTTGCCTGCTCAATTTGCACACACTCGTCACTTGTAGCCGAACCAGCCGCGCACACGGACAACAGCACGACCTACGACTACCAAGCTGCTCTGCTCCGCCGGACATTGCTAGGCTCGTTAGCTCCATCTCTCTCTCCAACACACCAAACACCAGACCGTCTCCTGTCACAGTGGCCTGTCTCCATTCAAGCATCTGTCCGAGGGCTTCGACACGTTGCCCAACGACATCCTCCATCCTTTCACTTCACCACTTCGAGTTTGACGCGCGTCAACTCGGCCACCCCCCTCGTCCCGCCCCCTCGACCTAACACGCCGACACCATGGCCGCCGTCCACAGACAACCGTCTACATCAAGACGGCAGGAAGCTGGCCCAAGCAACCACGGTGACCGGAGCCGCAACAGGATGTCAGCCATGTCGGGTTCAAGTAGCACACGGACCGACCCAGACGCGACGAGCATCGGCCAATGGGCCATTGGACGCACGATTGGCAAGGGATCATCAGGTGGGTAGTTGGGTGCACGGCCATCATGGCGCGCATCATCCTCTCCATCACTCCCATTTCTGCAAGTGATGGCAACTGACGCTCGTCCCCCCTGCTTCATCACACACAGGTCGCGTCAAGATTGCAAAGCATAAAGTCACCGGCCAGTTTGCCGCCGTCAAGATTGTGCCCAAGGGTCTCATCATGTCATCACGGATGTCGATTAACGAGGCCGGTGCGCGCGCCGACAAGCTGCTGCTGGGCATTGAGCGCGAGATTGTCATCATGAAGCTCATCGACCACCCCAACGTTCTCTCGCTGTACGACGTGTGGGAGACCAACACCGACCTGTACGTTGCGGGCCTGGACCCTGAAGCTCGTCACGACGCATAAAACTGACAGCGCCACCAGCTACCTGATCATGGAGTATGTCCCCGGAGGCGAGCTGTTCGACTATCTCGTTCGGAGAGGACGACTGCCCCCGTCCGAGGCCCTCCACTACTTCCAGCAGATCATCATGGCTGTAGACTACTGCCACCGCTTCAACATCTGCCATCGCGACTTGAAGCCTGAGAACCTGCTTCTCGACAAGGACAAGAACATCAAGGTCGCAGACTTTGGTATGGCTGCATGGCAGGGTGACGAGCGCATGCTCGAGACGTCGTGCGGAAGCCCTCACTACGCGTCTCCGGAGATTGTCGCCGGCAAGCCGTACAATGGTTCCGCAAGTGACATCTGGTCGTGTGGCATCATCCTCTTTGCTCTTATCACTGGCCGTCTGCCGTTTGACGACGACAACGTCCGCCTGCTTCTCCAGAGGGTAAAGGTTGGCCACTTTGACATGCCCGACGAGATTGTAGGTCCCGCGCGCGACCTCCTCTTCCGCATGCTGGAGAAGGACCCAGAGCAGCGTATCACCATGGCCGAGGTCGTCTCGCACCCCTTCTTCCTCTCGCGTTCGCCCCGTTTGAGTGGCGGTCGTGAGCTCCCAGCACCTCCTTCATTGAGCGACATGGCGCGTCCCGTGGTTGCCCATCAGATCGATGCCGACATTATGTCCAACCTCAAGACGTTGTGGCACGGCGCCACCGACGGCGAGATTTACGCTGCCCTTATGAGTAAGGAAAAGACGTGGGAGAAGGCAATCTATCACCTCCTCGTCAAGTACCGCAACCGTCATCTCGAAAACTATAACATGGATGACGACGTGTACAGTGACTATGACATGTCCGACACGGAGACGGAGAACCGCCCCCGCCCTCACGATCGTCCGTCGAGCCGCAACCAGCAGTACCACACCGCCCAGGTCTCGCCCAGGAAAGCTGCCCGGATCACACCGTCGCCCCAGCCCCAGCAGCAGATCCGTCGCAAGCCAGCCCCCCTCGCCGAGAACTACTCGTATGGCAACGCCACCCCTCCACCTCGCCCGCAGGCCCCAACGCCCAAGAAGGCTGCCGGCGATGTTGCTGCCACTGTCACTCGCCGTCCCTCCCAGCTCGCGGCCCCCGCTCGCACCGCGGCGCAGCACCCCGCCGGCCCTCGTTCTCCTGTTGGCCGCTCATCAGCAGCACCAGCCATCACGTTGCAGCAGGCTACGCCTGTCAAGGACGGTGCCTCGGCCCCCGTTGCGCAGGTTACTTCCAGCCGCCCGCTTTCTCCTATTAACGCAGGGCCACCGCTCTCGCCGCCTCAGGTCGACAACGCCGAGCTGCAGAACTGGCTCAACCAGATTTCCAACCAGCTCAACGAGATCAACATTCGTTCATCAACGGCATCGAGCAACTCGGCAAACTCGGTACTCCAGAACCCAGAGTTCCAGCAGTACATGGCCTACATGTCTGCGCAGTCGCCAGTTGCCTCACCTATTGTCGAGAAGGCTGAGCTCGCACCTACCGCCAACGACCAGTTTGCGGACGCCGACGACGACGAGACGGAGGCCACATCACTGTGCTCCGTCTCTGTGGACCCTCATGCCACCGCTCGTATCTACGCGCCATCCCCTGTCCCCCAGTCTCCTATTCCGGGTCTGGGTCTCGGAGCCCCCCCGCGCGCACCTTCTCGCAGCAGCGCTCTTCCCCCCGTCTCCGGCCGATGGAGCCAGCAGTCGGCATCGGGCGGTTACCGCCCGCCTTCCCGTGGCTCAACTCACGCGTCCGAGTCGTCTGCGTTCTACACTCCCAGCCCTGGATTAAACGGAACGTTCGACATCCCCGCCCAGTCCGGTCGCTCACCGGCTGGTCCTGCAGGTGGTCCTTCCACTGCCGTTGCCCTGCCCGCGGTGCCTCCCCAGGTTCTCAAGGCCGGGCGTTCGGCTCCTCGCCCACCGCCCAAGAATGCGTCGCGTTCTGCTCCTCCCCCGCCAACCGCTTCTGTTCGTCAGCACGAGAAGGTCGAGTCTATGCTCGCCCGCGACACATCGTACGTCTTGGTCAGCTCGGCCGACCAACTCCCCGAGGACAGTATGGCAAGCTGGGGAAGCAAGAGGGGCTCGGCCTTCAGCGCGCAGATGGGGGCCGACAGCTTCGGCAGCATGCTCAAGAAGCGCAAAACATCGCACGCTGAGGAGGTCTCTTCGTCGTCTGGTTCGATCAACGGCCCCAAGACTGGCTGGTTCACCAACATGTTTTCTTTCAAGCCTGCACCTGTTGAGATCCGAGTGAACAGCGTCGACATCAATGAGGCTCGCGACAAGACCCGTCGCGCTCTCATTAACATGAACGCTCGTGTCAGCGTTGTCGACATCAACGGTGTTCGTGGCTTCAAGGTCAACATTGACGACTCGCGCAACTTATACGGCGACGTTGTCAAGGCGATCCGCTTCCGTGTCGAGTTTACGCGCGCGGCCGCCGGCTCCAAGGTCTACACGAGCGTCTCGCTTAGCCTCGAGAAGGGTGCACAGTCGTCTTTCAAGTCCATGCACACCCGCCTCAGGGATACGCTTCAGTCCGAGTCGGTCCCTTCGACCCCGACCGACACGCGTTCGAAGTATGCGTCGACCTTCTCGGGCCGTCCCTCTATCAACCACCGCTCGTCGTTAGCCCCTCCCATCCAGCGTTCCAGCATTAGCAACCCTTCCTCCCCAAAGCTGAACGGTGTCCCTCTCCGCAGTACCATCCGGTACTAACTGGTTTCCTGGCGCAATCCTGCGCACCACATTTGCGACTTGCCCGCTCCAACATAGCACACGAACCCACGCACGACCTCTGCCTTGCACGGACGCACGGATACATTCACAACCACATTCATTGTTCCGCCTCTCCAACGGACTCATACCCCAGACATAGCTACCTACCCCCAGGACCCTTATTGCCCCCCATCATTATCGACTCCTGTGAACTTTTTTATGATTTACCCCCGAATTGAAAGGTTATTATGTCTCGCATTGTTGGGGTAGTCTATGGCGGCTTCACCGCAGAGATTGCCGTATAGGTCCCTTGTTCTCAGGTGTATCCCGAGTCATAGATTATGCCATGCCATGCACTTATGACGATGAACGAGGTCGAGGACGATCAGTAGAAAGTGCCACACTTAGATTTGGCTCCGTCGCCACCAGAAACTTCGGTTCACTGATCCGAAAC
Source organism: Vanrija humicola (assembly GCA_008065275.1). NCBI lineage: Eukaryota > Fungi > Basidiomycota > Tremellomycetes > Trichosporonales > Trichosporonaceae > Vanrija > Vanrija humicola. The sequence goes on from QKWK01000012.1 coordinate 278,550, forward strand.
GTCATGGAGATCGAGATGAGAGACGACAACAGCGACCACCTTGACTTTGGTCAAACTCCATCATCCACCACAAGGACCCTCGCAATGGCAGAGGGATTCCCATCGCTGAGCCATGCGCCGTCGGCATTCCCGCTCCCAACGATAGCAGAGGACACGCTGCACTATGTGCTCCACCCCCCGGCGTCCAGCACGCGCAGCGAGGCCGACGAGGTCGCGCTCGCGACCCTCATCTCGACGTACGTCGAATCGCTGCTCACCACCCCGTGGCTGTGGAACAAGGATGCATGGGAGCTTAAAGCGGGCAAGGGAAAGCTCGAGGGGACGATGCGCGTCGGCGACGCGGTCGACGACGAGTGGCTCGTCGTCTGGCTCCTCCGCGAGGTCAGCAAGCGCTGGCCCGACCTCGTCATCAGGTGAGCTCGAAGCTCGTGCAGGACCGAGCTGACACGCAGCATCCGCGACTCGGACGGCGAGTTTCTGCTCATCGAGGCGGCGCACGAGCTCCCGGCGTGGGTGTCTCCCGAGAACGCTGACAATCGGGTTAGTTGTTGATTACCAGTGAGAATGCCAACTAACATCCCAGCTCTGGCTCTCCGGCGGACACCTGCACCTCCTCCCGTTGTCTGTGCGATCTTCCGGCCCCTCAGGGCCCAAGCAGCTCGCCGACGACGGCTACGATGACGGCGGGCGCGCGGTCGACCCCGACGCGCAAGTGAACGAGGCGGACGCGATCGCCGCGGTCAGGACGGGCAAGTACCGGGCGCCCGAGGTCGAGAGCGCCGTGTGGGAGCGGATAGCTTGGTGAGCTAGTATGACTGTGATGAGCTCACACCCCAGCTACCCTGCTGCACTCAAGACGCACCAGCACAGGACAAAGGTCTACCTCCCGGTCCCGATCGCGAAGGCTCTCCACGAGGCGCCGGACCTCATCCAGCGCGCCGTCGAGGGCTTCTACGTGCGCGACCCGGCGCAGCTGAGGGTGGGTGGATAGTAGCGTCGTAGCTAACGCCTCAGGCTGCTGCACGTATGACGCACTTCCCGCCGTCGCCGTCCATCCTCACGTCGGTTCTCATGAGTCGCGCGGCGTACGCGCAACTCCAGGGCCAGGTGTTCCACCCGCCGCGCGTGTTCGGCCCCGAGTGGCATGTGCCCGAGGGAGAGGAGGACGAGCACCGCTGGCGCGACCTCGGCGCCAAGATCGCGACGGGCTTCGAGATCATGTACCGCGAGGGCGGGAGGAAGGGACGGACAGCAGACGTGAGTTCGGTGCCGTGGCATTTGTGCTGACGCCAGGCCGAGACGAGCACAGCCGGGCTCGAGGACAAGCCAGAGTACAAGAAGTACATTGCGGACCTGAAGTCTTCTGGCTTCTTTGGAGACGAGCTGCAGGGGAGCGCGAAGTGGAAGGAGAAGCAGACGGTCGCTGCCAAGGGCTGGATCGATGCGCAGTCGTCCGAGTGAGCTAGCCAAAAGAATGGGCAGCTGACACCGCAGTACGACGCAGGAACGACCCTCATTCGCCTACCTGGTCGACAAGGCGATTGATGAGGCAGCCAACGTCCCCATCAGTGAGCTCGAAGTGTCTAAGGACAGCGCGGAGGACAGCGACAAGTGGCTCGAGATCTCGCCCGACGAGCTCGACAAGCTCATGACGCGGGCATCGGGAGCTCAGACGGCCGCGTCGGGCGAGTCTGCACCCAAGCTCGACGATGAGCAGGGCAAAGCGCTGGCGGACCTGGCAAGCAAGGTGCAGGAGTTTATCGGCGGCCAGGGCGACATGACTGGTGCGCGGTTCGCAGAGTGAGTTGCCTGGCGGAAGGTGACCGAGCACAGCTCACGCCGCAGCGAACTTTCGGACGAGGACATGGACACGGACTCGGAGGACGACGAGGCCAAGCCGACCGACGCGGAGCGGCAAGAGCGCCTGGCCAAGCTTGTGCCGCCACTTCCCGCTGAGGAATGGGGCAGGAAGCAGCCCGCGGCACAGGAGGACGTCGAGATGGCGCCGTCGCACCGCCCACAGAGCTCAAAGGAAACACCATTGACAGAAACCCTCCTCCCGAAGAAGATGCGCCCACCCGTCTTCTCCAAGCCCGAGTACGACGGTGTCGTGTCCGACTCGTCTGACGAGGAGGACGAGGGCGATCTCCCGCCTGCCGGCACGCTGGGCCGGAAGATTGCGCAGATGAAGTGGGGCGATACGGCGCCGTCAGCGAGCATCGAGGAGATTGATGACGACGACGACGAGAACGAGGGGGAAGGCAGCGACAAGGAGGACAAGGCGCGTGCCAAGTCGCTGCGCTTCAACGACAACGATATCGACGAGCAGATGCGCCAGCGCGTCTGGGGTGCCGCCGACGACGAGCCGGAGCCGGAGCCGAAGAAGAAGAAGGACGAGGATATGGACGTCGACATGGGCGAGGAGGAGGAGGACTTTCTCAAGTTTGCGCGCGAGTCGCTGGGCATCAGCAGCGAGCAGTGGGACGACATTATCAAGTCGCGCGAGGCGCGTGGTGGTGAGTACGCTGCAGGCGTCGCTGTGCCGGTGCTGACGGCCAGCTTTTGTACCCAAGCCCGCTGCCCCGAAGGCTGCGTCGCGCGCTGCTCCCCCAGCCACGGCACCTGTCAAGGCCGCTGACGAGCCCGCGCGCACGCCCAACCTCTCGCTCAACAACTTTGAGAGCGTGATGGCGGCCATGGAGGCCGAGCTGCAGCGCGCCAACGCCGAGGGCGGCGCCCCTGCCGCGCCGGCCGGCCTGCCCTCCGGCGCGGGCGCCGTGCCCTTCGTGTCCAAGAAACCCAAGACCGCCGGCGCGCCAAAGGCAAAGGGCAAGCTCAAGCCGGGCAAGGGGCGCGCGTCGTCGCTCATGACGCTCCCGACCGAGGAGGACATCGACAATATGGACGACGAGGCGCTGGCCGCCATGGACGCCGAGCTGCGCCAGGCACTCCGCGACGCCGGCGCCGACTCGGACGACGACGAGCTCGGCGCCGACGAGCCCGCCGAGGCGAGGCAGCTCGAGGGCGACGCCGCGGAGCAGTACAAGATGATGCGCGACCTCCTCGAGAGCGCAAAGAGCGGCGGCGGGGCCGGCGCGGCAGGCAACCTCTTTGGCAGGCTGCAACAACAGTCCAAGTAAGAAGTCATGTATCAATACTGCTGCCAATGCATCATGCTAGAGCTAGAACTACACCACTGCCTACTCGCCGTTGGCCTCCTGCAGGTCGAGCGCCGCCTGCGCAGCGTACACGACCTTGTCTTCCTCGAGCCCCTCGATGGCCTCGGTGAGACGCAGCCGCTCGTCGTTGAGCTCGGCATACCGCGCTTGCAGGTCGCGCTCGCGGCGCTCGAGCGCGGCGACCTCCTCGCGCTTCTGCTCCAGACGGGCGGGCGCGGCCGCCTCCTCGAGCGTACGCAGCATGGTGAAGGTCTCGAGGTCGCGCTGGGCCTGCTGGATCTCGTCGACCGTGTCGACGATCGCCTTGCGCGCCTTGGCGTTGAGCGCCTGGTATCCTCCCAGCTGCTTGCCGAGCTTCTTCTCGGCCTTGGCAGCGCGTGTCGCGTCCGCAATCATGCGGTCGCGGCTCGAGCCAATCATGCTCTCGTACGCCGCAGCGAGCTCGGCACTCGAGAGGCTGGCGGGGTCGACCCACGAGGCGTGGGCTGGCGAGTAGACGTAAGACGCCGATGTGGCCGTCCACGACGCGGCGTAGGCGTCCTCCTCCTCCACCGCCTGCGAGGTGATGACGATGCGGAGCTGCTCGTCGCTTGCGCCGGGGAGGCCGAGCGCGCCGGCGAGCTCGGAGTGAATCTCGGCCTTGGCGGCCGCAACAAAGTCGTCGTCGGGCATGTCGTAGTCAGATGCAGTGTTGCCCGGTGTCGAGGTGCCCGGCAGCGGGTGCGCAATCGAGTCGTGCTTCATGAGGTTGGCCATCTCCAAGTTGATGTGGCGGACGGCGAGGGCAATGGCCTCCTCGACCTCGTCGCTCGCGGCGTCGAGCTGGCGGAGAAGCGTGCGGGTGTCGACGTTCGCAGGGCGGGGGAGGTTCTTCTTCACGACCGAGGAGCGACGCTCCAGTTCCCGCCGCTCCTCCTCCTCACGAGCAGCCTTGAGACGCGCGTCGCGCTCCGCCGCATCCTCCTCGGTCAGCTCGACCTCCTCCTCCTCAATCTCCTCGTCCTCATCCTCGGCGAGCTCGAAGTTGTTCTCGGGTTTGGGAAGTGCTGCGAAGCCGGCCTTGAGGGCCCGGCGCGCGTCCTTGACGCGGCGGCGCTCGTCAGCCGGCGTCTCGCCCCACGAAGGGCCAGCCTCGTTGATGCTGAGGTTGTCGCGCATCGGTGTGCGGAGCGGCGTAGCGCCGGGTCCACGCGGTGTAGGCGCAAGCCCACCGTTGCGGGCGGGGGTAGCGAGCGGGTTGGGTGTGGCCGCGAGGTGCGAACGGGGCGTGGCAGAGGTGTAGCCAGTGCCCGCAGACTCTTCGGTACGCAGCGGCGTGTTCTCGTCGCCGAAGAGAGGTGTCTGGACGCTGCTCATAAGACGCAGGTTGCGTGCTTCGGCGAGGACATTGTCCTCGGTCGCTGCAACACGGGGAGTACGCGCCATGCGCGCCTTGCCGAGGCTCTCGTACTCGCCGACAAGCTGGCTGGTCGCGCCGTCCGTGTCGACCAGTCCACGGGCCGTCTCGCCAGCCTGGCCAATCTTGACAATCTCCTCCAGCTCGCGCTCGCCAACCTGCGGGGTGGGAAGGTTGAGCTTGCGGCGGCGGACAATCTGCTCCTGCTCCTTGAGCTTGCGGATCTGGGCCTCGCGCGCCTGGACGAACTGTGTCGCGGAGCCGGGCTTGCCGCTTCCCTCGCCGCCCTCCTTGCGGCGCTTGGCGTTCTTCTCCTCCTGCTCCTCGAGGTCCTGCTTGCGCTTCCCTTCCAGATGGCGAAGCGACTGACCAACCGGCGCGGCGTACGTCTTGGCACGCTCCTCAGCCGTGTCGTAGAATCCAGGCGCGGGCTGCTTCTCGAACGGAATGTCGGCGTTGTAGTCCATACCCTTCTTCTTCGGCTTGGCGCGCAGGTTGATGCCGGCCGCCTTGAGCTCACGCTTCTTCTGGAGGAAGGCAACGCGGCGCGCCTCCTCGAGCTGCCTCTCACGCGCCTTGCGCTTGGCCTTCTTGCCCTGCGTGTTGGCGAGACGGGCACGCGCTTCCGAGAGCATCTCCTTCTCGTCGTCGTCCATGTCCACGGGGTCGGGTCGGGCCGGGCGCGTCTCCGGGTCAGGGTCGATCTCTCCCTGTCGGAGGCCGCGCACGTCGGACGCCGGCTTGGAGCTCTCGTTCTCGCCGTCGCCGAGGCCGAGCTCCTCGTTGTCCTTGGCCTCGGCATCGTCCAGGAGCTTTTGGTACCGTTCCAGACACTGGGTGGCTGTACGGCCAACAATAGGGGCGATTGTGCGCCATTGTGTTGGCATGAGTTTTGCTAGATGCAAGAGCTTCTCATCCTCGGTCTGGATGTCAGTAGAAGTTCGGCAGTGACTTAGCTCACCTTTGACCACTCGACCTTCTTGATGGAAGGATCCAACCATTCGTACCATCGAGCCTTGCACTGCTTCGGCGTCTTCCTGACGAGAAGCGACGAGATACGAGCCCATTGCTGAGAGAGTCAGCGCTGCGGCGAGGTGTTGAAGAGGCTCGACGACAACTCACGTTCTTGCCGTACTTGGAGATGGCAGCCTTGAGAATCTCGTCCTCTGCGTGGTGTTAGCTCGCTGCACCTGGCCTTGAAGGAGCTAGAACGTACCCGTGTTTCGCCAAACACCACCCTTGATAATGATGCGGACCTGTAAAGGTCAGCAATACGAAGGGCTTTTATGACCTTACCATCTTGACGCTCGACTACGCTGGGAGTGGGCACGAGCTGTGCTGGGGCGCCTTTTTCCACCTAGTCCCGGTCCACTGTAGTCTCCCTTTCGACGCGGGCTAGTTGGCTCGCGTAAAGAGACGGTGGCGGGTGTGGTTGATGGTGATTGTTGTCAATCAGTGATGTTCGAGAGATGTTCAATAAGGTGTTACAGTTCCTTGGTGGCGGAAGGGGAGGAGCGGAGCCAAATGGATCATAGGATCGCAAACATATTGCATGCCTATTTAGGCATTATAGGCACGCAATCATCATCTCCCTATCCATGAGGTCATGATCAGCGAGATCACTCACACCCCTTGACTTCGCTCCATCATCGTCTCCTTCCCATTTCTTCCAGGAATCTGCTCCCCAAACGCAATAGAAATGCTGAACACCTCCTATAACAGAGCGGAGCGGAGCAGCACGGCTTCACGGCGCTTTACGGCACCCTCTTGCACCAGCGTGGACACATAATGGCGCAATCAAGCCTGGTCACCATGCCACCGGCGAGTGCTCGCTCAGTAGAGCTCACAGTCCACACTCAATGCTCGGTCACATTCACTATTCATCACTAGTTTGACTCTTAGCACTCACTCATTTCATCATGCCCATCACAGTCCTTTGTATCGCCCGGCCGGCCTCGCGGTGCGCTTTCGCGACTGCCTTCCCCGCCGCGCCTGGGTAGACCATCTGCACTGCTGCTGGTGTGAAGGTAGGTAAGTAGTGGCAAGCCCACTCCTAACCTACCAGCTTCATCGGTGCTTGCGATTCCTACGAAGCTCCCTATCGACTCGCTGCGAGACCTTGAGAGCAAGCACCTCCTTCGATCAAAGCACCAAGCTTGGGGACTATGGGGCTGATGGATATGACGATGGCATCGCTCGTCAACAGCGTGATCCGGGACCATGTCCCAGCCGAGTCGAGTCTGAGAAGGACATCTTCGAGGCTGTAAGCTGTTGTCGCCGGACCTCTAGCTGACAACCAGCTTGGCCTTCCTTATCTCGACGCAAGGCGCTTCCCGACGCCACTTCGCTTACTGACGCCTATTTGCAGCCGGCTAGCGTTCGGACTCGACCTGCTCGCACATTCTGCCACGACACATCGTCTCATCGGCCGCTGTGAGAGGTGCCACCGGTCCGGTGCCGCGCGGGGCCTGCCCTCGAGGTGATGGGGATTGGCGAGAAGGAGAGGTCAAAGTCTAAGAAGCTGAGCAACTGGCGACTGTGCGTGCGGCCATGCTCGAAGCATGTGTGAGAAGCACTTGCTCAAGCATGAGCTCGTGCGATAGATAGAGATTGACGCGTTGTTCTGTTGTCTCGAGCTCTACCTAGCCAACACAAACACTCGTTCGACTTGGAGGGGCGGCCGAGTCGGAACTGACTGTCGGGTACGCTGGAGCAGCCGAATGCCGAGTGGTGTAGATAGAGTATCCGCCTGTGTTTGCGGTCGGGCTTAGTCGGGCAACGTTGGTGGTGCGTGGCCTCCATGTGCCGGCCGTGGCTGGGGAAATCGCGGCGTCATGGGCTATAGCCCCGTGTTCTGCTTCTTCTGCTGCTGCTCCCAAGCTCTGCTGCTGCCGCTAGCTCCACTCTGCAGTCTGCCTGTTGCAGCCAAGGTCGGCAGCAGCAGCAGAAGCAGTGTGTCATGATTTCTGCGCACACCATCCAGGGTCACGACGATGATTTTTCAGGGCCTCTACGAATTTTTTGATTCCGTCCGAGGCGATGGATGCGTCGGACGATGGCGTGACGCGTTTTGGGCCAAAAGTTGGTTTGCGGCGCGCGCGGTGGCAGCGAGGAGGGTGCATTGCGTGAGTGCGTGCGTGCGTGGAGGAGAGGAGCGTGTGGGGAGTGCAGGGCGCACGCCGACTAGGCGCCCAGTGCATGCCAGCCAGCTCCCAGCCAGCCAGCGAGCAGCGTGCTAGGTACGGGGGGCACAAGTCGACGCTTTTTGCCCCGGCCGGCCGGCCAAAGCTCGTCCTGTCCCCCCGCCGTCCTTGCTCCCCCAGCCAGCCTCGCTGCCCGCCCACGGCATCCTCCCACCCAGCGCCAAAGATTCAAAACGCCCTACATCCCAACATTTCTCTCTCCTCCTCTATTCTCTCCTTCTCTCCCACAAAAACCCCCAACAAAACTCACAACAAGCACAATGACCGGCGTTATCAACGGCAACGGACCCGCCCACGTCCTCGCTCCTGGCCAGTGAGTAGCCCCTCCCCCATCTCGCACCCCCCCGCGGCCGTCGCCTCACAAGGCGATTTGCGCACGTTCGCCGCCTGGCGCGCTAGACACGACGACGCGGGCGCGGGCACTGGGCCCCCTCGCCTTTCCTCCCCTCGCCCCAGCTTTGGCAGTCACTCACACGCACCCCCAGCTTCCTCTTCACCTCCGAGTCGGTCGGTGAGGGCCACCCCGACAAGATCTGCGACCAGGTCTCGGACGCCATCCTCGATGCCTGCCTTGCTGAGGTGAGTTGTGCCACGTCGCCAGAAGGGTTGGGCTAACCCGCGCCCAGGACCCCAACTCCAAGGTCGCTTGTGAGACCGCCTCCAAGACCGGTATGATCATGGTCTTTGGCGAGATCACCACCACCGCCAAGCTCGACTACCAGAAGGTCATCCGTGACACCATCAAGAAGATTGGCTACGACCACTCGGACAAGGGCTTCGACTACAAGACCTGCAACGTTCTTGTTGCCATTGAGCAGCAGTCGCCCGACATTGCCCAGGGTCTCGACCACGGTTCGCTCGAGTCCCACGGTGCCGGTGACCAGGGTATCATGTAAGTGGGATGGCGTGATTGTTTTACTGCGGACGAGACTGACGCCCTATACAGGTTCGGCTACGCTACCGACGAGACCCCCGAGTACATGCCCCTCACCATTGTCCTTGCCCACAAGCTGAACAAGGCTCTCGCCGACGCCCGTCGCGACGGCTCGCTCGGCTGGCTCCGCCCCGACTCGAAGACCCAGGTCACTGTCGAGTACAAGAAGGACGCCGACGGAGCTGTTGTTCCCCTCCGTGTCGACACTGTCGTCATCTCGACCCAGCACGCTGAGGAGATCACCACCGAGGAGCTCCGCAAGGAGATCCAGGAGAAGATCATTGAGAAGGTCATCCCCAAGAACCTCCTCGACGACAAGGTCATCTACCACATCCAGCCCTCGGGCCGTTTCGTTATCGGTGGCCCCCAGGGTGACGCTGGTCTTACTGGCCGTAAGATCATTGTCGACACCTACGGTGGCTGGGGTGCCCACGGTGGTGGTGCCTTCTCGGGCAAGGACTTCTCCAAGGTCGACCGCTCGGCTGCCTACACTGCCCGCTGGATCGCCAAGTCGCTCGTTGCCGCCGGCCTTGCCCGCCGTGCCCTTGTCCAGCTCTCGTACGCCATTGGTGTCGCTGAGCCCCTCTCGATCTACGTCGACACCTACGGCACCGGCAAGAAGTCGGACCTCGAGCTCGTCGAGATCATCCGCAACAACTGGGACCTCCGCCCCGGTGTCATTGTCAAGGAGCTCGACCTGCAGAAGCCCATCTACCGCCAGACGGCCGCCTACGGTCACTTCGGCAACCCCGACTACTCGTGGGAGAAGCCCAAGACCCTCAAGCTCTAAGCAGTCTGAAAGCTTGATGCGTCTGTTCCGGTTCTCTCACTCTCACCTCATCCATTTGGGACGCCATTAGGCCCCACGCGCGAGTTCCACCTCGCACGACACCGCCCTACCATACTATACCACCCCGCATAGCACACATTCCCAACGTAAATCGTCATATATTACCCACACCAGCCCCGTGAGTCGGCGGCCAGTGCCGCCGGCGAGGCCTTGTGCCCACGCAATACCCGGCCAACCTCTACTCTGCGCCAATAGATCTTGATTAGAGACGGCCTTCATTTTGGTGTTATGAATGGCTTCAACCGCCACGATTGAGCGGCCGGGCGGCGAAGCTGCCTGGTTGCGGTGCATGAGTTGAGGTGCTACTAACCTGTCTGGGAGTTGCAGGAGCTGGGGGGGTGTCCGGAGGGGGGCGGTGGAATGGCGGTGGCCTCTGCACACGGCGACTCCGGGGGCGACGTGGAGGCCGAGTCGATATGATTGCGATGGGAAATGCAGCACGACATTGATAGCACAGTTATCGTCTGATATCGTGCTGGGTGTGCCTGTGGGGTATGTGTGCCGGGTATGCCGAAGGGGCAAGTGTGAGTGGGTGCAAGTGCCACAGCGGGGCCATCCGCCAACGCCAGACAGCACTGGGCCAGCGACGACTGCTCGTGATACGACGCGGCCACGAGTCGAGTCAGCCATGTCAGTGGCACAGAATGCAACCACCGCACAATGCCACATGCCGCGCGTACGCCAAGAAACCAATGCATGCCCCGTCTACACTACGCCCGCAGCTCGGCCAGCACGCGCTCAAGCGCCTCAGCCTCGCCCTTGCCCCACTTGCCGTCCACCTTGGCCATGTACCTTCCGCGCGCGCCGCCGCCCTTGACGCGCGCCTTGTCGCTGCCCGCGAGCGCGGCCTTGACGGCGTCAAACACCGCCTTGGCGCGGTCGTGGTCCTTGCTCTGGACGAGCAGGAGGGCGGGCGGCGCGGCGGGCACGGCGGAGGTGAGCACGATCGTGTCGGCGCTACGCGCATCGCACCACGCGCCCGCGACCGCGGACAAGAAGTCAAAGTCGTGCGTCGCCTTCTCGGCGCGGTGGAGCGCCACGACGGACCCAGGGGTGCCTGCAGCCGCGTCGGCGACAAGCCGCGCCAGCTCGCCCTTCATCGCTTTCGCGCCCTCGGCCTGCTCGAACCTGTTGGCCTCGATCTTGGCGACGCGCTCGTGCAGGTCGTTGCGGCCGACGTTTACCGCCTGCCCCGCGCGCGAGAGCTCGCGGCTCGCGTGTTGCAAGTGCGCGATCGCGCGCGGCCCGGCGACAAAGTACAGCCGCGTCGGGGTCGTCGACGACGGCGTGTCGGACAAGTGCGGCGTGCCCGGCGGCAGGACGTGCAGGAACCCCACGTGCGAGAGGTCGGGGCACTGCGTGCCGCAGCACGCGTTGCGGTCCACGCCGGTGATGTTGCAGTGGCGGATGACGCCCTGGGGTGTGGGTTAGCGTTGTCGTGAGCCAGTGGCCGGGGCTGGATATCGTGCGCCGCAGCCAACCCAGTTCCCCTGCCCACTCACCCCCGTGTAGTCCTTCGGGATGCCGCGAAACTCGCGCTCGACGTCGCCTGCGCGCTCGTCGTCCCGCACCTCCCCGTTATCCCCCTGCATCGTGACGTCGATCCACACCTTGAGCCCCTCCCTAATATGCGCGTTGCACTCCTCTTCCGCCGCCTGCGCCTCGGCCCAGGTCAGGCCGCGCGGGAGCTCGACGTACGGCGCGTCGATGGACGGGAACTGGCCCATGCCCCACGAGAGCGTCGGGAGGCCCTTGGCGTCGAGGACGGCCGAGAGCAAATGCTGCGCGGTGTGCGTCACCATGTGGTCGCGCCGCCGGTCCCAGTGTACCTCGGCGACCGCGTCCGCACCCTCCAGCGTCGCAAAGTCGACGCTGGAGCCCTCGGGCACGCGCACGCGGTGCACCGCGTCCAGCCCGCGCCGGACGCACGCCTCAACAGCAAACGCGTGCTCGCTGCCGTTGGCGTCGCGCACCCGCAGCACGCCCGTGTCCCACGGCTGCCCGCCGCCCTCGGGGAAGATGACCGTGTCCTCCAGCTCCACCTCCCACAGCTTGCCCGTCGGCGTCGCGGCGCCCGACGGCGCGGCGCTCGTGGCCGCCGACGACGCCTCCGAGCCCTTCTTCTTCCTGTCGCGGCCCTTTTGGGCCAGCGGCGCGTCCGACGCCGGGCGGGCCGCGACGACGCGCGAATTCAGGCTCCGGAGCAGCGGGTCGCCTGGGGCTAGTCAGTGCGAGCAGGCAGGGTGGTACGCACGCTGGCAGGCCAGCAGGCCGACGATGCGCTTGGCCGGCACCGCGGCCGGGTCGAAGTGGATGCGCGAGTAGTCGGCCGGCGTGGCCGTCGGCGGCAGCGCGGGCGGGAGGTCGTAGGTCATGGTGTGTTGTGGGGGTGTTGGCTGGGTTTAGCTGCGAGCACGGGGATGTCAATAAGTACGTGGTCCTCGCGGAGTCGCCGGGTCAGTGTTATCGCAGCAGAAGCAGATGGAAAGTGCTCGGCGGGGCATTTTCTAACCGAGTTATCTCTGAGCCCCACGCGCCTGCATCGTATCGAGGCGGAGACATCCGTTAGCCGCCCGCACCGCGCTTGTTTTCCCATTTCACCACTGTGCTTTCCCATTTCAGCGCCAGTCTTTCCCATTTCTGAATCGTATTATCTCGCTGACTAATCAGCATCCACTCCGCACAGTCATTTCCCATTCTGCGACGACGCAAGCCATATCCGCACATCATACTACTCGACACAACATGGCTCGGTTGTGCAAGTCCTTTATAGTGCCCGGCTAGTTGCCATTGCTCTCCGCTTCGGCCGGAGCCGCAAACCGTCCCCACCGCCACGCGGGAGAACGAGTTTGGTAGCGTGGGGGGGAGGGATTGAACAGCTACTACAGTCGTGATAGTCAATAATCATTCTTGCATCATCATTTTAGCGACGGCGCAGGGAACGGGGTAGCCTCACAGCCGTGCTAGCGACGGCGCAGGGAACGCAGTGGCCTCACGGTCGTGCTGTCGGCCGAGGCAGGCGCCCCAAAGTTGAACGCCGGCGCGGGCGTGTTGCTGAGCGTCGGCGTGGTGGAGGGGCTGGGCGTCGCGCCAAACGCGAACGTAGACGTGGCAGGTGCACCGCCGGCGGCACCCGCACCGCCAAAGCTGAAGGCGGGGGTAGCGGCAGCCGGGGCAGCAGAGCTGCTTCCGAACGAGAATGATGAGGTGGCGGGTACAGTGTTGGTCGATGCTGGGGTCGATGCGGTAGGGTTAGAGCCGAATGAGAATGCGGGTGTGGAGGCGGCGGCGGGCTGGGCCGAGGGCGTGGAGGTGCCAAAGCTGAAGCTCGGCTTGGACTGCGCAGCGGGGGTTCCGCTGCCAGCGAAGTTGAACGCGCCAGTGGTTGGGCTCGCGGGCTTGGCCGTGGTGGATGCGGCCGGCGTGGTGGCGCCAGACACCCCGAACGAGAACGACGCCGCGGGAGTTGCGGGCTTGGCGTCGGCTGGTTTGGCTCCAAAGCTGAAGGACGAGGCTGTGGACGGTGCGGACGGTGCCGCCGCCGTCGTCGGCGGTGTAGTGGACGACGCTCCTCCAAACGAGAAGGCAGGCGGGGTTGCCGCCTTCGGAGCCGGGTCCGCAGTCTTGCCGAAAGAGAAGGCCGGCGCTGCTGCACCCGAAGGGGCCGGAGACGCGGCAGCAGACGCCGCCGCTGGCGTGGCGGTCTGTCCAAACGAGAAGGGAGCCGCCTTGGCAGGCTCAGAGGAAGCGGCGGCCGGAGTGGCAGCAGGAGCGGGGGACGAAGTGCCGAACGAAAACGCCGGCTTGTCGGCGGGCTTGTCGGCGGCTGCGGCAGGAGGGGTCGAGCCAAACGAGAAGGACGCTGCAGGCTTGGGAGCAGCAGGCTTGTCGGCCGCAGGCGCCGCTGCAGACGGCGTGCCAAACGAGAAGGGCGGCGGAGTTGCGCTGGCGGCCTGCGCGGCGGGTGGGGTTGTGGCGTCGGGCTTGGGAGCAGCCGGCGCGGGCGTCTCGGCGGGCTTTACCCCAAACGAGAACGGTGCAGGCGATCCAGCGGCCTTAGCCTCCGGAGCCTTGGCTGGCGACGACGTCGAGGTGCCGAACGAGAACGGCGCGGGCGAGGCCTTTGCCGGGGAGGGCTCAGCGGGCGCTGTCTCCTTGTCCTTGCCCTTGTCGGCCTTGGGAGGGGTGAAGAACGACGGAATGGCCTTGTCCGCTGGCTTGTCGACGGGCTTCTCGACCTCCTTAGCCTCCTTCGGCGAGCCGAAGAACGACGGCGTCGGCGTAGAGGACGACGGCAGCGGGGGTGTCTGTGACGCCGCCGGGGTGGGCGGCGCCGTCGACGCCGGCGAGTGGCCAAGCTTGGCCAGCAGCTCCTCCTGGCGCTTCTGCCTGCCCGCCTCCGACAGGAGACGGGGCGAGTTGCGCCCGATTGGCGAGTTGAGGCGGCTGCGCGCGGGCGAGTTGAGCGCACTGATCTGCTTGTCAAACGCCGCCACGTTGGTGTAGTACGGCGACTGGGCACGCGTCGGGCTGGTGCCCGTGCTCGTGCTCGTGCTCTTGTTCTTGGCCGCCGCCTCGTCCTTGCTGCTCTTGGGCGCGAGAATGCTGTTGCTCAGCCCGACGCGCGTCGACGAGAAGCTGCGCGGCGCGGACCGCGCGGCAATCGTAGCGGCGGATAAGGCGCTAGTGCGCACCGGCACCGGCGACGCGGCGGGCGGCACCTCGCGCCGGCTCAGCGGCGACTCGGTCGCCCCGCCCTCCTGCCAACCGAGCCGGCGCTCGCCCCGGAGACGGGCGTACTCCTTCTCGTCGAGCCACACGCGCACAAGCGCGCCCTGTTCGGTGCGCGCGTCCGGGTGCTCCGAGTCTGCGGGCATACGGTACTTTAACGTCGGGATGCGGATCTCCTCCTGGCGGTACTTGAGTCCCGTGGTCGTCTTGAACCAGTGCACGCCGGCAGGGTCGGTCCAGCTGCTGTCGACCTTGAGCTTGCCCGGCGCGCCGTACAGCGGGAAGCCGCCTGGCGCACCCGTGTCCCGCTGGAGCGTGGGCTCGACCGTAGGCCTCTTGGGCGACTCGTCCACCGTCTTCTCCTGCGTGGGCGACTCGGCCACTGGCTTCTCCTCGTCCATCTTGATGTCCTCTGTCTCGGATGAGCTGCTACCAGTCGGCTTGCGTGCACGTTTGCGCGGCGAGTCCTCCTCCACACGCCCGCGCTTGGCACGCTGCGACGCCGTCCGGCGGGGCTTCGCCTCGGGCTTGGCATCAATAACCATGTCCTCGTCGCCCTCGCTCGCCTCGCTGGCCATGTCCTCGTCCTCGACCTCGTCGATAACGCGCGCCGCCTTGGACTTGCGGCTGCTCTTGTATTTGCGGGTGGCGATTTCATCAATATCCTCGTCCTCGCTGTCCGTGTCCCCGCGACCACGCTTCTGCGCCGGGGCGCGCGAGCGGCTGGGTAACCTCGACTTGCCGCCCTGTACCGTCGACGGCCCGCGGCGCTGCGGTGACCCGCGGCGAACAGGCGAGTGCGACTGCGACTGCTTCTTGAGTGGCGTGTTTTGTATCGGCGACCATTGCGACGAGTTCTGGCGCGACGGCACAGGCCTGGGATCAGCGCCGCGCAACTGTCTACCCACTTCTCGTTCTCGTACCGCCTGTCGACGCGGATGCGGGGGCCGTACCTCATCGGCGCGGGCGAGCGCTCCAGCGAGTCGTCGTCGCCGCTCTGCATCCTGCGCAGTCTGCGGACGACGCCGTGGCCCCACTCGTCGACCTCGCGCTTCTTCTCCTCGAGACGCTGGCGCTCCGCCTCCTCGGCCAGCCTGCGCTGCTCGGCGCGCGCCTCCTCACGCCGCAGCAGCTCGGCAGCGGGCGCCGCAATCATCCATGGCCGCGTGTCCGAGTCCGGAATACCTGCGCGCCGGCGCTGGTCGCTGTGGGGTCAGCGTCGGTGGGTGGCAAAGGACTCACCGTCGGTAGTTGATGTGGGCCTGCCGCCGCTGCCAGTGGAGCACAGCTGACCTGTACGCCCAGTACAGTGCCGCCCCGATGGCTACGGACACTAATGGGTACGACCATATGAACCACACTACCTTGACGAGGTAGCGGAACATGATGGGAGAGGCCGTTCTGGCTGGTGTTAGTTGTTGATCAAAGAGAAGGATGGGGGCGACGACGAGGGTTTGAATCGCGTCGGTTGGCTGAAATTCCACCTGGTTGCTTGCACTGGGAGCGGCACCAACAATGACGCATCACTCGAGCACCACCCACTGCCGCACATGCAGCACGAGCATTCTCACCCGCTCTTACACACACTCCCAGATGTACTATACATGCATGAACAATGGCGTGGCAGCTGGCAATCATCTAGAATAAGGGCGTGCTCTACAAGGCGCATCACCTGCGCTTCTTGGCCTGGTTGGGGTTCTTGCGGCCGTGGCCAATCGACGGCATGTTGTGCCCATGCGACCGTCCCTTGCCGCTCATGCCAACCGAGATGATCTCGGGCATCCACTGTGGGGGTTAGTTGGCTATGCTTGGCCTGTTACTCACGTCTGGGTCCATCCAGCTGCCGTCTCCCCTTGCGGCGCGCTTCTCCTCCTTCTCGCGCTCGCGACGCTGCACACGGACCGCGTCCTGCCACTCAGCCTGGTCCTCACGGAGGATGAGGCCCGAGCCCGCCTTGACCTGGCCCTTTGCACGGCCGGGCTTGGGGTCGGGGATCGAGTATTTTGTGCCGCGGAGGTGGTACTGGAAGTTTTTCTTGAGGTGGATCGTCTGCTTGCCGGTCACGGACGACGTCGAGACGGTCGTGCGCATGAGCGTGGCGTTGCCGCACGACGGGCAGAAACGCTTGCTCGAGTCCTTGCAGATCTTGAAGCAGGCGTGGCAGCGGAGCACCCACGAGCGGACCTTGCTGATACGCTTGCCGGCCTCGCCGACGAGGCCGAGGCCCATGCCGAGGAGGACGTTCTGGACGGCGTAATCGCCGGTCATACACGCCGCAGCGAGGGGTGCGGCCGCGGCGCGCTTCTCGTCGGGCAGGAGGCCGAGGTCCTTGGAGCGCTGCTTCTTGACGTTGCTGGGCGTGATCCACGCGCCGCCTTCCTCCTCGTCGTCCTCATCCCACCCAGGCACCTTGGCGGGGGCCGCCGGTGTGGGGGCAGCGGCGGCAGGTGCGGCGGCAGGTGCGGCGGCCTCGGTGGTCTCCTCCTTATCGTTCGTCGACAGTGCGGCGGCCTTCTCGGTGATGGTGTCCACGGTAGGCTCGGCGGCAGCCTCGGGCTTCTCGTCCGCCTCCGCGCCCTCAGCTTCCACCTCGACCTCCTCCTCGTCCTCATCCTCGTCCTCGTCCTCCTCCACCACAGCCTCCTTCACCTCCTCAGGCCGGTGCAGCGGGGGCAGCTTCTGGCCGGGCTCGGTGCGGATCCTGTCGATGCCGTTGACGAGCGCCTCGTACTGGTACGTGAGGGCGACGACGCTCAAGTCGGTCTGCGAGAGCACGGCGTAGTCTCCCGTCTTCTTGGCGAACGCGACGACCTTGGACATGGCCTCGGGCGACGGCGGCTCGACGCGCACGTCGACGCCCGTGAGCTTGAGGTGCTCCCAGTGCTCGCGGGCCTTGGGGTCGCGCAGCTCGGCGAGCACGAGCGGCGTGGTGTGGAACGTTGTGGCCAGGTGGCGCACGGGCGTGAGGGACAGGAGCGGGCCCGCGTCGAGGATGAGGTGCTGGATCTTGGTCGGCTCGGGCTTGGAGGTGGTTGCTGGGGCCGACGACGGCCCGGCGGTGGGCTGCTCGTCGGTAGAAGGGGCGGCGGGCGCTGCGGCGGAGCCCTCAGCCACCGCCGCGTCCTTCGGCTCTGATGCTGTTGCTTGGCGCGCTGCGGCGCTGTAACTGAACGTGCTCATGGTGGTGTGTAAGGTGTCTGAGATGGCCACCCGACCACTTTTGACTGATGGACCAGAAATCTTGACGAAAGCGCACGTGGTGAGGGTGGAGATTGCGGGCAAGTCCGCCCACGGTCTCTCCGTCCTTGCGCGCGTTACATAATTGCGTCTCTCCGGACTCGCTGGCCCGAAGCGCAGCCAATCACGCCTCCGCGATTCCGCGTCGGCCGAAACTGCGCGGATAAGCCACGGCGGTCGAGTTGAAAGTCGCTCGAATCCGACTTGGTGCAACCGGGCCGAAGGATCATAAAGATCATCGCCATCGTCTCTCTCATCAATCAACATCGCCCACACAATCACAATGGCTGGCAAGACGTGAGTAGGGTGTGCGCGTGCACAGCTTGACAGGCTCGTACTAACTCTGCCAGCTACAAGATCACCGTTCTCCCCGGCGACGGCATCGGCCCCGAGATCATCGACCAGGCCGTCCGCGTCCTCGACGTCGTGTCGGAGAAGACGGGCCTCAAGCTCGAGCTCACGCGCAAGGACTTTGGCGGCATTGCTATCGACAACCACGGCACCCCTCTGCCCGAGGACACGCTCAAGTCGTGCCAGGAGGCCGACGCCGTGCTTTTCGGTAAGTTGTCGTCGGGAGGCTGCCAGGCCTGTCCCGTCCTTTGGCAACGCAGCGCCGCTCACACCACCCCCAGGCGCCGTCGGCGGCCCCAAGTGGGGTGTCGGCAAGGTCCGCCCCGAGCAGGGCATCCTCGGCCTGCGCAAGGCGCTCGGCCTGTACGCCAACATCCGTCCTTCGAACTTTGCGTCCGAGGGCCTGCTGAAGCACTCGCCGCTCAAGCCCGAGATCGCCAAGGGCACCGACATTATCGTCGTGCGCGAGCTCATCGGCGGCATCTACTTTGGCGAGCGCGGCGAGCCCAACGAGGAGGGCATCGCGTACGACACGTGCACGTACTCGCGTCCCGAGATTGAGCGCATCACGCGCGTCGCGGCCGAGATTGCCCTCGCCGCCAACCCGCCGCTCAAGGTCACCTCGCTCGACAAGGCCAACGTCATGGCCACGTCGCGTCTCTGGCGCCAGGTCTTCACCGAGGTCATGGAGAAGGAGTACCCCCAGCTCGAGTTCGAGCACCAGCTCATCGACTCGGCCGCCATGATCATGGTGTCCAACCCGCGCAAGCTCAACGGTGTTGTGGTTACCGAGAACCTCTTTGGCGACATCATCTCGGACGAGTCGTCCGTCATCCCCGGCTCGCTCGGTCTCCTGCCCTCCGCGTCGCTCGCCGGCCCGCCCGACGCCAACTCGACCGTCTCGGGCATCTACGAGCCCATCCACGGCTCGGCCCCCGACATTGCCGGCAAGGGCTTTGCCAACCCCATCGGCACGATTCTTTCGGCCGCCCTCATGCTCCGCTACTCGCTCGGCCAGGCCAAGGCCGCCGACGCGATCGAGGCGGCCGTCCGCAAGGTCCTCGACCCTGTCGAGACTGGCGGCTTCGACTTCCGCACCCGCGACCTCGGCGGCCAGAAGTCGACCACTGAGATCGGCGACAAGATTGTCGAGGTCCTCCAGGCCAGCCTTTAAGCTGGCATGGGCAGGGTTAGTAAAACCGCAGACACGCGGGCAGCAGAAGCACATATGCCACGGGCATAGCATCGGTGTTGTGTAGTAGCGTAATGCATCATTGTCATAGGCTGGGTGTGGGCGAGGCAGGGTGCACTGGGGAACGAGCAGCCTCGAGCACAGCGCACGCCAAGGACCGTGAGGACGGCCCCAAGCGCCGGCCGGCCGGCCCATAGCTGAGCGTTGCGCGACGCTATACGCTGCGCTGCGTCGCGCTGCCAGTGTGCGTCGGCTATCAGCTGGGGGCTCACTCGCCCGCACCACACCGCCGAGGCGAGCCGCTCGCCGCGCCGGTCGCGCCGCAGCCCGCCCTCGGCTTCGACAGCGCGGCGGATTGCCGAGGTAGGGCGGCAGGCGGCGCGGCGTACCGGGTGTCGGTCCGGTCGAGGGGCCGTGGCGCCAAGCACGAGGCTGGCAGCAGGAAGGTTAGTCACGGTGCTGCGCCACAAACAAGACTCGACTGCACACTGCTGCTGCAACACTACACACTGCAAGAACTATGCGGGATACATGCGTTGGGTTTATGATGTTATGGTACAAGCGTCGTTATCTACTTCGTCACTATCACTGCGCCTCTAGAGCCTGGCGCGCCTGGCCCGCCGCGCGATCTAACCCTGGAGCTGGGAGCCGATCTTGCTCTTCCATCCGGGCGCGCGCTCGAAGCCGTTCTGGCCCTTGCCGTAGTCGGACAGCGCCTCCATGACCTGCTTCTGGGTGTTGACGACGAACGGGCCGTACTGCACGACCGGCTGGTCGAGGGGCTCGCCGGCAATAAGCACAAAGCGGGTTTCCTCGTCGGTGCCCTCCGGCCGGGTGAGGAGCACGCCGTCCTCGTCGTCCTCGGCGGTGAGCACGACCGTGTGGTACTTGTCGACCCGGGTCGCGTCCTCGCCGAGCTGGAGCTTGCCCGTGATGACGTAGACGAAGGCCGTCCATCCCTTAGGGATGGGCTGGAACGCCGACGCGCCGGCCTTGGACAGCTTGTAGTCGAAGAACCAGCAGCCGCCGACTGGGCGCACGAAGCCGGTGATGCCGTGCGACTCGCCGGAAATAACGGTCACGCTCACGCCGTCGGACGGCGTCGCAGTGTCAATGTCGGCCGCCTTCTTCTCCTGGTAGCTCGGCTCGATGAACTTCTTGTCGGCCGGCAGGTCAACCCAGAGCTGGAGCGCCTCGGTCGGCTCGGCCTTGGCCGGGTCGTCGTGGAACAGCGGCATCTCAGAGTGCACGATGCCGCGGCCGGCCGTCATCCACTGCACGTCGCCCTTCCCGAGCTTGCCCGTGTTGCCGGTGAAGTCCTCGTGCTGCCACATGCCGCTGAGGACGTACGAGACCGTGCTCTGCCCCCGGTGCGGGTGGTCCGGGAAGCCGGAGCCCGGGTGGATCGTCGCGTGGTCCAGCATGAGGAAGGGCGACAGGTTGCGGAGTGCGGGGGTGCCGATGCTACGGCGGACCGTGGCGCCGACGCCCTCGGGCGTCTCGCGCGCGTACACGATCTTGGCGGGCGAGCGGGTCGTGTTGGTGGCAGTCATTGCGGTGGTGGTAATGGTGCGGAGTGCTTGGGTGCGTAGAGTAGGGGCTGATACTGCTCGGTGGAGCATGAACTGTGTCTCGAATGAGCGGTTGTCGTTTTGATGAGAAATCTGAACGACATCGAGATTGTGGCCTGCTTTTATACCTTTTGCGAGGTCGTCGCGACGAACGGAACGTCAGAAATCTCGTTAGCCAAGAGGATCTGCCGATAAGTCATAGATGGGAACGATTGTCCCAAAGGGGCAATTTCCGGGCCACTTCCGCCGGAAAGTGCCCGCCAACGGCCTCCCGAGTGCTTGTCATCAATCCCAGCGCTGCACAACCACACACAGGCATCCATCATGCACCCTATAACAGCAGCCAGCTACTCCCCCATGCCCTCGACCGCCTCGAGGATCATGGCCTGCATGCGCGCCCACTGGCGTCAGCGAGCACATTCTACCCACACCCACCTTGTTCTGGCACGACTTGACGCTGCGCCCGCCCATCGCCGCCGTCACGTCCTTCCAGTTGATGCCGACGCGCTTGGGCTGCAGCGTCTCGTACAGGAGCCGCAGCTCGGCGCTCGTCCACGCCTGCTTGTCGCCGCGCGGGGTGGCGGGGGACTTGGGCTTGGGCGGGGTCTTGGGCTTGGGCGTGGACGGCGCGGATTTGGTGCTCGCTGCCTTCTTCGGCGCGGGCTCGGTGTCGGGCGACGAGGTGGCGGCGCGCTTGGGTGGCATGGTTGTGGGTGGTGTTGAGAGGAGAGGGGAGGTGAGGAGAGGCGAGGATGAGGACGAGGATGGGGATAGAGGTACAGCGAGGTGGGGATGGGGAGGGGAGGGGGGTCGCGGTGGCCAGGGCGAGGGCGAAGATGAGGCGACACCGACTGACCACACACACGCCTCAGATGGCATCCAGCGCGCTCGACGCCGCCTACTGACGCCCCTTCACCCCCCCACACCGCCTTGCTGACCGCACGGCGGGCCCCACGCAGATGAATGAAGCGAGCTGCGCTCGTCGATCAGGCCGGGCCAGGCAGCGCACGGCCGATGGCGAGCGCGAGTTGCGCGACGGCCAGATTGTCGCGGCGAGAAGCGTCGTGCGAGATGAGAAGCGTCGTGCCATCGTGGACTGGCCGAGTCGCGCTGTGTCGTGCTCGCTTTTGCCTACCACCACAGCCTGGGGTACGTGGGGTGAGTGTGAGTCGCTCGCGAGCCGCCAGTGCCGCCCCGCACGCAGTGGCGCACGACCACCGCACGCACACAATGCCGCGCCCAACATCGCCCGCACAGACCTCGCCCCCCAATGCCGCAGCAACAACTGCATCTCCTCCCCTCCTTTCTCACTCCCCACATCCTGCAATGCCGCCGCCGCCGCGCCGCCGCCCATCGACTGGGTCCGCCGCGCAGGTGCCGACCCCGCCGCGCCCGCGCCCCAAGCTCCGCCGCGAGCAGCAGCAGCAGCGCGAGGTGCACGCTTCGAGTCCTGAGCTCGGCGGCGGGCCGCGCGCGCCGGTGCCCGTGCCGACGTTGCTGCGGCTCGCGCGTCTCGACATGGACCCGGACGCTGACGGGAGCTCGCACGACGGCGACGACGGCGGCGGCGGGCGCCACCCGCCGCCCCGTACCTCCGCGTGGACGCCGGACGAGCTCGAGCGCCTGTACCGCGCCGTGCTGCGCGTGCGTGGAAGAACGGGCGGCGCTGACGACGCCAGAGGGAGCGGTGGGAGGCCGTCGCTGTGGCCGTGGGGCACAGCGCGCGCGAGTGCGCCGCCAAGGTGGGTGCGCGTGGGCAGGCCGGATGGAGCTGACGCCGCCGGCAGTGGAAGGACCTCGACGCGCGTATCGTCCCGCTTGTCCGCGCCGCGGCCGACACCCCCGCCGCTGTGCGCGCGCCCCAGTCCGATACGGACCGCCTCGGCGACGACGAGTGGGAGGTCGACGACCTCGCGACTGACTTTGACGACGATGCGGGCACCGAGGACGGCGAGGGGAGTGGGGCGGGTGGGGCGGGCGGGGTTGGACGCCGCGAGGGCAGTTAAAATGGCTACAGAGCTGGACCGCGCGCGATGCATTCAGATACGATCTGCTGCACGACATGCTTGTGTTGCTGGCTTGGCCGATGTTGTCGGCCACCGGCCTGTCGGTCGCCGGGGCACGCGGCGGCTGGATGGCCCTACTGCTAGATCCATAGCTGATAGCGTGCTGAATTGGGAGGCTGGCGACTTGATTCCCGGTGTCTGCATGATGGCGAGCTGACGTTCTGACGCGAGCTGCTGCTGCACCACCACACCGCGTATACGCGTACCATGCACGTATGCACAACGCCAGCCAGCCAGCCACGCCCGCCGCCACGCACGCCAAGCTACCCGATGAGCTCGAGATGGCCAGGATTAGACGTGCGTTTCAATCTCACGATCCTCACGATCCTCGCGATCCCGATCTGTGGGATCCGGGGTCGCGGGCCAGGGGACATACGAGACGTACGCTGCTACACGGGTCGTTTGTTTACGTCTACGCTGTTACGCGCGCTGTTTCGACTGCACAACAGCACGACTTCCATCGGCGCCAGGCGCCACTTCATTCAGCTCCCGACGTCGTCACGCGTTCTCACATCGCGTAGCAACAGTAGTTAAGCGCATGACATTACATACGCTATTCACAGCACAGGCACCCGATAATAGTAGCACCAGCTCTACATTGCCAGAGTGCCGGCGCATGGCAGTGCAGTCAGCCCTGGGCATGGAGCAGCAAGCGTGCAAGCGTCCCAAGTCGTCGCAGGTGACTGCTGTCGTAGCCATCAGTGCCTGTAGCAGAGCAGCGACGCCGCGATCTGGGCGGGCACTGGCGCAAACACCTGCTGCTGCATGCATGAATGAACAGGCTGGACACCGGGCAGTGGAAGCTCGCGCCGCTCCGTCGGTCGTGCAGCAGCAACCAGCATGCTTGCTGCAAGGGGCAGGCGGCGGGCATTTGGGCATTGGCACCTGCGGAACTGGGCAGTCCGTCATGTCCGTAAGGACGGTAAGGATGGGGTTAGTGGTGCGCTTTGGCTGACCGCCGTACGCCGTGCTTGGCGACAGGGACGCTGGCAGTGGGCGGTGCCCGTGCCGTGTGCCGTTTCGGTGGGTGCCGCCAGCAGAGCTTGTTTCAGCGCTGGGTGCCGTGACTGCGTCGTATGTAGAAGCGTAGCAGCACTGCTGCACTCCTCTTCGGCCGGCCGCTGCAGCAGCTGCAGCCTCATGTGTGCACACTGCACGCGCATGACGTGTGTGGAGCCCTTGTCCTGCAGCTTACACTCTCGCTAGCTCGCTGCGGAAGGTGGATCCAAAAGGTTGGGTTGTTGCGTTGTTGTCATGAGGCGACGTCATTTGCGGCTGCGGCGGCGTGGGCGGGCTGGCGACTGGCGGGCGTGGGCATGGTGGGAGTGGCCATGTCAGGTCTCCGCTCGTCCGCCCAGTGCCCGCCCTGTAAATGACCTGATCAGGCAACCCACAACTCTCACACAAGCAGAGCAGCGACGAGGAGGACGAGCAGCAGCTAAAGTGGGCATGCAGCTGGGCAGGCGGCTAGGGCGGCAGCAGGAGACTCCCTGCTCATCATCGGCGGCCATGGCCCTCTTTGGTGTGATGTGAGAACAGGCGCCGCTAGCGACCAGCGAACGGTCACGGCCACTTCATACCACGGCTGCACTGCTGCTGCTGCTACTACAACTTTCACAACGACGGCATTTGCATCGACCACAACAACAACACACCACTGCACTCCCCGCATTGTGTATATAAAACACGGCCCCGTCGTCGCTCGTCGTCGCTAGCTCCCAAGCCAAGGCCGGCGCGGCGTCCCTTCCCTCCGTCCCCCTCCTCCCACCCGGCGGCCACCGACATTTGTGACAACGGCTCGCTTCTTCTCGTCCTCGCCTTTCCGCATCACCAGCACTTCATCCACCCAGGTCACTCTTTTCGCTGCGTTCCGGCTCTCCGTGTCTAGCATTGTCTCGGTGAGTGCGGCTTGCGTTGTGCTTGCTTGCTGGCTGGCTCGTCGATTCCCGCCGTTCCAGTTCCAGTAAACCCTCTGTTCGGCAACGGGCGGCATTGGCAAGCCTGAAACCCGCCCCCTCCTCATCGTCCCTCATCACCTCACCGCTGTAAAAAAGGCTTGCATGTGTGCATGCTTGCTTTGCTCCGTCGCCCGCTCCCCACTCGGTGCCCACCTTGCCTTGGCTGCACTTTGGCAAGCTGGACGGACAGCAAGCCCAAAGCCAGCCGTCCTGACGACGCCGAGCAAGCTCGTTGCTTAGTAGTCCGCCCAGCTCCTCCCCTCGGCCTTCCCTTCCCACCACATTCCGCTACAACAAACATTGCGTGAGCCGCAGTGCTAACCCGCGACACACAGAGTCTTTCGTGTGCACCCCTCCTTCTCGCCTAGCTAGCAGCAGCGCCCACAGCGTAGCCCTCGCAGCAGCAGCAGCACTCAGCCCAGGTCGCAGCTAGCCGGCATCGTCTCCCACCTCATTACACCACCTGCATTTTCAGAATCAACATTGCTCTCGTCAAAGGGTAACAACACCGCAATCACCCCTCCCTCCCCCAACTCCCTCCTCTCACCTTCCTCACAGCTGGAATGGCCGCCCAGCAACCAGCTGGAAATCCAGCTGCTCCTCCACAAGCATCTCCTAGCGCTGCAGCACCCCCTGCCGGCCAGCAGCCCTCTTCTCAAGGTCAACAACCCGGGCCTGCGGCGTCTACAACCGCAGGTGCCCCGCCCCCCGGAGGAGCACAGCCGTCCACCGCAGCAGCCCCAAATGGTCAGCCTCCAGCAGCTAGCAGTCCTCCGGCAGGCCAGCCGCCCGCCTCGTCATCCGCGCCTCCTGGTGCCCCTGGCAGCAGTGCAGCCCCCAGCCCAAGCGCTGCTGGACAACCATCGTCCGCACAGTCGCTCGCTGCATCCTCGACAGCACGCGGCGCTGCGACGGCGCCATTAGCCCCGTCATCAAACCCGACGGCCTTCGCAGGCAGTTCTGGCGCTACCAACAAGAGCGGCTTCCCCATGTGGGTCATCGGCCCCATCGTCGGCGGTGTCGTGGGAATCATCCTCCTGGTCATCCTCTTCTTCATCGTCCGCCGCTGGCACCGGTCCCGAGGAGAAAAGCTGCCCCCTCCGTAAGTCGTTGCTGCCAAGCCAAGTG
Source organism: Vanrija humicola (assembly GCA_008065275.1). Lineage (NCBI taxonomy): Eukaryota > Fungi > Basidiomycota > Tremellomycetes > Trichosporonales > Trichosporonaceae > Vanrija > Vanrija humicola. The sequence continues at coordinate 304,346 of QKWK01000012.1, forward strand.
CTAACATCTCAGGCCCCCGCGCGCGGTCACCCAGGCCTACTCGCCGCCCGTGTACAGGTCGCACCGCCGCACAATGTCCTCGGGCATGCACCCCAAGCGCGCAAGCTCGTACTCTACCCGTGCGTTTCGCAATTTGCTCGTGCTCTGGCCTATTTTGCTCACCAGCCCAGTCCTTGCTCAACCTTCGGGCTATCCGTCACCAGGATCGTCTCTGCAGGCAGATTCGCCCAAGATTCTCCCAGAATCGATCCCATCGGCGTCGCCCTCTGTCTCTTCCTCATCCAACGGCACGGGGGCGTTTACGCCTGGCGCGACTACGGCTCATCGCCCGACCCTGGCCGCCCTCAATACCAATCTGCATCGTGATGCCTCATCATCGAGCTCGGACACCACTACGGGCGCCGGTGGAGCTCTCCACAACGACTCTGAGTCGCACAGCCAGAGCTCTGACCCACGCCATGTACCTTCTTCCGATCAGCTGCGCCCTCCCAGCCCGTCTGAATCTGGCGTGGCGGTGACGCAAGGCTCGTCGGGCTCAGACTCGCGCGCGACATCGCCACACCCGTCGTCTGTGGGCCGCCTGCCGCGCGCAATCTCAACGACGTCAATCCACGCAAACAGCCCGTACGGATCCCGTGGTCGCCGCTCGCTCAGCGGGGCTCCCCACCATGGCCGCAACATTTCTCTCACCATGCCACGCCCGCTCAGTGTCCACTCGAACACGGACTTGGCCATCCCCATCTCGTTATCACGCCCTGCATCCTTCTACGGCGGACCGTTGTCACCTGTCCAGCCCACGAGCCCAAACAACCGCAACAGCGTCTACTCCAATCACGGCCCCATGTCGCCGAGTAACCGCAACAGCTACAACTCGACGACATCGCGCCCACAAACCATGTACGGCGAGTATGGCCAGGTCGACTACATCTACCCGACCTCGCCTCGCCGCAACGTGTCGATGCCCATGCCGCCCCTATCGCAGCAGTCGCGGCAGCAGATGCCCCACTCATCATCTGACAACATTGTGTAGATCCTCCCATCGCGTGTTTCTCCTAGACGTCTCCCTCCCTCTCCCATTACGGACACTCTCTCTATCCCTCTCGTTGTGTAATCTACTACTACTACCTCACTCCCTCATCACCATTATCACTTTGTCTCATTGTCATCACACCATCGTGTACACATCGGTATCCTGCACATGATCGGACGGCCGCGGGTCAGTCATAGAAAGGACGGACGCTTCGTATAGCTAGCTCGCATATTCATTCATGTCGATATGGGTAAGGGTACAGTGGGGGTAGTTGTGGTCGGGGCTTCTGGTGGTGTGCCAGGGTGATGTTGCTGGCGTGGGCCACGGCGATGCTGGTGGAGGCCCGCGAGAGATGGTGACGCGGTGTCGTCGGCGCAATTGCTGGGACCAGTGTCTAGTGGGGCGAGTGAAGATAGCGTGGTGCCAGCGTCGAGCCGTGCCACGGCGCCACGGTCAACTGACCGAGCGGTGCTGAATGTGTTGGTCTCGAGTCGAGGTGCAGCCACTACGGCACCGCGACCCCATCGCGAACCTCGACGCCCGCAAAGTGTGTCCACACCGCGGCATCCTCGTCGCACAGCTCGACGCCGACAACGTGCCGAAACGGCACGAGCACGCTCGCGAGCTCCCTGGCGCGGCGCGCGCCGCCGCTGCCCGACCCGCCGGCGGGGCCGGGCTCCTCGCCGCCGACCCGCGAGAAGGGGTAGTACGTCGCGACGTTGTGCCCCTCTGCTGTGGGCGGCAGCGTGCGGTGCTCGGTCACGCCCGACAGCAGGAGCGCGGCGCTGCGGTCGACGGCGAGCAGCTGGCCCGAGAGGACGCGCCCGTCGACCAGGGACACTTGGAGGCGCGAGTGGAGGAGCGCACGGAGGGCCTCGCGCGGCGGGAGGCGCAGAGGAGCGGGGGCGGGGTCCGCTGGCTGCGCGGCCGCGGCGCTCATTGATGCTGGTGTGGTGCGAGGCCGAGTGAGTAGCAGCAATGTTCGACGCTTCGACGCCGAGATGGACGACGGAAGTGAGTGAGACCGCGCCGAGGAAATGCTCCCGCCACCGGCGTCATTGCGACAACGTCGTGTTGTTTCGACGACTTCGAGCTGCGCGCGCCGAGACAACAGCAACCACCACAACCACAACCACAACACATCACAATGGGAGGCCGCCGCCCGTCGACAGCGTCGTCCGAGACGACGCGCTCGCAGATGACGGCGTCGTTATTCGCGCGCACCGCCCCCGACGGGCAGCTCGAGGAGCAGCTCGTGTCCTATCTCGTCATCCACGAGCCCGAGCCCGGCGGCGTCAAGACGCGCTACCTCATGCTGGCGTGTACGTTCTTCTTGCCCCGCCCGAGCTCACCCGCAGTGACCAAGGACCGCAGATACCTCATCCACAAGGGCAAGCGCAACTCGAACGGCACGTTCTCCAAGGGCAAGACGTGGAGCCTGGACGACATGCGCGTGCTCGAGCGCGTCGGAGTGAGTAGCACGCGCGGAGCCACACTAACCTTGCCTCAGCCGGCCGAGTTCTCGCTCACCATGACGGTGCGGCGGTACGTGTGGAAGACGGACCGCGACGACGAGATGGCGGGCTTCCTGTCGTCGCTGGTGGTGGCGACGCGCAGCACGGGCAAGAGCGCCAACCTGCAGGTGATCAACTTTGTGCCGTCCGAGTCGCCGCGGACCGCGCGGTCCCCGCTGCCGCAGGTCGGGAGGCTGCCGGCCGGCTCGGCGTCGCAGTCGAGCCTGAGCCGCAACGAGCCGGCGCTCGCGCCGCCCCGCCCGCCGGGCCGCAACGAGCGCCAGGGGAGCTTCTCGTCGCTTGCGTCGTCGGTCCCCTCTGGCGGGGGCGACTCGTACGGCCGCTCGCCGAGCAACAGCGACACGTTCGGCCGCCGGACATACGGCGACAGCAGCAACAGCGGTATCGGCATCGGGCGCCCGCCCATCGCGCGCCAGGGCAGCTCGGACCGCTCGCTCCCGCCAAACGTCACCAAGCCCAGCCCGACGCTCAGCACCACCAGCCTCCGCCCGCCGCGCCGCCCGAGCGCGACGGCGCCGGACGTGCCGCCGATCGTGGAGCCGCCGCACGGCGACGCGTACGGCGGCGAGGCGGGCGAGGAGGTGCTCATCCCGCCTGTGGGGAGGGCCGCTGCCCCGCCCGCTGCGCCGCCGGCCGCCCCGCCGCCCCGCCCGGCGCTGCGCGTGGTCAACCCCACGCTGTCGCCCTCGCCTGAGGCGTCGCCGCGGTCCCCGTCAGCGCCGGCGCTGTCCCCCGCCGTTGCTAGGCCGCCCGCCGCGCCGCCCGCCGCGCCGCCCGCCGCGCCACCGGCCGCGCCACCGGCCGTGACGTCGCCTGTGGCTTCGTCGCCGTCGTCGCTCGCTGCGCCGGCAATTCCCCCGCGCACACGCGCGCGCACGCCCGAGTCGACAGCGTCGACCGACGGCCCCGGCCCCGGTCCCGGCGCCGCGAAGCGCCGCGTGTCGTTCGTCGCCCAGCCTCTCACGACGGCGTATTCGCGCGATGTGCTGCTTACCTCGCGTACCGGCCTGACCGGCGCCGACGCGGTGATTGGCGACGAGGCCGAGGACGCGGGTGACGCCATCATGGCGAATGTCGAGGAGATGATCAAGGGCTTCGACTTCACGGCCTCGGCGTCGGTCGTCAACCCCGACGGCACGCGCGCAAAGGGCGACACGATCGAGAGCCGCCTGCTGGACGAGCTGGCCGCACTCGAGTCGGCCAACATCCACGCGTTCCTCGAGTCAGACGACCGCATCGACCAGGTGCTCGCGCACATTGGCGAGGCGCTGCAGGAGCTCGACGACATCGACATGCACCTCACAGGCTACCGTCTGCAGCTCAACGCCGTCACCGAGGACATTGCGTACATCGAGGGCCAGAACCGCGGCCTGCAGGTGCAGACGTCGAACCAGCGCGCACTGCTAGAAGAAATCCAGCAGCTCATTCAGATCACCGACGTGCCGCGCGAGGACCTGCAGAAGCTGTCGCAGACCAGCCCGTCGACGCCGCGCGGCGTCAAGGAGCTCGAGCTCGCCGCCGCGTCGCTGTACAAGGCCATCCAGGCAAGCAGGGACCAGGCGAACGAGGTGGCCGCAACGGCGACGCACGCGCGCGAGTACCAGGCCGCGAGCGCACAGTTCGCCACGCGCATCCTCGAGTACCTCGACATTGCGTTCAAGCACCAGTCGGACAGCACGCTGGCAGAGTACAAGAAGGGCCTGAGTACCTCACTCAAGCTCGTCCCGCACACCGCGCTGGGCGAGTCGCTCATGACGTATGAGGGGCTCGTGCTCTTCGTCAAGGACATGGACGAGGACAAGTACAAGAAGCTGTGTCTGGTGAGTTGTGGGGGGAGCTCGTGGCCATATGCCTCGGCCTGGAGGGAGTGTTGGGATGCAACAGCCCGACCATCTCAACGAGCTGTCGCATAGCGTGAGGACGCTCCGCTGACATGCCCAGAACTACATCACAACAGCGAGCCAGCTCCACCAGGAGGAGATGAAAGCCCTGTTACTCAACCTCATCCGGGCGCTCAACAGCACAAAGTTGTCGGCCAGCGCCGACGCCTCCTTCTCCCGCGCTGCCGCTGCCGTCCCGAAGCAGACAACCATCGGAGGCGCCGTCGTGCGCTCCAAGACGATGAAGCGGCCCAACGACGCGCCGTCAAAAGCGCAGGGCATGGAGGCCGACGAGGCGACACGAAAGGTTGCGGAGGTACGCAACTAACCCGGGCTAGTTTGCTGACAGCCCCAGCTCTACAAACAGGGCATGGGCGAGGTCGTCAACCAGGTCGTGACAGAAGACGACTTCATCAACGCGTTCCTCCACCTGGCCGACACGGAGTCAACGTTCGCAGACTACATGGAGCTCGACGTCTACTTCCGGCGCCAGGCGGCGCGGCACGCCGCGCACGGCATGAGCCCCGGCCTGGCGCAGGTGACGCGCTCGCGCATGGACCTGCTCTTCGGCTTTGTCGAGGGCGAGTTCAAGCAGTGGGTCGATGCGGCCGTGCAGAAGAACCCAGTGTGCGTAGATTTTGTTTTCTGGTACGCGATAAAACTGATCAGTCAGCGCGATCGTCGGCGTCATCGCCATCACCGAGTCCCTCGCGGGCGAGGCCGAGCAGCTCGAGACGTCCCTCTTCCTGCTCCAGCTGTTCGACAAGCAGCTCGGCCGCCAACGACAGTCGTTTGATCAGTTTATCGTGAGTCTTTTCTTCCCCTTTTTCGTGCCTTCCCCGCTTTCGTCGCTGCTACTTGTGGTGTGGGTGAAGCGCTGGCGTTTCGTCGCCATGATTTTTATAGTGATTTGTCTTCTTTCTCCGCGGCCCCGTCGTCCTCCACTCAACTCTGTCATTCCCGTCTTCGACCATGTTTCTCATCCCCCCGTCCCCCTCCTCCACGAGTGTGTGTCCCCCTCCCGCTCGCGTCCGTTTTGATTGCTCCTCGAGCGCATCCTCGCGTCCGTTTTGCTTGCTCTTCCGAGGAAATCCTCGGGTTCGCTTTGCTCGCTCCTCTGAGTGAATGCTTGCGTCCGTGCTGCTTCTTGTTCTTCCGAGTAAATCTTCGTGCTCGTTTTGCTTGCTCCTCCGAGTAAATTTCCTTCTTCCCAGGCCAGTTCTTTGCCGCCACCTCTGTTCGGAGGGATATTGGCATCGTTTTGCCTGTACACGAATTCGTTGGCTCGCTGGCGTGGGTCTGTTTCGACTCTTATCTCGAGGCCACATTCTTCGCCCTTCACGCTGGTTTCCTTATGTGGTCATTCCGTCGGAGTGAGATTGGTCTCGTGTCATCTTGAAGTGGCGTCGTCGCCTCCTCTCGGGCATCTCGATCTTGTGGCTTTCACTGCGTTCTTCCTCCTGCTCGGACTTCCTCCTCCCTTCCCCCTTGTCCTCGAACTCGTTTTCCTGTCGTCGTTCCCTCCATGACCGTTCAGGTTTTTTGTGAACCGTCGCTTCGGCCTTGCGGGCGGAGCTTCATATTGTGGCAACACCCCCACTGTCTTCTCTCCGTTCGAAGTGAAGTTTACACTGCCGGGCTTCGATGCTGTTGAGCGAGGAAACGAACTGCCCCCCTTTTCGCCTTGATTTGATGCTGTTAAGCGAGGAAGCAAACGACCTTCCTGCCCACCTTGATCACTTTCGATCAGCTGTTTCTGACACACTTAGGCCGAACAAATCAAGACGATCGATTCGTCCAAGACGAGTATTCGCCGCCGCCAAGGAGTCTTCTACTTTGTGAAGCACTTCCCCATTTTTGTTGAACGGATCGAGTCCCAGCTGGATGGGTGCGACGGCCTTCCCATTCGGGATCGAGTCAATGGCGCCTACGAAAAGGTGGCCGCGGCAGTTTTGGGATCACTCCAGCATGTCTCTAAGATTGTCGGAGCTGAAATGGCATCGGGAGAGGAGAAGGGCCAGCTGTATTTCCATGTTGTCATGATCGGTGAGTTTGAGCTGATTCTTCACCTACTGTATGTACTGACGGGCGATTCTAGAAAACCTGCACTTGTTTGTGGACGAAGTGTCGACGCTCGACGTCCCTGCCTTGGGCATTTTCTTGCAACGCGCCAAGGGCCTTTACGAGGAGAACATGAAGGCGTACACCAAGCTGATGCTGCGTCGTGGATTTGCTCGTCTCATTGTAAGTATTCAGCGCATACCACTGTGCCACACTGTTGCTGACCCGCATTCTTAGGACTTCTTTGATACTGTTGAGCGCCTGCTCAAGACTACTCCGGCGAACGAGGTATCGGTCCATGACGGCTGCTCGAAGAGTGCCCTTAAAAAGGTACTCAAAGACACAACAAACAAGGACATGCGGAAGGGCGTGGAGACGATGGCTCGCCGAGTAGACAAGCACTTCAACGAAGAAGAAACAGCAACCGGAGTGGGCGCGGTCGTTTCAGGAGGAGGCAGCGGCGCTGCGGCTTCTGACCCAGCGACTGCTGCCCTGATTGCGGCCGTGTGGCGGGACTTGTCGGCCGCGTTGCGACGTGAGGTCGAGCGTGCCACAGACATCATGGGAAAGAGTTACGCCGACTCGGGCTTGACGCTCGAGTACACTGCCCAGGATGTGGACACTGCATGCCGAAGGGCCAAGCACTAGTTGGTTGTAGATCGTCGATACCCCTGTTATTCTCCCTGTTTATGTATGCCCCTAAATGCGATCACATTACCTCATTGAGCGCGCGTCGTGCGGCATTCCATGTCAGAAGGTAAGACGGGGTGAGAAGGGGGTCTTGTTTATTCACTGTGCAAAAACCGACGAGGACGAAGTAGAGTGTGCTCTGTAAAGCATGGCCAGGTTTAAAACATGCAGAATATGATGCTAGGAGACGTGCAGAATCGGGTGGCGTGGTGGAGCGTAGCGCTGCGCATATCTGGCCCTCCTGACTGGTGGCAGCCGGGTGCCTCTGTTGTTCGGGTGTGGGAGCGAGATCTCCTACCGACAAGCGACTGACGCACTTCACAGCGCTCGAAACCGGGTCTGCCGACGAGAGCCTGAGATCGAGAGGCTACGCAGAGTAGTATGTAAACATGACATCTGGGTCTGTGGCCTGTGCAGTGGCCGCCGCGGCGGGACCAATAGGTCTCGTTCCTCATTACTCCCTGCACGCGTAAGCGGTAGGGACAGCGCAGCACGACCCCGGTGAGGCGGAGGCGAAGAGTGTGGCGAGGCAGCTGACTGGCAGACAGGCATGCTTGGGTTGGAGCGGCACCCAGGGCTCTTGGAACAGTCTAGATGCCACACGACACGATGGCGGTGCGGCTAGCGTCGGCCACTACCGAGGCTGTGGCCACGATGGTTCAGCCGTGATATGGGAGGTGGGCAGCTGGCCAGTGTTCGGAGAGTAGTGGAGTGGAGCATTTCTAACACGGCGCTGGCTGCTTGTTTGCTGGCTCGTGTCATGGAGGATGGAGCGCGCTATGGAGGCTCAAACAAGCTGCGACAAGACCGCAGGGTGTGGCCAGAGTGGCTCTGGCGGCTTTAGTGCGCATGCGCCTGCGGCTGTGTACTGCGCCAAGCACCAAGCACGGGCGGCACCAGGGACGGGACCGTTGCGACGGCCCACGCTCACAAACAGCGCAGAGCATGGCGTCGGCCGGGTGCCAGACAGACGGCAAACAAAGCATGGGATGGTGACTTGTGACTGAATACGGATGTGTGTGCGAGTTGCGTGCTGCTGCCGCCCTGCCGTGCCGCGTTTCAGCTTGGGGGCTCGCAGTGGTATGATTGCTCCGGTCGCCCTCGCCCAGGGCTCCCCCCAGAAGCGTGGTTACAAACCGCAGGGACTGTGCTCGTAATGTTCTAGGGCTGCGCCGCCGCGGTCGGTCGGGGGCAGCGACGAAGGGCAACACGGCACAGCAGCGGCCGCAGTCACCGAGCGAACGAAGCGCAAGCACACCCACACCCACCCACAGGCCAAGGCCACACCCCCTTTGCATGCGGACCTGGACCTGATGAGAAGTTGCGGTCCGGTCGGGCGGGGGGCCAGGCGCCCTGAAGTGTCTGGCGTCACTGGGACAGGGCTTGACTGGCTGGCTAGGCCAGGACGTGCTATCCCCCCGCCGTCCTCCATCCCACGTGTAGGCTTGACACAAGTGGGTGGGTATATTCTCTCCGAAATGGCCCGCCAGCACCCGCAAAGTGACATCCAGCGTCAGTTGCCGTACGCTGCGGCAATCGCTCGAGTGGGTGGGCAAGCTTGCGGGCCAGTAGCAGCAGCAGCAGCACCAGGAGAAAAAGACTCCACCGCCGCCGCCGCTGCCGCCGCCATTTCGGCTGCTCGGCCGGCCGGACGTAGGGCGCGTCGTCTGCCGCTCATTACTGCCGCCTGCTACAGCGGGCCAGGGATGCATGCCATCCACGCTTCGATCATCGCGTCCAGCGACCGAACGAGCGAGCGAGCGAGCGAGCATAGATCGGGCCCTCGCCTCGGTTGTTAGCGGCGCTGCCGTACACTCGGTTTGGGCGGAGCGCGCACGGATAATCCACTGTTATCCGTGCGTCCTCGATGAAATCCAGAGATGGCTCTGTGCCTTTGGGCTCGTTGGTCAGTTTGGGGCAGCAGCAGAACTGCGTCAAACGTCTTGCAGGGCCAACGAGCCAAAGACAAAGGAAACGTGCACCCTTCGTCGGCGCGTGCCTGGCTGGATGCGAACCTTTCTCCTTGCCTGTACTGTGTGCTCGCTCCGTTGCGAGACTGAGGAATTAATTTGCTTCACTGGGTCGTTGCTGGGCGGACGCCGGGTGTCGGGCCAATGGAGAGGGGCATCATCGCGAAGCAGCAGCACACGCAGCACACGCCGCTTGCCGTCTCCCGTAACCCTCCTCGTGTTGTCCTTGTCGGACGACCCGTTCCAGTTCACCGCCTGCCCCTACTGGGTCAGCTGGAAAGAACCGTGCCATCGCGTCTCCTCCGTTGTTGTGCTGCTGGCTGGAACCCAGTTCCGACAACCAAGTTCTCAACCTCTCGCATACAAACTGCCGCCACAGCCAAGTCTACGACGCCTCTTCCCCTTATACTCACTCACCCATTCCGACACGCCCAGTCACAGAAGACAATCCTTGCCCACCTCTCGTCCTCACCACGACGCCCTTCGCTTCCTACACCGAGCTCTCTGGCTGGTGACACTGCGTACAGCCTATCTCGTACAGCTCCTCAGGGCCTTGCCATCGGTGCAAGGCACAGACCGTGATAGGGCTCACAGCAACCCCATTGAGCCCGGCAGCATATTGCAAGCAGCGAGGCACCGCGGACGTGCAGCACATCGCCCAGCCCTCCCCTCGCCCTCCCTGGCGTGTGTGTACGTGCCCACGAGAACGAGCACGGTGAGAGTGCAAGCAAAGCACGAATCACAGCACTAAGACGGCCACCTCTCATTGCTTTTCAACAGCCATCGCGGATTGAACAAATCAGTCTTACAAACATATCAACTTCCAGGCATCGACCCACACACCGACGCGCCTGCCTGCCCCTCAAGCCCCCGCAGCCCAATCGCCGGGAACCAGGGAACCGGGAGATAGACCGGCTCTTTGTCACCACGCACTGCTTCGACTCGGCTCTGCTATATGCGAGCCCGGCTTGACCGGCCTTACGCATAGCTTACGAGTCTGCTTTCGGACAGCCCACCTTGCGGCAACCTCGCGTGATAGGAAGAGGCAAGATACTACTACAAAACAACACAAGGGCACAGTATCAGGAAACACGCGAGGCGTCGATCCGATCCTGTTTGGGCCTGCAAGTACACTGCCAGACCCCGCCGAAAGCAGCAAGCCACGGTGTCACATTGCTGCAGCCTGTAACTTTATCTCTTGCTTTTCCTGGGCATAAGCACGGCCTGAACCGCGGTCGCTTGTCCCCTCCCCAACTCGTATCCTCAACCTATCCTCGGTCCTCACACGGCCCACCCTTGATACATTTCACCCACCCCTTACGTATTCCAACTTCTACTTCTGTACTCGACCGTGTTCTCAAGTTTCTGCCTTGGACGCCACTCCGAACACGCTTCGACGCCTACAAATCCTGGAGCAACTTGGCGTTGCATACTTAACCTATCTCGCCTCACTCCCACACGTCATCAATAATCATCAATATAACGACCGCAACGACACTCGAACACGACCTACGCTTACTTCCACCGCCGCTGCCACACCCCTGAGCACCACGTACGCCATCACATCTGCAACCACCATCCTCGCCATTCCAGCCCACCCTCAATGTCAAGTCGGCAGCGACGACACTTGAGCTCACCACCACACGTATACTAGGGTCTGGCGCGCGCCCTTCACCCCCATTCACGCTATACTCTATTGAATCGCAGCCACGCATCACGCGCGCAGCCCAGCAGCTGCGCGCCATGCCCAATTCTCGTCCTCGGTCTGCCACACCGCGTTCCGTCGGCAACCCGGTCACTGAGCATCCATCAACAACGACCGACTTGCCAACCCCGGGACCATCGCGAGGCCGACGAGACTCTGGCGGCGGATGGACACCGGTCACCCTCATCAGTTCTGGCATGTTCGCTGGTAGATACATGAGGTACGTGTAGATCCTGGTCAAGTGTCCTGGCTTCGCTGTGTGGACCGTGTTCTATGAAGGTGATCACCGTTAATCACAACAGCTTCTGGCTTGACGTCGCTCAAGAGCCCGTGCACGGACGCCGCAAGACTGAGAAGGATCGCCGTCCGCTTGCACCGAGTCCGATCGTCCGTTTGTGGATTCGTGAGCATGCCCACCAGAATGCTCCAGGAGTAGCTGTGGACCCAGCGTGAGTCGGCATGGCTCCCTCGGTAGCAGTGATGTTGACCCTGGCTTTGTAGAGAGATTGAAGTCTCCCATATTGTCTGTGCTGCAGAACTGTGCTCCCCACAGCGTCAGCCGACCCCAGCCCAGTCGGAAGCCTCTGGCTTTCCATTACCATTACAGGGCACAGCATCGCCGAAGCGACGAACACCTTCGCCTGCACGACTGGCGCAGGACGGATACATCAAGAGATCCCCCGGAACGGTGTCGGTATCACCCCAAGGCGACCGCGACGCAATAGACACGAGATACCCCCCAACTCCTCCACTAAACCACCAGCCGAGAATGGACGACGCCGATGCGACTCCTGATGACCGCCCTTCATCAGCAACACGACCGCCGTCTCGGACGAGCGAAGGGAGTAGAGGGAGCAAGGGGAGCCGTGGTCGCTCGTCCAGAGTCACACAGTCGGAGCCTCTTGGCGACAGACCTGGTAGCGGCTCCCGCAGAGTGGTCCCCGGCCGCAACCTGTATGGCAACCTTCATGTGGCTGGTGTCCGCGTCCCTGCAATCGAAGGAGGCGTCGGTCTGTGGTTTCTCTTCACGGTGAGTCGATGTTCCCACGCACACCACCCGTGTTTGGCGTAGTCCGCCCGATCGACGGCAACTGATACTTGATCCCAGGACCTGTCCATCCGGAACGAGGGAAGGTATGAGCCCATCACCCTGCCCACCCTTGTCGTGCTCACCAAATTCGCTCCAGTTACTCACTCCGATTCCGTTGCTTTGACATGTCGGCAATCGGCACCACGTCCAACAGCGACCCCATACCTCCACTCGTCGAGTGTCAGAGCGCAGACTTCAAAGTCTACTCGCCGCGCAAGTAAGCATTGTCCGCTCTGCGCCCCCCTAGGTACCTCAATTGCTGACTACTGGAACAAGTTTTCCAGGTCTCCCAAAGCCAACAGAACTAGCGGATCATTTCGCCCGCCAGGGGTACAAGCTTAACACCCGAAAGGTACGACTCTGCTCCTCCGCCTAACACCTCCCAACCACCCTCTCTACCGTGTTCCAGTGTGTTTCGGTGTGTGTGCTGCTTGTTCACCACCTACTTTGCTTTGTGCTCTCCGCTCCCATTGTCAACAGGGAGGCAAAGGCGGAGTGCAGGTCAAGGTGTGCAAGGACCACCGAGATCTGAACAGGGTTTGGACACACGCATGTTTACCCAGCTACCACTTCCGCCACACTGCATTACGGCAGCGGAGTATCTGTGTCAGGTCCGAGACCCTGTCACACGTCAACATCCGTTCCCCTGGCCCCCCTGTGGCCCTGGACACGAGCGACGTCACACTCCCCACACCTCCCCACCCCGTACCCATCATTTTGCCGACCCGCTGACCATGACGTGCAGAACGAGCGACAAGCCGCTTCGCCTCCAGCATCTCCATCATCCGCCACGTTCCAGGCAGACGTTGTAAAACCACCTCATCATTAATATCGCGGGCCCGCCCCGGCTGTCCCTTGTTCCCTTGGATCGGTTCTCGGTTCGCGCCACTGCCAAGTGCAAGGCCTGACCGTTTCTGCCGAACGCCCCACTCGCGCCCACCGAGGTCTCCAGTACCTCCTCCCTGCCCCGCCTTGCGCGGCACACGCGGCGACGAGCAACCGCGCCTAGATGTACCGTTGCCCTGTTCCAACCCAGAAGCCCACCAGGCGTACGTGCGCCATCAACCCCTGCCCACCACGTTTACGGACGCCACTTATGACCACTCGTCGTTCCTGCAACTCGGCCGATTCCGACATAGCAGTTCACCGATCAAACGCCGCGTTGCTGGCCAACCTTGCATTTGTTGGCGCGGAATGAGGCTCGTCGGAACTGGAGACTTTCAGTGCTAGCTCGAGACGCCAACTCGGGCGCCAACTGCTAGGCCGGTTCACTGGAAACCGGGTATGTCACTTTGCCAAGGGCATCGGAGCAGTCTACATCGTCATAGGCGTCCGGGAACGGGAGCTTGCTGTGAGAAGTGGCAAGCCCATCAACGCATTCGACGAAGCGTTAGGAACCTAAGCTGTGCATCTACAGTGACCGTCTCAAGGAACGACGCAGCGCCTGCCAACCAGATTTAGTGGCCGGAAGGTGGGGCCCGTGTCATCATCATAATCAGCCCAGCTCTCGTGTTTTACCAAGTCAAACAACTATCATAATGCCACCTCCGCGTGACCTCCCCGCACCACATGACATGATTTCTACCAACAACCCCATACTCTATGCATAGGACAAGAGCCAAAAGATGAGAGGAGAGCAACCATCACGTCGCCAAAATCAGGCCGGCAATATCTTTGCCGAATCATCCTCCGATGTAGGCGTTAAATTGCCGCGCGTTTGAAGACCGTCTTTAACACTTCCGTTGGGGACCTGGGAAGCGGGAGGGACGGCACACTGCTGCTTAAAAACACTGCGCTGTTGTTTAAACCGCATCGGCATCTCAGGAATCAAAGCATGGAGGCAATTGCCTGTGGTTCCAGGACAGAGGTCTCCGTCTCCACTTGTGGAGACACCCTTCGTCATCGATGCCTGTATCGAGATGCAATGCCTAGATCGGACGCGGGAAAGCCAGGCTAGTGGCACCGCAGCGGCGCCTGGCTACCCAAGGCAGTCAACACAAGCTGGCGGACCGCAACACCACCGCAGTCTATGCACTGTGAGTATGTGATCGCATTGGGATGCTGATGACGATACCGTCATCGCGGAATTGCCCGGCAGCGAGGCGCTGGCTGATTGGCATGCCAGGGGGTCACCTCTGTTTCGGCATCGATACGGCATGCCATGGGCGTAGTTTAGGATTGCGGGGCCTGGGTCGCCCTGGGCGGACCTGTTGCCTGGCTGGCACATGCATTGCAGTGCCACGCACCCGACTTGTAACCACTGCTTCGTGCATGGCAGGGGGTGTTGCTCGGCGTGGGGTATGCATGGGCCCAGTCACGCGTTACTGCACCCGACGTGAATGTATCGTATGCATGCATGCATGCATGCATGCATCGACGAGACGGGGGAGCAAAACCAAGACGCGTGCGTGCGTGCAGAAGTCGTTGGCAGGGCCGACGCCAGAGGGGTGGTGCACATGGAGCCACGGGCACACCTGAGGCCAGCGGCGACCCGAGACAGACCAGCCTACAAGAGGAGCTATAGGCCGAGACAGCAGAGACTGGTGTACGCATCCCGCTCCCCTGCGACTGCTGCTGCGGTGTGCGAGCCGAGGATGCGGCGTACACGCAGGGCTGCCGTAGCTGGAATCGCGAATGGTCCGACCACCCGAAGCGCGCCAAGTCCGCTTTGGCGTGGTTCGCTACTACAAATACGCAGCGTTCTACAAATCCGAGGCGTGGTACTACAAATCGCCCACCGCCCCTCGTCCTTCTCGGCCTGAATTACATATCGCCATCCACTCCGACAGGCGTCATGTGCTGCGCGGGCGCAACCGACAATTGTCTAGGGCAGGTTAGGCGATTCGCAGCGTCATACGGTACGGCCCCAGCTGCTTGTCCAGTGGGGCGTTGTTTTATGGGGACGAGCAGCAAGCCAGAGTCGAGTGGAGCGCAGAGTGTCGGGAGATCTGGCACACCGCTCAGAATAGGCAGGCGCCGGCGACCCACCACGGCGAACACGGCGCACGCACCGCACACCGCACACCGCAACCCCGACTCCCAGCTCGCAGCAGTGGCACGGTGGCGGCGCAGCGTGGTCACTCACTCGGCGGGCGGAATGCGGAATGCTTAAGCGAAAGTGGCCTTTCATGACGCAAGCAGCGTGGCGGCCGGCGTACCAAGTCGCTTGGCGGTGCGGACGGTGTGGCACTCAGTGCGCACAGTTACGTTGTCGCCTCGTCCTGCAATGGCCGAGTTAATTTCGGCTTCTACGAGCTGCTGTTGCTCGTGGGGCGTTTGTGCCTGCGAGGACGCAAATTGCTGGTGATCGGCAATGGCTGCGGCGTTCTTTCGTGGTGGAGCTCCGCCTGTCCGGGTCGAAGGGGAGGCGAGTGCACTGTCTGGTCGTGGGGCGGCTTTCACCAGGTACTGATAGGCTATCTAATCCCTCCATGAGTGAAGAGGCCTTAAAGAGGTCTTAACTGCCTTCTGGACAAGGTGCCGTAGTTAATCGACCCGGCCCCGGCAAGTCGCTGCAAGTGGACCAAGTATCGCAGAGTGAGGCATCGACTCTACCGGGAACCAGCGAGCAAGTGTGGGCCGATGGTGCTTCCTCCTGCGCCTCACAAAATAGCTTTGAATCGGCTGCGAGGCGCGACGCTGTCCCACCATGGGCGGTCCTTCCATCTCCGTTGAGTAGCTGGAGACAGCCAGCCGCGCGACACACAGGTCATTCTCCTGCGTCGAATACGTCGTGTCCCCGTATCCAGTGCCCTCGACGACCTCGCCTGACACCTCAAGCGCGGTTGGCATCTTCCTCGCCTCGGGCCGGTTAGGGTGTGTGTATGCAGGTCGCCCACTCGCTGGAGAGCTGCCGAGAAACCCATGCCTCACACGTCCACCTACTGATCGCGACACACTGACGCAGCTGAGCGCATACCGACATCTGGTGGGCACCCAGAGGATTATTCGAAGCGGCGAGGACGGCACGGTGAGCTGTGCGTTGTTCCGCGGGCACCGCTCGCCACTCGGGGTTGCGCTCTCTCAGAAGCCTGCTGGGGAGTGGGTGGGTGGTATCAGGACGCGCATACCCAGTCGAGCGCAAGCGATGCGGTCTGGAGTGAGTGGGCGAACTACGCACCAGCGTCGTCAACGCGAGGCTCGGTGCCATCTCGCCGAGGGCCGGCCACTCGCGAGGACATGGTAGCCCTCGATCACTCATCCTCCAAATTAACGCCGGATCGCTGCAAAAGATGTATAGGAGGTGCTGTCTGCCACGGTCTACCGTTGTCGCCGCCAGACTGTGGCCGCCTCCCAACGCCCGTTCGCCGGTCGTCAGGACGAGCGGCTTCGGCGTCCGAGAAGAAAACAGCGCGGCCCCGTCACCGCCACCAGTCCGTTCTGTCGCATGTGTGCCCCGTGTATATCTCGATGGCCGGCACGATTATTTGGACGCAGCGACATCGAGCGCAACGAAGCGCGTCCTGGCGTCAGGTGGCTACCGTTTGGTTCGACCCTCTGCCGGACTGCGCCCGAACCCAGGCCAATGCAAAATGCACCCACACCCGCACGAGCGTGCCGGTGACGCGAGGATACTCGTCAGTGACGTGCAAGTGACGATTGGACGACCCCCCGCGTCCGAGCCACGAGCGACCCACGCCGCGTGTTATCGATCGAGCGAATCCGCGAATGCAGGGAGCCGAATAACAAGCATCGTAGCGTCCTGCTGGGGCCGACCGACACCAGACTAAGTCCTGGCAATCTCGCCACGAGGTTTCGATTTGGGACGTCTTTAGAACCCAGCACTGGTACGGTGCGGCTGACGGCTTAACGCCATGGGCCAGGCTTTGGGAACCCAGATCCCGGTCTTAGCAAGCATGATGGCGCGACGCCACCTACGCCACTGCGCCACGCTCTACCGGCGCCACGCCCTACCGGCGCCACGAGGGACCAGCTGAGACATTCCCTCTGGCGTCGTAGAAAAATAGAACGGTCTGTCCATCGGCGTCGATGGTGGAGCGGACTGGCGAGCGCGGATGCGGCTAGAGAGCTTGCGGCGGCATCACTGCTGCTCGGTGGCAGCGGCGTACACGCGGCCAAACCAGTACAGCACGCCAGCAGCGGCCGGCATTACCAGCATGGGAGCAGTCGTCAGTGCACGCTGATAGGGGGTTTGTCACCGAGTTTTGGACGGCCTGGACAGCGCTAGGCTGCTCGGCGCTGTGGATCCAACGGAGGTACTGCAGGTGGCTGCGTTGCCTGGTGGGCAAGCGCCCCCGCCAGGGATGTCTTAAGTCGCCGCAGCTCGCCGCACCGCGGTCCACAGTGCTGGAACTCGTACCCACCGGCACGTACGGCACGAGCGGCACGAGTGCACCAGCCCACTCGGGAGGTGCGATCGGGAGCGAATTGCCGCGTGTCTTGCAACACTGGCAGCTGGCCTGTTTATTGATGCGGCTTGCAGAAACGTTAAAACTCATTAGGACGCGAATGCACGATCGATGCGGCGGGAGGGGTTAATACGATAGCAGTGCGGGAGTGAACCATGCGTCTGTATGCTAGTTGGTACAAGGGAGGAATAATGGTGCTGGGTATCAAGAGGCGCCGGCGGCTTGGCCATGGACGGGGAGAGGGCGGCCGAGCTGTGGCATGAGCAGTGACGTTGGTCGTGATCGAGGCAGGGTTCCAGCAGTCGCCGCTGTACGCTAGGTGGTTCCAAGGAAGGGCACCGGCGAGGGGGGTTTGTCGAAGACTGAGACAGAAACGGAGCCGAGGAGTTGTTGGGTTGGACTGTCGTTCCGAGGCACGGCGCGGCGTGGCTCGCTCAGACACGATCACACGGCCTGCGGTTTTCTGCCGTTCAACCTGGGCGGCTCGGGTGAAGGCCCCAGCTCGGTCACTGTTGTCACCAAGGGCTGCTTGAAACTGAACCCGGAGATCTGTAGCGTCAGTGGAACTGGGCCGCTGCTTGCCTGGCCGCAACTCACAACTCTGATGACCTTTCCGCGGATCATGGCGATGGGCATAGGCCCATAGTCTCTCGAGTCGGTCGAGTTGGACATGTTGTCGCCGCTGAGCCACACATGGCCCTTTGGCACCTTGACAAACGTGAGGCCCTTCTCTTTGCGCTTATCCGCCTCGACCTGGGGGACGAGCGACCCCGCGGACCAGGTCACGCCGCCGCGGCGCGGATCGTATTCGACAATGTCGCCGGGCAGGCCGACGACACGCTTGCACACGGTACCGCGGAACTCGTTCGGGTTGACGGCGACGACGAGCTCGCCGCGCTGCGGCATGACGAAGCGCGGGCCCCAGGGGACCAGCGAGCGCCAGTACGCCATGGGCGAGTGGATGATCACGTCGCCGTCGATCGCGAGCGATGGCAGCATGCTCGACCCGCTGCACGGCACCATGTCGTACGCTACCTCGCGGAAGAGGTGCGCGGCGCACAGGAACTGCACGACTCGCTTCGTGGTCGGCAGCACGAGGTGACGAAAAACCGAGCCGAACTCGCGCGCCTTCTCGCGGGAAAAGGCTCGCCCGAGGCGCCCTGCTCTCGACATGTTGGCGGAGAGCGGGCTCGTGGGGGTGTAGACGGGGCCGCTTCTGCCGAACGGTCGTCGTCGTCGCTGCTTGTGGGATGCTCGGAAGCACGGGTGGTGGTGAGTGGTCAGCCGAGAAAGAGGTGGTGCACGGTCCGATCGTTGCCGGCGGTTGATAAATTGATCCCGCTCACGGCAATGTGATGGCAAAGGCCGGGATCCTAATGGGCGCGAAGGGGATTAGAAAACCACTAATGGAAACTGCTAATGGATATCTAATCATCAAGGGCACCTGGACATTCCAGCATTCCGGCGCCACCGTGTCATGTATCTCAACAGGTGAGGACGGTCGGGCCTCGAAGCAGGACGAGACCAACATGATGGAGAGAACGACAGCAGGCTGCGTACAGACGCGGCGATCTTTGGAGAGAAGCGTACGAGGCCACTCACTGCCTGTGGCACCGCCAACGCCGCGCCAGGCTCCATAAGAGCACCTTCATGCATACTCACGAGTCTCTGCGCCGCAGACATGACCCACCCCTCTGAGGATGAATTGTCTCAGTCGTTCATCGACGTCAGTCTGAAACGTCGTCGGGGAGACGGGCGACCTAGGCGGGCACGGTAGTTGGCTGAGGGAGGGCTGAGCACAGCGATGGGCTTCGGGCAGCACTGACAACCCGTTCGGCTTCATCCTGACGATAAGGCGCAGGCCGCTACACCGCGAGCGCTTGCAACCGCCTCGTTGATTTGTATATCGCCCTGCGATTTGTATATCGCTTGCGGCCCATAACCGCCCACAACCGTGGAGACGCAGCGCTTGTAATGTGCATCTTGGCACCCCACCACCCCAAGAACCCAAGAGGCACCGCTTGGTGTGCGTTCTGGGTGGGTGTGCGTGCATGAGCTGGTGCTTGAGTCGGCCAGGATGTTCCGTCGCCGCGGCGCGGCTTTGAGCGAATGAGGGATTACCCGCCAGCTCGACCCTGGGTGAACTAGAACGTGGGCATCAGCACAGCGGTACAAGTCTTGGCAGTGTGGGGTGGGGGTTGTGCATGTGGTTTGATTGGTGCAACGCTAGAACGCACTTTGAAGCTACCGACGAGGTCAGTAGCATGCATGATATGTGAGCAGTCGACAACACTTGCGTGCATATGACTGCTGTAGCATGGATGCATAGCCGGGGGGAGCCATCAAGGGCCTCCGCAGGCCCGCAGACTGCTCCTGGCTGCAGTTGTTTGTGTCATCTGACGAAGATCCCGCCGTTCCTGGCTGAGGAGTCGTTGTTGCAGCGGATGGTGGGTGGGCTGCTGGCTCTGGTGCTGGGCGGGCGCTCTGGGCCCACCTGCGGAGCACAGCTAACCAACATGGCCCTACAGCGCCGTGCCGCCCTCGCCCGCTGGCTCGGCAAGTCATCCGTACGAGGAGCCCCCTTGGACGTTCGCAACCGTTCCATCCACACACCCAGCACGCACCCACCTTGGCCACCATGAACGGCCACGAGAAGGACGACGTAAAGGACGACCTGGGGTTCGGCGACCTCAGCCTGGGCGACACGTCCGAGTTTGCCAACCCCGACTATGTGGCCAAGACCAACGGCCACGGCGACGCCGAGGCCGGCGGCGCCTTCCATGAATCCCGTACGCACGCTGCGGCGCGGCGCCAGGCGACGACGCTGACACGAGCAGAGGAGCAGGGGCTCAAGCGCGCGCTCACGTCGCGGCACATCAGCTTCATCGGCTTTGGCGGCGGAATAGGTGTCGGTACGTGATGCTGCGCGCGCTCGCCACTGACAAGCGAGGCCTGTTCATCGGCATCGGCCAGTCGCTCGCACAAGCTGGCCCGGCCGGCATCTTCCTGTCGTTTGCCATCACCGGTGTGCTGGTGTGGTGTGTCGTGAGTAGTGCCCAGACGCGCGTGTTTGGCTGACGTCGTGCAGATTCAGTCCATCGGCGAGATTGTCACAAAGGTAGGGAAGCCGGGCCCGTGGCTGAATGGCGCGGCGCGTACCTGCTGGCGATCGCCGCCGTGTCCATGTCATAGCAGCAGCACTGACCCGTACAGTACCCCGTCGACGCGAGCTTCCCAGGGCTGGGCACACGCTTTGTGGACCCCGCAGTCGGCTTCACGATCGGCTGGACATGTGAGCCGCCCCGCCCGTGCCAAGCGAGCGCGGCGCCACTGACATCTCACGCAGACTGGCTCAACATGGCCATCTCGGTCGCGGTCGAGTGCACCGCCATCGGCATCCTCGTCGAGTGGTGGATCACGAGCGTCAACGCCGCTGCGTGGATCGCAATCGCGCTCGTCATCATCTACACGTTCAACATGCTGCCCGTGCACTGGTACGGCGAGGCCGAGGTTGCGACGGCGTGCATCAAGGTCATCACGCTTATTGGGTATGCATGCACACGGCTCACAGCACCGCTGACCCCAGCCTCATGATCTGCGGCCTGGTCATCACGCTCGGTGGCGCACCCGACCGCCACCGCCGCGGCTTCGAGTACTGGAAGAACCCGGGCGCCTTCAACCACTTCAACGGCATCCCCGGGTCGCTGGGCGAGTTCCTCGGCTTCTTCTAGTGCGTACTGCGTCGTGGCCTGGCTGACCAACCCAGCTCATTCACCAACGCCGGGTTCGCGTACGGCGGCACCGAGGTGATTGTGCTCGCCGGCGCCGAGGCCAAGAACCCGTCGCGCCAGATCCCCAAGAACGTGCGCCTTTTCGTCTACCGCCAGCTCTTCTTCTGTGAGTATGCCCACCCCGCCGGGGACAGAACAGCGCACTGACCCCGCGCAGACATCGGCGGCTCGTTGATGATCGGCATGATGTGAGTGACGAGCCCGTGACACACCTGACCCCAGCGTCCCGTACAACCACCCGGCGCTCACCGACCCCAAGGGCAACGCCAACTCGTCGCCATGGGTCATCGCGATCAAGACAGCAGGCATCAAAGTGCTGCCCTCCATCGTCAACGCGGCCATCATCACGTCCGCCCTGTCCGCAGGCAACACGTACCTGTACATTGCTGCGCGCACGATCCGCGGCATGGCGCTGAACGGGCAGGCGCCGGCGTTCCTCGCAAAGACGACGCGGCACGGCGTGCCGCTCATGGCCGTGCTGTGCTCGGCCCCGCTGGGCCTATTCGCCTTCCTGTCCGTCGGGTCGGGCGGCGCGAGCCAGGCGTTCCAGTGGCTCAAGAACCTCATCGCCCTCAACAACATGATGAACTGGGGCCTCCTGGCGTTCACCTACTGCCGCTTCCACAAGGCCATGAAGGCGCAGGACATCAGCCGCCAGACGCTCGTGTGGTACGGCCGCTTCCAGCCGTACGCCGCGTGGTTTGCTGTTGTGTTCTGCGCCATCGTCTGCGTCTTCCAGGGCTTCCCGGTGTTCCTCAAGGGACGGTGGAGAGGCTCCGACTTTGTCGCGTCGTACATTAGTGCGTGGGCCGTCCCAACAAGCGCTAATGTTCTCAGGCTTCGTGCTCTACCTCGTCCCGTATGTCGGGTACAAGCTCATCAAGCGATCAAAGGTGCGTGTGCCGGGCTCTGCGTTGACAGTTGCTCACACTCCCCCCAGATGGTCAAACCCGCAGAGGCAGACCTCAAATCCAATATCATCAATCCGTGGGACATCACCGAGGAGCCCGAGCCGACGACGTGGTACGGCAAGACCTGGAGGTTCATCACTCACTGAGTGCCCGAGTGTGCAAGCGCCTCATAGACGCTGGCCGCTGTCCATGTCCACCGGCTGGTCAAACCATGTTGTATCACCTAGCGGCGTGTCCCATCGACGCACCTCCAATCCTGCTCATCTAATAGTTGTGATGCCAGAGCTACCGATCGCGGCGGCGTGGGGTTCAGTCGATGACGACGTCGGTGCCACTTTCGACCGGTGAGTCGTGCCACAATGATGACGTTTGCAGCACCGCACGCAGGACAGCAGTAGCATCTTATCGGGATAACTAACTATTCACATCTAAAGCCTGCTAATTAGTAGTCGCGCCTGCTGACAGCGGCTGCGGATTTGGAAGGGCTACGGAGAGACAATTGGAACTACCTGTCGCTAACTAGCATTGCTTTAACCTAGTAAACTGGCTCCCACTTGTCCGCAATCTCGTTCCAGCCAACAACGCCGGCATGCTCGACGGCGCGGTTCTCGAGCGCAGCGTTGAAGAGACCCAGCATGAAGGGCAGGCCGACATTGCGGAGGTTGTCGGGCGACAGGTCTGAGACCTTGGGGATGGGCGCGGCCGGCGGGTACTTGGCCTTGTACTTGGGCTTGATGGGCTTCTTGAGGGCGACGACGAAGCCGGCCGCCTTACCGTTAGCCTTGTGGTGGTCGAAGCCGTTGGCCGCAGCGTGGCCGTTGGCGGCGCCGTGGTGGACCTTGACCTCGCGCGCGTCGTCCGTGTCGGCGTCGGCGAGCGTCTTATGGCGCTCGAGCGCGCCAAGGTGGAGGAGCGCCGACTTGGCGAGCGCGACGTGGTTGCGCTGCGAGGCGACGAGGAACAGGCCCCACGGGTCCTTGTGCACGACGGGGATCATGCCCGAGAGGATGCGATCGGCGATCCCCTTGCTGCCGACCTCGTCGCAGAACTCGAGGAGCGCCTTGTGCTGAAGAAAGATGAGGTTGCCGTGTACGTTGACGTCGTCGCGAATGTGCATGAGGTCGAGCCACATCTTGACGGTCTTGCGGTTGGCGTTGAGCGGGATCACGTCGTCGTGAGTACCCGTGAGCGCCTCACGAAGAATGGTCCTGGAGCGTCAGCATCGTTCAGCATCGTTGCGCTTTGCAGCGTAGTGTAGCCTATCCGGCGTCCCGCTGAT
This sequence comes from Vanrija humicola, assembly GCA_008065275.1. Lineage (NCBI taxonomy): Eukaryota > Fungi > Basidiomycota > Tremellomycetes > Trichosporonales > Trichosporonaceae > Vanrija > Vanrija humicola. The sequence goes on from QKWK01000012.1 coordinate 327,657, forward strand.
TACTGGCAATGGGCTAGCCACACTGGTCGCAGGTCTATGAGCGTTGGATCCGTCGCAAGGCCAAAGGCAGCGATGTCACAAGGCCATGAGCGCTGCGACCGAGGAGATGGAACCCGAAGCCGAGTTCATGCTGGGACGATGGGGGGTGCCGCGCTCCAGTGAGTACAGTAAAGTACTCACGAGTTAGCCTTGAGGAAGTAGCTCCAGACGCGAAACTCGCGTCCGTCGCTGGAACGGAGGACGACGTCGGCCGCGGGGTCGATGTACGTGCGCGGCTCGAGGATATTCGACGAGGCGTTCGACGCCGAGTCGTAGACGGTCGTCGAGTCCTGCGGCTTGGCGCTGTCGTCGAGCACGACAGGGCCCTTGGGCTTGGGCGACGCATTGGTGGCGGGCTTGGACATGGCGTGTGGGAGTGTTGGTGCGGGAGCTAGCGGGGAAGGTGGTGGCGGAGGAGCCTGGGGAGAGGTAGAGGTAGAAGAGTTGGTCGACGAGAGGTACGCGAGGACGCGGCTTTTGAAGTCGTCAGAGGGCATGGGCATGGGGGTGGCGGGTGGGCGGGAGGGTGGGAGGACTCGAGGGCGAGCCAGCGGGCAGTGTTAACCGCTGGCGAGTGTGCCGTGTGCCGAGGAAAGGGGCTGAGAAGCAGGCAGGAGGGCGCGCACACCCACGCCCGGGAGGGCGCGACAATGATGGCGAGGGGGCGTGGGAGGCGATGTGAGACGGGGTGATGTGACGCGGAGAGTACATGGAGCCATGCTGGCAGCGAGAGAGAGTCGGATGAGACAAGTGAGTGAGAGTACGGATGAGACAAAGACACACGCCGCCGTCGTCCTTTTATGTCTTCCCAGCCCGGCCAGCAGACGGACGGCGCGAGGCTTCCGCAACAAGCCAGCTGGCCAGGAATGCAAAGGAGGCAAGAGAGGCGCACCCAGCGCGCCAGCGCGCAGCACGCAGCACGCAGCAGAACGCCAACACGAGGCAGGGGCGGGCGGGGCGCAAGACAGCACACAGTGAGTGAGCGTGGCGGTGTGGGGGCGCCGATGCTGCCTCGTGTGACTCGGCCAGGCGGCGGCGCGGGCGGGCGTCATTGGCCTTGGGCGCAGCGGCGTGACGCGCTCGGGGGGATCAGCGCCGATGGCGGCGTCAGCGAAGCGCTTGGGTCCGAGCCGACGAGGGGCGACGCCCGAGCCAGCCTGCGCCCCGCTTGTCGTTTCGACCAACTGGGGCGCCCGACGTCACGCCGACTGGTCACTGCCACAGCTGCCATCATGCCACCCCTTGCACACGCTGCGCCGCCCCAACCCACGCAGCTCACGACCCACCCACCCACCCACCAAGCCCATGAAAATGCATTCAAAACTATACAAGTGCTGTCCGTAATCGTTTAGAGCCACTCGACACTGGGAAAGTCAGCAAAAAGCACAAACAACAACCCGCGCCGCGACTCACGTTCCGGGAGGCTTCGAGGTAATGTCGTACGTGACACGGTTGATACCCCTGACCTCGTTGGTGATGCGCGAGGAGATCTTCTTGAGGACCTGAGGGGGGAAGACGAACCAGTCGGCGGTCATAAAGTCCTCGGTCGAGACGGCGCGGAGGGCAATGACCTGCTCGTAGGTACGGGCGTCGCCCATGACGCCGACGGCCTTGACGGGCAGAAGGGCGGCGAACGCCTGCGAGATCTGGTCGTAGAGACCGGCGGCGCGGATCTCCTCGATGTAGATCTCGTCGGCGGCTTGGAGGATCTTGATCTGCTCGCGGGTGACGGGGCCGAGGATGCGGATGGCAAGACCGGGGCCGGGGAAGGGGTGGCGGCCGACAAGGTGGGCGGGGATGCCGAGGAGACGGCCGAGGGCGCGGACCTCGTCCTTGAAGAGCTCACGAAGGGGCTCGATGAGCTTGAGCTTCATGTTGTCGAGGAGACCACCGACGTTGTGGTGCGTCTTGATGGTCGCCGAGGGGCCCTTGAACGAGATGGACTCGATGACGTCGGGGTAGAGCGTGCCCTGGAGGAGCCACTCGATGGGGCCCTTGGTGGTGTCGGCGGCGCAGGCCTCCTCAATCTTGGCGGCCTCAGCCTCGAAGACCTCGATGAAGGTGTTGCCGATGATCTTGCGCTTCTTCTCGGGGTCCTCGACGTCCTTGAGGCGGTCGAGGAAGAGGTCGGACGCGTCGACAACAGTGAGGTTGACGCCGAGGTCCTCGACGAGCATCTTCTTGACCTTCTTGGCCTCGTCGAGGCGGAGGACACCGTTGTCGACCATGATGGCGTGGAAGCGGTCGCCGATGGCCTCGTGCATGATCTTGGCGGCGACCGACGAGTCGACACCGCCCGAGACAGCACCGATAACCTGGCCCTTGTCACCGCAGATCTCGCGGATACGGGCAATCTCCTTGGGGATGAAGGTCTCCATGCTCCAGCCGCCCTTGATGCCACAGACGTTGTGCACAAACGCGCCGATGACCTCCTTGCCGCGGGGCGAGTGGGTGACCTCGGGGTGGAACTGGACGCCGTAGACGGGCTTGGACTCGTGGGCGATCGCGGTCCAGGGCGACGTGGGGGTCGACGCGACCGTCAGGAAGTTGGGGGGCAGCGACGCGAGCTGGTCGCCGTGCGACATCCAGACCTGGATGCCCTCGGGGCCGGCCTCGATGCCCTCGAAGAGGGCGTCGGCGTTCTTGTTGCCCGTCTTGACGACCGAGATGAGCGCCGAGCCGTACTCGCGGTGCGTGTGCGCCTCGACCTTGCCGCCGTGGACCGACGCAATCTCCTGCAGGCCGTAGCAGATGCCGAGGACGGGGACACCGGCAGTGAAGACGGCGGGGTCGACGTGGGGCGCGTCGGGCGCGTACACCGAGTAGGGCGAGCCCGAGAGGATGATGCCTGGGGAGCGTCAGCACTGGGAGTCCCGGTATTGCGTCCAACCCACCCTTGGGCTTCCACTTGAGGTCGGCCATCTTCTGCGTGCACGGCAGCATCTCGCAGTAGACGTTGAGCTCACGGCATCGTCGGGTGATGAGGTGGGAGTACTGCGAGCGTTAGTCGGGGCTGGGGGTGTGGCGGGCGGCGCCCGCCTCGCTGCCAGTCGCACCCACCTGCGATCCAAAGTCAAGGATGAGGACCGAGTCGTAGAGGTCGTGGATCTCCTGCGACGCCATTGTGGGAGCTGGTGATGTGTTTTGTGAGATGGGGGTTACCGACGTGAATGATGGCGCTCGCGCGCGAAAGATAACCACCACGGGTCGATTCAGAAATCTTGCCAGGGCGCGAATTAATGACGTGGGGTGATCCGATTGCATCGGGATTATGATAACGCGCGTGGCATCTGCGTTCAAGTCACGTGGCTGGAAGCGGGAGTATTTTGGATGCCAAGTGTGATCGTCGTTTGTTCAAGCTCCTCTCCCTGCAGCAGCGCTCGTGCCTGGCAGTACAAGGTGCGCATCATCGCGACCGAGCATGCGGCCTTCAAGCTGCAGCAGCGTGATCGCCTGACCGACCGCCTGACCGCCTGACCGACTGACGCTGCTCAACACGGACCGCTTGCTCGTTTGGGCCCTCACTCGCCAGCTCACGACGCGGTCACGCAGACCCGCAGACCCGCCGCCGCCACCCGTCAACCAAACTAAGCGCACCCGTGCCCCGCCCTTGCCCTGCCCGCTGTCTTAGCATGCCGCCGATTCCGATTCCGGTGACGCCAGACAGCAGCAGCACGCAGGCAGGCGCACACACGGCCCCGCGAAACCAGACGAAACGAATGAGCCGGCCCTCAGCCGTCTCCAGGCGCTGCTGCTGGCGCTCGCCGCCGCCATTTCCTACAAAGGAGACCGGCATATGCAGGAACAGTGGCAAGGCCCCCCGCCGTTCCATTCCGTCCCTTGCGACTACCGATTATCAGCCCAGCCAGTCCCCCGCGCGGCGCCCTGCTCCCCCCCCCTCCCCGCGCGAGCCAGCCCTCCACTCAGCCCCTCCCTTACCCACACCCACCCCTTCTCCCTGTCCCATTCTCACCACACAACTGATCATGGCTGCTGGGCGCTGCGCTCAAACCCTCCATCCCTCCCACCCGTCCCTTGCTGCTGCTGCTGCATGCAACAACAAAAAAAACCTACTAGCCTCGAGACCCTGGAGGACACTTGCTCGTCCGTCGTCGTGAGAAACACACTTGGTGGGCCCTGAAGCACGATGCAGGGTGTATAATGCGTTATCGCGCGCTCGATGCAGCGTCGCGGGCAGGAGAGCATGCTCAGGTGCGCGTGCAGCCATACCAGGTTGTTGACTTGATTCATAACACACCATACTTCTGACGATTGTTGATGCTGGCTGGGTGCGGGCGCACTTCCGCTCCCACGGTACCACCCGCAGCCCGGAATCTAACGGGGCTAGTGGCGAGGCCACTTGCCGTCAGTTGGTGGTGATGATTCTCTACTTGCGGCCAGCCTTGAGCCAGTCGTCGAGGAAGATGGCCGAGTGCTTGGGCTGGTCAAACGGCACCATGTGGCCGGCACCGTAGACCTTGAGGAGCTGGGCGTTAGCAGGCAGCAGGAGTAGCCGTGCTCACAGTGAGGTTGTCGTACGTCTTGTACGATCCCGCAAGGACGCCGTCAACGCGCCAGTCCTCAAACTTGGCAGCGTTGTAGCCCTCCTTGCCGTACCACTCGAGGGCGGCCATCCACGGCTCCTGCGCGAGGTGGTTGCAGACTGGGGGTGAGTATGGCGGGGTGCGGCGGGCATGGGGTGTCACTCACTGAAGTCATGAGTACCGGCGTACTGAATCGAGAGTTAGCCAGCTGCCACCAATCGACGCATCGACTCACGTTGAGAATACGAATGCCACGCTCGAGCAGCTCAGACACATACAGCCACGTCTGGCCGGCATTGTCCTGGGCCGCGGCGAACGCGTAGCCGACGCCGGAGTCACAGCTCTCAAACGGACCCTTGGCCTTGTCGACGCCGAGGCGGGCGCGGACGTCGGGCAGGTCGAGGTAGTACTTGATCTTCTTGGTCTCGGGGTAGCACAGCGAGTCCTCGAGCTCCTCAGGCGAGCACGACTTGGTGACGTCGTAGCTGGCGTGTCAGCGGGATCGCGGCCTTTATTACCCACGGGTTCTTGTTAGCACGCTGGAAGCTCGCGCCGAGGGTCAGCTGGCAGAAGAGCTCGGCGATGCCGCAGTTGGTCGGGTCATGCGTGTCGATGCAGCTCTCCTTGGACATCTTGGCGCACTTGGGGACTGCCTCGGCCATCTGGACACACTCGGAGATCGACTGCACCGTCTCGGTCATGTTACCGTTGATCGTGCACTGGTAGGGGAAGTAGGAGAGGGTGGTGCCGTCTGGGGATGTGAGTTGGGGCCTGCTGCCAGCGTCAACCCCACTTACACCAGTCGGTGATGCCGTTGCCAATGAGCACACTCTGCAGGTTGACGGGCTCCTTGCCGGCCTTGACGAGCTCCTTGTTCTGGTCGTAGACAGCAGAAGCGAAGATGGGGAGGTAGCGGCCCTGGGTGTGAGCGAGGCGGTTGGCAGCTACTCACGCCGTACGACTCGCCGGCCATGTGGAACTCGCGGCCCTTGAACTCCTTGAACGTGTCGAAGAACTGGCGTGGCGTGAGTAGGGCATGCGGTGGGCACAACTCACAATCGAGATGAAGGCCGCGACGTCCTCGCCGGCCTCCTCGGCAGTCGCGACGACCTGGCCGTGCTTGGCCTGGCTGAAGCCGACGTTGACGGGCTCGTCGAGGAAGAAGATGTTGGCCTTGTTGTTCCACGAGTACGGGTTGACCTTGGTGTCGTTGATGGTCTTGAAGTCGTCCTTGACGCTGCAGGGGCCGAGCTCCATCAGCAGGCCCATGGACGACGAGCAGCCCGGCCCGCCGTTAATCCACATGATGACGGGGTCGTTGGCGGGGTCGGAGCGCGACTCGAAGAAGTAGAAGAAGAGCTCCTTGCCGTGCCCGACGTCGAGGTAGCTTGGCGCGAGCGTCAGCGAGCTTGCCGTAGCGCTGCATCACAGCCAGCCGCGGACAACACCCACCCAGAGTAGCTCCGCACATCGGGGTCACACCACCCCTCGGTGCTCTTGATGCGCACCTTGTGGTTAGGGTGCAGCGCCGACGTGAGGACGTAGTGCTCGTCGCCCGGGATCGACGCGAGCGTGATGTCCGCAGCGGGGGAGAGGACGGTCTCGGCGCCGCCGGCGCTGCCGGACGACAGGACGTCATCGACGAGCCCGAGCGCGACGTCGTACGCCGCCTCGGGGGTCGGGAGGCGGAAGGCCGCGAGCACGGGCAGGAGGGCGAGGAGGGGGAGGCGCATGGCGTTGGATGCGATGCGATGCAGCAGAGGGATGAAGCAAGGCTGCGTTGGAGCAGGCAGCAGCAGTTGATATCGTCGCTCGCGGCGTCGGTAATTTCCGATGACGCAGTGCGACCACGCGGTGACGCTCGGAGCGAGATGGCGACCGCGGGGGTCGCTCATTCGCCGAGCTGCCCGGGACGCGATAGGACGGACGGGGTGGGCTGGGCTGGGCTGGGCTGGGCTGGCGGGCGGCCTAGCGCCAGTGTGCAGGCTTACTGCATTCTGAATCAGTTGCAAGCGCGCAAGCAGTCACGCAGCACGCGAGCATGACGCGCGGCGCGGCGCGCTAGACGACTTGCTGATCGTGCCGCGTCGGTAGCTCATCCCAGCCGACCGCCACACCGTCGCCTCAATTGCGATGGTTCAGCCATGTATGCATTGCACAATGCACGATGCTTGGTTTGGCATGGCATGCAGAACACACACAGCGCAGGGCACCAGGGCACAGACGCCGCGCGCGCCTAACACGGCGCAGGCCAGGCCACCTCGCCCCCGCCGGCCCTGTGGCGTGCAGACCCCACTCCGACGCCGCCGCGCCGCAAACAAACATTGTTGACACTGACCACGACCACGACTACGACCACTCGACACCACCATGCCGAGCGACGCCGCCGGGCCCAGCACGCACGCGGTCGCGCGCAAGCCCGCGCCGTCGTCCACGCACGCGACCGTCGAGGCCGAGTGGCGCGCCGTCGCGTTCGACTATGCGCCCGAGTATCGCGACTGTCTGCTCGGCGCGGTGTGTGTTGGCATTACAGATCCGCGGGGTGGTGAGTGTGGCCGAGTCGAGGCAGCGAGTCGCGCCGCCCGTGATTGCTGACGCCCCCAGCGCCGCCGACGCTCCGCTCGGGCCTCACGGCCCTCCCGGTCCGCTCGCACACCGCCATCGTCGGCCTGGCCGGCGACGACGGCGACGGCGACTACGACCCAGAACCCGAGCCCGAGCCGACACCAGCACAGCCAATACGTATCGGCCGCGCGCGGCGCGTGACCTTCTCCGAGCCGCCGGCGCCGCGGCGGCCCGCACCCCCGCCGCCGACGCCTCCGGCAGAGGAGCGCAGTGCACGCCCACACCCCGCGGCGGCGTTCGATCCCGTGCGCGCGCCGGCGCAGCCGAGCCCCGCTGCCGAGCGCGCCGCGCGCCCCATGTCCATTGCTGTCCCGCCGCGCCCGGCACCAACGCACCGCCCGATGTCGTGGGCCGACGCGGCGACGGTCGCCAAGTGGCCTTGGGGCGCGCGCCGGGGCAGCGGGGCGAGCACGCCGACGAGCCCCGTCGGGCCTGTCACCCCCACCGCCGGGGTGTTCGAGGACGAGGTGGTGCCGGGGGCGCCTAAGGCGTGATGCGTCGGCGTGGGCGTGGGCGGGGTAGATGCCGAGTTATGTATGCATGGGCAGTGCTTGTACGCTGGGGCGTGGGTCGGGAGTGAGCTGTCGTTGCATCGTTGATGCCACTGTAGTGTGGCGACAGGCCCGCCTGTGACTCTGTTGCGGCTTTGTGTGTTTGTTGCCACAGGTGCCACTCGCACAGTCGGTCGTGCTCGGTCGTGCTCCTCGCCAGCAGTCAGAACGAGGAATACCTGAACTCCTCGGCGTTCGGGATGAGCAGCGGCGCAGAGCAACGGGGGTGTTGAGTGCGCTCGCACTGTGCCCCGCCCCAGCTCGCGGTGCTCCGCTTGCTCCGCTTGCTTCGCCCCGTCGCGCAGATCTTATCAGAGCGGCGTAGCGTTGCGCAAGCTGCAGCTGCCTGCAACCTGCAGTCACAGCGGCGAGTCGCAGTGCATGCATGACACAACGAACACTATCTCGCCCAACAATGCCATCCCCCCACCCCACGCCCGTTAATCACCCCGGCCGCAAGACGCCTCCTGGCACATAGCCGGACCTTAGCCGGGGCTGCATTTCCGCTTGGCCCAAGTAAGCGAGCGTCCATGCTCCGTCCTTTCTCCGCTGCGAGCACCACCGGCAGCAACAGCCAGCATGACGAGCACCACCTGCGCCGACAACTAAAGAAAGCGACGACAGCACCACAGCACCTCCTTCTCCTCCAACTCCCCACTCACCACCACCAAAACACACAATGACCCTCCTCGCCGCCGCCCGCACCGCCCGCGCCGCGCCCCGCCTCGCGCGCGCCTTCACGTCGTACAACGCCCCCGTCGCCGGCCTGACGCCCGCGCAGGAGGAGGTGAGCGCCGCGGGTGCTGCTAGGCGCACACAAGCTGACACACCCGCAGTTCCGCGCCGCGGTCGCCGACTTTGCCAAGAAGGAGATCGCGCCGCGCGCCGCGCAGATCGACAAGACGAACAAGCTGCCCGAGGTGGGTCGGGAGCGGCGGGGCAGGCGGTCGCCTGCCCCGTGCCGTGCCGAACGCCCCAGCTAACCCCCCCAGGACATCTTCCCCAAGCTCGGCGAGATGGGCCTGCTTGGCGTCACTGTTCCCGAGAAGTACGGCGGTCTCGGCCTCGGATACTTTGAGCACACGATCGCGATGGAGGAGATTGGTCGCGCGTCGGCTTCGATCGCGCTCAGCTACGGTGTGAGTGGTATCGGGGGTGTGTTGCGTGGGGGCGCGGGTTGGGTGTGAGTGCCGGAGGCTGTGGCCAGCCGTCGCCTTGTCCCAGCTACTTGTCCCAACCCCGCCGTCACGCTCGCTTCGCTCGTGTGATGCCGACTGACCTCCCCAGGCCCACTCCAACCTCATGGTCAACCAGCTCGTGCGCAACGGCAACGAGGCCCAGATCAACAAGTACCTCCCCAAGCTGCTGACCGGCGAGCACATCGGCTCGCTGGCCATGTCCGAGCCCAACGCCGGCTCGGACGTCGTGAGCATGCGCACAAAGGCCGAGAAGAAGGGCGACAAGTGGGTCCTCAACGGCTCCAAGGCGTGGATCACAAACTCGCCCGTCTCGTCCACCTTCCTCATCTACGCGCGCACCGACCCCAACGTGTCGCCCAGCAAGGGGCTGAGCGCGTTCCTCGTCGAGCGCGACTCGCCCGGCTTCTCGGTCGGCGAGTCGCTCGACAAGTTTGGCGTGAGTGGCTGTGGGGCCTGCTGGCCTGCGGCGTACGTGGCGCTGACACCCCCCAGATGCGCGGCTCGCCCACCGCCGAGATCTTCTTCGACAACGTCGAGATCCCCGAGGAAAACCTCCTCCGCCAGCCGGGCAAGGGCGCGGCCATCCTCATGTCGGGTCTCGACTACGAGCGCCTCGTGCTTTCCGGCGGCCCGCTCGGCATCATGCAGGCCGCGCTCGACCTCACGCTCGACTACACGCACGAGCGCAAGCAGTTTGGCAAGAGCATCGGCACGTTCCAGCTCATGCAGGGCAAGATTGCCGACATGTACACCAAGCTCTCGGCGTCGCGCGCCTACGTGTACGCCGTCGCGCGCGCCGCCGACGCAGGCAAGGTCTCGCGCGAGGACTGTGCCGGCGCCATCCTGTACTCGTCGGACCGCGCCGTCGAGGTCGCCCTCGACGCACAGCAGTCGTTCGGCGGTAACGGCTACATCAACGAGTACGACGTCGGCCGCCTCGTCCGCGACTCGCGTCTCTACACCGTCGGCGCCGGCACCCAGGAGATCCGCCGCGGCCTCATCGGCCGCATGTTCAACGAGGCGCAGGCCGCCGGCAAGGACCACTTGTAGGATGGCAGCAGAAAGGGAGGGAGAGGGTAATGACTCGGCGTACCACGGCCACACATTTGTATATCTGCATGCAGTAGGATAGTCACAAGCCACCACAGCGGCGGCGGCGGCATGGGCGAATGTCTGAGCGCAAAGAACAACCATTGTATATCGGCCGGCGGCAGGTGCCCAGCCAGCTCCCAACTAGTACCTCAACCCACTCTCGACAGAACCAACTCCGACTCTCTCTAAGCCTTGCTGCTCTTCTTGGCTGCAGCCGCCCGGCGTTGACGCCGCTCGACGCTCTTGTCCGAGTCCCAGTCGACATCCGCGGCCAGCAGGTCCATCTGGCCGTTCTTCTCCAGCTTGGAGTCGAAGAAGCCGTCACGGTACCCGCGCACGATGCGCTCGAGCAGGTCCGACGTCGAGATTGCCGGCGTCCGGCGCGTGGGCAGGAACTTGCCTGAGGACTGGTTAGTACCGCGCATCACATGCCGCCGCTGCCACTCACCCTGGCCCTTTGCAAACGCATACACATCCTCCATGTCCTTGGACGGGTAGACGAGCTCGTCGTGCGCAATGTAGTCGATCTCGTACTTGTCGATAAAGTCCTGGTCGACGACCCACGGCGCGTCGGGGAACACCTCGTCCGCCCAGCGGCAGTGGCGCACCGCCTCGCAGCGCTCGGCATGCGTCATGGCCGGCGCAGACTTGTGGCCTGCGCACAGCGCGTCCGAGCAGACACCGACAATGAGGTGCACGTTGTTGAACGACAGCTTGGCCTGGCGCAGCTGCAGCGCGTGGCCAAAGTGGAACAGGTCGTACACGCCGTCGGCGTAGATCCTCACTGGCCGGTCTGTTGGTGGCGGAGACGTCTTCCACCAGCGGTCCACGCCGTCCTCCTCGCCACGGCCGTCAATGGCACGCTGGACAAACGCGCGGATGTTGTCCTCGCCGAGCTCGGCGGGGCGGGTGTACATCCTGAGTGGACCAGCAGCGCTCACGGCCTTGTTGCCAGTCGACTTTTGCTCGTGGTGGCGGTACGGGTTGGCGAGCGACTCGGACTCGGCCACGGGCACGTCGCCAGGGTGGTTGCCAAGTGGGGGAGGGATGTCGGGCACAAGCTTGGCGCGCGACGCCTTCGGGGTCGGCGCTCGGCCAAGCGGGTACCCTGGCGACGTTGTTGACGGGCCCTGCGGGGAGGGAGACGACGAGCGGCGCTGGTGGCCGAGGGTGTGGTTGTGTGCGTGGTTTGTGTGGATGGGGGTGCCGATCGTCGACGAGCTCTCAATGTCGCCATCATATCTGGCACGGTTAGTGGGCGCCGCGTGGATAGCTGCAAACTCACGTCGGCGACTCGAGGCCCTCATCACTCCATTCCTTGGCATCCTTGCGGCGCAACAGGGGGTTGAGCGCGACACCGAGGGGCAGAGGGATGGGGGGGAGGGGAACGTTGCTGCCGCGCGAGGCTGATGTCGGACCATTGCCAGCTGCTGGGGCGTTGAGGCGAGGCGAGGACGCCACCGAAGGCGTCAACGAAGGCGCGTTGATCGAGGAAGCGACGTCGGAAACATCGTTGTCTGTTGGCGTGTCGCGTCGTGCCGGTGGGCGTGAGCCGGCGGTCGGACGAGCGAGAAGCAAGGTCATGGTGCAGATAGACCACACAAGACACGTTCGTCAACAGCAGAGTGGCGTGTGCACAGCGGGGCCGAGTGGGACGAGTAGGGCAATGCAGGAGGATCAAGAGTGCGTTGTCAGTGGGTGTTGCACACGAGAGCACGCTGCAAGCGACGCTGCTGCTCGCCGGGCAAGTCGCTAGACGGGCACCGGCACGAGCAGCAGTTGCTGCTGCTACTGCAGCAGCCCGCCCGGATATCAACTCACCCTCCTCGCTTGCGTCCTGCGAGCTGTCGGGGTCGCGGGTGGAGCGTCTGCCCTCGACGCGGCCGTCGGAGCGCCTGTGCCGCTTTGGCTGAGCTGCGGGCGCGGACATGTTGTCGTGCGGTGAGAGAGCGGGTGCGCGGTGTGGGTGGTCGAAAGAGTTGTCGTTGTCGTGGCAGGAGCAGCGCGGTGGCCGCTAGCTGAAATTAGGAGGGTCCGGGCGAGGTGGGTGCGCAAAGTGGATGGATTTCGTCACGCGCGGGTCGCGGGTGTGTGTCGAGTGTCGCAGCGCTGTGACTGCTGCTGTACACGAGGCCGAGTTTGCTTGTTGCAAAGCTTGTTGCTTGTTGTTATGGCCACCGCCGGGTGCGAGGATGGCAAAAGAGATGGACGAGGTGTTCCAGCCCTGTCGTGGATGGAAAGAGTCGTACGGGGATGAAACGACGACTCTAGCCGGAGGACAGCAAGAGATGTGCGGCTGCGTCGCGTGCTTTCAGTGGGGACAGCGACAGCGGCGGCGCGGCGGCAGCGGCGGCGGAATGACGACAGGGAAAGATCAGTGTCTTGGGCGAGCAGTGGACAGCGGCGGCTCCTCGTCCTCGTCACTCTCGCCGCTCGCCGCTCTCGTGCCAAGTGCCGCTGCGACTGCGCTGCCTGCGCTGCCCTGCCCTGCACTACCAGTTCCCCGCCGCCCTCATGGCCGCCGCCGCTGTGCGCCGTGCGCCGTGCGCCGCCGCTAGGCCGCTGCTGCTTCTGCTGCTGCCGCTGCCTGCTCCAACCTGCCGTCGCGACTTTTTGGAGCGTGGCGCGCGCGGCCCACGCACCCGCCCAGAGGGGATATCGGAACAACCGGGCCACTCTCAAACAAGGGTGGGTGACATAAGGGGTAAAAGGGCAACGAACATTAGGCCTGCAATCTCCGTTCGCAGGCCTATGTTAAACCCCAAAGTTAGGCTCGCTAACCTACCCACAACGAAAACAACAACAACCGCGCCTGCTTTCAGCTCAATCTTGCTTCAGCTCTCCTTCCCATTCACCCCATCACAATGTCCGCACAGCTGCAGGAAGAATCCCTAGAGGGCAACGTGTCAACAGAGTACCTCTCAGGTGCTGCGTTGAGGTGGGTGGCCAACACCGCTTTGCGAGCTAACCCACCAGCTCGGTCCTTCGCGATGTCGGCGCAACACTCACGCCCGAGGACGAGCTCGAGGACATTGCAAAGGCCGAAGCAGCCGTCAACGCCAAGGACAACGAGCGCAAGGCCATTGTCGACAAGCTGCAGGACGACCTGAATGGTGCGTGGCATTCCCGGCAAAGCTGACGCCAGCCCTCATCCACAAACTGCAAGCGGCGACGGCGGCAGCCCAACGGCCTGAGGGCCAGCCGTCGGCGCAGGAGCACGAGATCCACGTGCGCCAGCTCGAGCAGCAGCAGTACGCGGCGCACAAGGCGCTCAGAGACGAGCAGGAGGGCGTCACGAAGCGCGAGGGCGAGCTCGCGCGCACCAAGGCCGAAAGGGAGAAGGTGCGCGCGTGGGACGTCGGCGCGGGCGCGGGCAACGCAGGCCAGGTGTGAGTGGTGCTGTGTGAGAAGCAAGCTCACCCCCAGCGTCCGCCTCGAGCTGTTCAAGGGTCTCGGGTTCAGTATGCTCGGCGACAAGGTCCTCGTCCGTGAGTCAGCTGGCCAGAAGCGATGGGAAAGCTGACGCCACGCAGGCAACGACGCCAAGCCCGATGTCAACGTCGTCGCGCTCGACGACAGCGTGGGGAGGGTACACCGCGCCAATGCGCTCTGGGCGATGGCCGGCGAGTAAGCCCCGCGGAGTGCTGCTGTCGTTGCTAGCTTGTCCCACCGCCTAGATTGCTCCCGCGGTTGTATCAGTGTTGTACCCATATTGTAAATGCGTGCGGTGTGGTGTGATGGTGCGGTACGAGGTGGACGGTGCCGGCCGATGAGGCAGGGAGCAGAATCGCTGGCCGTCGGCGACGCATTGTTGGCATGGTGGCTGGTGGCAGCAGAAGCAACTACGGCCCAGCAGCGCCGCCAAACCGTGCACGGTGTCCGCCAGCCACAACAGATCATATGCCTCGTGTCAGCCGTATTCCAACACTTCGCCCCTCCAAGTCCAGCACGCATCAGCTCCCGCCTTAACCGCCTCCGATGCATGTTTGCTTAGCCGCGGCGCGGCGTGTGCAGAGCTTGGCAGCTGCGGAGCGGGCGGGAAGCGGCTCGGCGGAGACGGAGTACGGCTTATGTCCGTGCTACCGACGTGCGTCGTGTGCGCCGAACGCCGCCCGTGCCCAGGCCGCTTCGTTTCTGGCGGCCTGCATCATCACCGTCGCAAGTCACCTTCGCCATCGCACTCCATTTCGCTCGCCACCTTATCTCTGCTGTCTGCCGCCAGGACGCCCTATGCCCTTATAGCGAGACCACCAGCCACGCGCCGTGGCCTCTCCACCACCATGTCCAACTCCACCTCGCCTGTGCCCGCGTTCCCGCCCAGCACGGAGCCACCGCCGCCGGACGCGGCCGCAGCCCGCTGCCACCTGCTCGGGCCGACCGCGCTCGTCGTGCAGGCCATCATGGGCGTCATTGTCATCGGCAGTCTTGTCGTCAAGCGCCAGCTCGAGAAGCGCAAACGCAGATGGCGCGTGTGGGTCCTCGACGTCGGCAAGCAGCTTGTCGGGCAGGCGGTGCTGCACGGCCTCAACATCTTGGTGGGTGAGCTGCAAAGACGGCGGCTGACGGCAGATATCTAGCGTTGTTGCGCATGCCAATGTCGGCGAGGACGTTAAGAACCCGTGCTCGCTGTACTTTTTGAACATTCTCATTGATACGACCATCGGTGCGTGTGGGGGGCGTGGGCTGCCGCTGACTCCCTCCAGGCGTCGGTATCTTCTACGTCGCGCTCAAGGGCTTTACGTGGCTCTTCGCGACCCACTACGGCCTGGATGGCTACAAAAGCGGGTACTACGGCAACCCGCCGCAGTGGCAGCTGTGGGGGCGGCAGCTGCAGCCGTACCTGCTTGCTGTGGTGACGATGAAGCTCATCGTGCTGCTGCCGCTCACGCTGCCCAAGATCTCCAACGTACTCATCCGGTTCGGGCAGAGCCTGCTGTCGTGGCTGTCGGTCGACTCGCAGGTCATTTTTGTGTTGGCCATCTTCCCCGTCATCATGAACGTGTTCCAGTTTTGTGTGATGGATCAGCTCATCAAGGCCGGCAAGGGCGCCGACGCAAAGCACGAGCACGACTCGGACACGTACGACGACGAGGACGACGAGGAGGGGTACCGGCCGCTGCCGACGCGCGAGACGGATGTCGAGGCGTCGTTCGCCATGGTCTCGCCACGGCACCGCAACACGAGCCTGCGGGATACCGACCAGCCGGGCGGGCGGGGGTTGCGCTCGCGCAGCGGGTCGCGGAGCAGCATCGCGCCGATCATCACATCGCGCGCGAGCAGCGTCACGGCCTCGGCGCCTACATCGCCGCTGTATCCCCCGTCGGCAGGCGACGAGCCCCAGAGCGTATGGAGCGCGCTGTCACAACAGCAGCAGCAGCGGCGCTCGTCGAATGCCACGGACGACGACGGCGGTGCGCTCTCCCCGCCGTCGCGGTCGCGCCGCTCGGACGCGCCCTCGCCCGACTCGAACGTCTGGGTGCAGGACATGCTCACCGAGTCGCCGGTGGACGCGGTCGCGCCGCGCCGTGCATCATAGTAATTGTGTCGGATCTCGGCTGCTGTTGTACAACATGCATGGAGTAGGGGGGTGTGGTACTTACCAGCCAGGGCGGAGGTGGGCGAAGGCATTTGCCTCCGTCGTATTTATTTTTTGGACGCGTCTGCGGCGACACTGGGCCGGAATGGAGCAGACAGCGACGGTGGGCAGCAATGAGCGGACACACAGACCATACACACCCCCTCCTCCTCTCTTGACCTCTTGAGCACCATGGCAGCAGCAGCGACATTAGAGTTCCTGCCGTTCGAGGCGCGCCGCGCGCTAGTCCTCGGCAGCGGCACCAAGCGCGTCGTCCTCGGCGGCCGCAGTCCGTCGCCCCCGCCCGGCCCGTCGCCCAAGGTGCGGCGCATCGCGCCCGTCGCGCCCGCCGCGGCGGGCTTTGCGTCAGCGGCGGCGTCGAGCTCGGCGGTGCCCAAGCCCGCGTCTGAGCCCGCGACGCCGGCGCCCAAGCCCAAGGCCGCACCCACCCCCGCGTCGCCGTCGCGCAAAGGCAAGGAGCGCGAGCTCGTCAACGGCACCACGCCGAACGGCACCCCCAAGCAGCCCAACGGCACGCCCAACAAGCCCAACGGTACGACGCCGAACGGCACGCCCAACGGCCATGCCAAGCAGCCGAACGGGAAGAGCACGCCCAAGGCCAACGGCAAGCCCGCGCCGGCTGCGCCGGCACCCAAGGCCGCCGCCGCAACCCCCGGCCTCCACCCGCCGATCGACGACCTGTCGTGGCCCGAGCCCATTGCGTCGGCGCGCCGCCCGGCCGCGGGGCTGCACAACGGCTCGATGGCGTGCTACACGAACGCGACGCTCCAGGTGCTGCTGCACACGCCGCCCGTGCTGGCCGTGGCGCTGGCCCACGACGGGGGAAGCTGTGAGTGGTGGCGTCGCGCCGCCGTCTGGCTCGAGTCCGCCCCGCTGCATACTGACCCCGCCAGGCGCACAGGCACACCACCCCAAGACCAAGTTCTGCATGCTGTGCGCGCTGCGCCAGATCGCCGTCGCCGACCACTGGGCCGGCAAGAAGCGCGCGTACCGCCCCCTCCCGGTGCACAACCACCTCGGCCGTGCGTTTGGAAGTGACTCACCGCTGACGCACGCTGACACCGCGCAGAGATCAAGAAGGGGTTCAGTCGCCACCGCCAGGAGGACACGCACGAGTTCTTCAGATTCGTTACGGACGCGCTGCAGAACACGGCGTTGGCGGGCAAGCCGAAGTGAGTGGGCGGAGGGGGAGGACGGCGAGTAGGGAAGCTGCTGACGCCGCCGCGTAGAGACTTACCCGAGAAGCTCAAGCGCACCACCTGGGTGTACCGCACCTGGGGCGGCCAGGTGCGCTCGCGCGTGCTATGCTTGACGTGCCGCAAGCCGTCGGACACGTTCGACTCGTTCCTCGACCTGTCGCTGGACGTCCCGGCGCGCGCGAGAACGCTCGACCAGCTGTTCAAGGGGTTTATCCACGAGGACCGGCTGGACGGCGACAACAAGTACAACTGCGAGAAGTGGGTTAACAGAGCCGACTGGAGCTGACGACAAGCTGCAAGAAAAAGTCGGCGGCGACAAAGTCGATGCGGATCGCAGAGGCACCGCCCGTCCTAACGCTGCATCTCAAGCGCTTCGGCTTCAGCCTGTCCATGTCGGGGCGCATGACCAAGATGAACAACCCGATCGAGTACGGCAAGACGCTCGACATTGCGCCGTACATGACTGAGGGGAAGGTGAGAGACAGTAAAAGGTTTGGCTGACAGACAGCACGACCGCACGCGCTACCGCCTCTTCGGCGTCACCTGCCACCACGGCGCGTCGCTCAACTACGGCCACTACACGTCGTATGTGCAGGCGCCAGACGGGCACTGGTACGACGCGGACGACGACGACGTGTCGCCCGTCAAGCTGTCCGACGTGCTCAACTCGCGCTCGGCGTACCTGCTCAGCTACCTGCGCGACGACATTGCCGAGCTGTCGACGCCAGCCGCGACGCCCGCGCCGGCCGTGGCGCAGTCGGTCGGCCCGAAGCGCAGACGCGAGGACGAGGCCGCCGAGCCCGCGAGCCCGTCGCCCGTCAAGCGGCCGGTACCGGCTGCCCTGTCGCCCCTCAAGTCGACGGGCAGCTCGGCGCTGGACAGGCTGCTGAACATGGACAGCGAAGAGCCCGTTAGCCCCAAGGCGCAGCGACAGCAGCAGCTGCCGCCTTCGCCCGTGTCGAGACCATCCCACTCGCACAAGCTCAAGTCCAAGCACCAGAACCACCGCGCGAACCTGAAGCAGCTCGCCGTTGGCGACCGGCACCACCACAAGGGCGCGCCCAAGTCGCCGTTCGTGCCGGGCAGCCACGCGCGGTCGAACGCGAGAACGTTTAGCCTCAAACAGCGCGAGGTGGCCTTTGGGCGCAACCAGAAGCGGATGAAGGGCAAGCGACGGGGATAGGGCGTGGGCCGGGGATAGGCCGCAGCGATCACAGGGGGCACAGGCCGCCGCCGCGCGCCGCACTAGCATACACATTGAGCATTGCATGAATCGTCTACCACACGCTAGCGACGCGCCGGCGCCGTGGCACACACGGTGCCCTTGCGCGTATGCGCCGCAAGCTGGATCCACCAGCCCTGGTGGCGGAGCGTGTCGAGGCAGTACTCTGCGAGCACGGCGGCGGTAGTGCGCGCGTCCATGCGCGTCGTGTCGAGCTCGTACTCGCCGCTGAGGCCGCGCACGGGCGCGATGTGCCCGATCTCCTCCTCCATGCGTGTCTGGAGCAGGCTCGCCTCGGAGATACTCCTCCCGCCCGCGGCGGTGCGCGCCGGGCTGAGGCAGCGCGCGACGTTGGCGTCGGTGCTCGCGCTGAGGATGACGTGGATGAACGCGAAGCCCGACGTCTGCGCAAAGTGCACAAACTCCTTCATGATGGCGAGGTCGATTGCGCGCGCGGAGACGGACAGAAAGTCGGTGAGGACGTACGTCGGTGGCGGGGGCGCGGTGGGCGACACGTCGGCGTAGTGCGTCGCGATGGACTGGAAGATGGCGTGTTTCTGGCGGGCGAGCGAGCGTCAGCGAGCGAGCTCACCGCATCGCATCCATCCCCTCCGACCGCCCCCTGGGCTGCACGCACGAGATTCTTCCGCAGCACCGCGTGCGCCGGGTCGTCCGCGTCGTAGAGCTGCGACGCGGCGGTGATGACGTTGCGCGTGTCGAAGAAGCGGCAGTTGGGGAGGAGCTTGCTGCGGTGTGCGTCGTCGCGCGTCAGCGCGGCGCGCGGCGCGAGGCGTGAGGGTCGCTCCGGCGACGAGCGCCAGCCAACCCCCACCCCCGCCCCCACCCACTCACACCAGCTCATACGCGACCGCGTGCTTGCCGATACCGGGGAAGCCGTTTATCAGGATCAGAGCGCCGGGCATGGTGGGGGGGGGGAGTACGTGCGAGGGACGAGGCGGGGGCTGGGCGAGGATAAGAGGGACAGCGAATGCGAGACGCGCGAGCAGACAATAGCGAGGCAGAGGCAGACGGCGGCGTGTGGTGCCGCAGCGTCCCTCGCCTCCTCTGGCGGCCCCTCGTGCCCGTCCCGTCGCAGTTGTTTGATCGCCGCTGTGCCCAGCTCGTCGCGGGGGCCACGAAGTGGTGGCCTGGTGCCAGTGCCACACGCGCACCGCCACATGCGCTCACGCCCTTCCTTAGGATCGGCTCGGCTCAAGGGCGCAGCACGGGCCGACAGCGTGCAGGCGCAACGCCGGGTGCATCGCGCCCGCCCGCCCGACGCGCCCTCGACGCCGATGTGACGCCGACGGCGAGGAGGCGGCGTGACCGCCGTACCGGTACGCGCCGATCGCGTCCTGCCGATCAATCTGCGTGTTGCCGATCGCCGCGCCGGCCAGTCCGCGCCGCCCCTGGATCCGCGAGATCCGCCCGCGACGGCGCTCGCCCCCGCCCACACCCACCCCCCACACACCACACGCCGCGATTATGAATCATATCCATGCGTAAAGTACAAACAATGAGGGCCGGAGCCGGTTCTAGCGTGGGTGTCTAGTGTGGCGGGTGGGTGCGGGGTGCGAGTGCCGCGGGTGCAAAGTCGCTTCGATGTTGTCGACTGGTAGGTGGGCTGGCTCACGCCGCAACCTCGGCCGACGCCGCGACCGGCGCGTCAACGTCCGCGGCCTTGGCCTGCGCGTTGGCCTTGCCGACACGCGCCGCAGCGCGCAGGTTGATGCGCTCCTGTTTTGTGAGCTGGCCGCCCTGCTCGAGCATGTCGCGCCACGAGTGGTCGGGCGGGAGCTCGGGCTTCTTGCCCTGCGCGTTGACGCCGGCGAGGACCGCCGAGACCATGAGCACGCCGATGGTCAGGCCCTGCGCGTACATACGGGCCTGGACGAGCTGGGGGGTGTTAGTGGTGTGCAGGCAGGTTGTTATCTCGGGCCGGGGTGGGGGTGCTTGGCGCTGACAGCACTGTGGAGCGGCATGAAAACCGACCCCGCCAGCAGCGGCGGCGCCAACTCCCCCAAGCCCGTGTTTACTCACCTTCTGAGGGAACGTCTGGTACTTGTTGCGCGCGACGACGCCGAACGCAATGCCAAGCGACGCGACCCACGAGCCGCCGATAATGGTGTACTGGTGGCGCGCGGACCAGTCCTTGGTCTTGTCCCACGCGCTCATGTTCTCCCAGCGCTGGTTGGCCGCCGCCGCCTCGGCGTCGAGCTCCTCCTTGCCGAGGCCGGACCACTGCTCCGCAATCTGCTTCTCGCCGGCCTTCTCGCCGAACACGACGCCGACGGGGATCGCCATCATCATGCCCACGAAGAACTTGTACGGCATCGGGACCGCACGCCACGCCGGCGAGCGCTTCTTGAGGAAGTGGTTGCCGACCGAGACGCCGGCGATGCCGAGCGCGAGACCCTTGCCCGCCTCCTTGAGGACGGCCGACATGTACTTCTGCTGCTTGTCACCGCCGCGCTGGGTGTGTCAGCCGAGTGGCGGAGACGGGGCAGGCGGCGGGCCTGGCGGGGCTCAAGCCCAGGCAGCCGGGATCACTCACCTCGATGTACGAGCCCTCGTTGGCGGTCGTGCTGGACGGAGACGACATTGTAGTGATTGTAGTAGTGGGGTAGAGTGGAGTAGAGTTGTGTGCTTGCTGCGATAAGCAGTGATGAAGTGGTGGTTGTACAATCCGCGCCTCGCCTCTGGTCGTCGCTGGCATATATATTTTCCACTGTGCGCGTCGACGACGATTTGGCATGACGACAGGCACCCCTCCGTCTTGGCTGCTCCACCTGCGCCCGACTGTACCCGGACGGACCCCCTTTTGCTCCCGCAGCCTCACCATAGCGCGCGCCGCAGCGGCCTGGATCCGATTCGGAGAGGCATGCCGCCATCAGCGCCAGCGGCCCACGTCGCCGGGACGGTCCGGCAAACCAAATGCGCCTTTGCCATCTTGCGGACTTTGGCCGCAACACATCCAGTCGGGCACCAACCGCCACGGCGACATTCCGAAGCACCTCGACGCCCCCGCGCCGCCGGAGCATCGGCATCCCCATCGGCCCCGGCATACGGCCGCGACCAAGACACCACATGCATCTCCCGCATCTCGCCTGCGCTAATGCACGCCTGTCGCTACTGCTAAGTCTACCACGCGACGCCGATCTGTCATCGACACGACCAGCTCCGCTCCTAATCTCCGCTGCAAATCTTCCCTGCCGTCACTCGTAATCACGGCCTTATCTCCCCCCCGCACTCCCCCGCAACCGCCTTAGAACACGCTGCCAGTGCGCATCTGCTCGAGCTTCTTGAGCACATCGCCGACATTGCGGTCCAGGTCCGCAGCAATCGCCTGCTGCTGAGGATACGGCAGGAGGTTGAAGCTCTCGCACAGGTCGCCGTCCACGACCGCCTTGACCGGCGCATAGTAGCCGCGGTACGACAGGTGGTCGCGGCCGACAAGCGATGTGGCAAGTGACCGGATGTGCTGGGCGTCAGCTGTTGTAACAAGACCAGACAACTCACCATCTCAAGCGTCGACATGAACTCGACGTCGTCGTTGGAGATGAACGGAATCAGCGCACCGACAGCACCAGAGATGGTCGTGTACACGATAACGTCGCGGCCACCAGGCGCGACCGACACTTTTGTCAACGACGTCACAATGCTGCCGACGTTGTAGTGCGCGATCATGTCCGTCTTGTTTGCAGCGCCCATCAGGAAGCCCTTCTCGTGCAGGATGCCCGCGCCGGTCGGGTCGTCGTCAACCTTCTCCGATACACGCTCGTCCAGGCGGTTGATGAAGACGTTGCCAAACTTGTCGGCGCACGCGACCGTGTCATAGTCGACAGACACGACCGCCGTCAGCCATCGTGGCTGGGAGTCATCGGCGAAGATGAGGAGCTGGCGTGTAGGCACGGAGCGGTACACGCAGAAGAAGGTCGACTCTTGCAAGTCTCCGACAATGATACGCGCGCCGATGACGTTGATCGTGGCGACGCCGGTAGGGAAGCCGTTGTTCTCACACTTGCGGAGAAGCGCCTTCTTACCCGCCTCGTACAGACGCAGCGACTTGCCGATACCCGCCAGCAGGAAGCCCTGGAACGCCGCGACAGCAATCGGGATGTCGTCCGTCTTGGTCTTGTGCAGGAACTCGAGTGTCCGGCCCTCGTTCTTGATGGCGTACACCCGCAGCCATCCCTCCTTGCATGACTTGGGCAGGAGTGTTGTGCCGACAGCTGTGCCGACCACCAACGTCGGCTCGCCACCCATTCGCTCGAAGAAACACACCGCGGCGGAGAACGCCGCCTCGTTCTCGTCCAGCTCGATCGTCTGCACTGTTGATGTTTCCAATGGATCAACGATGCGAATCAACGACGCCCAGTTCCCTGCAGGTGCACGCGGCCGTCCAAACTCCTCAGCTGGCAGGTCTAACAATGACCTATCGACGTGGTCGCCCTGCGCCCTCTTCTCGTCCAGTATCCGCTCAATCGCCTGGGGGCCATATGTCCGGTGGTCGGCCTCGATCGAGTAGAACACATTGCCGTAGGGGTATCCGATGAGCTTGCGTGGGGTGTAGGTCAAGGGCGTCGAGTCCTGCTTGAGCTTCTCGCCGAGCTTGGGGATCGTGAAGATGCGGAGCGTGTTGCCCGAGATGCCAATCAACCCGTCGGGGCACATGCTGGCGTTCAGGCTGCACGCGTACTCGAGCATGTCGTAGATCAGGGGCTGGGTCTGCAGGAGGTCCTGGTACGTGTACAGCAGCCAGGTGCGCGACGAGAAGGCCATGACGCACGGCGAGCCGTGTACGTTGGAGCGGGCGATCTTGATCGGCTTGGCGCCGAGGAATCGCAGACGCGTGTCGGACAACGAGCCGTCGACAGGGTCAACCACAGTGCGCAGGAGCACACCGTTGACCAGACCAATCGACAGGAACATTGTCGGGCGGTTCTTGTCGATCGACGTGTCAAAGATCTCGGCCAAGCAGATGTCGGACGGGGGTGCCGTAAGACCCTGCAACGAGAGCGTCTCGAGCGTGTCGTCGGGCTCCAACGAAATGATGTGCACTCGCTGGTCGTCACAGCCGACAGCGAGGTACGGCGTCCGCCTCCTGCCCTCTGGCACCTCGGCAATGCTCACACACGTCACGTTGGACGGCAGGCTCTTCTTCTCCTGGTACTCGCTGAGCGATCCCTCCTCATCAAGCTCAAAGTAGACCAGCTCGGCCGTGTTGAGCGCAATGACCACCTGGCGCTTGTTGGTCGTGGCCGCGACGATCGACGTGCCGGGCGGGCAGCCCCACTCGTCGACTCTGTCCGCAGCGCGGATGTGTCTGAGACCATGAGGGTGAACCTGTAACAGGCCATTGGACCCCAGCTGCTGCACAGCGAGTGTTGGCCCAGACGACAGGAAGCCCGTGTCGTTGACCTCCTCAATCGTGTCGCCGATGGACAGCACGAGCGTGCCGTTGGGGAACGACAGGACAATGTACGAGTCGTACTCGTCGTCCTCGCCCAGCTTGAGTGTCCACACGGCATTGGGCACACCGGGCAGCGGTGAGCTCACGAGGACGTTGACGTCGAGGCCATGCTTGAGGGAGCGGAACGTGCTCCGTGGTCCGCGACCACACGCCGCGTAGATCTGGGGCGTGTCGGACGCGTGGCCGAGCAGGTTGACGACCTGCGCGTCGAGGATGGGATCCAACGACGTCAGGTTCTCGGCCAGTATCAAGTTCTGTAGTGGGCGGGGGTTGAAGAAGGCGTACGGCAGCGGGCCCTCGGTGTTACCGTTGTCTGGGTAATCCCTCGACGACCAGACCTGCTCATCGTCCTCATCGGCCAGGCTCTGGAACTGGTAAAAGTTCTGGTCGCCAAACTCGCTCGCAACAAACAGGTATCCGCTCTTGAGGATGCACAGGGCGGTGGCGACGGGCACCGTGTCAAAATACTTGATCTTGAGCGCATGCACGTCCTCGCCCTCGTGGTCGATCCAGGCCTTGTACAAGTCGCCATCCTCGGACTGGAGGAGGAAGAAGAACGTGCCCTTGAGCTTGTGCGTCACCGCCGCGACGATGATAAGCCCGCGGCTGCTCTCTCCGCGCTGTGCCAGCGCGTTCCTCCTGCGCGGGATGGGGACACGGTGGGCATCGGCATCCATGTGCTTCCAGATCACATGGTCCTCGGTACACACGAGAACGCCAGAGGGGCCGTCAAACTTGTCCGTGTTTGCGTTCTGGCCGCCAGGGACCTGGACGAGCAAGTTGGCTCTCCTGTCTGTCGGCTCGCTCCACTTGCGCACGACGTGGTTGAGACCCAGGTCGAGCTCGTAGAACGTCAGGTACTTTTCTGTCTGGCGGAACGCCTCGCCCGTCGGGTCCTGGTCCGACTCGGAGTAGTCGAGCTCGAGGGCCGCGAACATGGGGTTGTCGTAGCCCGTGTCGCATGCAACGAGGTCGGTGAGGAGCAGGTGGTTCTTGTGCGCCTCGAGCGGCGACGACGGGAACAGCTTGCCCTCCGAGTTGCGGTTGAGGATGTAGACGAGCTTGGACTTTTCGACGGCCGCGTACATCGCCGCGCGGCCCTTGGGGTCGACGGCGAGGAACTGGCCCGGGAGGGTACGCCGGCTGCCCGACTTGCCGTACACCTCCTGGTACAGGCTCTCGAAGTGCGGTGTGGGCGTGATGACGAGCTCGATGATCGACAGGCGGCCAGAGTCGGACGACAGGACAATGTAGTCCTTGGTCATGCCTGCGAGGCGGAAGGCCTTGACATCGCGGACGTTTCCAAATGCCTGGGGCGTTAGCTGGCAAAACAGGCGCGGCAACCTACTTCTGAGCTGCAGATGGAGTCGACTGGGTGGGTGTCAGCTTGAATACGGGCACACCAGCTGCATCACACTCACGGTGACCAGTCGATGGGTTGAGCTTCAACAGCTCGAGTCTGGTGCTGCCTCGAACGGCGAGGATCTCCTGCCCCTTGCCCGAAAACGAGCCGACGACGGCCGAGGTGACGGCTGTCGGTGGCTGGAGCGTGAGGTTGAGGAGGTGCATGATGCGCCTCGCGTGTTTTGGTGTGTTGGGTTGGATGGGGTTGTCGAGGAGACGTCGATGGCAGCTGTTGCGCTCGAGATGACTGACAAGCGGCGCGACTTTCAAAGTGGGTCAAGCAACACGCGGGAGTATTTCTGGGTGGCAGGTTTGCTCCCGCGTCAACAGTGAGGCAGGGTCGCCAGAAAGGTGGATCACGGCGGTGTTCTTTGTTATCACAGTGTGGTTGCATGTTGCATGCATGCACTACATCAAAAGCATTGATACATCAGAAGATTGGCGGCCAGCAGCGAGACTGATCGCCTATCTCTTTCCAGACTGACATGCCGAGCTGGGCTCGGTGATCGTCATGGTGAACGCTGTAAATAACATGTCGGACCCTAAGCGCCCTCCAAGCGGTGTAGTAATCTCGCCACGCTCGCCGCCACATACATCCATCTGCGCAGACTTGCACTCTCAGTGTCTCCCACTACACAGATGAGCGCTCTGAAATCCAACGACGAGCGGCAGCCGCTCCTCCCGCAGCCCAAGGCGCGCGTGCCCGCCCCCCCTGCCGAAGGCGAAGGCGCAGCGGTCGACGCGCACGGGCCAGAGAACACGCACCGCCCAGCGTTCTTCGCCAAGCAGCTCGTCCTCTCCCTCGCGGGGCTTATCGGTACGCCTGCCTGCCCAACCCCCCACGCTGACACCTCCCCAGCCTTCCTCTGCATCTTCGGCAGCGGGCGCCCGCTCCCCGTGCCGATGTACTACGCCAACATGGAGATCTTCTGGTGCACCTTCGCCGGCATCCTCCTGGCGCTGGCCGCCGCGCTGTTCCTCGTGCGTGGGCGCACGGTGCCGCAGACTGACGACCCACGCAGATCGCGCGCGCAAACGACCAGACGGCCGTGCTCCGCCCGAGCGCACCCCTCTGGATCCTGTACCCCCTCTCGCGCTGGCGCCGCACGGTGCGTTCGTTGCTGCCTCGAGCCAGCTAACGGCAGACTGATGGCGGCGAGATCCCTGGCGGATTCGCGCCGTCCTCACAGAAGACGTACGACGCGCTGCAGGTCCTCCGGGCCGCGCTGCTCGTCGCCGTCGTCATGCCGCTCACCTACCTCGTGCACTTCCGCACGCCGCTCGAGCTCTACGACCGCGCCCTCGTACGTCCCCCGCACCGCGCCGCGCCGCTGACCCCAGCTCGGCGTCCTCGCCGCCGCGTGGATCGTGTACGTCGCGTGCTATGTGCCCGTCGTCAGGAAGGTCCTCTGGCGCGAGGATGTGGACACCCGCCCGCCTGCGGACGCCGCTGACAAGGCCGACGACGCCATTGAGCTGCCGGGGCCTGCTGGTGCCGAGCAGGTGTAGGCCCTTCCGTGACATCTGGCGGTAGGTTGTGGTGGCCATGAGTTATATGGACCCTCGCGGCACCGAGGCCAGCCAGTGCACAACATTTGTCGGCCGGTGGACTGGTAGGAAAGGTGGGCGCAGCCCCCTCCAAGTGTGACCTGTCCGGCCCTTGTCAGTGTCCATAGCTCGCACCTCCACATAAACCCAAACACTCTCGAAATCATTGTCACATTTCTGCTCATTAACGGTCGACGAAATCACGGAGTATAAGAGACTCGACGTGGGCAATGTCTAACCATTGGGGCCATAAAGATCGTGTAAAATGGTATTGGCTAAGTTGGGTATCTCTCTAAGTGGCCTTCTCAGCCTCGGGGGCAGGAGCCGCAGCATCGGCTGCCTGAGGCTCCGCCGCAGCCGGGGTAGTGACAGCAGGCTGGGGGGTGACAGCGGCAGGAGCAGCGGGGACAGCAGCTGCTGGCACAGGAGTGGTAGCGGCCGCGGGGGCCGCAACGGGGGTGGCGACAGGTGCTGCGACAGGGGCCGGCGTGGGAGCCGGAGCCACAGCCGCCGGAGCGGCCGGAGCGGCGGCGGGCACGGCGGCAGGAGCAGCTGGGGCTGGGGCCGCGGCAGCAGCAGCGGCGGCAGCAGCAGCAGCGGCAGCGGCGCCAGCGTGCGGCACATACTGGGGGAGCGTGCTGCTAAAGCCGTGGTACGAGGGCGTCCATGTCGTGTTTGGGTTCTCGCCGCGGGCAATGGCAAGGTCACGGTGCAGCATGTCGATGGTGCGGTGGGCATCTGCGGCCTGCGACTTGAGGTGGCTAATGTAGTCGACGGCCTTGCTGAGAATCTCCCACTTGCTGGCCTTCATTCCGCGGTCAGCCGGGAGCTGCTCGCGAAGCTCGTCAAAGAGATCTCTCATCTCCTTGCGGCGCTTGCGCTCAGCGAGCTTGTGGCTGACACGGAGCTCGGGAGAACGCGAGAAGGGAGTCTCCTTCTTAGGAACCTCGAGAGAGGAGGCTGAGAGGCCGGCGGGGGGGTCGACCTGCATCTTGGACGACTCGTCCTCGATCGCCGCCGCAGATGCCGACGCCGAGTCCAGGGTCTCGGGCAGACGGAGCTCGGGGAGGGGCTGGGCGGGAGCGGTGGCAGCGACCGCGACCTCGGTGGACGAGCGGACCGACGACAGTGCGGGGTCGATGGCAATGTTGCGGTCCTTGGCGTCCGCGGCGCCAGCAGCCGCAGCGACAGGGGTGGTGGCAGGAACCGGCGACGAGACGCCGTCGGTGGTAGTGGGCGGCCATGTGTACGTGGGCTGAACCGGGAAGACTGTCACTGGGCGCTGATGCATAGGTGGCATGGTCTGGAGCATTCGGCGCTCGGCGGGAGACATTGAGCGCTGAATGTCCTCTGCCACTGCCAGGGTGCCGCCGGGGGAGGTGGACGAACGGTTCATGTCGGTGGGCTGCATGTTTGGAGAGTCCATCGACTTGATCGACATAGGCGTTAGGGGGAGGTGCTCGTCGTAGTTGCGAGTGTACTGATGAGAAAAGGTTGGCGAGTGGTAGTCGCGGGGCTCCTGCTTGACCTGGTAGTGGTGCGACGAGGTTGGCCTCTTGTGGTGGTGGTCGACTGGCGACTGGGTGCGCGGGGTGATGCACGAGTAACGGGCGAGATCCGAGGACGTGTCCGAGTTGTTACGCGAGTGCCTGCGGGATCGAGGCCGGTGGTGGTGACGCGACGAGAGAGGTGGGGGCGCGTCGGAAAGCTTTGACGAAGAGCAAATGCTTTCAATGGGTGGCAGGAGGGTGGGGGGACGGTGCTCTTGGACGCGTCTGGAGCGGGGTGGGGAGTGGTACGGGTTGTACGCGTGTGGGGGCGGCTGAGGGTAGTGCTGGGTGGGCGTCCTTGGCCTGCTGCAGCATGTCAGTCATGTCAGTGGGGTAGGTGGATGGTGGATGGATGGGTGGATGGGATGGATGCTCACCTGTATGGGTGGTACTGGTGCTGGTGTGGGTGGTGGGGGTGGTGCGAGTGGTGGTGGTGGTGGGGTGACGGGGGTGGTGCCGGCGAGTAGTAGTGGGCGGGGTAGTACTGTCCGTGTCCGTGCGCAGCAGCCGACGCCGAGGACGACGCCGAGGAGGCCGAGTGAGGTGGGGGGTAGCGGTGTGTAGGTGCTCTGTTCATGAACTGTGGGCAATGACGGCCCACGTTAGCATGTGTTTTTCACGTGGAGAAAGTGTGGGAAATGGTGGATGGTAGAAAAGAGAGATGGGGTGTATTTGGCCAGTTGGGGGATTGGCAGGGGGGGACCCCCCGTTTTCCTTGTTTGGGTCATGCAGCGCAGCAGTTTGCGCCGAATGTGGCGCAAGCGGCGTGGGCCCAGGGGGGCAGTGACGCGGAGAAGCCAAAGCCGCCGCAAGAACTCCCGGCATGCATCTACTCGTCCTCTTCTCCGTCTTGAGGACATTGTTGTTGTTGTTGTTCACTCACGGGCAAAATGTCTCGTCCAAAGTCTTGAATGTTAGAGGGGGGTCGACACGCGGAAACGGTGTGGCCGTCGCGTGGGTGGGTCGGTGTGCGGTGGTGGTGGTCGTTTGGCTGGCAGCGGCAGCGGCGGCGGCGGTGGTAAAGCCGGTGAGCGAGAGCGGGAGTGCGGCGGGGGGTGGCGTGGCGTTTACAGGGTTTGAAACCAAGCCTTCGTCAATGCGTCGGGGGGTGTTTCGTTTCGTCCAAGCGTTCGCTATCTGAACAGATGGCGATGGGCGTGCAAGAAGAGTGCGAGAGAGGGGGTGGGCAGCGAGCGATGCGTTAAGGTCGTGTGTGGACACTGCTTTATGAATACAAGTAAGCGTGGATAAACACGCCGGCACACCAAAACGTCAGCTATGACGACTACACGCTTCCCGGACGGGGCGGGGGGGTTTTTCCCGCCCGCTTGCGCACTACCACCTACCTGATTCAAACTGTCCGGGCTTGGAAAGTAGTCGTGGCGGGCGTAATAGTTGGTGTGGAGCTAGCGCGGAGGCGAAAGTGTGCGCTTAATCTCGGACGGCGAGATGGTTGAGGGAGAAGGGCTCGAGGAATGATGCTGCTAGGCTACTGCTCACCTGCGGGTGTTATCAGCATCCATCCCGTCGACGGCACTGCGCCCAGAACGCAGAGACGACGCTCTTGGCCCGCGTCATGTGTGTACGCTGGGCTGTT
The DNA here is from genome assembly GCA_008065275.1 of Vanrija humicola. NCBI lineage: Eukaryota > Fungi > Basidiomycota > Tremellomycetes > Trichosporonales > Trichosporonaceae > Vanrija > Vanrija humicola. The sequence goes on from QKWK01000012.1 coordinate 357,296, forward strand.
TGGATGGTGTTCGCGCACCCTGGTCACAGGAGGCTCACACGTCCCCTCCACGATCGGGCCCATATTCATTAAATCACGGCGACTTACAGTGTCCGGCGGAATGGCAGCAAGAGAGAGGTAGGCGGGGGCAAGTTGCAAAGGTGGCAGTGACCACTGGTAGGTCGTGACGTAGGAGGGCGATGTGACAATGCTGGCCCGGAACGTCAAATGTGCGCTGGTCAAGGTTGGCCAGTTTCAGCGGCCGGCAGATACCAACGGATGGTAGATTGTGGAGCGTGGGCGCGGGGTTGACTATTCACAGCGAGAAGAGAGACCAGGTCGTTAAGTACTGGAATCAACAGGACCTCGTAGTGTCAAGTTTTGGACTCCGGATGCGCTGATTTTGCACACAGCACAGGACAGGACGAGGTCGCTTACTCGCAGTGGAGGTCGTCTCTTTGTTCAAGGGTTCGGAAAGTGACCTTGCAAGTGGGGGGCCAGAGATACGGACAACGGGCAGCTCCCAGCATGCTATTTCGAATGATGCGTGTGGGCATGGACGAGGAGCAGTAGTAACTGGGTTGAGGGGTGCGCAGCTGCCACGCGCCGAGCGCACATCCAGGTACAAGCTCCGTCATCGCAGCAGGGATCGTGGTAAAAGCTTGTTCTAGCACCCAAAAAACAATTGCGATCCCTGGGGTGCCTGGTGTCTTTTCTCCGTCTGGGTGCCAGGGGCTCTGCGGCTCTGCGTCTCTGCGGCTCTGGCTGCGGCAGCGAGCGGCAGCGGCAGCGACAGCGTCTAACCCCGACGGACGTACGCACCGCGCACGCATTAGCCTCGGCAAACGCCCAGCCAGGCAATAGGGTCGCTCGCTCGCTCGCTCAATCGACGCGGCCCGGGGACGGACCGCGCTGATCGATGAGCAGCGATGTGGTGTTTGCGGGGAATGCAGGCGTTGGCGTTTACTCGCGCGCGCGCGATGCCGCATTCCGTTGCGCGGCGAACCGCGGAACGGGGGTTGTGTGACTGCTGACTCCATTGCATCCACATGGGAGGCACTGGCTATGTTTTGGATTTGGTCTGGCAGCAGGCAGCTATTGTTCGCGTTCGTTGCTAGGCGACGCGAACAATGCGCGCTCGCGACTAGAGACTTATTCGCTGTAGGGTTCCAAGGTGGGCAAGTGTATCGGCTCTCGCCAGCCCACGCACGCCACCGCGATCTGCAGGGGGCAGACGCGAGGGTGGCAGGGGGCAGCAAGGGCGCCGCCTCGGTGATCACGGTCTCAGCCACCGACCGTCCGTCCCCAGCCACGGCGTGTGCGTGCGTGCGTGCGTGCGTGCGCGCAAATGATCGGAGGTCGGTCACCGCGCCGACGCCGCGCGCTTACGCTAGTACAGAGTTGGGGACCCTTCCCGCCGCGTTTCCGACGCCGCGCACCCTGTGTTCTTCGGCGCCGTGCTCGACGGTCCGACGTCGGACTTGGAGACTTCGGGCGTGAGCGCGAGTGCCTGCCCGCCCTTGCTTGCGCCTGGACCACGCTGTCCAGTCCCAGACGTTGCGGAGGCCCTCAGGTTGCAGTGGTCTGCGAGGCGACAGCTCGCAGCGGGCGACGGTTTGCGGCGGGCGGCTCTGCTCAAACCCGTCCTGCATAGCCAGTACATTCGCGCACCCCAATCGTGCTGTCCACGGCCACACTGCGGTGCGCGCAGCCACACCGCGTCACCACCTACTGCGCGTCCCTCCTCGCACCCACTCTGAGCTCGCCAACTCATTCTGCCGAGTGTGTTGCTGCTGCCCACCCACTCGAGCTTGCTCACTCGCCCACCGGACCCACCCCGTCAACAATAGCTCAGGTCCCCTCGTCCACGTACTGACAGCGTGTGCCCAATGACATTCCCCTGTTCGTCCACCGCTGACATCACGCGGATTCCGTCGCACGCTCACTGGACGCTGAGAATGATCAGTGGCCGCCACTTGCCCCTCTTATCGCCGATTCTAGCGCAAGGGTCAGCCTCGGCAAGTGCAAGTTGTGGGGTGGGGGAGGCTGGCTGCTGACTGGCACGCGACGACACTCTGGCGGTTTAGTCGACGAGAAGAAAGGCCAAAACTGACGGCGATAGAGAGGGGCAAGTTGTTTGGACTGGTTCGACCAGCGTGGTGAAAGTTAGGTTTAAGGTGACGTCTCAGCGCCGGTCTGAGCACATGGGTGCTAGCAACGGTACACCGCCTCACTCGCCCGGTCCCTTGACACGGTTGTCTTCATCTACGCGTCCAAGGGCGGCAGCTCATCTGCAGGAGCGTGCAGGACGCGAAGTGCATGACGCAGGGGCTGATGCAATCTGAAGTGACGCCCGGGGTAGCGCTGCACTATCTATCCTACAGCGGGTCTCAGGGTCGCGGGCAGGCAGCTCCACACAAGGTTTTATAGATTCAACGTTAACTCCTCTCCCTGGGCCGGGCAGGCGGTCCCAGGACGCCTCCTCTGGCCTGGTACCCGGATCCAGGAGGGGCTTGGTCTGCCCACCTGTCGTGGAATCAGAAGCCATAGTCCCAGCCAGAGGCCGTGATGCATGCGTGCCCAGGAACGAGGAACCGGGAGCTGGTGTGCAACCACAGCGGGCCGCGGGCACATGCACATCTGATGGGTGGGTCTGCGGTCTGCATGCGTGCGCTTCGCCTGCTTCGGACACGCGCACTCGCGCCAGGCAGGCAACCGTCACGGCGACGGGCTGTGCCTCGCCGTCGCCAGCGCCAGCGAGGCCGCTGCCCCTTGGAGAGCTCCTGCCTCGGATCGAGCCCAAGGCCATGTGCGTCCTTTCGCCCGAAGCAGCGCGTCCCAAACTTTTGCGCTTTACGTTACCTGCCACCCAGTGTGCTGTTTTTGGCTGGGCCATGTCCCTGTCACCAACCATGCCGTACATCCTGCAATCACTGGAGTCGGACAAGTATTACCTCTTTGCGAACGGGAACGCCGCTGATTGCGGCGAGTCGTATGATCGCATGTGTCATATGACTCGCGCGCGTTGGAGCCGCGGTCAAATGCACCCGAGGATACTGAGCGCTTTGGTACCGAGGACGGAGTCGAATCCGTGGTGCAGACCGCAGCGGCGCGCGTTTCCGAGTGCATGGTGAGCGAGCGCCACAAAGCCGTCCGTGCCCACCTGGCCCACTTCGGATCGTCGCTCGTGGCGCGCTCGCCCAAGCCACCACGGCCATCACTCACGCCCGCCAAGTCGTCCACCTGCTCATTGTTGTCACTAGCGACAGCCGGTACACGAGCTCGGCGGGCGCAAGACGGGCCGTCGGATGCAACCCTATTCACGCGCCGAGACATGCATGCCCGTCGGCTGCAGCTGCTGGAGTGGGGGTGATGACATCGTCCTTGGCATGTACATTGACACCGTCCTTGGCATGCACACTGATTGCGCTGCCATCAGCTTACTCGGGCACGGGCGAGTTGATGCAGCTGTGGAGCGAGCACTCCCGTCCACGCGTGGCTGTCGACCGCACAGGAGGCGTGCGGCCGCTGTGCGCATTCCCGTGATGGCCGGCGAGAACCAATCTGCATCCGCCGTACGTATTGTGCGTGCGTGTGTAGGACACCATGACGAGGAGCATCGGTCGAGCCATGCACGTCTAGTGGCTGATTCGGACGCCTCCCCCACATCCGTGTATAAAGCCTAATTAATTGTTTATCCTGGCGCTCCTGGCGCTCCTGGGCAGATGATCCTGAGTGACAGGAAACACCGACGCCAGGTTTGGCACGACGCCACAACATAACCTTGTCGGACTCACCACGCACAACACGTCCTAGAGCCGACACAGGCGGGCGGGGAGGGGAACAAGTACCTGTAAGAATCGTCCCCGCGCGATTACGCCGCGCGTGCGCGCTCGATATAGGACCTCGGCGTGACGCTGGCCGCGGGGCCCGGGGCGAGCGCGCCGCGATCGAGCCCTAGCAGCGTGAGGCACAGCGCGACGCTGCACCATGTGCTCACATGCAAGCTGGCTCTGAGCGACCGGTGGTCGGCGGCCCCACCGACCGACGCGGTGGATCGAGGCGGCGGGCTGCCACCGACCGCCACGGCCAAGGTTGGCGCTAGGCTGCATGCAGCCTGGTGAAACGCGCTCAGCGTGCAGTGCAAGCACGGCGCCCTGACTACTATCATCTTGTCCAAGGTTTTGGTTTCCTCCTGCATCTGCTGCCCACGTAGACAGATCCATCGCTGCCCACTTCGGGGGATGTCACTCGCATCTATGGGTGGACGTGTCGCGGTGGCTGACATGACGCGTAAGGCCCGGCAGGGCGGTAGGGCGGTGGGCAGCGGTGGGTGGGCAGCAGGGCTTGTTCGACGTTCGACGGGGTAGGCGACAGATAAGCGAGGCTGCCATGTGGTGGCATCGCACGTTTTGAGGTTTCAAGCGCTCAAGCGCACTGTGTCAATAGTCGCCTCTCCGTATGATTGGAGGAGAGCAGACCGCGTTGCGTGCTTGCTGGTGATGCCGCCGGCTACGGGGCGGGGCGGGGCGGGGCTGGGCAGCTCCGAGACAGCTAGAGAGCTCCGTCGATACGCGGAGACATCCATGCAGGTGGCACAGTTGTCGGATGCAGGCGACGGCGGCGGTTCGACATGCACAGCACAGCGGTACAGCGGCTCATTAGGCCTCGCGCACAAGGGGAGCTCGCACCAATGCGGACAGGTCCGCATCTCCCGGCCACTCCGTTCGCCTGACCCCTCCCCTCTGCCCCTCACACAGACCGCAGCTACTCTCGCCACCCCATTCCTGCATGCAAATTATGGAGATGTCACCAGGCGAAGGCGAGGTCACCATTGACGGCATTGCGAGCAACGCCTTGCCGGCGGCACTGCCGCCGCTCGCGCGCTCGCCTTGCTCGCCTCGCTGCTCCCACGAGGCGCAAGGATGCCAGGAGTCACCACGGCGCAAGGATGCCAGGAGCGCACCATGGCGCAAGGATGTCATCCCAGGAGTCCCCAAGCCACTGCGTACGGCAGCTGTCTCGGGTCGACCCATATGAGTCACTGTTTTGCGATCGTAAAAAAAAAATGTGACGACCCATTGGAATCCGGCTGCAGGGCTACCGCGAGGTGGGCTGATTAAACTCCGGCTTCCAGTGGAAGTCGCGCCACAGGAAGCGCGCCACACACGTCGTCGCCTTACGGCGTGAGGCACTCCGTCAGGCCGTCAGTGAGCTCATCGCTCGTCAGCACTGCGTGGGTGCATAGGGCAAGGACGCAACAGCCGTGGCAGTTGGAGAGATGTGGCACCGCGGCGGTCGAACAGGTGGCAGAGAGGTCGCAACAGGGGGGCTCGAGTACTGCGTCGACGCCTCGGCGAAGACTCACGCCGCCCCGTGGCGTTTTGGCTCTCGCAACTCTCGCCACTATCCAATATTCACGCCGGCGCTCGAGCGCTCGCGCGCATCGGCCGCCGGCCTGGCCTCGGCGTCGCCCCACCGCCCACCGCTTCGGACGTACCGGACCCCCGGTCCGGAGCGCACAGCCTAGCCCACCCACAGCGATGGAAGGTTCCAAGACGCCGCAGACAGCCGCAGTGATCGCGCAGATTCCGCACGTCTGCGCACCTTGGCAGCGCCGAGTCCGAGGCACGCCAACCTTCTCCGAAGCTTCTGCTCGGCGATCGCGCGGCACCGCGTCTTGGCCTTCCCCGCTCCCCAGAACCTTGGGATGACTTGGCGGCGCCACTCGGCTGGGCCGAATGCGTGCCGACGTCGATCATTCTGGGGAATCCGGGTATGCGGCAGCCGCTGCTTCGGGTGCTCGCATCTCCTTTCTTCGTTTGGACATTGTTGCGTCTCTCGCTTCGCCTGCACATTGTTACCTGTAACTCACAGCCGCTAGTCATTCGAGCTGGACGGTAGGGCGGCCATTGCGTCCGCGGCACGCCTCTGCCCAGCGCACTCCCGATAACGCCACATTCGGGGTGCCGCGCCGCTGAACAATAGACAGCTGACGACGATCACCTACCCATACCCGTGGACTCGTTAACGAAACACCTAACTGAGTCTAACCCAACCACCCCATTCTTCGCCCCCTCGACAATTTCTCCAAGAGTCCAACATCCGCGGTATGGCGTCGAGCGGGGTGCTGACGGCTGGGGGCGCAGTCTAACGATCGACCTCGGTCGCTCGGTCGCTGTCTACCGGGCAGCGTCGCCGCACACTGACAACTCACACACCCATACCCCTCCTCACCACGTCCCACCAACGTCCACCTTTGCATTCCTCGTGACGATTCAAGCTACTCGTGTGCGCGGTGTCACGACGCCCCGTGCCGCGGCACAAGCACTAGCGGCACGAGCACTAGTGCGTGCCGCGCCGATCCGATCCGCCTCGGCGCCGGCCACGGTGCCGAGCATCGCGTCGGACATGACGCGGAGCGCAGGTCGTGTGCCTGCGCTTGCTTGGGATCGCCCTTGAGGTGGTCATACGCAGGCCAGGATTGTCGGCCGTGTTCATGCACGATGGGCGCAACGATGGCGACGTGGCATCGGACTGGCGATCGATGTTTCACCACGCTGTCGCTGGCCGTCACATGCCGCGGCACGACGTGGTCCTGGCGTATTGTTCTCCCCTGTGTCTGCAGACGGAGGCATGGTCTTGTGTCCTCGTCGCTTGGGGTGCCAAGAGCATGTGTGATGCCCGGGGAGCGAGCGCGGTATCATGTGCACAGCCCGAGCGCGGCATCGTGTGCACTGCCCCGACTGCCGTCCTGCCGGCCTCGGACTCGGCGGGCCTTCGGACACTGGCGGGCCTTACCTCAGTGTGGGATGATCAACACGGCGCATGGCACCTTCTGACAAACATACTCATCGCCTGGCATCCCTGTGGAACTGGGAGTGCTCATTCCTGGTCGAGGTGACAGGGCTGGCCGATCATACTGGCGAGGAGCGGCCCCTCATCGCCGCGCGGTCAAGGCTGTCTGCCTCACACCCCGTCACAGCCAGCTACGACCCGAGGCCTGGGTATGCGGAACCAGCGACGTCGTGATTCCAACAGCGGGTGGCTACGGCCCTCGGCGCCGGCGCTCTCGGTGCTGTTGGTGGCTTGCTCGCTACACCCGCTGGTGGAGTCCCGCCCGGCCGTGTATGCTATCCGGGCGCAGTCATTACTTACCCCAAGACGCAGGTATGGCCGCGACAGAGGACTGTCGAGAAGCGCTGGGGTGGGTCTTCACGGCGCGTCTGGCCTGCACAAGCGGCCCCTGACCAAGGCCAGGCCAGCCAGTCCGTCGAGTGACAGGCGCTGCCCCACCATTGCATCGTGCGCGGTGCTACGGGGAAGCACTGGACCGGCCGCGATGCGTACCGACACCCACTGACACGCGCAGCGCAGCCTGACCACGCGCGACCCACACTCCGACGGCACCGCGGCACCGACCCGGAACCGTTCCAGCAACACCCAGCTAACGGCACGGCGCCTTATCGCCGTTCCAGCAATCCTGCGCAGTCCTTAGCGACCGGATACCGCGTACCTCTGGCAGGGAATGGCATAGAATCTCGGGTCAGTAACGGCACGGCCGGTGGTGTCGTCGGTCGGCCCGATCGATCGACGGCCGGCCCTGTCAACGTGCTCCAGGTTGGCTCCAGCTCCGCCCGACTTGCGGTCGGCGGCCTCCGCTCGACTTGCGATCGGCGGTCTCCGCTCGACTTGCGGTGGTGGGCTCGGTGGGCTCGGACTGTGTCCGTCCGGTCTGCCATTGGCCGCGTGTCACGCCGTTTGTCTGCCTGTGGGCTGGCTGATGTTGCTCGCGGTGTTCAAATACGAACGAGCCAGAGCGGTGTTCACCATGGTGGCAGTGGCAGATGGATCGCGACCGTGAAGCGGAAACAAGGGGAACACAAGCGTACGCGGTATCTATGTATGCTGATCCACGTCGCTGACTATCAACGACACGATGCTTGCTCCTGACTTGTGCCGAGTGGTATCACAACATCACAAGGCGACCCCTCTCGGCGGCATTCATCAACCTCGTCGATCCTCTTTCCGTCGGGCCCTGCCTCGTGCCGTGTCAGGACCTAGATGCCGTGTCCTGCCCATGTGCGGCGTCCTTACGCAGTGCTGTATCCTGCCCGGGTGCGGTGTCCTGGCACAGTGATGGAGGTGTCCCTTCAGTTCGTCCCTTCAGTTCACTCCACCGACGCCAGGTTCCATCTCGTCGCTCCCTCCGGCCAACTGATGCTCCATGCTCCATGCCCATGCCCCCTTCCCTGCTCACGCTTGCGCCGTATTATTCATTACACAACGCCGTTCTATCGACGGCTCGCGGCTCGGCGTCGCTCGCGACGCCAGCTACGGACAACAGGTGGACTCCAATGCCACCGGCACGACAACTGCTTACTTGAAGTTCTTGCCGTCGGCCCACTCGCGGCCGTCCTGGACGAGGTCCCAGGCGAGGGCGGCCTCGAAGAACTCCTTGCTCTTGGCGTCGGCGAGGTCGAGCTTGGTGAACTCGTACGACTCGTAGTCGGGGGCAACCTCGACGACGGGGAGGGCCTCCTGGCCACGGAGGATGATGACACCGGTGATGACCGAGTCGTTGTTCTTGCCGAGGACACCGACCGAGGCGAAGAGGTATTTCCTCGAGGCCTCGAGACGGTTGAAGAAGCCACCGATCTGGTTGGCCGACATGAAGACGTGGGTGAGCTCGTCGTTGTACTTGAAGTCAACCTTCCAGATGGAGAAGCCCTCGTTGTCAAAGTTCTTGTAGAACCACTCGATCGAGCCGTTGGCACCGCGGGTGTCAAGGTTGGAGTACTGGCGCTTCCACTCCTCGAGGTTGAAGTTGGACTTGGGGAGGTCGTCAAGGGGGTTCTTGACCTTGACCTCGGCGGGGACGAGGGGCTCCTCCTCCTCGGGCTCGGGCTCCTTCTTCTTGGGGGCCTTGGCCTCCTTGGGGGCCTTGGGCTTCTCCTCCTTCTTGGGCTTCTCAGCCTTGGCGGGGGGGACGAAAGCGGGCTGCTTCTCGACAAACTCGAGGCCCTCGTAGACCTTGGCGAGCTTGGGCGAGCGGATGACGGTGTTGACGTAGCGGACAACGTTGGGGATCTTGGCGCGGAGGGGCGCGTCGATCAGGGTAGCGAAGGCGTTGGCAACGGCCGAGGCGACGAAGACGTCGGCAATGGTGAGGCGCTCGCCGACAAGGAAGGTCTTCTTGAGGAGGACCTTGTCGAGGACCTGGAGGCGCTCAACGGCGTCCTTGACAATGCCGTCGAAGATGCCCTTCGAGTAGGGGTAGACACCCTTGAGGATCTTGTTGGCACCGCCAAGCTTGATGAAGACCTCCTGGTCGGCAAAGGCCTGCCACTGGCGAACCTCTCCAAAGTCCTTGGGGTCGGTGGGGACAAGGTTGGAGTTGGGGGCAAGGGCGGCAACTTTGTGGTGTCAGCGGCAGTGCGTGGCGCGAGGGTGTGCACGGGCACAGCAGTAGCAGCAGTCGCAGCGCAGAAACAGCAAGGGCATTAAGGGCTCAGAGATACGCGGTACCACCCGCAAAAGTTTGTCGACACAAGTCATTAAGACAGGGATAACTGAAGATAAGTCTCATCATAGAAAACACTGCCCTTGCTGCTTGCTGCTGCTGCTGCTGCTGCTGCTGCTGCTGCTGCTGCTGCTGATGTTACTGCAAAAGTCAACTCACGGTAGTCCGAGATGGCGGCAGACTCCTGGATGTGCGAGCCGTCGGCGCCCTCAAAGGCAGGGAGGTAGCCGAGGGGGAACTTGGCAAGGAACTCCTTGGTCTTGTACGCGCCGTCGTACGTGGCCGACGAGTCGACGGTCACGTCGAGGCCGGTGAGGGCGACGACGGCCTCGACACGGCGGGTGCGGGGGTTGCCTTTGGGTTGTGTGAGCGTGGGTCCACTGCGGCGCCCAGCAAGCAGAAAACGTACCAGGGAAGACGTAGAGAGTGCCGACGGGGGCCATGTTTGCTACTTTCTGCCAGAGAAGTCAGCGACACTGGGCGAGGATGGGCGAATGTCTACCCACTTTAGATTTTATGGGAAGAAGAGAAGGCAAACAGGACAGTGCGAGATGAATTTTCCAGCAACACGCAGCCGCGGTGCAGCACGCAGGGTGCAGGGAGCGAGCGCCGCCAGCCAGCAGCCAGCCAGCCAGCCAGCCAGCCACGAGCACGCAACGCGGCCTACCAAAGGACCAACGTGCGGCGTCGCTTCCACCACTGACCTTCACCGCAGAAAAAATACTCTGCCAGGCACCACCCCCCAGCACCAAGCACGGCGTTTCACACCACAACCCCGGCGTGTGGCGCAATCACGCGCCTGACTTCTTGGCCTCCATACACAGCCCGATCCATGCACACAGACCAACAGGCTACAGCACATACTAGATACAGTTCAGCCCATGCGGCGCTTCTTCTGCACGCCTTTGAAAGCCTGAGGGACAGCGTCAGCAGGGAGCAGCCGACAGCTTTGGGCGGCAGTACTCACCACATCGTCTCCGTCGTCGTCAGCCAGCAGCCGCCGGCGCGTTGCAGTCGCAGGCAGAGTGCCACGCGAGAGGCTCACACCCTCGTCATTCAGTGTAGTCGAGCGCGCAGCAGTTCCCGAGCCACGCGTCGTGCTCCTTCCCCCTACGCGAGTGCGGGCCGTAGCGAACGGAGTGTCGTCGTCGTCGGAATCTAGCACGACCGGCGCCGCCTGGGTGCCCCGGCGCGCACGCTGCGTCGGTGGGGCACGGGTGCTCGCTCGCGTCGATGAGCCACGTCCAGTCTTGGGCTCGGCCACCTCGCTCGGTGCCACACTCGACACGTCCGACAGCGCACTTCCCGCCCGAGTGCGGCGCGAGGTAGGTGCCGACAGCACGGGGCTCTGAGTGTTCGGCGTCGTTCCCCGTCGGCGCTTGGACGGAGCGAGCGTTGGCGTTTCGTCGTCATCATCCTCCCTGATCTGCGTAAGAAGCCGACGCCTCGAGGTGGGGACCAGCGGCATGTCATCCTCCTCGAGTAACTCGGTCTGGCGGTAAGACTGAGACTTCGCCTGTGTCCCATTCCGTTTGACCTGGGTCATTGGCTGCTCCGTGGGCCAGTACGCTGGTATGGTCAGACACGCCACGTTGCAGCCACTCACGCTCTCCCATCTCCGCGCTGTGGGCAGTCTGCGCAGCCAGCTGAAGCTGAAGGGGCTCGCGCCGCACAATGTTCTTCTGATCTTGTCAGCTCACACCCGGACCGCGACTCACCTTCTTGAACTTCTTGAAGTTGGCCTTGGAATGATCCACAACTCCCGTCTTGACTCCACCATCCTTTCGGAGCAGATCCTTTCGAACAACCTCGATAAAGTTACCCCGTAGCTGATCGTGAAAGTCATTGACAACCGCCCAGTCTGGGTGGTCTGGCTGGAGCGTCTTGGTGGCGGTGGTACTCGCCTTCGCCTTGGCACCAGGCTTGAGGATACGCAAGTTGTTGAACTCTTTGTCAAGCTCGTCCACGGCCTGCTTTTTCTTGACTGCTGTGCGGATCGCCTGCAGGAAGCGTTCATCCTTGTCGACCTGCGTGGGGGCCTTTGTCGCGCGCTGCTTGACGGCGGCACCCTTACCCTTGCCCTTGGTCGGCGGCGCCTCCTCGAGCTCCTCTTCCTCTTCTGGCGTATCTTCACGCACGGGCTTTGGCGGGGCTGGTTGGGTTCGCTGGGGTGAAGTCCGCTTCTTTGCAGGTGACCTCGTTTCCTTCTTAATGTCGCGAGCTGACTTGAGTGCCTTTGCGACAAAGTCGTTCTCCTCGTCAATGTCCATGAGCTCGGCGATGGAAGCACTGTTGAGCGCTGGAGGTTCGCCTTCCTCCGTGACCTGCTCCATCCTGGTTCGCTTCGGCTGCGCCGGCTCGATCGGGGATCCCCCACGCTTTGTCTGCTCATAAAGCTGGCGGATGTCGTCCTCCTCTTCCTTCTTCCGCAGTGCGTCCTGGTAGTTGACAGTCGTGTCAAACCCTTCGAGGAACGTCGATTGGGTGGCTCCACCAGCACGCCGTTTCAAGCGACTTCCACCGCGTGTCACTGTGTTCGCCGACGGCATGAGGGAGGCAGATGGCGTGTCGACGTCCATCGAGTCCGGGACACGAGAACGTAGTGAAGCAGATGGCTCACTCCCACTCGACACCTGAGTGAACAGCTGTGTCTCCTGGGCATGCGAGGCAGGCACCTGAGACGAGGGCTGTGTCGAGGGCATATCGAGATCGTCATCCAGGTCAATCCTGGCGCGACCCGCTCGGCGCTTCAGCGGCTGCAGAAGGTTAGGTGAGAACGAAACGGGCCCTGTTCACCTACCTTTGCTGTGGGTGGCGGCGCCATTGAAGCCGTATCATCCGGGTATGTCGACGGCACGATGTCTGGCCTTGGTGTCTCGGGAGGATGAGACGGAGCACGCGACGTTGAGCGGGATGCTGCTCTCCGTGGAAGGCGCCCCGTAGACGGGCCTGCTTCAGCATTGTGTTGTGGGTATGGCTCGGGAGCAGCGGGCGTCTCCACAGGGGCTGGCTTGGTGGCCTCGACTAAGGCTGTGGCAGCGGTATTCTGAACTAAGGCTGGCGCAGCTGTAGTCGCGTCGTCTCCTCCAGCATCTGGTGTGTGAGCAAACCTCACCATAGTCAACTTACTCGAGCTGTGAATGTGCTCGAAGTACTCTCTCACACCTTCCGTCTTGACGGCGCCCCAGATAATGAGCCCAGACGCGCAGTACCACTTCTCACTGCACTGTTAGCCGCTGCCATGACCCCGACCCACCGTTCACAAGGTACGATGATCAGGTCCTTCACTGTTGCGCCCTGGGCTTCAAAATCCTTCTTCAGCGCGGGGTGCCAGACCACGAACGGCGTTAGGCCCTCGTCCTCGGCTTGTTTCATCGCAGGCTGGATGCGGGTGATGAAATCCTGGGGATCCTTGAGCAGAGGCTGGGTGACATTGACCTCGGCGTATCCTGATCCCATGGCGAGGAAGTACTTCTTGTCGAGGATAGCCTGGTGGGTTAGTCGAGCCTATCACGAAGGCACCACACCCACCCGCTTGGGATTCTTCATTACGATCGCCTTCCAGCCCTTGAACAGGGTGTGGTTTGCCTTTCGTGGCCGCCACACCTCAGGATCACTCCTCACGTTCAGCTTCTTCATCGAGTCGTCCATAGGCGGCTCGTAGTCTGGATCAGAGGTGGACGGGACCTCAAAGCTGTCTTGCGAGTCTGCGACCGTCTTCCAGCACGCCCTCAGCCGCAAGGAGAGCATGGAGAGCCAAGCTGGAACCACAATAGGTATACCGTAGCACACTGCAAGGTTGTTATCATGGGACGACTTGAGCGCGGCGGCGACGACCACTTCTGGCGGGTCATTGACGTCAAACGACTCGGTCCACGAGAGGCCTGCGATGGAGTCAGCTCCTGATGCGTGTCCCATTACTTACAGTACTTGCGCAGCGTGGCCTTGAGCTCATCATCCTCGTCCTTCATCCGGTCATAGGAGAAGTGCAGGGGGCACCACTGCACACTGGAAGTTAGCTCATCCCGTCGGACAACACCCACGAGAACCACGCCTCAGCGCCTAGCTCGACGCCCTTCCCGGGTACGAGCTCAATCTCCCCGCCGCCACCAGGCTGCTCCTCGACACGGTAATCATCTTTGTCGATGCTATCCGGGTCGCCGTCCTCGCGCGAGAGTAACTTGAGGGCGTTGTACGTGCCGTTCTTCTTCGGCTCGGGCCTCCACACGAGCTTTGGCGGGGTCGTGTGCTGTGTGTCAGTTGAGCCGTGCTGAGCTGATGTCAACTCACATCGGCCGGGTTCCAGTCCCCGACCTCGAGCACACCTTCCTTTGGACGAAGGTAGCGGCTGTCAAAGCGTATGCCAGCCGCCTTCTCCCGTCCCACCGTGTACGACACCTTTTGCTCGAGGACGAACCGAAAGTCTGAGGAAGGTGAGTGGGCGGCCTCTGGTGGTGGCACTCACGCCTCTGCCCATTTACGGGCCCGACGGCGGTCACTATGAGCATTGCCTGTGACGAGGGCTTGGGTATATGTTGTAGTTGAGATGGAGACTTTGGACGTGACTGATTGTGCGGGCTTGACGCGCCGCGCCGGCTGCTGCTGCGACCCGATCGATTCCAAAGGCCAAAGCGGAACAACAACTCACGTCACTTTGGGCGGAGATGGGCCTGAATTCCGCTCTGCCATCACTGGCTTGCGCCACCCAGCGATGCCGCCGCCGCCGCCGCCGTGGTCGCCGTCGCAATCTCCAACGCCGGCGTCATCGACACCACCTTCCTCACCTTCCTCGCCTTCCTCCAACAGCATCAACTCGGCGTATACAGCCCCTCGACAGGTTGCCCCAAGCGCTGGATTAGGCGCCAAACACCCGTCACTCAACCTACACCCTCACCTCCATCCCCTGCCTCCCCCGCCATGAAGAGCTTCAACCGATTCCTCTACGGCCCAACACCAGAAGAGCGAGTGCGCGAGTGGCGCAACAAGCTGCGGAAAGAGCAGCGCCAGCTCGACCGCGAGATTATGAACGTGGGTGTTATTGGGTATCCCACGGAGCCGCTAACACGACACAGCTCAAGCGACACACGGACACATCGCGGGGCCAGCTCAAGGTCCTGGCCAAGAAGAACGACGTAAAGTCGGCCAAGATTCTCGCCAAGGAGATTGTGCGCGCCAACAAGCAGCGCGATAGGCTTGAGTCGAGCAAGGCGCGGATCAACAGCGTGGACATGCAGCTGCAGCACCAGTTGTGTAAGTGGTGGCTTGGTGTATTCCAGCCTGGCCCCTCTCGCTCACACCCCCAGCCATGGTCAAGGTCACGGGCGCGTTCCAGAAGTCGACCGAGATCATGAAGCAGACCAACGCGCTGGTCAAGCTCCCGCAGCTGTCGGCGACGATGCGCGAGATGTCGATGGAGATGATGAAGGTGGGTGTTGCTGTACGGTACTTACTGACGCCACAGTCGGGCATCATGGAGGAGATGATGGAGGAGACGCTGGAGGGGCTGGACGACGAGGAGCTCGAGGAGGAGGCCGACGCCGAGGTCGACAAGGTGCTGTTCGAGCTCACGGACGGTAAGCTTGGCCAGGCTGGGCGTGTGGCGTCGGAACTTCCAGTGAGTTGGCAGACTTGGACGTGTTGTCCCAACTCACACGCCACAGCAGGAGGACGAGGAGGAGACGGTGGCCGAGAATGCGCGCATGGAGCGCATGATGGCCGACCTGCTGAGCAATTAAGACCCCCGCAACTGTCCCGCGTCCGTTGCCCGTTTCACCATGTACTTGTGTACCACCATTGATATCATGCTACATACATAATGAGCTGCGTCGGAGGCAACAGTCTAGCAGCGCGCGTGCGTGGGAACGCGAGAATCGATAGCAGCAGGGGGTCTAGTCGACCTCGACACCCTGGTCGCGCAGCTCGTTCTTGGCCTGCGCGACCTCGCGCAGCAGGCTCTCGTACGCCTCGGGCGTGTCGTTGAAGCGGAGGAGTCCGAGGCCGAGGGACGAGAGGGAGAAGGAGCCGAACGCGACGAGGAGCCACCAGGGGATCTGGGCGGGCGAGGGCGAGCGGGCGTGGGCGCGGGGTGTCGGCGGCCGCAGCAGTGTAGGTATTCATATACAAGCGACACGGCGAGAGACAGGACAAGACGGTAGAGGAGCAGGCGTCAGCGCCATCACACACACCACACATGCCACTCACGACGGGCAGGATCTCGGCGGCCGTCTCGGCAGCGAGGAAGGGCACGGGCAGGATACCGAACAGGAGAACGAGGTACACGATGGCCGCGGGGATGGCGGCCGCGAGGAAGTTTTTGCCTTTGGACATTCTGGTGCTGGAGTGTATGTGTGTGTTGTCGTTGTCGTGCCGCGATGATCCAAGTGACACGCCCGCACCTGACGCAGGACGCCGATGACACGCGCCCAGAAACAACGTGGGTTTGCTCCCGCCCACCCGCGCATCACCTCCACTCTCCTCAATCTTTCGGGCCCGCCACCTGCCAACCAACAACCCACAGCACCATGGCGAGCCTGCTCCCCCGCGCCGGACCATCGCGGCTCGCACGCACGCTGTACTCGAGCGCTGTGACGCGCGCCGACGCCCCGCGCGCCAAGCGCTTCGGGCTGCGCGCGACGGGCGAGCCCTCGGCCCCGACCACCGACGAGCGGCCGCCTCGCGCAACCTTCGGCCTGCGGGACGCTGAACGGACCGACCGACCGCCGCGCAAGGCTTTCGGCTTGCGCAGCGCGTCCGACGGCGCGGGGGACATGCCCAGGGCGACAGATACCCGCTCGGAGTGGACATCACGCCGCGGCCCCGCGCCGGTGGGTGCCGCACCCTCGCGCCCGCCGCGGATATCCCAGGAGGACGCGGCGCGTGCCGGCGCCAAGCGCACCCGTAAGCGGAGGATAGCGCCGTTCGACCTCGGCTCCCCGCCGCGCGCGTCCGAGAGCGTCGGGGTGCGCGCGCCGCCGGCGCCCATCCCGAAGAGGGGGCAGGCGTACGCGCCTGAGCGGCACCCCGCGCGGCCGGCGAGTCGCGCACAGGCGGGGCCGGCGGACGGGGCGGAGCCGGAGCGGGAGCCTGTGCCGTCGCGCACGCCGCCGCCGCAGCCGGTGGCCGGACCAAAAGGTGCGCTCGTTGCCTCAAGGCCACGCTCACACCCAGATACGACGACGCGCTGGAACCCGACCAAGAAGCTCACGCTCCCCGCCATGGCGGGCATCCGCGAGCTGCACGCGCAGGACCCGGCGACGTTCACGCGCGAGATGCTGAGCCGCGAGTTTGGCGTCAGCTGGCAGGCGATCAACCGTATCCTCAAGAGCAACAACTGGCGCGAGAAGGAGGGCAAGAAGAGCCTCGGCAAGTGGGACCGCGGGGCTGACGGCGGCGTCGGGCCCGTGCCCCTCATCCGGCAGATTTTTGCTCGTAAGGCCGGGGCGACGGGTGCGGGGTTGAAGGGGGCGGAGAGGGAGGTGGGGGAGGGTGGAAGGAGCGGAGGGAGCGCAGCAGGGAGCAAGGGGAGGTAGCTGAGAAGGAGGAAGGGAAGCAGCAGTAGTCAGTTAGCATTGCCTTCGGCCGCCACAGCGCTGCAGGCCTACCCGCTCCACAGCGGCCTCTCTACACATGCATGCAATCACACCTCTATCTACCACTAGTGCGCCTCACGTCGCCTGGGGGCCGCGCGCAAGATGTTGTCCACACGGAGGATAAGTTCGGACTGGAACGGCGTCAGTGGTTGCTTGTTGTCAACGCCGACATCACTCACCGCCTCGGAGGCCGAAACCACAACCTGCTTCTTGAGCTTGTACGACTCGGTGACTCCCAGGTCGCGCATGGACGCAATCTCGCCCTTATCCATGTCGAGGCCGGCGTCGGAGCGGCCCTCAAAGTGCGCGGCGCGGAGCTTGGCGACCAGGTCGGACGAGTCGTAGCCGCCGTTGTCGGCCAGGATCGTCGGCATCTGGCGGAGCGCACGCGCAAACGCCTCGACGGCAAGCGCCTTCTTGCCGCTGACCTTGCGCGCAGCCTCCTCGACCTTGCAGCTCATGAGCATCTCGGCGCAGCCACCGCCGAGCGTCACGCGCGTCTCCTTGACCGTCTGTGACAGGACCGACAGGGCGTCGTGCAGCGAGCGGTCCGCCTCGTCGACCATCTGCGAGGTGGCGCCACGGAGGACGACAGTGCAGGCCTCGCCGTGGGCCACACCCGAGAACTTGATGAGCTGAAACATCAGCACAAAACCAGCCCGCGCGTCCACCCACCTTGTCCTCGCCAATCATGATCTCCTCGATAACGTCACATCGGCCAATCTTGACCTTCTCGGGCGCGTCGAACGTCGACGCAATCTCACCACCAGTGACAAGCGCCAGACGCTCGACACCCTCAAAGTCGGCGTGCTCAATCGACATGACACCAGCCTCGCTGAGCAGCGACTCGGGGTAGTTGTAGATGAGCTGACGGTTGACAAAGCAGTTGATGCCGTGGGCAGCAATCGCCTGGACCTTGGACTTCATCTTCTCCTTCTCGGCGCGCTCAAGCTCGGCAAGCTTGCCGGTGCCGTCGACGCGGACACGGGCACCAAAGATCTTGATCTTGTCCGTGTCCATCGACGTGTTGGCGATCAGAATCTTGGCGTTCTCTATCCTCTTGGGGCTGTTGACGGCAATCTGCTTGTCAAGAATAAAGCCCTCGTCGAGGTACGAGTCGGTGAGCTTGCCGCCGACCTTCTTGATGATCTGGATGTGCTCGAGGTCGGTGGAGCCCTTGAGGCGGAGAACGGCGTCGACGGCCAGGTTGGCAAAGTAGTCCTTGTCCTGCGACAGGACCTTGGACGACAGCGTCGTGCGGGCAATGTTGAACAGGTCCTCGCGGAACTTGGCGGGGTCCTTGCTGTGGTCGACAGCGCTCTCGGCGAGGGCCTCGAGCGCCGCCTTGGACGCGATACGGTAGCCCTCAACGACCGTCTGGGGGTGGATCTTGGACGTCGTGACGAGCTTCTCGGCCTCACGGAGGAGCTCAGACGCGAGGACACACACCGAGGTAGTGCCGTCGCCGACCTCGTCATCCTGCACCTTGGAGATGTTGACGAGGATCTTGGCCGCGGGGTTGTCGAGGCTGATCGACTTCAGGATGGTCGCACCGTCGTTGGTCACGGTGATGCTGCCGTCCGACGTTGACTCTGGGCCGTGTCAGTACGCGACATTGACGTTAGGCTAGTGTGATACGCACGAAGAATCTTGTTCATGCCCTGTAGATGGTTAGAGAAACGGGCGGCGGAGGCAACTATTACTCACCTTGGGTCCGAGCGTCGACTTGACAAGGTCGCCGAGGGCCATCGCGCCGACAAACGAGGAGAGACGGGCGTTCTCGCCGCGCTCCTCAGTGGCCTTGAAGTTGGTTAGCACGCACACCACAACATCCTTGCCGCCCCCGCAGGCCGACACCCACCTCGTCAGCAAAGACGTTCATGCTGGCTGGATGTGCGGTTTTTCGTCGAGAAGGTGAAGATTATACCGGAGCTATCGTTCCTTGTGCGTTCACGCTGTATTCCGAGTCCTAGGACGTTACAGATACAGTGTTTTTGGGCGTAGATAAGAAGAATGTGGTCGAAAGCGCGGTTGTGGACGTTGATGGAAGATGAGGGACGTCGAGGACGCGGCGGCGCGTGTCAGCCAGCCAACTTTGGGAAACTCGTCACGTGACTGACCCAAGGCGGCCCACAATGGTGCTCATGTCGGGCGGCGGCCCACACAACGAGCGACAGTGACAGCGACAACGACCACGATTGCGTTCTTGTCGTCACCTCAACCACCCTGCCAGCAGGCATAGACTCAATCCAGTAGCCCTCGGGCAGAGCTTCACACCAACGATACCCCGCCGTCGAGTCATGCTAGGCTGGATCCCCAGTCCCAAAGCTCCAGCCTAGCACCTTTGACCTCTCCCCCACCCCGGTCCCCCGCATCCCCTGCTCCTACCGTGCCCACACCATGTCGTCCAACTTCTACACGTCTACACACGCCAACTACTGGCTTCTCACGCGGTCCGAGCTGCAGAACGGCCGCGAGACGGATCTCAAGTATGCGACGCACCACCAGCTGTACTGCCTCAACATCTTCTTTGCGTCGCTCATCCAGAAGCTCGGCAAGCGCCTCCTGCTACGCCAGATCCCGATCGCTACGGCCACAGTCTACTTTCGGCGCTTTTACACAAAGAACAGCGTGTGCGAGACCAACCCCTACCTTGTGCTCGCGGCGTGTGTCTTTGTGGCGGCCAAGGTGGAGGAGACGCCGGTCCACATCAAGAGTGTGGTGGCGGAGGCCAAGGTCGTCTTCGCAGGTACGTGCAGCTACGGGCAGACTGTGCAAGCGCTGACATGGGCCAGAACACAACATCAAGATGTTCCCAGCAGAGCCGCACAAGCTAGGAGAGATGGAGGTGAGTTGGGCGCTGCCCAAGCCTCGATGCGGCCACTGACCGCCCAAGTTCTACCTGCTAGAGGACCTCGACTTCCACCTCGTCATCTTCCACCCATACCGCGCCCTGGTCAACATTCTAGGAAGGGAACCGGCCGACGCGGGTCGATTCCCAAAAACTCGCGTGGAGGAAGACGTAGAGGTCAAGCGGGTGGAAGCCGACGAGCGCAAGAAACGCGAGGACGAAGCGAGGCGCGCCGGCGGCGCAGGTGCTGTCGCCAAGGGCCTGGCCGCCACCCTTGAGGATGGCGAGGGCGAGAGTGAAGCTGAGCGGATTCGGCGCTTGATGGGCCGTGGCTCGGGCGAGGGCTTGATGGAGATCGACGAGGGCACACTGCAAATTGCCTGGTGAGTTGTGTCCCACACGAACTTGTCTAACTCGCCCCAGGTTTACGATCAACGACACATATCGTACCGACGTGCCGCTGCTGTACCCGCCATACGTGGTGGCCCTGGCGGCCGTGTACATCGCCTTCACGTTAACGACGATGACGGGTTCGGCGGCAAGAACACGCTCGTCAAGCCAGGTGAACACGCTCGCCGCGTCGCTCGAGACGAACACGGCGCTCGGCCTGCCCCCGCCGCCGACGACGCCGGCCGAGTTCCTCGCCAGCTTCGAGGTATCGCTGCCCGTGCTCTTCAGCTGCGTGCAGGACATCATCACGCTGTACCCCATCTGGGAGGCGTTCGAGCCGAGCCCGCAGCGCGCGAGCGTCAACGGCGCGGCCGCGACCCCCGGCAGCGCGGACACGGCCAAGTTCGGCCCCGAGGAGGCCGAGGCGCTTGTCCGCAAGATGATCGAGGAGCACATGGTCGATGTGGGCCATCCCGACGACGCGGGCAAGACGGCTCTCGCGGAGCAGACTAAGAAGCGGTCCAGGTCGTAGGCGGTTTCATGAGGACGTGACTTCATACATTGTAGTTGTACCAGACATGCATTTGCATTCCAGCGAGCGAGGCTGAATGCGGTGGTCGCGAAAAGATGGGATGGGATGTCTCAATGTGCAAGCAATGGTGGCACCCTGTCGCGTTCAGTGCCCTGATCCCGACTCACTCGCCCACATCGCCCCTCCCACACCTAAATCCATCCGGCATGACTGCTCTCCCAAGGTAATGCATTGCATGAGTATGTGTCTAGTACCAAGCACTAATACAAAATGATAAAAAATGGTGCCTCATTCATTCATAGAGGCATGACTAACACGGAGGCGCACGCGTCGCTTAGGCGAAGAGACGCTTGGTGTAAGAGTTGAGGCCGTGGACACCACCCTCGATCTGGGCCGAGGCGGTGCGGAGCTCGAAGCGGACGGTGCCGTTGCGGGCACCCTCCTGGAGGTCGACGACGGAGCGGATACCCGAGTCCTGGAGCGAGTGCTGAAGACCAGTGTAGAGGTAGGGAACGAACTTGTTGACCGAGCCCTTGTCCTGGACGTCACCCGAGACACCCTGGGCGACCTTGACGGTGTCGGTCTCGGAGAAGTAACGGGCGGTGGCGGCGTTGTTGGCGGCAGTGCCGGCCTTGGCGCCACCAGCGGTGTGCTCCATGGCCTCGATCGAGCCCATACCACGGTAGAGCTTGACGCGCTTGCCCTCGTGGTAGAAGTACTCTCCGGGCGACTCGGTGGTGCCGGCGAGCATACCGCCCATCATGACGGCGTTGGCGCCGAGCGAGAGGGCCTTGGCAATGTGGCCAATGTTGGAGATACCACCGTCGGCGATGGTGGGGACACCGAAGCGCGAGGCGAACTCGGAGACGGCGTTGACAGCCGTGCCCTGGGGGCGGCCGACGGCCATGACCTCCTGGGTGATACAGATCGAGCCCGAGCCCATGCCGATGCGGAGACCGTCGACGCCGGCAGCGATGAGCTGGGCGGCCTGCTCGCGGGTGACGACGTTGCCGCCGATGACCTCGAGCTTGGGGAAGGTCTTCTTGATCCACTGGACGAACTCGATCTGGAAGACCGAGTTGCCCTGCGACGAGTCGAGGACGACAACGTCGAGGCCAGCCTCGACAAGGAGCTTGAGGCGGTCACGGTCGCCGGGGCGGGTGCCGATGGCGGCACCACAGTAGAGCTGCTTGGACGAGGGGACCTTGGAGGCAAGGGGGTAGTTCTGGTTCTTGAGCAAGTCGGAGCGGGCGACGAGCGAGACGAGGTTGCCCTCCTTGTCGACGATGGGGAGCTTGCCCTTCTTCGAGTCGCGGAGGATGGCGTTGGCCTGCTCGAGCGAGAGACCAGCGTCGCCAGTGACAATGTCCTTGGTCATGACGTCGACGAGGGGGGTCGACTCCTCACGGAACTGGACGTCACGGCCGGTGACGATACCGAGAAGCTTGCCGCCGATCTTGCCGTTGGCTACACACGGGCGATCAGCACGCGCCACAGAAGCAAACGGCATCTTGGTGACTCACCAGTGATGGGAACGCCGCAGAAGCCGAACTTCTCCTTGACGCGGAGGACGTCGCCAACAACGCCGTCGGGGCCAAGGCAGAGGGGCTCGGGGATGAAGCCGTTCTCAAACTTCTTGACCTTGCGGACCATGGCGGCCTGCTCCTCGGGCGAGCAGTTGTGGTGGATAATGCCGAGACCACCGTGGAGCGCGATGGCGATGGCCATGCTGCACGCCGGATTAGTAAGTCGCATCTCGCGTCACAAGCTGCCACACGCACCGGTCCTCGGTGACCGTGTCCATGGGGGACGAGAGGAAGGGGGCGTTGAGGACAATGTTGCGGGTAACGCGGGTCTGGAGCGAGACCTCGGACGCCTACGCAAGGGGTTAGTAAGGCTGCTGCGATAAGACATCCAGATCCGGCGTGATCGGATCGGGCCAGCCAACAAGAGATACCCACGGGGAAGTCGATCTTGCCGGGGAGCATGAGGAAGTCGTTGTAAGTGAGGCCACCGTTCTTGCGCGAGTCCATGAGCTCGGCGAGCGAGAGACCGTCACCACGGCCGTACTGCTCAAGGAAGGCGATGGCCTCCAAGGCGGGGAGGGGCTCGGCGGCGCGGGCAGGCGCGCCGGCGGGGGTAGCGGTACCGTTAGCAATGGGGGACATTTGTGCGGTCCTTTTTTGTGGGTTTATGGGATGGATACGCGCGTATGAAGTGGAGTGGGAAGGTATCGACAGACAGGCTTTCGATGCGTTCCCAAGAACAAGAAGAGTATGAAAGCAAAATTGTTGAGCGCGTCCCGGGGGGGTAGGGGGACGGGGGAGGCAACGGGTTGCCACAGACGGGCCGAGGGTGCGACGCGCGATGCGGCTAGCAGTGCAACTTCTGACAAACATTTTTCTGCTTCCGGGGATACAAGTACGTGTATTAGAGCACGTGACAGGACGGGTCTCGGCAGCAACCTTGTCAGCGGATCGGCGGGCAGCGGGAGGGATTGGATCCACGGGCACGTGACGTCAATGTGTCGGAGCGGCGGCAGCCATCTCCTTCCTTGTTCGGCACAACGCGTCATAGCTCTTGCCGCTTTCTTTTGACAGCCGGCACCAGACGGCGCAAGACACTCGCAGACTCTGACGCGGGATATCGACCGAGCACATCAGCACCACGCTGCAACTGTCATGCGCACACTCCAGACGCTCTAAGCTTCTCGACATCACCCACTACGCACGCAGCAGCAGCATCCATCGCCGCCATGCTGCCCATGCGACGACATCGCGCGCTGGCCGCAGTGGCGAGGCAGCTCACCAGGCGTGCCAACCACACTAGCTCGCAGCCGCCGGCTCCGCCCGCCGGTGCTGCGCTGTCACAAGACCGGCAGCCGACCCCTGCTGCGCCACAGGAGCCCATCACCGGCGCGGCCAAGCTCTTTCTCGACGCGATAGAGGAGGAGAGTAACAAGGCCGACTCGTCCCGCGCCCATCTTATCCATACCCAGGGCCCCATCTGGACCGGCGAGGAGTCGACCCACGATGCCGTCCTCCGCATGCTCGTCGACGCGTACAAGCCCCTCCGGACCGGCGAGGGAGTCAAGCACGATGCCTCGGAGAAGCGGATACACGACTGGATGAAGAACTACAACCCCGAGTTGCCGGTTCCCTCGGGTCAGCCCCAACCACCTCCCTCCCTCAGCGACTTCCTCGCATCCTCCGAGGCATCTCCACACCGTACCACTATCCCGCCACATCTTCACCGCCCTTGGCACGCGACATATACCGGGGACAACCAGGTGTTCGACGGGCCAAAGGTCAAGTACGGGGACATTGAAAACAAACGCACCGACCCCGACGCACTGGAAAATCTCATGGAGTTGAAGCTGCCCCTTGACCCGAACGGAACGCAAAAGGCCAAGGCAAGAAACACTCAGCGTAAGATCAAGCTTCAAGGACGCCTCGGCCGCGCTCGTGAAGGCGCGTTGGATTACCGGCTGGGCATCAGCGATGGGGACCTCACCGACATTGGTGTGGAGAACGAGGAGGTGGAGAAGTTTTCGGGGAACCGCCAGTTGCGGGGAAGCAGTGCTCTAGGTGCCGCGCGTGGAGGGGCCAGCGGTATGAAGGCCTGGGCAGGATTGGTTGAGGACAGAATTCAGGTGAGGATGGAGGCGGAGGGAGGGCGAGGGACCCCATGATGGCCCCCCATGGTGACGGCTGACACCCCATAGCGCGCGCAATCGACTGGCTTCTTTGACAACGTCAAGGGCCGAGGAGAGGCGGTGAGGTACGACCCAGAAATGAAGAACCCGCACTTGGAAATGGGCGAGGTCTTCATGAACCGCATCGTCAAGCGACAAGGCGCGTTGCCCCCATGGATCGAGATCCAGCAGATTGTCGATGCCGATATCCGGGGGTTCCGCACGTTGCTCCTCGAGACGTACACGCGACACCTGGTCCGCGACATTCTCAGCAAGAACAGCATCGACCTTCTCCCGCCGCTGCGTGCCATCCCTGGGCGTGACGAGGTGTGGGAGGCTCAGAACAGCAAGTTCCACGAGGAGAACGTCAAGCAGATCAACAACCAGCTCCGCCGCATGAACGCACAGGCGCCGAGCCCGTCGCGCAGGAGTTTGATGATGCTGGAGCACGAGTTGAACCGGATCCGAGGTGATGTCTTGCGAGACAATGTCTGGAAGGAGCTGCACGAAAAGGTCGACGAAATTCGAGTAATGGAGGCTCGTAGGCCGGTTCGGCGCAATTCCAAGCTCCTTGACGCGTTCAACAACGTCAACAATGGCGGCAGCAACTTTGTTCAAGGCCTTGGTGCTTCGGCTGGCTCTTCATCAGGAGGCTGGGGTCAAGGGCCAGACGCTGCCATGCCCCACCATAACTCGAACGCTGGCGGCGGTATGGGCTTCCTCGTCTTCACTGGCGTCGGCCTTGGCGCTGTCGTGTACTACAAGACGCAGGAGCCAACACGCAACGACGCTCCCGAGCCTGAGCCCGTCGTCGAGCTCATCCCTGTTCACGAGGAGGAAGAGGATGTGCAAGAACGATTCGTGGCGTCGTCCATGTCGGAGGCGCACTTCTCGCCGATCCACTTCATCAGCACGTACATCATCGAGCCTTTCCTCACGGTCGTCCGGTTCCTTCACCTCGCCCTTCTCTTTGGCCCAGTCATCCTGACGTCGCCAATGCTGCTTGTTGGGTCTACCAAGCGCCGGAGGGCAGGGCCCACTTCTGTGCCAGAGGATAACTGGGGTGCTGTATGGTGGTACGGCTTCCTCGTCGCGCAGATGGAGCGCGCCGGCCCGTCGTTCATCAAGCTCGGCCAGTGGGCCGCGTCCCGCACCGACTTGTTCCCGGCCGCCCTCTGCGACAAGATGTCCAAGCTGCACTCGAGCAACAACCCGCACCCATTCAGGCACACCCAGAAGGTTATCGAGACGGCATTCGGCCTCAGCTTGGACGACATCTTCGAGGAGTTTGAGCGCACGCCCATCGGGTGTGGCGCCATAGCGCAGGTCTATCGTGCCAAGCTCCGTCCCGAGATTGTGACCAACACACGGTCCGAGGCCGAGCAGCTGGTCGAGGAGATGGAACTCCAAAGCGGTGACAGACGGATCGTGACGGAAGTTGCCATCAAGGTGCTGCACCCGCGCGTGCGCCGCCTGGTTCGACGCGACATTGCCATCATGTCCGTCTTCGCCAACATCATTAACGCATTCCCCGGCATGGAGTGGATCTCGCTGCCAGAGGAGGTCCAGGTCTTTGGGGAGATGATGAACCAGCAGCTCGACCTGCGCGTCGAGGCGTCCAACCTGGAAAAGTTCATTGCAAACTTCCGCGACCGCGGTAACTCGGTCACGTTCCCTCAGCCGATCAACCTCGGCCGGAACGGTACCGAGCGGGCAAAGAAGGCGCGGCGGGACGTTCTCATCGAGCAGTACGAAGATGCCCTGCCCCTCAAGTACTTCCTTAAGAACGGTGGGGGGCCGTATGACGAGAAGATTGCCAACATCGGCCTCGATGCCTTCCTCGAGATGCTTCTACTAGACAACTGGACCCACGGTGATCTTCACCCGTAAGTGTGCACGCTTGACGGTAGCTGACGTGCCAGGGGCAACATCATGGTTCGCTTTGTGCTACCAGGCAGCACGGATCTGTTCCAGCCCTTGTTACGGAAGTTCCAGCGCGCCCCCGAAGTCGTTCCCCCCATTCCCACTGAGTCGATATCCGAGACAGAGCTTGTCCACGAGCTCCGCGCCATTGCAGATGACAAGGACAAGTGGCTTGACCGGCTCGAGGAGCTCGAGAGCGAGGGGTACACGCCACAGCTCGTGTTCATCGACGCAGGCCTTGTAACCAGCCTTGACGCGACGAACCGACAGAACTTCCTCGACCTGTTCCAGGCAGTCGCCGAGTTTGACGGCTACAAGACGGGCATGCTGATGGTTGACCGGTGCCGGCATCCAGAGCTGGCGATTGACGTCGAGACGTTTGCGCTCAAGATGCAGCACCTGATCCTGAGCATCAAGTCGAAGACGTTCAGCCTGGCCAAGATCAAGATCTCGGACATCTTGACCGACGTCCTTTCCGCCGTGCGCACGCACCACGTCAAGCTTGAAGGTGACTTTGTCAACACGGTCATCTCGATCCTGCTGCTTGAGGGCATCGGGCGGCAGCTGGACCCCGACATGGACCTGTTCAAGAGCGCGCTCCCCATCCTCCGCCAGGTCGGGCGGCAGATGAGCACACGCGAGGCGATGAGCACCGTCGGCACGGGCAACATCTGGGCCATGCTCAAGCTGTGGGTGTGGGCCGAGGCGCGTTCTGTCGCGGGTGAAGGGCGTGCGTTGGACCAGTGGATCAAGGTGGGTTGTTGTGGGGGGTGCAATGCTGACAGTGCCCAGTATGACTACCTCAGCCCCAACATCTAGGGGATAGACGGTACCATAGATGTGTTGTGCGACTAGACAGGGACATTGTATCAGGATGTTGAGACGCACAATGTGCGGGTGAAGGGTTGGGATGAGCGGAGGTCGACCTTGTTGTGCGAGGTGCTCGCGCCAGCAGCGGTCGCCGCACTTATCACTGACCAGCTTGCACCACCGCCCAACCAAGCATACTCTTCGGGCCATTCTTACACCCATGACCCCAGTGACGACCGCCGCGCAGTATGGTGGGCACCACGGACACTGACCTCCACCAGCGGGCGTAGGTCACCCGCGCTTCAGCTCTACACACCGCTCACCGAAAATGGCTGTGGCGAGTGTGGCGGTCAGCATGCTCGTTCACCAATGCATCGCCCGTGTCACCCACGCACCAGGGCCTTCTTTCTGCACTGGAAATGACCAATAAATGCATGGAGCACTTTAGCTGCGCCGACGCGCCCGTGCGGGTGTGTGGGCGGCTGGCGGGGTCGCGGGTTGTCGACACCCCGGCCAGCCCACAAGCACCCGCGTGTGTGCTCGGCGCGCATGTCGTGTCGCCCATGTCGATCCATGTCGTCGTCCACTCCCATCCTAGCCACGCAAAATGGGCCTCAGCTTCTCGCTCCCCTGGTCCGCTACGCCGCCCACGCCGCCCCCCGCGCCGACGCCGGCTAACAGCGCCGCCATCCGCGCCGGCCCGTGGACCGGCGTCATCGCCGACGACGAGGTCGAGGGGGTGAGTGGCTCGTCTGGGCCCGGCGCGCAGTCGAGTTGATCTGACAACCTACAGGGACCCACCACCGCCATGGGCTTCCGTCTTGCGGCGCTGCTCGCTGAGAACGAGGAGGCCGCCGCGGCCGCCGCCAAGACGCGCCAGCAGCGCTGAGCGCGCGGTCGCCTCGTGCCCGTCACGCCGTCTGCCGCGCCGTCCCTGTAGCCAGCGCATGCACTTGTCTGCTGCACACACAAGGCGCTGCTGCCAATCTGTCGACACGGGCGTGCGACGCGCCGACGCGAGGTGACGGTATTTTTGGGGAGGGGGGCGCTGGGGCCCGAAGACGAGGTGCGCGGTGTGTGTATCTTGGCTTGGCTGCGCCCTCCTAAAGGAGAGCGGCAGCACCCTCTCGCACTGGCGACGGATCTGGTGGGGAGAAGGTGCGTGGTGGTGCCATGGTGTGTGGATGGCGACTGTGCGGCCAGCCGGCCAGCCAGCCTGCACCCCCCGCATCCACTCGCCCGCCGCGCGCTGTTGTATATCTGCTCTCACTCAACCCTTCTTTCTCTTCTTCTCTTACCCACTCATCGACCGGCACAATGGTCACCAACAAGGACACGCTCGCCACCGGCTCGCACGTCGACACCAACAACGAGGCTCGCGTCGCTGACTCGCACGGCGACGCCAACAATGAGCCTCGCGCCGACTCGCACGACAACACCGACGAGCTCCTCGCGACCGAGCCTGTCCTTGGCAACGAGAACAACGCCACCGCCGCCGCTCCCACTACCAACGAGTCTGTCCCCACTGTCGCCGACCAGACTCACACCAACGAGCACGGCGGTGTTGCCACCATCAACACTGCTACCGCCACCGCGGCTGCCGCCGATGACGTCGCTGGTGCCGAGGCTACCGCCAATGACCGCGCTGTGGCTCACGCCGTCGTCGACGACCTCGATGTGGATGAGGCGATCGACGAATACATCGCTGAGACCCAGGCTCGTCTTCTCACCCTCATCATCGAGGAGGAGCAGTGGGAGGCGGCCCTCAACAGGCTCACCACGACTGCCGCCATTTCCATCTCCTACATCGCCCAGCGCATGCACATGGTGAGTAGTCTTGCCCACCGCCACGTGCTGAAAGTAGAACCCCGACGTGCCCTACTTCGACCGCCTCAAGTTTTATTTCGGCATCCTCTTCCGCATTTCCGAGGACGGCTGGCGCGAGTTTATCAATGACAGCGGCCACACTCTCCTCGTTATGGGTGTAAGTTGTAGCGTGAGTGACACGACTGGTACTGACACTCGCGACAGGTCTCCGGTCACCCCCACACCAGCCACATCACCCCCGAGGCGGTGTACCTGTCGCCCGTTCCCGTGTATGGCGACATGGCTGTCGACGAGGTCTGTGCCGCCATCAAGAAGCACGAGGATGACTTTGTGAGTGGCGACGGTGTGCATGCAAGGCCGCAAAACTAACGCACACAGCACATCGCCTTCACCCCCCTCCTCAAGCTCGCCAAGGAGGCCGGCATCGCCGCCGCGCGTGCCGACGGCGCGCTCGACGACTACCTCCCCGCTATCCAGGCGATGATCAAGGGCAACCCCCACCCCGACCTCAAGGTCGTCAAGCACATCCTCACCGACTACTTCAACGAGCCGTTCCAGGCCATCCGTGACCGCGTCCTCGAGAAGTGCTTCGACCCCGTCGTCTACAACTACGCTCTTTACACTCTCCCCACCTACCTCTTCCACCAGGACGAGGAGGCTGAGGTCTACCACGCTTTTGAGGTTACCGAGATCATCAAGCGCGAGCCGTAAGGGCACCAGGTCGATGGGGGACGGTCTGGCAGCGCCCACTGCTGGCGCGGCTGACACGCACGTCCCTTCATCGAGCTCTCGCCCGTACCTCGGGTAGTCTAAGTCACAACTCAACTTGTATCTATAGTCGTATCAGAAGAAAATGCACTGGTTGCTGCAACACTGTCGTCGGCGATTGGCTTGGTGGCGGGGAGGCGTTTGGTTCCGCCCCCTGTCCATGTCGCTCGGCGTTCTTTCCAGTCTTCCGCTCGCCCTCAACTGCAATGCATGCATCGCTTATTGCTTAGAAGCGTCTTACAGCATGGCTTTGTTCCATCAAAGACGTGCTGACGGCGATGGGTGCGACGAGTGGCACATAAGGCGGCTATGTATTGTGCCTCGTGCGCTCGTCGTCCACCGCCACAAGAAAAAGGCGGGGGTGGGGGTGGGGAACAGCCGCACGCCAACTAACGCAGCGAAACAACAGTGTCTTACTACTCTTCTCACATTGCACAACGCTGGAGGGAATCCATCGCCGGGGGCCCGGGGGGTCAGGCGCCCGAGGCAGCCCCCGCCGGCCCACCGGGCAGCTTCTGCTCCAGCCAACCCATGCCAAACGCCAAGCACCGCCACCCATCCACCCATCTCTCATCCGCCATCCAGAGGGCCTCCCTAGCCGTGTACGAGGGATCTGGATGGGATGTGTGCACGCCGTCGTCCACTCTGAACCCCATGTCGACTCGGTTCGTCCATCCCCCCGGCCCCCATTGCTACTTTACCTCCCCCAAGAACCATTCCCACCTCTCTCTGCCCATTGTCTCTCGCCCAACAATGGCCAACTCGACCTTGAACAACACGGCTCTCCGCTCTCTCAACGATCGCCTCCTCAGTGACGTTGCAGTCACCCGCGTCCTGATCACCTTCCGCACCCCCGCGGCCTTGGGCTCGTCTGTCCCGGCCGCGGAGGCGCTGGCCATGATTCCGCCCCCTTATCCCGAGTTCCCCCCCGCCGTCGAGGACATTGACGCGGCCGCGCTCGCCATCAACAAGCTCTATGTCTACATCCAGCCGGTAGGTCTCGTCTGACGTGGCACGGCTCACACCAGCGTATGCGTGACGGCCTCACTGGGCGCCAGCGCCGTGCCGCGCTCTACGACAAGCTGCTCGCCATCGGCGAGGACTACTGGGACCTTGTTCTCCCGCACCCCATGGCTTTCGAGGAGCTCATGAATGTGGGTTCACCAGTCTGGATGCTCTAACACACAGCTGCGCACCACGACCCGCCCGCTTCCGTCCGCCAGCTCGGAGCCCGAGTCGAACGTCACCGCGCTCATCCGCAAGACCGAGGCCCCGGTGTGGGGTTTCCGCGGCAAGGAGATTGAGCGCGCCGCGGTGAGTTTGCACAGGCCGCCTGTCGGCCGCTGACGCCCCAGGTCCGCGCCATCCTCAAGCTCGTCATCGCTGCCAAGGTCGACGCGATGCACACCGTGTGCGCTCGCACCTACAAGCTCGGCCGCCTCCGCGAGCTCATCCTCTGCGCCCGCACCGGCTGGGACAACGGCGAGCTCCGCTGGATGAAGGCCTCCCTCACCCCCCTGTTCGAGTTCAACATGGGTCTCCTGCGCGCTGTCGTTCTCGGCGCGTGCGAGGACCGCACCCTCATGGAGGCGGCCGCGTGCGTCTGCGCCAAGGTCGGCGAGCTCGTTGCTTGTGTGTGCAACTGTGGTGGCGCTTTCGAGGAGTAGAGGGCTCACCCATGCGGCACCAGGCCTGGTTTAGGGCTTAATCCAAGGGTTTCAAAGGACAATAGTATTCTCTCAGATGCACAAAGATTGCTCTGCTCGGGTGGGGCGGGCTGCAGGTGGAAAGATGTGGTGGTGTTGCCGGCACGAGTGCCACAAGCAGTTGTTAATCTGCCCAAAACATATTAGGCCGCTTTTCCTAATGACTCCCCTATGGCTTTCCTAATCAATGTGCACCACCCCCTCCCCCACCACCTCCACCTCGCCACCTAAAAGTTGGAACTGACCACCACACCACGCACCATCATGGCCAGCACCGATCCCGAGGCCGACACGGCGGCCGCCGCGCGCGCCGACGCCCGCGCGCTGCGCATCGCCAAGGCAGTCGAGCGCTCAAAGACAGAGTACAAGCCGGAGCACGCGTACACCGAGCGCGGGGTACGTCTTTGTCTCTCTCCCTTCCCTCCCCCTCCCCCTTCCCCTTCCCCCTTCCCTCCCTCCCTCCCCCCGACCAAAGCTCACGCACCAGTGGTTCAACAACGCCGGGCCAAGCGACCCCGCCAAGGCCAAAGCGGACCGCCAGAAAGTCGAGTACATCGGCACCCGCGGGCTGGTGGTCGAGCGCACGCCCGAGGCCGGCGCGTCGGCCCTGGCCGACATCCGCGCCGCGGCGGGCGCCAAGCCGCTGTCGGGCCTGCCCCGCGAGCTGCTGGGCACGGGGCTGGCAGCGGCGATTGCGGTGCGCGACGCGTCCGCGTGTGCGGAGTTTGCTACGGCCGCACGGGGGCACTGGAAGACGAATGTCGGGCTCGCGCTTGCGTCGGCGGACGCGCTGGCCGCCGCCGGGCGGAGAAGAGATGCGCTCGCGCCGCTGCTGGCATCCACGGGCGTCGCGCTGCACTATCCTGTGCTTGAGGCGCTGAGCGCCGCGTTGGACAAGGAGGCAGAGGAAGGGGGAGAGGGGGAGGAGGGTGGGGACGGCGTCCGGACGCTCGCCGAGGCCGTCGGCACCGTCGCGCGCTCGCGTGCATGGGCGTTCGCGCGCCCGCTGTTCAGCGAGGGCAAGCCGGCGCAGAGCCCCGCGCCGCCCGCCGCGGCCGACGACCTGCGCGAGCGGCTCGCGGCGGTCGACCGCGGCGCGCTGGCCAAGCGGCTCGCCGTCGACCGCGGCGTGCTCGATGCCGCGATCTCGCGCCTCGCGCGCACCCTCGGCTCGGCGGTACAAGAAGAGCCCGAGGCCATCCCCGGCGAGCGCGTCGAGCGCGGCGTGCGTGAGCTATAGTAGGAGATAGAGTACATTGTACATCATTACTGCATTACTGTACAGCCTGGGCTCCAGCGAGCGCGTGATTATCGCCCAGCTAAATTAACAACACGCTCTTCCCCGTGTCCTGCATCAGCTCGTGCCAGCTCGCGGGCGCCTCGCCGGCGTCCTGCCGCCGCCAGAGCTCGTGGATCAGTTCGTTGGCCGTCTGCAGATCACGGCAGTCTGGGGTCAGCGTCGTAGCAACAAAACACTCACATTCGCCAGAGTATGTCTTGAGCAGGCTCTTCATCCACTCGCGCTCGTCGGCCGTCGACGCGCGCGAGATGAACATGAGCGGCCAGACCAGCATGACTGGCTGCATCGAGATCTCGGAGCACAGCTCGAGCGCGGCCGGCACGAGCGCGCGCACGCGCGGGTGCTCGGCCGGCAGGCCCAGCACCTCGGTCATGAGGTGCAGGCTCATCGCCATACGGTAGATGTGGTCGCCGAGCTGCACGCGCTGGTGGAACGGCAGCGACCGCAGCGCGACCCCAAACAGGTCCAGCTCGGAGATGATGGCCTCGGCCTCGGTCCGCAGGTACGAGGCCACGGGCGCGAGGTCGGGGTCGTCGAGCGACGCGCCTGGCCCGAGCCGGTTTTTGCGTGCGCAGAGCGCGCAGATCTGGGACAGTGAGCTGCTGAACATGAAACAGTTGCCCAACTCACCCTCGCGACCACCTCCACCATCCCTCGCGAGATACCAAACTGGTTCTCGACGCTCTCCCATTCCCAGCCGGTACGCGAGCTGCGCTCGATGTCGAACCACCACGCCGAGTTGGGGATGAGCAGTGTCGGCTCGCTGCCGGTCGTGAAGCACGAGAACACCTCGTGCGTCGCGAGCTGCTCGAGCACGAAGCGCTTGGTGAAGCTCGTCGGGTCGCGCGAGAGGAGCTGCTCGGGCCCGCCGCGGCGGCGCACGCACGAGATGGCAAAGTCAAAGTTGTTGCGCCATGTCGTGTCGGCGTTGAGCACGTCGCGCGTGGTGAGGATACAGCAGGCAGCCAACACCAGGTCGGCGTCCTCGGCGTTCTCGCTCGCCTGCGACATGACAGTGTAGCCTATCGCGAGCCGCTTGAGCCTGTCGCACAGCTCGGCGACGTCGCGCGCCTGCCCGCCGCGCAGGTGGAGAATGTGGACCGCCGATGTCGTGAGCAGCGAGAACCGGAGCGCAGCGCACGCTGGCGAGCTCGTGTCGGAGAGCACCAGTGGCAACGAGACGGCGAGAAAGGGGTTCTGGCCGGGCTTGATCCGCCCCATGGCAGTCACGATGCTCGACGTGCTGTCGACGTAGTGCTTGAACAGGTTGCGTGCAGACGCGGTCGGGAAAGCGTGCATGAACGGGTCGAGCGGTGCATGCGGGCCGGGCACGAGTTCGAACGTGGCAGATGTTGCCGGTCGTCCGCTGTTCGCGGCCGGCGTGCCACTCCCGGACGGGTTGCTCCGGCGGCGCGCGGCAATCTGCCCGAGCGTAAGCGATAGGTTGGCGTCGCCGGCCGCAGGCAGGGGCATGGCGGACAATGATGGGCGGGCAGCCGCAGCCTCCGCAAGCTGGATGTTGCCGCGGCGGTCCGTGTCGGTGCGTGCGAGCTCGATGACGTCCTCGACGTCCATCGCGTCGGAATCCCGAGCCTTGGCTGGCTCGCCCTCGCCCTGCCCCGGCACCCACGGAAACGGGCTCGTGGCCGCCAGGAAGTCGTCCCAGCGCGGGCTGGCGGCGCCGCGCACCGCGCGCGTCTCGGGGCTCCCGTGCGCTGAGTGCGTCGGGCTCGGCTGGACGGGCAGCGTGAGCCCCGCTGGCGGCCACTGGCTGAAGCCCGCGACGGCGCCCGGCGCGACGCTGCCGCCGAACCCCGCCGAGCCGGCCGGCAGGTGGTCGCGCAGCGTCGGCGCGAGCGCGACCAGCTCAGCCAGTGCCGCCGTCAGCGCCGGGTCCTCGGCCAGCGCCTGTGACAGCCCGTCGGCGGCGGAGGGCTCGCTCGTCGTCCCGCTCGATGGGCCTGTCGGGCTCGTGCTCGCGCCTGAGTCGGTCCGCGCCAGTGGGCCGCCGTTCGCGCCTGTGCCCCGTGACGTGCTGGTGCTGGTGCTTGCGCTGCCCTTGGGCGGGCTGACGCTGTCTGCTGCCTTGTCAGACTGCTTGCGGCGCGCGGCGCGCCCGCCCTGGCCTGCCTGTCGCGGCTCGCTGGCCTTGTTGCTCGCCTTATCGTCCTTGTCCCATTGGCACTGGGGTGTGAGCACACTCCGGCGAATGACAGTGGCGACGGCGCAGCGCCACTCACATCGCGTCCCATGCCCGCGCACCTGAGGCAGCGTGGGCGCACTTCATCGCACTTGACCTTGCGGCTGCGGCAGGTGAGGCAGCCGCGCCGCGAGCGCGTGTACTTTTTCGGTCCGCTCGGGCCGCCACCCGCGCCCGACGACGACGACGAGCTCGACGCCTGCGCCGACGGCTGCGACAGCACCATGGTCGCGTGGGTCACGATATCGGACAGCCGAACGAGGTCGGGGCTGAGGTTAGAGCCCGAGGATGCCGAGGCGGCAGCGACGGCAGCGGCCAGCTCGTCGGGCCGCAGCCGCGCGAGGTCGAGCAGCGCTTGGGCCTGCAGCGTGCTGTTGACCTGTCCTGCCGCCGGCTGCGTGGGCGCGGCCGAGGAGGACGAGGAGGAGGATTCTCCACCCATTGTAAGGCGGATTTTTGGCGAGGGTAGACGACGGATGTGGGACGAGGTGTCGGGTAGTGGCTTATGTTTGGCCAATGGTCATTGCGCGCCGGGGGTGCTCAACAGTGGGTACTCGGTGCTCGGTGCGGGCTTGGATGCGCAAAGAAAAGTAGATGGGATGTAGCAAGCACCGTGTCGATCGATCAGTGCGTACTGTCGGTCCCCGGCCGACTCTGATGTTTCGCCCCCGTCCGTCCGTCCGGGTGTGCGTGCGTCCTTGTGGATGTTGGTGCTCGCCGTTGCGTCGGCTGTATCTTGCAGGGCATAGACCGGCCCGCCCGCCTGCCTGCCTGCCTTTATCAATTTACCCCACTTGACCCCAGCCCCACTCTTGCGAGTCGAGCTCGCCGCGGCCCTGGCCACATGTCCAGAAAGTCAAAGGCGCAGAGGCAAAAGGTCAAATGTTCCTCGCGTGTGCGTTGCTACCAGGCGCACACAGGGAGGGCCACTGATGTGCTTGGCGGAAAATGGCGGAGGCAACAAGGCCTGGCTCGACTGCCTCGCTGCATCTCGACTGCCCTTGTGGTGGTCGTAGAGGGGATGGATTAGTTGTCCTGCAGGACTGCAGGGTGGATCCAACAGCTGCCAGAACATTGCAGTTAAAGGCAACTCAGTGCCAAGTCACACATCCCGCAATCCGATCGGAAGACGAGCGGGCCATGTACACGGTGGGTTCAATGGTTGCATATCTTCCTGACCTACTCTTGAATGGCAGTCAGCGCAACCTCTTCGGTGGTATCAGTAATGTACGTTCTACAAAGCACGCGGCACTCTTTTCTCTCTCCCGCTCCGCCCCCATCCATTATAACCGGAATCGATCGAAGAACGAAGTAAAACGGCTCCCAAGAAAATGACGAATGGATCCGATTCAAAAGGAAATCCAACAAACCCCCAAAAAGCGCCATGACAGACGACAATACGACTTCCACCGGGGCAGCAACCACTGAGATATCACCAGGATGGGCAGAGGCCAATGCAGGTTCAGTTGAAACTGACCCTGCCCTCGTGCAGTTGCTTCCTCGGGGTTGACAATGTCGACTGAAGGGACACTTGAAGACTCGAAGGTGGGATAGCGTTCGACGGTGACGAGTCGACGACGAGCTCAAGAGCCGCCGCCTCCTCGGCCCCAGTCACCGCCATACCGACAGTGTCGACAATTGGCAGGACCAAGGCCGACTCTTCAATCACCGTTGTCGAACCATCGCGTCGCTCAACGACGATCGGAGACTGATGAGTGTCAGTGATTTGTCCCATAGTTATTTCGGGTCGCGACATAGGTGGCAACAGTCTCGAAACCAGTCACAGCCGATGTGGGCAGCCTCGGCTACCTCGGTCGGACAGTCTCAATCGCGGCTCGCTCGGCGACGACGGTCACAGGTTGGTTACTCGGGATAGCAGGTGCCACCTTTGTAGCCCCCGCCACCTCTGCAACCAGCGCTGTTTCTGACGAAGCAACGGCCGGCTCGCTAGTAGACGCGGTGCTCTCCGTGATGCGCAGGTCGTTCTACTGACCCTCATTTGTTTCGCCGTGACCTGTCATGCCTTCGAGGCCAGTGAGGTCCATGTCGTCAAAACCATGAAACTCATCGATCTCCAAAGAAGCGTCGAAACCGCTCGGGGCTGCCGACGTACCGTTACCAGACTCCGGATCGGGCGTTGACTGATGGGCAAAAGTAAATGTTGTCGCGGATGGGTCGACAGTTCCATCAGCCTTCTTGTCCTTGGGCTCGAGCAGAGACTTGGGCGGGTCGACAATCGAAGATTGGATCTCGGCAAACTGCGGGCGGTCGGGGACAGCCTCGCCGCGCGCGCGAGCAGCAGCGTCGTCCTCGTAAATCTTGCGCAGGGACTCGTACTCTTGCTTGTCCTTCTCGGCCTGCGCTAAGTATGGCTGATACATTAGCAACTGAATCTCACGAAATTGACCGCAGCCTTACCCTCTTTTCGTCATCGTTGAGGCCTCTCCAGCGCTCGGCCGCGAGGACACTTTGCCTTGTTGTCTCGGTCTCTTCGCCCCAGACCTGCTTGCGAAGGTCGTCGTTCTCGCGGATACCCTTGAGGAAGAGGAAGTAGGCCGAGAGGGGCTTCTTGGGGGCGTTGGGGTCCTTGAGGTTGCCCTTGCGCGACTTGCCCTCCTTGCGCTGCTGAGCACGGAATGCGTTTTCGGCCTTGATGTCCTCGGGAGTCAAGGTCGCTTGCCAGGCTACCAATTCCTTGGCGTACTGAACCTTGCCCTCCTCGACCTTCTGGGCGTAGTACGCCTTGCGCTCCTCGCTGAGAGCAGCATAAGCAGCACCAGCGTCCTTGGCAATCTGGGCGACGTTGAGCTTGGGGTGAATGGGTGTTCCACCGGGAGTGGTGCCAGCCTCGGCAGCGGCGACGGCCTTGGCCTTGTTGAGCTCGTCGGTGAAGAAGAGCTGCCAGGCCGAGGGAGCCTGGCGAGGAGGCTTGAGGTGAGACTTGGCGGCAACCTTGGGGGCGGGCTTCTCCTCCTCCTTCTTGCCCTTCTTGCTCTTGCTGCCCTTCTCCTTCTTCTCGCCCTCTTCGGCACTCGTCTCGGCGGCACGCTTGCCCAAAAGCTGCTCGGCAGGCGCCTCAGTGGTGGCAGCCGCAGCCGCGGCAGCGGCCGCATTGGCCTTGCTACCCTTCGACTTCTTGCCACCAGTCGTGGCAGGAGCGGGCGGCGCTGGAGCAGGCTGCTGCTGAGGAGGGGCTGGAGGGACACCCTGGTGGGGCTGCGGGGGGTAGTAGCCCTGGCCGTTCCACTGCTGGTTCCAGCCGTACTGTCCTGGGGGAAGCTGACCACCCATCTGGGGAACGGGCTGCGGAGGGGGAGGGAACGGGTGGTGGCTACCATAGCCCTGCCACGGGCTAATTACTGGAGCAGGCTGACCACCGCTGCTAGTAGCACGCGCTCCTTGCTGCTGGCCCTGTTGCTGGCCCTGCCACCCAGGTTGGCGGGACGAGTCCCAGTTCTGGTAACCGCCCTGCTGTTGAGAGGCAGAGTAGTCGAAACCACTGGTACCGCCACTAGCACCACCGCCGCGAGACGAGTGTGACTGGTCATTGACGTTGGCAGTAGAAGGGGTGGTTACTGAGCCGGTGGAGGGAGTGCGCTGCTGAGGAGGGTTTTGCCCCGGAGGGAAGCCAGCACCAGCCGCGTTGTAGCCAGGCCACTGGCCGCCGCCCTGGTGGTGGGCGTTCTGGTCGTAGTAGGGATAGTAGCCATAGTGGGACTGCTGAGATCCGGCAATGCCCTGACCGTGGTGGCCAATGACGGGCGCCTGCGACGAGCCTGACGTCTGCTGATACTGGGCTTGCGAGACGTCGGCCGTGCTGGCGGCGGGCTGACGAGGGTAGTAGGCCGAGGGTGAGTTGTTGACACCGCCGGCACCCGTGGTGGAGGCAACGGGCGAGCTGGTCTTGGGATTTGAGGTGCGGCGCGACGCGGATGGGAGCGAAGGGGACGTGTTGTAAAGGCTGCGATATGATTAGTCACGCGTTTTTCCGAGGGAGTAAACAAGCTCACTTCATGTTGCTGCCGTAGTTGTAGCCGACGCCGACGTTGCTAAAGCCAGCGGCCTGGTTGTAGTTGGCGTACTGGTCGTCGCCAGCAGCAGGTGCGGCGTCGTAGGTTGCGCGAGGGTTGGCAGGAGAGCGCTGATGCGCGCTGCTGTTGGGGTACATGTGCGATGGCTGCAGATCACGGGTCAGCCGACTGCAGCGTGGGAACGGAATTCGGCCGGCTGTCGGCAACTCACGTTCGTTGCCCAAGGCTGCGCCAGGGGTCCTGGAAGAGCAGCTGTTGCGGTCGAAGCGCTTTGCATGAGAGCTGGCCGAGTTTACTGGCCGCTGTGAGGGTGTAGGAAGGTTGTTTGGGGGTGGATGCATGGTCCAACGGCCAGTGGCAAATGATTGGGGGGTGAATGTTTGGTTGTCGTCAGGGTGTGGGTTGGGTTGGTTACCAAGGGTTTCGTTTGACCCGAGCATATTCCAGAGGGATTCGGAGGAAGTAGGGAGGGAGTCGATGGGAGTGGTGATGAGCAAGGTGTGTGTACGAGGTGGATGCGAGTGATGAGGTGAAGCGCGTTGGGGTGGATGGATGCAGGTAGTGATGGTTGTGTCAGCCAGCCGGCTTTGTGTTGGAGGAAGGCGGGGTGTCTACTCACTGCTCTTCACCGATGTGGGTCAAAGTGTTACCAATCCGACGCAGATCGCTGCGTTTGTTTGTGTGGACAATGGGTATGCACAAGGCTGCTATCGATAAGATCGAACTGGGTATGCTTGTTTGGTTCCAGGTCGGGGGTGGAGCAAGCAAAGGCTTGGGCGGCGGCGTGGGACGCGAGGAGGATGAGTTAGATTGGGAAGGGGGAGGGCGAGGAAGAGGGCCTAGGTGACGAGGGCGGCTCGGTGAAGGGGGGGCGCACAAGCGGTAGTAACGCGGTGCGCGTGTGTAGCCTGAACGATGATAGCTTATTAGTTTGGCTGCACGCGCGCAGAGAGCAGGCAAGCAGGCAAGGGGAGAGACACGGAGGCGTCGGCGGCAAGGCAAGAGGGGAGAGATGGGGGAGTGTGTACGGTAGGTAGAGCACGCGTGTGGGCGGGCTTGGGTGTGGGAGGGACCAAAGGACACGGGGGGGCAAGCCCAGAGTGATGGTGAGGGACCGGGCGTGGGATGGGCTGGGCTGGGAGGGTGTGGTGCCGGGCGGGGGGCGGGGGAATGAAGACGTACCAGTGGAAGCGCAGAGACGAGTCAAAAGTGGTGGGTGCGAGAGGAGCGACGTAACGGATGGGTGCAGGTCCAGTCTCTGACGGCGGCGGGCGAATGGATTAGGGCCACAGGCGCGACGACGAGGACAAGGATAGGAAGCCGTGTTAGGGAGAGCGGCAGAGGGGGCGCGTGGGGGGGTGTGAGAGAGAGATCGGCTGGGAGGAGGGAGGGAGGGAGGCTACGGGGGGCTACGGGGCTACGGGGGCTACAAGCACAAGACGACGAATGCTAGCGGCGGCGGCGGAGGCGGCGGCGTGAGTGGAAGGGAGAAGGCGAGGGAAGACAAGGGTGTGAGGGAAGAAGGACGTGTCTTGTCGTGTGGTGCGCAGTGCGTGCGTGCGGGCGGCGGCGGGGGGGGGGGGGGCAAGATTGGGGATTGCCGCTGCAGGTTGGGGGGCTAGGCCCGATGGGCACTACGACCAGAGGCGGGCGCAAGCGGTATGACTGCGGCGGGCGGGGCGGCGGGCTCAAAGCAGCACCTTGTCTTGGAACTTGTCAGAGCACAAAGCACGGGCTCGCTTTGCTTTTGGGGGCAAGAGCAGCGCACGGGCGGGCGGTGGGGCTTTTTTCGCGCCCAGGGCAGCCCACCGTCCGCAGTCCTAGACTGCACCACCATCCATAAACATAGACACAAGCCGTTCCTGCACGGTTGTCGCCACCCTCTTGCAGCGTCAGAGGATGCACAAGCTACCGCCTGCTTGCCCAAGCCGGCAGTAGTAGCGCCTATGCAGCACCACAGCCGTCTCTGTTGTGGTGCCTCACGAATATGCAATCAGGAAGGCCAGGTGCAAAAAACTCTCCGGGAGCGGGCGGCACAGCGCCACGGCGGCAACTGAGTCAGGTCAGGATTGCCAACACACGGCACTGGGCCGCCCGTGATCCAGTGATCCTCATAAATGATCCTCGATTTTTGGATCACGGCGTTACAGCGGCTCCACGCGTTTGTGGCGGCTTCGGCTTCGGGTCTCACGGACATACCCCGATCTCCATGCAACCTCCACTTCTCGAGATTCAATTTCCAGGATTGTGGTTGCCTGGCAATGATGCGAGCGCCGATGCAGGTTGACAGCAACTGTTAGTTTCTGGCGCAACACTGGCGAGGCGTACGACGACGACGACGACGACGACGACGACGAGACAACCGACTCTTCCCCTGCCGCTGCAGCCGACGCCACCATGCCCGACATTACGCTGAAAAACCAGCCGTTCGACCTGGCCTTCCACCCGTCCGAGCCGGTCCTCTACTCGTCCCTCCTCACCGGCGAGGTCAAGGCATGGCGGTACGATGACGCGACGGGCGAGACGGAGCGCGCGTGGACGGTGCGGCCGACCAAGAAGACTGCGAGGGCGCTCGGTGTCGAGGGGGACGGCAAGTCGCTGTGGGTTGGTGGCAAGAGCGGAATCTTGTGGTGAGTGAGGCGAGGGAAGACAACGAGAGAGGGAGAGGGAGGAATCAAGAGAGGGAGAGACGTGGGTGTGGGACGCACGCAGGGGTGTCTTCCTTATGTGCCAGCGTGTCGACCGCCTGTCTCGACAAGGCGCGAGGCGAGGCGAGGTGTGCCATTCGAATGGCAGTGGCGCGAGACCGGGGCGTGTGTGCCCCTCGCCCCTCGGCGGTGTGGCGCCCTGATTGTGGATCGCCCAAGGGGCCCAGCACCTCGATGGCGGCGAGGAGCAAGGCGAGGGTGAACCGAGGCAGGAGCGCAGTCTTGGTCCACCTTGGGCGGTGTGCGAGGATCAGAACTCCTGCAGGTCGAGCGAGCGACGTCACGGGCAGCGAGCCGGCAATGGCGGTCCTCTGGCACCGATCACCGATCACTGACACGCTGCAGCCGGCTCGACGCCGCAGTCGGTACTGTCCTGTTCGAGAAAGAGGCAGCACACGAG
The DNA here is from genome assembly GCA_008065275.1 of Vanrija humicola. NCBI lineage: Eukaryota > Fungi > Basidiomycota > Tremellomycetes > Trichosporonales > Trichosporonaceae > Vanrija > Vanrija humicola. The sequence goes on from QKWK01000012.1 coordinate 399,527, forward strand.
TGAGTCTTCTTGCGCTGTTCTCGACTCGAGTTCCTGACCCGGGAATTTCCAGCTCTCCCGTGAACCGCGTTATCTGCGTCAACGAGCAGCTGGTCGCGAGCGGTGACGACGAGGGTGTAGTCAAGGCAAGTTTGGGGTCGTCTAGCTGCTACTAACGCCCGCGCAGTTCTGGGACAGTCGCAAGCCGGGCGACGCCATCCGCACCTACACGCAGCATTACGACTACATTTCGGGCTTTTCGTACTTTGAAGACAAGCGGCAGCTGGTCACGACGTCGGGCGACGGGCACCTGTCGGCTATTGACATCCGGTCGTCCAAGGCCGAGCCGCTGACGGTCAGCGAGGACCAGGAGGACGAGCTGCTGTCCATCGCGCCCATCAAGGGCGGGAGCAAGGTCGTCGTCGGGACCGGGCTGGGCATTCTGACCGTGTGGAACCGCAAGCTCGGGTGGGGCGACTGCGTCGACCGCATCCCGGGCCACCCGGCGAGCGTGGACGCCATTGTGGCGCTCACCGACGACTGCATCGCCACGGGCTCCGAGGACGGCCTGGTGCGCGTCATGCAGATCCAGCCCAACAAGTTCCTCGGCGTCATCGCCACGCACGACGAGTACCCCATCGAGCGGCTGGCGCTCGACCGCAACGGCAAGTGGCTCGGCTCGGTCTCGCACGACCAGTGCGTCAAGCTCACCGACGTCGAGGACCTGTTTGTCGACAGCGACGACGAGGACGCGGCCATGGACGACAGCGATGACAGCGACGACGAGGGCATGGGCGCTGAGGCTGCTGAGGCCGCCGAGGACGACGAGGACGACAACGACAACGACTCGGACTCGTCCGACGTCGACATGGAGGAAGAGGAGACACAAAAGACCAAGCTCAGCAAGCGCGGCCAGGGCATCCACGCGGCCAAGCACGCAAAGGCCGAGGCAGACGAGGGGGGCTTCTTTGACGACTTATAATGGGTGTATGCATGTACAACAATAGAGTATAGACTACAGTGTCGTCGTCGCCTAGAGGCCAATGGCGCGGCGCTTGCGCGCGAGGTCCTTCTCAAAGCGCGCCTTCTTGGGGCCCGACTTGCGCTCGCCGCCGCTCGCAGCGGCGCGCTTGCCGCGGTCGGTGAGGGCGTCGCGTTTGCCCAGCTTGGCCGACACGCCGTCCCACACGCCCTTGGACCCGCGCTCGCCGAGCACGCCCTCGAGCTCGGCCTCGAGGCCGTTCTGGCGGCGCAGGCGGCCGCGGCCGCCCACACCAAACCCGAGCGCGAGCGCCTCCTCGTCGTCGCGGCGGCGCTTGGCCTCGCGCTTGGTCGTCACCAGACGCGTCATGTTGTCCTCCTCGAACTCCTGGATGCGCTTGAGCTCGGCCGCGCGCTTCGCGCTCGCCGAGTTGGTGTGCGCGCCCGCGAGCACTGGACGCGTCGAGAGACCCGTCGTTGTCTGGACGGCTGGCGCGCCGTCCAGCCCGGCAGCGAACTCGGACAGCAGCGCAGGCGCGCGGCGCTCCTTGCGCTGCTTTGTCGGTTCGTTGTACGGCATCGCGGCGACGCGTGGCGGGCGGTACACGCCGTCTTGGTCGTCGTCCGCCGTCTTCTTCTCGGGCTCGGCGCGCGCCGCAGCGACCATCGCGCTCGGGTTGGGGCGGAAGGACAGAGGGTCCTCCTCAACGTCCTCGGTGACAGCGGCCTTGCCGCGGGCCGCGTCGGCCTCGGCGAGCCCGACGAGCTTCTTGATCTGGTACTCGAGCTTGGCCTCCATGCCGCGCACCTTGTCCATGACCTCGTGACAGAGGGCGAGCTCGCCGGCGAGCTCGTCCTCGAGCGCCGCGTCGGCGTTACGCGAGCGCGACGACGACGAGAACGAGTTGCCGAGGGCGGACGACGCGCCGGCGTCAGGCGTCTGCGCGCCGAGCGACGAGAGGCGCAGGCCGGCCATCACGACGAGGTGGTGCAGCGAGGCAAGCAGAAGCTGTGGGCGCACGAGGAGCAGCGAGATGCCGGCCGAGAGGTCGAGCGACTCGTCGGCCGCCTTGGCCTTCTTGAGCAGCGGGGCCGACGACTTGGCCGTTGCGTCGACGGCTGTCTGGAGCGTGTCGAGCAGGCGCAGGATGTCGCCGCTCGACGGCACATCGTTGTCCTCGCTCATCTGTGCGGGTCGTCAGCGTGCGTCCTTACAAGACCACAGCTAAGCCACCGCCGGCATGTCCCTCAGTCGCGAGTTTTCTAGGCTCGCTCCACGCTCCTAACGTGGAAAGGCGTTGTAACTCTTACGGACAGTTCTTTGACTGCCTCAGTGCCCAGTGCGAAAGCATCATCGGGGGCCGGCGGGGCGGGGCGACGCGGAGCAAGACTTACGGTGATGGGTGTGGTTGCAGGGGAGCGTGCGTGTCGCGGGCTCTACCGGCTGCGTTGTGTTGGGGTGTTTGAGAGGTAGATGGTGGTTGAAAGGACGCTGGGTCAATGGGTCGCATCGAGTCCAAGAGCATCGAGATTTGAGCCAGTAACCCCTCGCACCAAAAAAATGCATCCGCGGTGGGTGGAGGGCGGAGCCAAATCCAATGTGGCGGCTGAAGGGGCCTCTGAGCCATATCTCCTGTTCTTGGAGTCCATCGTCCTCAGCCAGCATGCATCTGGGGGTAGCATGGTGGGCTGTAGGGGATCTGTGGAGTCTGTTTGGGTACTTTTGTCACGTTGTACTGCTTGGAGATGTTGATGCACGGGTGGATGGTGGCTAACTCGTGCTCCGGCATGGAAGTGTGGCTCTCAGGCTCACGTTGGCGGCACTGACGAGCTTCACGGTACGTTGCGGAGGGAGAAGCAAGCTAGAATCATTTGAGGTGGAGTTCGGGTCAGTTTATGTGTCGATTGGGTGCTCTGGGCGATGTTGCTGCCTTGGCTGTGATCATCTTATTCGTGGAAACGGGTCATGTCACACAGAGCTGGTAAGACATTCCTGTGACGACTAAGAAACGGTTCAAGCACTATGTTTCCAGTTTACAGTTCAAGGACATCCAAGAGCTCTAGAGCATACAGAGAATGATATCCAATTTACAGGAAGCCGCATGAAAGCCCTAGAGACCGCCCGGACCGCCCGTCGCGACACTCGTCGAGCCACACCACCGCCCAAGACACCCACCCGCATGCATGCATCGCCCACAGAGCTCCCATAGACTCGAAACATCACCAATGTCCCAAAACCACGCCCCCACCGAACGCGGCAGAGCGTCTACATCCCCGCCGGCACGACGCGCACCACCAGAACACCAACGGCAAACCACGTGGCACGGGGCCCCGACCTCGGCTAGTGTCTGTGCAGCGACCATCAACAGTCGACAGCGGGCGGCAACGTTGTTCCCCATCGCTCACCCCACAGACAGACAGACGCCGAGCGCAATGCCGCGCGCATGACGAGCCCAGGAGGATCCGGAGAGCGGCCACATCGCACCGCATGCCCTAGCGGCGGGGTCGGCGCCGTCGGGCTCGAGCTCACGGGCTTCACGGCGCACTTCATGCCGCTGGCTGCGGCGCCCGCGCATCTCAAACGCGACGCCCGCGAGCGCCGCGAGCCGGTCGCCCTCCCGCCCGCCGAGGCGCGCACCTCGGCCGGTGCGGCGTTCACGCGCTCGCTCCTGCTCTTCATGGGTACGTATGTGCTGCGGAGCGCGTTTTCTGACGCGCCCAGGCTTCCTGTTCCGCCGCCCGTCCAAGCTCTTCCGCCCGAACCGACGTGAGTAGCTGGCCGCTGGCAAGCGCTGACAACAGTCGATACGTGGGCCGGGCTGCGGCAGCTCGCCGAGAGCGCCGACCAGAACCTCTCGCCGTCGTTCGTGCGCAACATCCTGAAAACCAAGGGCGGGGTGGGTGTGCCTTGCGCGCAGAGCTGACGCTAGCCTGCAATACTGGGGATCACGCTCCTCCCGCCGCTGATAGTGAACGCGACCCTTGGCTTCCTGCTGTTTTCGTCCCACTCGCTCCTGTCGCTCTGGCTCGCGCGCCTGCCCTTCTTCCACCGCCGCGAGATGGTCCAGGAGGAGGCGAGCGTCTCCATCTTTCCCGACTTCTTCTCCCTCGACGACGGGGAGGACGGCCTGCCGGAGGCACCGGAGGAAGAAATCACCCTCGAGACCATCATCCGCGGGCCGCGCAACGTCCCGCGCCATCCGACGCTGTGCTCTGCCATTGCTGGCGCCGGGGCCGGCGTGATACAGGGCCTGGCGTTCACGCCCATCGAGAACGTGGTCAGGTGAGTTGTCGCGCACATGACACATGCCAACTCGCAGGTTCCTCCAGCAGTCGACCACGTCCCTCACTGCGCTCGTCGCGCGCATACTCCACCTCCCTGGCCCGTCGCCCGAGGTCGCGGCCGCCCTCGGCCCGCAGCCCAAGAACCCGCTCGAGGCGTTCCGCAACCTCGTCGCGTCGAGCACGTGGGCCAAAGACCACAGCTGGTGGACGGGCTGGCGGTGGGCCATCGCCCGCGACGCGTAAGTTTCACGGGCGCTGCGCCAATCGCGACGCTGACCCCGCCGCAGTGTGTCCTACTCCATCTTCTTTGCGACATTCGACCTCACGCGCCGTGTCGCGCTGCGCGTCAAGGCTGTCGTCACGGCCGCCGTCGAGAAGGAGCAGGGCATCATCGAGACGGCCAAGAGCACCGCCGGGCCCGACACGCTGCCCCCGCGCCCGCCGTCGCAGACGCCCACGACCGCGCGCCTAGCACAGGCAGTCACCATCGTGGCCGGCGGCGTGGCGGCCGCGTCGGCCGCCGAGTTTGCTGGCCGCCCGTTCCGCGCCGCGCAGCGGTACAGTGGGCTCGCGGCGTCCGAGCGCACGCGCCTCAGCAAGGCTGGAAAGCCGATCCCGTGGCGCTATGAGCACCCCATCCGCTATGCGTGGCAGAAGCACGGGATGCGTGCATACTGCCACCGCGAGGGCGTGCACGAGACCCCCAAGACGGCGGCCGCACACGGGAACCGCTTCGTGAGGGCGCTCACGCGCGTCGGGTGGCGCCTCGCGTCGGTCGGGCCGTGGGGCTTCGGCTTCCTCGTCTTTGCGTGGATCGGCGGCGAGGTGTAGAGGGATACAGGAAGTCAGGTAGACAAACAGAACGATATAGACAGCACGACATGCATTGATCATCCCAAAGCGGCACCGCCGGCCCATCACATACGGTGCTTTTGCGACTCGATAAAGTTGCGCGGCGGGTCATCCCTAGGGAGATTAGAGCGCTCCCGAGGCGCCACCAGCACCACCTACAGGCCTTCAAACGCGGCGCCCGCGCCACCGTGCTGCGTTGCGTCCTGCTCGAGGGCCTGCTCGCCAAACTCGCGCGGCACGGCGCACTTGGCGAGGATGGAGACGAGGCCGGCTGGCTCGGCCTTGGCGGCGGCGTCGACGGCGGCGTCATGCGCCTCGGACGTGACGAGGAGCATGCCGGCGTAGCCCAGTGCGTTAAGGTCGAGCGTCTGCCCGTCGCCGAGGGGGAAGGCGGGCTGCGAGCGCGGGATGAGGTGGATCGCGTCGAGCGTCATCAGCAGGTTCCATCCCTGGCTGCGGTCGCCGCCCGAGCGGCGGAGCGCGTCGAACGCCAGGTCGAGGCTGCGCATCAGCGCCGGAGCGAGGTTGTCAGCCAGTAGCGTCAGGTCGTCCTCGCCGAGCGGGTAGGGGATGGTGTGGGCCGCCGGCAGGGGGTGCAGGATGTGGATGTAGGGGAGGGTCGGGTGGATGATCGCGCGGTCTGGGAGCGGGCGGGCGGGCGTCAGCGAGCTCGCTCTCATCTCTCCCCTCATTCCCCTCCCGCTCGGTACCCACCCTGGCGCTCAAAGGTCACCCCGCGCACCCAGTCGTCGAGCGGCACACCGCCCTTGGCGTCGATGAACTGGACGTGCCTCCAGCGCTGGGACGCGCCGGCGCCCGGCCCGCCGTTGTAGAAGGCGAGCAGGAGCTGCGACGGCGACGAGCGCGCGGCAGCCTGCAGGATCGAGTAGGTGCGCGCCAGCTGGCCCGGGGTCGGGGGGAGCGACTGCGGCTGCTCCTCGGTCGGCACGAGGAGGAAGTGTTCCGGGAGCACGGCGAACTTGTTGAGCTGGGGGTGTGAGCACTGCAATGTGACGAGGAAGGAAGGGTGGTGCACGGGTGTGCGAGCCGGTGTAGCCGGCTGGTCCGGCTTCCCCCTCCCCACGGATCTGCATGCCGCACTCACCAAGACCGCGGTCGACTCCTCGCCGTCGACGCCGGCAAACGCGCCGACGTACAGGCCGGGGACGTAGGGCGGGCGGAAGGGGCTCGGGCGGTCGGCGCTGGCCTCGGTCGTGCGGACGCGCTTGGACTCGGGGGCCGCGTCGGAGGGCGGCGCGGCGTCCTTCTTCGCGCCGATGGCGGGGCAGATGGTGATGATGAACTGGGGGGTCAGCGCATCCTCGGACGGAGGGTAGGCGACGAGGAGGAATACAGGGAGGGAAGAGGCGGCTGCTTACTGGAAACTCGCCAGCAACGCTCCTGCTCGTGCTGGGGAAGAAGAAGAGGTCGCCCGACTCCTTGGCGGCGGCGAACGACGCCGGGAGGCGCGCGAGAATGTCGGCGGGCGACGCGCGCTCGGTGGGCTGGGCCATGGTGGGTTGAGATGAGGACGACGACGACGAGATTGGAGAGCACGATATTCCGACTAGATTCGAGAGGTGGAGGTGGTGCGGCGGGCGTATGGCGTGCCTGAGCCGGTGCAAGCAGACCCGGCGTGTCGGCGGGGCGAGGACAAGAATGCTGGGCGGGGGGTGTGGAGATGAGGAGGACAGTGGTACAGTGAGAAACGATGGCAGTTGCGCTAAAATACATGCATGATGCAATCGACAGACTATGGAGGGAGCTCGTACCAGGCCTGGCGGCTAGTCGCCCGACGCACATCCTCGGCAGCCTGCAGCAGCGTCAGCATCGTCCTCGAGGATAGCGTGCACCGCGAGCAGCAAGCACAACACGCCCAACAGTATCCACACCCCACTCACCGCAGTTGGGGCACTCGACAATGGTGTTCTTCTTCAACGCGGCCTTGGGCACACGGCAGATACACGTCGAGCCCTGGTAGTTCATGTCGCGGGTCTGGACGCAGCGGACGCAGCAGAGGCGCTCGTAGCCGTTCCTGTGGTGTGGGCGAAGTGCAAGCGAGAGCAGCAGACAAGAAGCGCAGGTCGAGGAGGCACAAGGTCGCCTGGTCAGCATGGCACCCCAGCCCCAATCTTTCACGCCAGACTCACTTCTTCCACTTTGCTATCAAGCTTTGTGTGTGTCAGCATGACCCTTCAACCTCGCCGCTGCACTCACTTGGCATCTGCGTAGCCCTGCTTCAGGAGCCAGTCGTACAGCTCGCGCGAGATGAGCTCGCGCTTGTAGTACAGGTCGTAGATGTACCGCGAGCGCGCGTGTGAGATGCGCATGATCGGCCTGGGACGAGAACGGCGCGGTGAGAGGGTGCCATCGGTGTCAGGTTTACGTGGTGCAGGCAAGGCAGCGGAGACGTTCGAGTGTGGCGTGGCGATGGAGGCAAGGTGTCAGCTCATTCCGGCGAGCTCAGCCCCACCCGACTCACCAAGTCGACTCGACCTTGCGCTTGCCCTCGTGCGAGTCGCTCTCGGCGTCGCGCATCTTCTTGTCATAGTCCTCGAGGACATCCCTGGGGTGTCAGCGCGGCCCGGGTCCCCTCGCGTGTCCGAATGAGAGGAGGAAGGCCGCCGCCATCGCTATCCAGCGCGCGAGCGGCCCCACCGCGCCCCTCGAGACGGCACAAGTCGACCCACTGGATGTCCTCGTAGCCCTCTGGCGGGGGCTTTGTCCTGCTCGTCCTGATCTTGGGCATTGCGCGTCGTGTGGATGGTGTAGAAAGTTGGCTTTGAGCCGTTGTGATTGTTGAGAGCGTTGTGGAGGGGGGTGAGGGTGGACTGATACGATTTAATACGTGTCATTGTATTTGGTTGTTTTGCCACTGTGTGTGGTGAGCTGGTGTGCCTGGGTGGTGGTTGTGCGGTGGTGGATGCCGCCGCCGCCGCCGCCGCCGCTGCCTCCCCTGGCTCGCGAGAACATGTCGGTCAGGTCGCACGCTGCACCGTGACCCGAGTTTCGACCGCCTCGCGGCACGGCCATGCACAACCCTCGCAGACTGTGCGTCCTTTTTGTTGTCTCTCTCACTCTCACACTTCTCATCCTTTGATCATCTCAATATCCATCGACAGCTCGCCCCACCACGCATTCAGTCGTGTAACAGGCAAAGCGACGCGACGCACGCGCCCTGTGGGACCCCGCTGCTAGAGCACGAGGTGCAACACCGGGGCTGTGATTCGGCCGCCTCGGCATCCACACGCCTACGACAGCAACCTCACGCGCGCAACACCCGCTGCAAGCGAGACGCACAATGGGCAAGCCGACGCTCGCAGAGATTGACCGGCGAAACCTGGCGCTGCTGGCAACGCTGCAGTGAGTCGGGTCGTGTGCGGACACTTTGGCGGCGCAGAAGACACGAAGAAGAGCAACGCCTCACACACACACACAGCAGCGAGGCCCACCCACCAGAACAGCACGGCCACCTCGACCTCAGACTACGCAGCGTACTCGGTGCAATAGACCCATCACACCCGCAGCTTCAGAGGGCATGGGAGCACTTTGTGACGGTACGCACACACGGCAGGAAATTGTGCTGACGGCCAGACGGTGTTGGAGGTGCGCGACGAGGCGCGCGACGAGACTGCAGAGCCGCAGGGGTCGACATCGGGGGTCGCAGCAGCTATCTCGGAAGGAATGCGAACGACGCGGCGGCGCCGGCGCGGCGGCGTATCGTCGCGACCAGCGTCGCAGCCGCAGGCCGAACGCCGTCCGCGCGCGTCTGATCTCGCGCCAACGGGGCCACGCTCAGCCGACATCCTCTTCAGGCATCCCCGCTCGCGCCTGCCGTTTACGCCGCGCGTGGTGGAGACGCTATCCCGACCACGGTCGCCGAGCTTGGACGACGAGCCGCCCGCGCCGTTCAGCCCGCGCCCCGGCCTCTTCCCCGACTCGTACGCTGAGATGTTTACCGGCGACCGCGAGGCGGCTGGCGAGGCGTCCGAGCCCGTGAGACCGCGAGCGGGCAACGTGCCGTACGACCTGCGCCAGATCTTCACCCTCTCCGGCGCGCCCGCGTCCACAACACGGCCGACGACCGTCGCGCCGGTCGACCTCATCGGGCGTGACCCGCGCCGCCCGTACCGCTCAGCACCGCCCGACGAAGAGGAGCATGCTGGTGCGGACATGACGCTCTCCGACCTGGCGGACCTGGCATACCCAGGGACGTATGCCGACGCTGTGAGGAGGAGTATGGCTTCTGCTTCTACTCCCCTGCCCTTGGGGTCGCTCCTGGATGCGGAGCCGTGGGGGCGGATGGACAACGACGCGCACGCGAGGTCTCCCCCACTCTATCTCGACCCAATGGTGCACCGCCAGTCAGCGGAAGCTGGGCCCATCAGCCTCAACGAGGGCAGCAGCGCCTGGGCGGCAGAGTACGAGCGGATGGCTGGCCGTCATGCCGGCACGGTGAGGCGGCGGTCAGACGACTACGAGTCGCGAGCAAGCCAGATGCCCCCTCCGACGCTGCGGCGCACGCGCAGGCGTATTGGCGAGGGGGACGACCGGCGGCGCGACTCGGTGCGTGACTCGCCCCGCGACAGGCGTCGGGATGGGATTGTCTTCCCCGCTGGGTTTGAGGACTACTTGAGCATAATCACTGCCGAGGACGACGGTCGCGCTGGCGACGAGGCGACTTCAAGCGCCGCCGCGTCTGTGGATCATCAATTGGCTGCTTTTGCTCAGCTTGCAGGTGTAGATGAAGCCACAGCAACCGAACTGGCAGCACCACTTGTGCCGACTAGGACCGACACGACGGCGGCGACCGCCGCGACGAGTGTGGCGGGCACACCCACTGCGACGCAAGCGCCACACACGACCCACTCTAGCACCTCGGACCGCCCCATTGCATCGCTGCCTCGTCGGTTACGCCTTGGTGCCGATTAGAGTGGCACTTGTATTCCGCTGCGAACGGTATTGCCGTGGGCGTGGAGATCCATTTCTTTCAGGCGGCCCAACGACGTTACATGCCTTGTTGTTCGTTGGGCTCGGTGCGTTCTTTGGCTCGATCATTCTGTTTGGTCGACACTGTAGCCAGACTGGCGAGTCACATGTTCTATAGACGCTGTATGTATTGTGCTAGCCCGTGCCGGGTACATTAAGCGTATCGGGTCCGCCCTGAGGGGTAAAGAAGGACCCAGAAGGATGGGACAGGACAACCAGGGTGGAGGTGCTAGGGTGGAACGCGATCTGGCACGGACGTGTGTGTGTGCAGTGTGCGGCGTGTTCCAGCTGGGTTAGTGTGGTCGCCGCGTCGTCGGCGCTCGTGCTGCCTGACCCGATGGATGTGAAACGAGCGGTGGGTCGCGCTGGGTCTGGTAGGTGCGGAATGGTGCCTCTAGTGTGGAATGTGGTGTCTTCGAGTGCAAGCACCTCGCGTGAGGCGAGATCGTAAGATGCGCGTGTGTGTGTGTGCATGGGCGCCGGGGGTGGCCTCGGCCAGCATGCGGCGTGGTGTGAGCGTGCATAGTCAGCGCGGGCTGCCACACCGCGCAGCCAGTAGCAGCGCGCGCGTGTGCGCCCGCCCACCGAGGCCGAGGTAGCGGCCTGTCACGGCCGTCGCTGCGTCGCGGCCGTCGCTCGCGCTCCCGTGCCGTCGTACACGCCGCCGCGTACACGCCGCCGCGTACACGCCGCGACGAGACCGATCGCGGAACCCGGGCCGAGGGGCGCTCGCTCGCTCGCTCGGCGTCCGCGCCACGCCCATACGCGAGTACCGAGCTGGCGGCGGCGCCTCGTCGTTTGTGGCCGACACTTGTCTCGCTTCCCTTCCGTCGTTCGTTTGTCGACGCGTCAAAATGCCGACATAAAGGGATGGATGCAGCGCCCTCAACGCCACGGCACGCGACGCCGCCGCATCCTGCCCTAGGCCGGCAAGGCCCTGCATGCTTCCATCAGGAGCGGTGGAAGCGCGTTCGTTGCGTGCGCGTGGGGTGCAGCGGTTTGCCGGAGAAGACGGAGGGTACAACCCCGTTTCGCTGCACCCCGGCCCTACTAGGGCGCTGCATGCATGTTTGCGCGTTACGTACATTGCCAGCGCCAACGTACGACCGACCGGGGCTGGCTGGGACTGGCCGCGGTGGTTCTCTCGGGCGGGTCGGGGCGAGGCGGGGCGGGGCGGTTGCAGTACGCGATGCATGCGAGTGAGTGAGCAAGCAGCAAGCAAGCAAGAATGCACCACGCGTAGCACCGCGCCGCCCAGACACGCACATGCCGCTTTTGGGACGCCGGCCCACCGGAGGCACTGTTCGCGAGCGGTGGGGCCGGCGCTTGTGCAAGCGCTCCGCTCGGGTTTACCGCTTCCAGCTGCCTCGCCTCGCTGCTGCCCGATCGGCGTTCGTCCGCGTCGCTCGTCACCGGCGAGGCCGTAATCTCGAGTGAATTTTCGCGCTGGACAGATCTGTGAATTCCGAGGCTCGCTGGCTGGCTGGCTGGCTGGCAGCCTGGCTCGGCTGGCTTGGCCAATGACGACGACGTGCCCGGCCGAAGGTGCAGCTGGGTTGGTGGTGCTGCTCGCCTCGCCTGCCGCCTCGCCTCGCCTCGCCTGGATAGCCGCGCCGGAAGCGGCAGGCAGCGACGCATGCGCACGTAGTGTGCGGTGCAGCGCGACGCGCGTAAGTGGCACCTTGCTGCCTCTGTGACTGCAACTGTCTGGGGGCGGTGGGCAACTGCTGGCTGCGGTACGCACGCACGCGCTGTCTCGCTCGCAGTGTCGCCGCGTTAGTGCGCTCGCTCGCTGCCCGCTTTCTCGCTGCGGTGCGGGGATTGCATTGCATCCCGGTGTGTGCGTTGCGTGCGTCGGGACGCACCCCGGACGCACGCCGCGGCGCGTCCCGTGAGTGGGTGGTCTGCATCTGTCACTTGTCACTTGTCACTTGGCCACTTGACGCACGAGATCCGTCGGGCATGAGCTCGCCCAAGCGGCGCACACTCGCGAGATGCACCAGGCAATCAATCACACCATTGCTCTGCTTGCCGTGCCGCCATGTGCTCGTCACTGCTGCTGCAGCAGCCAGGCAGCCGTTGTTGTTGTCGTCGTCGCCGCCTCGTCCTCGTCGTCGTGTGTCGAGCGAGCGCGCGCGCTCCTTCCTCCCCCGCCCCAGTGGGTGTTGAGGGGGCATAAGGGACGGAAAGGGGGTGGCGTCAGGAATGAGTCAAAGGGAACTATTCAGGGACAGATGAAATAAAAATACAGCAGCAGGTGGAAAAAAAAATCTCCTGCGATCATGCGCCATGAGGCGCCGCGCGCGCCGGCTGGCGCCGTCCCTCCGTCACGGTCGGGTCGTTCATCGGTCGGTCGGTCGGTCGGCTCCTTTAGTCGGTGAACAGAGGCCGTGGCGGCAGTGGCCAAGAGGCGACGACGACGACGGCACAACGACGACGACGACGCTCGCCTCCCGGCGCCGTCGGCGCGCTTGCTTCGCCAGAAACTAGCTGCACAGCATGGGACTGCGCGGCGCGACCGCTTCGCGTGATGCGACACATGTGTGCCGCCTTGGCTCTGGCTCGTGCAGCTGCGCGGCCCACCCGTCGCCGCCGCGTGCCGTCGCGAGCCGCCAGCCTAGCCCCAGCGCTTGTAGGCGGTCAGCAGATGCTCGCCCAAGCAATTCATGTGCATGCAGCCAGCGCGACCGCCGCGAGCAGTGGCTCCTCTCGGCTCCTCGCCTCCCTGCTCACCGCCGTCCCCGGCGACCGTCCACATGCGTCATTGCCCCAAATGCCGTGCAGCTTCCGCAGCCGGCCGCAGCCAGCGGCGTGAATACTCGCAGCAGCAGCAGCAACAACATCGGGCTCGTTGCGGCGTCTATGACGCGTTGGGCGTTGGTCATTTGCTGAGTGATTGGGTGAGCCTCAGCAGCCAACAGCGCGCGCACAAGGGAGGCCCTGAAAATTTTCCCTGATGATTACGGAGCCTTGAGGGTGCTTTGGGCCCAAAGCGAGGCCCTGAACACGGCTCTCCCTCATTTCTGGACGGGGACAGGCGCGGGTCGCGGGTGTGCCGCAAGGGAGCGAGTGCAACCACGCTGGCCACCTCTGTCACCCGCCAGCAGCATCAGCATCACATCAGCAGCACCCACCCCGCGCGCCCAGTGGCCGCCCGCTGGCTCCCCTCGATCCCTTGGATCCAGTGCCTGGAACTCCCTGGAACCCCTGATTCAATTCCCTAGCAGCAGCAACTTGGCCTTGGATTCCCCTCTGCTCTGCTGCCCGCGACTCTGATCGACAGCACGATTGGGGCCTGATGCCTGCCTCGTCGCGCGTGTGCCGTTCGCGCAGCCTGCAGCCTGCAGCAGCAGCGCCGCCCGCCGCTGCCGCCGCCGAGCCTTGGCTGCACAAGTGGCTGCCGGCGGCGGCTAGGCTCAGACACCTCTGATGGCATGCACGCGCGTGCTCTCGCCTTGCAGTCCCCGTCAGTCCCCGCCGCGAGCCGGCCGGCCGCACGCCGCTGAGCTGCTGCTGCTGCAGCCGCTGTCTTGCTCGCGAGCGCTGCCCACCCACCGGCTTACCCCACCGGCCACCGCGTCGTCCAACCGCAGACAAGCAGCTGCCTTGGGTGACGCCCGACGACGCAGCGTTGGCCGCGCAAATCTGGCTCTCCCCCACGCTCGTTTGCCCAACGCATACCCATCAACAAAGCAGCAGCAGCAGCAGCACCAGCAGCAGCATCGGTCGCCAGCAGCACACATCGCCATCGCCCCCACCTCTTTTCTTGTTTTCGCAAACACAACTATTGTTCACGCCACGTCCGAGCTCCTTCGTCACGGACATCCTCGCGAACTCACTACCCCGGCCTACTCGCCCTCTCGCACCATCTCGCTCGTGTCCGGCCAATAAAGTTCCTGGCTCATACTACATTGGCCACCGCCCCCAACCCGCACGCGTAAAAACTTTTCGTGAGTAAGCGTTTTCGTCTGCCTGCCCGGTCGTGTCCTCGCAATCTTTGATGGCGTGCACATTGTTGTTGCTGGCCTGCGCGCATGTCGGAACATTGGAAAGCAGCACCATCCATCACATCCGTGCTGCATCTTATCTTTCCCTAATATGTTGAGACATCCTGGGGACGCGGATCTAGGGCCATGGACCCTTCACAAAAGGCGGACCTGACAGCACCCTTTCGCTTTCTCGTCGCTGCCGAAAGGGAGCTTGGCGATACCGCCGCCCTCGTCGTCACTGTTTGTGCGCTCCACTCGCGTCGCGGCGGTCGACACCGACCGTGCTCTGCGGTGGGCGTGTCGGGGCCATTGCATTTCGTGTCGATGCAGAGCAGCAACGGTATAGCGGCACGTCCCGCTACAACGCCGCTCAATTGTCCCGTGTGGGTGCGTGCGTTCGCTCGCGCGCTCGCTCGCTCGACTAGCCCTTCCCCTGTCGCTTAGCCCGTCTTGGGCGCTCGCGCGCGCGAGCACGCGGTTTTTGACGTGTGCAAGCCTCGGCGTCACGCACAGTGTCGTTAGCGGCGGCTGCTGCGCCTCTGCATCAGCGTGAATGCTGTTGCTGCTGCTTTGAACAGCGCGGTGACTGGCGGAAATGCATTGCACCGCAATGGACGCGTGTGTTGGGTGGCCGCCGGTGGAGACGTACGTTGAGGGAAACTGCGCCGGAATTTTGGCCCGGGGCGGAGGGGCGGCGGCGGCGGCGGCAAGCCCAGCGAGTGCGCCGCAGCGTCAAAATCTATTCCCCCCCAAGTCACCACTATAGCGAGGCACCACCCAGCAAATGTGCCGTGCTGGCTGGCTGGCGCCCACCGCACCACCCAACCACCCACCCATCCAAATCCCTCCCCCCCGTCCATTTCAATCAATGATTGCATGCTGATCCCTCCTTTGCACCCCTTTTCCCTTCGCGCTTTCCCCTCTTTCTACCCTTACAACCGTCACCGCACACACGCGCCCGCATCAACTTGGTCTGCTATCTCGTACACCACCACAACCACCGTCGACAACATCAACATCAACGTCTTCCACGACAACCCACCCCCGGCGCGCTGACTCGTCGCCCTCGGCCCATACCCGCTCCACTTTTCGACCACGTCCTCTTCCTCGTCCTGGCAATTCTCCACACCTCGGCCGCCAACACCCGTCGATTTTGCACCACTTTGCCATCCTCCCCTTTCATTGGGTCCGCTTTCCTTGTTGCACCACAACACATCCTCATACCCCCATCACTAAAATTCCCCCCACGCCTGTCGTGCCAACGTCAACAGGCCCTACTACACTACCCAACAACTCCTTGTTTGGGCAGTAGCAGCAGAGCACGCGTGATCTTTTTGATTCGTAAGCCATCTCCCCTTGCCCTCGCGCCTGCGTCGCCGTTCGTGTCTCTGACCACCCGCTCTTTCTCCCTGGTTACAGTACCACCACACAATGTCAACCGAGGCATCGCCGCAACAGCCTACTCACCTCGGCCAGACCTACGCCCAAGCAGCCATGTCTGTTGGAACCGCTCCTAACGGCGGTCAGCCCCCCGCCCATCTCCTCGGCCCCGACTCGGGCAACCGCTCCTACGCCGACTCTGACGCGGCGGCCTCGGCTCCCGAGTCGCCCGCTGTTCCCCCCACCAAGGGCAAGAACGGCGCGACCGGCCCCGCCGAGGGCAAGCCGAAGCCGCACGTGTGCCCCATCTGTCAGCGTGGCTTTACCACTGGAGGTCACCTCCAGCGTCACCAGAGGATACACACTGGCATCAAGGCGTTCAAGTGCCCGTACCCCGGCTGTGAGACGAGGACTAGCCGTCAGGACAACCTCCAGCAGCACTACCGCACCCACCTGTCGCCCACCCTCCGACGAGGATCGGGCACGGCGGCGCGCCAGGCTGTTGCTGCTGCCATGATGGCCGCTGGTCTCAAGTCATCCACGAGCCGTCAGCCTCGCAAGTCCAAGGGCTCGCAGGTTGGCACTCCCGGCTCGTCGTCGGGTGCCAGCGGTGTCCACGGCCAGTCGCCTTACCAGACTCCTACGCAGGGCACTGCCCCGTACGGCGGTTACATGTACGACCCCAACCAGCACGGTTACCCGTCGTACCCGCCTACGATGCCTCCTGGTGTCGGCGGCATGACCCAGCCCCAGTCGGCGCAGTCGAGCCGTGTGCCTTCGCCCGTCAACGGCCACTCGTCGCAGAGCGGCGGCGTGCCCTCGGCGCACCACCAGCAGTACTTCTCGCAGCCCTTCTCGCCCGCGTACGCCTACCCCAACTCGTCGTACGGCCAGCCGTACCGCTACGGCCAGCCCGGCGCTGTTCCCTCCCCCTACGGCCCTCCCTCGCACCACTCGATCTACTCGCAGGGCATTGCTCCCGAGCACGGTGGTCAGCAGCACATGTACTCGCCGCTGCAGACGGGCTTTGCTCCCCACTCGCGCGACTCGCAGTACAATGTCATCAACCCGAGCGGATACGCAAGCCAGGCCCCAATGGGCAATGGATACCCCCCCAGGACGCAAACTAGTACGCCTTTGAGCAACGGCACTCACGAAGAGGTGGACCCCCGGTACCGTGGTGCTGCTGCCCCTCCTCGTGCGCCTTCACCCCGTCGTCGCCTGACACCTCCCCACCAGGCTGAGATGCTCGCTTCTGCCGGCGTCGTTGATACCGCGAACTTCTCGACGACGGCCGGCCATCAGGCCGCCTCACGCGCTCCCGTCTCTGCTGCCGTTCCTCCCCAATACTCGTATAATGCGGCCGCGGCGCAGCAGCAGCAGCAGCAGGCTAATGGGTACAACTACGGTGCCCATCAGCAGCAGCAGCAGTCGCTCGCCGGCCGCTCCGCTGTTACGAGTATGGGGGGCGTTGTCGGTGGCCCGGATTCCAAGGGTGAGTCTCCATTTCGAGTTGCATCAGCCAAATCGAGTTTGTGGTCCTGAGCCACCATTCGGCAACCCTCCAGGGTGAAGCCAGGGAAAATTTTGGGAGTGACAGCAAACGGATTGCACTAGCCGTTTTTGGGCCGTCGGGATTGCGGCCGCCGACGTCGGCGTCAGCCGCGCCGCGCGCCGTGCCGCGCGGCGGCAGTCACTCACTGCGAGGTGGGCGACGGGCGCGACGGCACGCCCTGGGACCTGTCCTGGACATCAGTCACCAGTCACCACCACTGACGTTACAATGACTCTCTCTGCCTGTTCATTATCCCGCGACGCGGCTGACTTTGTCCCCCAGCGTTCATCAAACACGAATAGAGACTCTCTTTGCATGTACAACCAACACTCACACCACCACCACCACACCACACACCACACTACCCCCAAATTCTCTGCAAGTGCTTCTTTGGACTCGACGCTCAGCACCCAACGTTTCTTCTTGCCCGAGCACCCCACAACCCCGCAAACCACCCACTTCCACTCTACACCAATCTTCACACGGCCGGCCGTCACACGTCACCAGTGATACCCTTATCTGTATACCCCATGCTTGTGACACGGTAATCTGTACTCCATGCATGTCGTTTGGCGAATGGGGCGGGCGTAGGCAGGGGTGGTTGCACACGCGCAGAGTAGTGGGAAGCTGTTTGTCTGTCTGTCCACCGGGTCTGGTGTGCCGTCAAAGCCCTAAGGGCATACATGCTGCATATATCTACACTGCACGGCTGCAGCTCTCGCGCGTCCTGGACGCAACCACGACGACGGTGTCGGTGAGACGGCCGCGTCCCAGCGACAGCGACGCACTACAACCTCCCCTCGCCACCAGCGAGAGCCCACGCGCGGTCGCCCGCAGCGCGCTCACCAGAGCTGAGCATGGCAACATTCATGCGCCAGCGCGGCGTCTCCCTGAGCTTAGCGAGCGTCTCGCGCGTCCACTGCGCGTCGGACGGCGGGCCAGCCGCAAGCGCAGCGAGGATGAGCCCGAGCGAGTCGGGCTCAAGCACGGGCGCGGTGATGCGCGCAATGTTCCCGGGCGCATAGTGCCGGAGGTATGCCTGCCCCTCGGCCGGGCTAAGCGACCGCAGCGCGCGGAGGAGCGCGAGGCCTGCGCCTGGCGCCGTGGACGTCGGGTCGGGCGGCGGGGCGACTTGTGGTCGTGGCGCCTGGGGTGGGGTTGCGGGCTTTGCCGGCCGGCGCAGGAAGTCGGTCGCGCGCGCGGCGGCCGCGTCCATCTCTGCCGTGGTGGCGAGCAGGGGCGGCGCGGACGTAGACGAAGGTGCGGGGGCAGCGGCGCCGGCGTACGCTGGCCGCGTGCGCGCCTGCCGGAGGGAGGCGAACGACGAGGGTTGTGCGGGTGCGGGTGCTGGTGTGGCGGGGGCGGGTGCTGGTGAGGATGTCGGTGCCGCTGGTGTCGACGCGATCGACGACAGCCGGGCGCGGCTTGAACCAAAGGACGAGTCGAGGAGGCTCGTGTCGCGCTGGGGTGCGGGGGCGGCTGGTGTGGGCCTGGGCTCTGGCGTAGGTTTGGGCACCGGCGCCGGGTCGACTGCACGCGGCGCGACGCTCGCCTTCGCCTTCGCCGCCGGCGCCGGGATCGGCGCAGGCGCACCCGCTCGCCCCGGCGCGGCCTTCCCCTCGGCCGCCTCACCCGCCTCCCCCTCGTCGTCGGCCACGTCCCGCCCAGACCGAATCTCACCCTCCACTTCCTCCAACTCGGTCGCCGCAGCCGCATTGTTCGGCTCGGACGCGAGCACGGCGCGCAGGTCGGCCGCCGCAGAGGGCAGCTTGCCCTGCGCGCGGCGGGCCAGCGCGCGGCGGTACGACGCTTTCACGCCGCCCCCGCGCTCGAGGGCGCGGGTCGCGTCGGCTTCGGCTTGGGCGAACCTTGGAGTTTGAGTCAGCGCCCAGCGCCGCCCCGCCGCCCCGCCGCCCCGACAGCAGCCACGCCCCACCCACTTGTCCAGCTTGAGCCATACCTGCGCGCGGTTGGCGTACGGGACCGCGTCGGACGGGTCGGCCTCGATCGCGCGCGTGTACGCTGCTGCTGCGTCGCTCCACCGGCCTTTTCGGAAAGCCGCGTTGCCCTGTGGTGTGAGCGGGGAAGACACGACGCGGAGACCTCGGGTGGAGTAGGTGCTGGAGGCTAGAGGTGCCGGACCCATGTCTCCGTCGGCTCGCCCACGGCCAGCGGCACGGCAGGAAGCCACGGCTCGTCCTCTTGTCTGCGCCGAGCAAGCCGTCGAGGAGGGAACGAGCGGCTCGCGCGCCAGGCCCAGCGCCGCGCAAGACAGACAGCCGCACACCGCAACCCCCCCGCGACCGACGTACCTCTGCGCGTGCCGCCTCTGACGCAGCGCGGTCCATAGTGGTGTGAATGTAGATGACAAAAACAAACCGATGAGGTCAGCGCTCAAAGCGCAACGAGTTTGCGTTTGGTTCGGTTCGCCCACTCGGGGCCCCGGCCACCTGTGGTGGCTGCGAAAAAACCACGACACCCAGGATTCCCATGTGGTCCCCCACCATGGTACTAACTAGGCGGTACTCAGCTTGACTTCGCAGATCGGACGGGATGCGGTATTTTCTGAGTCCTATGGCCGTGGATGGGAGAGGGGTTTGTATGGGTTGATGAAGGCGGCGTGGTGGATGTTGTCCCGCCTTTGTGCACGTCCGCACGGACACTGCCTGCCGATCTGTCTGATTGGCAGTGATGGGCAATGATGGGCGCAACCAACAGCAACACCACGTCTCCTACCCAACCCCGCCCCGGACAGGTGATGCAATGCATAATGCTTCTGATCCATGCTCCTGATCCATGCTCCCGCTCCTGGCCCACGCCCTACTCCTCCTCCTCCACCTCCTCGCGCGGCGGCGGCAGGTTGGCCAGCGCCTCGGCATACGCCTCGCCCTTGCCGACCCACACGCCCCAGCGCGTGCCGCCCACCTCGGCCGTCAGCGTGCCCTTGGCACCCGACACCCAGTCGGCGACCGTGCCGTCGCTCGCCCCGTCGGCCCACCACGCGCGGTCGGCAAACTCGAGGCGGATGAGCGCGAGCCCGACGGAAGTCGAGTCCGCATGCAGCGCCAGCAGCTTGCCGGCCGAGCGCGGCTTCTTCGACTTGGAGTCGGACGAAGGCGTGAACGTGATGTCGATGCCCTGCTGCCCGCCGCGCGACGGCCCGGACGCCGAGCCCTCGGCCACCGACGCGAGCGGCGCCGAGCCCGACAGAGGGAACAGCCGCACAGGCAGAATACGCTTGCGGGTCGCGCCCGTGTGGTACGTCCTCACGGTGAGCTCCTGACCCACGTAGCAGCCCTTGCGGACGTCGACTGGGGAGGTGTTAGGTCAAATGCGGGTAGACTTTCTGCAGCCCTTGGTAGCTCGCCACTCACCTCCACCGTGGATGTCCATGTCCGACTCGAGCGGCAGCGCGACGCCTGGCACAACCTCCGCCGGGCCCTCTGGTACGCCGAGCACCATGCGTCGGAGGTTGTACTCCTCCGTCGTGGCCGTGTCGTAGTTTGACAACAGCGACACTGTTGAGTCAGCACTAAACCCGAAACCCACTCACGCTTCTCGCCCTTGGGCACGATGACATGGCGGCCGAGTCCCGCCGCGCCCCAGCCTGCTCGCAGATCCCAGCACCCATGCTCCTTCTCGCTGAGTCCTAGGGGCGCCGGCTCGCCGGACCACGTCCAGAGCCGCTCCGCCGCGCCCGCGTTACCGTACCGCCATGTGACGGACGGCGCGTTCGTGTCGGCGCCTGCGCCGCCCCACGCCGACCACACGTCCCACTCGGACGTCGCGTCGCGGATGCGCACCTTGGAGCGCAAGCGGAACGGCTTGAGGTACTTTTCCAGCGGGGCCGGGTGGTCGGCGCCGGGGACGTGCGAGACGAGGTAGCGGTTTGTCTTCGGGTCGATTGGGATGACAAACGCGGGGTGCAGGACGCGGCCCTAGGGATAGATCAGCGGCTGCATAGACGTCGCACTCACCGAAGCATTCAAGACACCAGTGTAGCCTCCCTTGAGCGACTCGACGTTCTTACACAGAAGGCCGTTGAGGAACTTTGGGGCGTCGGGTCCAGCAATCTCGAGGACGGACCGTTCGGGCTGCGGGGCTGCTCGCGGTGTTGACGGCCCGGCGGTGGAGGAAGCGCGGGTGAAGCGTGCTGCGGTTGCTGATGTGCTTGCGCGCGCTGCTGGTGCAGTGCGCGTTACACGAGTTGCGCCGTGTCGAAGAAGCATGTTGCGGCTGGGCGGTCCTGGTGTGGATGAGTGAGATTTAGGTGTGGATGGATTCGGGCCAGTTAGAGTGGAGGCAATGTCACCGCCGGCCAAGCATCGAGCAAGCAGGGAGGGCGCTGGGCGTGCGTGACTGGTGCCGCCCTGAATCCTAATGACGTATTAGCCTCGAGGCCGAGTGGTAACCCCTAATGGCCCTAATGGCCCTAATGGCTCCAATACAAACTGCTGGCGGGGGGTGAGGGGTGGTGCCTGCCCGGTGGTTGCCCTGCCCGCGTGCTGCCCGTTCAAGCAGCACATCACCCACCACACCGCTGCGCCGCCCAATTACTCGTTTTGCCCATCCACTCTGTCGTTCTCTTCAACACCTCGTCTCTCTTTAAAACATCTCGGCGACAGCATCACGCGCGGCAGAGCATCCCACCGACCGACCCCCACGCGCTATCCATTTGTGTCACAGCTCCGCCCTTCGGCCAAGAGACTAAATAGCGTGCCCACCGCGGGGGTCACCACTCGACTGCTCGTCAGTCGCGCTCCCTTGTAGCCCGGCCCCCGAGCTAGGGGCTGCGCCCTCCCCGACCAATTCCTCAACCCGCACTACGCTTCCACAGCAGTATACATCGACCGACCGAGCGACTGTCCCACCCCATCATTCCCCCTCCTCTCCATCCCCCTTCTCACTGCATACTGCGCTGCTAGTTGCGCGCGCGACGACGACCCATCCAGCCGCCGCGACGCACACCGCCAAGCAGACACCTCCGAGCGCGTTGATCGCCCAAACACTGCTGCAGACACCGCAATAGCACGCATACACCATCTATCATGGCTGCCGTTCCAATTGCTGTGCCCCACGTCAATGGCGACCGTACTTCTTTCGGTTCAGGTGCGTCTTGCTCCTCGTGCACCCTCTTCCCACATCACGCATCCTCCATTGCCACCACTCACACCGATACAGGGTCTGCATCGCCGCCGCGTGTCAACCCATACCACTACGTCGCGTACCCGAACAACAGCGACGACCTCCTCCCGCCGCTCCCGCCACACTTGGCGCGTCTAGCCAACGGCGAGGGCGCGACCGACGACGAGGAGGACTCGGACACGTCGGACGAGGAGGACGACGAGGACGAGGAGTTTGTCGGTGAGCGCGCGGCTGCAAGTCCTCCCACCACGCCCTTGCCTCCGACGTCGGCAAAGAGTGAGAACGGACCTCCTTCTGCATACCGCCCAGACGAGAGCCCCAACGGCGCGTCGAAGCGTATCATGAAGAAGGTCAGCAGCGTGTTCCGCCGAGGCGACCAGGCTGGCGTAGAAGCCGCCTCGCCAGAAGCGATTACGGCAAAGGGCGTGGCTGCGGCCGCGGGCGGCATCCCTCGCGGTGTGTCGCCGGGCGCACTGCGCATGCAGGGCCCACCCCCCAGCCCCCCTCTCAGTGATGCCGATGACGACGAGGTCGCCAGCATCGCCATCACTGAAGCAACCATGGACGTTCCAGGGTTTGTTGGTTATGGCGAGGAGACCAGTGAGTCGCGAGCCCCTCTTCAACTCTTCAGCTACCCCCGATCCTCAACTCCAGAGCAATATACTGAGCCCCCAACTGGGACCTACGCAGCACCACCAACGTTTGCCAACGGCAAGACGGTATCTCATTTCGACAATGGACAGGCGCCCTCGGACTTTGAGAAGCCATCGGCACCATTCCTCGGCGTCCAGGTTCCGCGGAGAGTATCCAATGGGTCGACGTCGAGCCACCGCGCTGGTTCGCTATCGATGGTGCGCAGTGGACGACTGGCACCACAGCGAAACGAACGCGGAAATGCGTCCCCTGAGCGGCAACCGGTTCACAAGATGCGTCCAGGCGTCCCAGGCGTCCAGGCTGGCATGCCTTCAGCCCCTCCTTCTGAGGCATCGTTTTCAACTGCCGTGGTGTACCACGACGAGGCGGTCATGACGACGACGCCGACGACAATGACGCCAAGGCGACACGCCTCGAACCTGTCGTTATCCAACCTACCACCACCACGCATCGACACGTCGTTCAACTCGCACTCGGCCTCATCGTCACCTAACTCGATCAACGGACAGCATGGCCACCTCGCCCACCCTGGTATCCAGCGCCGTAACACCAACCCTACCACGCCATCACAGGGTCTGATCGGCGGTACCAGCCTCCAGCACAGCGTCTCCGCAACCGCACATGCACCTGCGTCGCCAATGGACGACTACAACCTGCCCAACGACAGCCTTGGCCAGAGCATCATGGCTCAGACGGAGATTGTTCGTCGTGAACGTCTCGAGCGGCGCCGTCAGAAGCAGAGGAGCTTGCTTGTCGAGACTGAGCAGGCCACGCAACTCGCCGAGACTGAGGCCGAGGTCGCGCGCTCTGGCTCGCACCGACACCGCAACAAGGAGAATGACGACACAAAGGTTTTGGTCGGCAACCTCGTCGGAGAAGGCCACCGCAACTACGTCCTCATGTACAACATGCTTACAGGTATTCGCGTGGCCGTCTCGCGTTGCCAGGCCAAGATCAGGAGGCCACTTGTGGAGGAGGACTACCTCGCATCCCACAAGTACTCGTTTGACATGCTCGGTAACGAGTTGACCCCGTCGGCCAAGTACGACTTCAAGTTCAAGGACTACGCACCCTGGGTGTTCCGCGAGCTGCGTGACGACCACTTCCATCTCGACCCTGCCGACTACCTGCTGTCCCTGACCGCAAAGTACATTCTGTCCGAGCTTGGCTCCCCTGGCAAGTCTGGTTCCTTCTTCTATTACTCTCGCGACTACCGGTTCATCATCAAGACGATCCCCCACCACGAGCACGCCTTCCTGCGGTCTATTCTCAAGGACTACCACGAGCACGTGCGCACAAACCCCCACACTCTCCTCTCCCGCTTCTATGGTCTCCACCGTGTCAAGATGCCCCGTGGCCGCAAGATCCACTTCGTCATTATGAACAACCTCTTCCCGCCCCACAAGGACATCCACGAGACGTATGACCTCAAGGGTTCCGCTTGGGGACGTGAGACGTCGGCTGAGAAGCTCGCGGCCAACCCCAAGACTGTCCTCAAGGACAAGAACTGGGTCAACCGTGGTCGCACTCTGGAGCTCGGCCCAGAGAAGCGCGCACTGTTCACCGAGCAGCTCCGCCGCGACATGGAGTTCCTCCGAAAGATCAACGTCATGGACTACTCGCTTCTTGTTGGTATCCACAACGTCGAGCGTGGTAACCGCGACAACCTTCGTGAGAACACCTTGGCCTTCTTCCAGCCCGAAGCTCCTGTCAAGCGCAAGCCTTCGAGCGTCAAGCAGCATGCCGAGGCCAACACCATGCGTCGTGCTGTGGCCCGTGCCGACCCGAAGCGTCTGCTCGATGCCTCTCAGCTCCCGTCGGACGGCTCCGAGGACCGCCGCCACTTCCTCTTCTACCAGGATGACGGTGGTCTGCGCGCCACGGACGAGCAGAACAGGCCGATGGACATCATCTACTACCTCGGTGTCATCGACATTTGCACGCCGTACAACACGAAGAAGTGCATCGAGCACGCGTGGAAGAGCATGACCGAGAACCCCGTCACGATCTCGTGTGTCGAGCCCAACACGTACGGGCAGCGTTTCCTCAACTTCCTGATGTCGGTCGAGCGCGGCGGTGACCCGGCACTTCGCCCGCAGGGTCTCGAGTCGCCAGAAGGCGAGAAGAAGGAGGTGACCGCAGTCGGCTGCGACCACGACCCACCCGGAGTCGAGAAGCTTGTGCCGCGCGTGTACACGTCGGAGCACATGACTGAGCAGGAGAAGGCTGCCGCTGCTGTCGCCGAGGCGATCGCGCCTGTCCACCGCGCGATCGTTGGCCACCTCAAGGCCGAGTAGGCAGGCGCGGCGCAAAACATGCGTCTTGGGAGCAAGACATTGTACGAAACTATTAGAAACGAGCCCGGCGAGGCTGCGAAGAGATTTGTCGTTGTTAGTTGTTTGGGGCTTTTGTTACATTCATCAACTGCCGTTTGTATACACCTTGTCCGTACCTTTGCAATGCAACATTGTCATGGGGCGGTGTCGGCAGGAGGAAGGGGGAGTGGGGGGTGAAGTGTCGGCCGAGTATTGAGCCACGCTTCGCGTGAGCCCCACGCCGCCCACCCAGTGTTTACAGTAATACTTAATACATCACTAAACAAATGATATGGGAACAATATCTACAGCTGCTGCGTGCGGCCTGAATGAAGAAAGTTCGCGGCTACTACTACTCCCAGTCCGAGTCGTCGTCGTC
Organism: Vanrija humicola; assembly: GCA_008065275.1. Lineage (NCBI taxonomy): Eukaryota > Fungi > Basidiomycota > Tremellomycetes > Trichosporonales > Trichosporonaceae > Vanrija > Vanrija humicola. Next base: position 425,030 of record QKWK01000012.1, read on the forward strand.
CTCGGTGGCCGTGGCCGTCTTTTGGTCCGACACGACGTCGAAGCTCTCCTCCGAGTCACGGGGGGACGTGCTGGCCGACGACTTGCCAGCGGCAGCGGCAGCGGGCGCTGCCGGCGCAGCAGCGGCCTTGGCGGCCGGCGCAGGCTCAGCAGCAGCCGCAGCTGGCGTCTTGGCGCCCTTGTCGGTCGGCGTCGCGCTGTCGGGGCGCGACGGCTTGTCGGCGGGCGCTGCCTTGTCGTCCTCGTCGTCATCGTCATCCCAGTTGAAGTCGTCGGTCGACTCCTGCTCCTGCGACGCTGGGGTGTCAGTTTTGCGCCGGCAGCCGCACTCACCCTGCAGCAAGAGCTTGCGCTTCGTGTCGGCCGCCTCGATCATGTCGCGGTGGAAGAGGTAGCGCTGCCAGAACTGCTCGTCGCTCAGGACCTCGGGCACGAGCGCCATGCGGATGGCGCCGACGTGGCCCTCCTCCTCCTCGCGGCCGGCGGTCTGCGCGGCCGGCCACTTGTCCGCGACCCAGGTGGCGAACTCGTCGCGGCGCTCCTGCGTCTCGGCGTCGCCGGCCGGGTCGACCATGAGCAGCTCCTTGTCCTCGCGTAGGCGGCGCAGCAGCGCCTCCTTGCGCGACCCGGCCATCGCGGCCGACGAGAGGCTCGGGCGCGGCGTGCGGCTCTCGCTCTCGGCCGCCGTCGGCGAGCTCGTCGAGAACGAGTAGAAGTCGCCCCCGTCCCACCCGCCCATGGAGACAAACGTCTGTCCCTCGTCGGGCGGCGCGACGAGCTTGACGTTCTCCTCGACCCACTGCTCGGCGTCCTTGACCCACGTCTCGCCCTTGGTCTGCACGTCCTTGACCAGCTCGCCGCCCTTGGTCTGCACATCCTTGACGAGCGCGCCGCCCTTCTTGAGGTACTCCTCTGCCATCTTCTCCGCCTGCTGGAACGACAGGCTCAGGTTCTCGCGCGCGCTCGAGAGATGCAGGTTCTCGGCGAGCTTGGCGCGCAGCGCCGCCGGGTCAGCGAGCGCCGGGTTCGCCTTGGCCGCGGCAAGCGTGTTGTTGATCGTCGTCTGGAAGCTCGACTGGAACTGCGTCGTCGAGGTCGACAGCCGGTCGAGGATGGCCGTCGTGCGCGTCGGCGAGGCCGGCGCGTCGACTTCCTTGCCCTTGCCCTTGTCCTTGACGGCGGCCTCGGCCTCTTTCTGGGCGCGCTCAACCTCGGCCTTGATCCGCTTCTTCTCCTTCTCCTCGGCCTGCTCGGCCTCCCACTCGGCCTCGTCCTTGCGCACAATCTCCACGTTCGTGTTGGACAGCTGCTTGGCCTCCTCTTGCAGCTGCCCCAGCGTCTTCTCCGCGTCCTCTTTCAGCGTCGTGTACGTCGACCACGACTGTAGCAGGTCAGCCGTGTTTCCGTGCACGTCCAGTGCAGGCAGCGGACCGAGCAACGTGAGCCCGGTCGCTGCCCATCGCTACCCACCTTCGCCTTCAGGCCGCCCCAGAAGCTCCCAAGGCCCTTCATGACCTGGCCCACCTCCTCCTCCAGGGACCCAGAATAGAGCCCATTGAGAGCGGTACGTGGCGCTGCGCCTTCAGCCGGCCGGATCGTGTCGGCAGACGAGCGCGCAGCGGCCGTCGAAGCGTCGCCGGCGTCCGTCGCCGGGGCATCAGTCGCTGCGGTCGCAGCTGCAGCTTCGGTAGGCTTGGCCTCCGCGTCGGCCTTGGGGCCGGGGGTCGCCTCCCGGGTAGGAGGCTGCGTCTTGTCCGACATTGTGAGGGCTGCCGCTTGCTCCATGCGTGTGGGTCGGTGCGTGCAGGTGAGGGGGTCCAGTCTGGCTGGGAGTTGGCGTGAGTTCGCGTCCTGCGCTTGCGTGAGGGTTGTGTTTGAGCGGCGCTGATGTGGGCGATGGAGAGAGATAATGATGTCGTGAGAGCGTAGTCGGCTGCGATGGTGGTCGCTGGCTGCTGCTTGCTGCGTCGCGACGACACCTACCGACGACCACCCGAATTGGCGCGTAATGGAACGGGATCAAACCCCGGGTTCGCCACCCAGTGGCTGGCTGGGCCGGTTGAATCGACGACTAGCGTGGGAAGCCTAGTGATTATGTAACAGCACTTCCCCAGCCTCCCTCCCTCGACGCGTCCTGGACTTACGGTGGTGGCTGCGTGCGGTGACGCCGAGCGCGGAGAGAGACTGACGAGGAGACAACAACATCAACTCCACTCGAGCGCGCGAGTGCAACACCAACACGCTCATCAAAAGCCAAAAGCACCGGGGACCAGCGCCGCGCCTCTCGCCCCCATTGCTGTCAGCACTCCCCTCGCGTTCACCGTCTGTGCCTGTGGACTGCAGGGCGACACTGGCGCACTGGCGTCGATCCGCTAGACGAACAAGGAGGACGTGAGCGAGCACGGTGCCGAGACGCGCGACACGCCGCGCAGCGACCGTTGGCCTCGACTTGTTTCCATTTCGCCCTTCCTTTGCACCTCGCTCGCATTCATTCAGTTGACGATATCATACATATAGAGAGCGTCGACAGCAGCTACGCCCCGGCTATAGCAACACGGCATACTCCATCACCCCCTCCTCCTCCCTTCACCCCCACCCCTCCCCTTTGACACCCTCGACACGGTCACCTCCACACACAACACTACTCCACACCTCACCTCATCAGTACCCCTCCTTTCACACCCTCCGCCATGGCTTTCTTAGCTCAAGACTCGATGGAAGACGTCAACAAGTACGGCGGTGCGCCCTTCGAACTGGAACCCACCCAGCTCTCCCAGCCCTACTCGCAGCAGCAGGCTAGCCAGTTTGCCAACTCGCAGGTGGACCCAAGGAGAAAATACTGTGAGCTTACTGCTGCTGATACCCACGCTGATACCTAGGGGCGGTTCTCATCCCGACAAACTCGAAGCACGCTATCTTGAAGCTGCCTTGGTCCAAGCCGAGCATTCAAGTCGGCCGCGGCGGCCCTCCAGTACCGAACGACGTTGTGCTCAGAGAGAAGCGCGTCTCCAACTCGCACTGTCGCTTCGTTCTTGGCACACCAAACGGTCTGAAAGACGAGGCAGCCATCAACAGCTTCAGGAATAGTGACGAGGACCCACCCGTGTGGGTCGTCGACCTGAACAGCAGCAATGGCACCTTTGTAGGTCAACAAGAGACGTCAGCGCTGACCTCCTTCGCAGGTGAATGGCACAAAGGTGTCGAAGCGCCATTTGGTCTCTGGTGACGAAATCTCGCTCGGCCATGAGTCGGCAGCTACCAACCACGAGGTCCGCTACATCTTCCGCTCCGTCGGTGGCAAGGGAGGCCGCAAGCAGCCCACGGAGGAGAGGGTCGGCGCGGTGTACGAGCGCTACGAGATGCTGTCTGAGTGAGTGTTTGTGTGAGACCGTATGCTGACATCAGTCTGGGCAAGGGAACGTTTGCGACGGTCAAGATGGCCGTGGACATTGAGAGTGGAGATCGCCGTGCCATCAAGCAGATCACCAAGCACCGCTTTCAGCACAATCCAAAGACACTCAAGCTGTTCCAGCGGGAGATTGACATCTGTCAGCAGCTCACTCATGTGCGTGGAGCTGGAGAATCTGTGCCGAATGTAGCTCACGCACCCCAGGAGAATATCTGTCGTCTGATCGACTGGTACGAGGACCCACAACACATTCACTTGGTCCTCGAGTTCGTTGATGGCGGCGACCTCCTCGACTACATCATGAACTGGGACGGCGATGGTCTCCGTGAGTGCTGCCCCCCGATTCGTTCAATGTGCTGACGCTGTCAGCGGAGAAGGAGGTCCAGGAGCTGACGTCACAAATCTGCCAGGCGATGGCGTACTGCGTGAGTGGAATCGCCGACGCGTCTCTGACAGCCCAGCATGAGATGGACGTCACACATCGTGACCTCAAGCCGGAGAACATTCTTCTCACAAAGGGTACCGAATCCCAGGAGCGCATGATCAAGATTGCCGACTTTGGACTGGCCAAGATGGTCGACGCGGGCACCATGCTCAAGTCGATGGTCGGCACGCCTCAGTATCTCGCTCCCGAGGTCGTCATGCAGACGAAGCAGAAGCCTGGATACGAGAGTGTCGTCGACTCGTGGTCTGTGGGGATCATCGTTTACAGGTGGGTTCATTGTACCCTAACTCGCTGACCCACCAGCATGCTCACAAAAGCCCTACCATTCGATGACGACGAGAAGCTCACCTTGGAGCAAAGGATCAGGTCACGGCATAGCATTGAGTTTGACCGCCAGCCGCTTTACACACACAAGGTGTCCGAAGCAGGTGAGTACATGAGAGCTTTGCCTGTCCTAACAACCCAGGCATCGACTTTATCGCGAGGCTACTTGACAGCGACCCCACGACGCGAATGACCATGGAGGAGGCGCTGAGACACCAATGGTTGCTAGGCGCGCCGCTCAAGGAGTCGCCGCCGTCTCAGACTCTGGGAGGCGACTCGGAGTGGAACATCAAGTCATTTGACACGTTCGACGACTCTGACTCGGAGGTTGAGCCTTTCAACGGTCTCGGCGACGACAACAGCTCAGCTGATGGCCGTAATCGTGGCATGACGGCGTCCATGACCAACTTCGGGGGCGACAGCGAAAGAGAAGGCAATTCTGATGAGAGCTTTTCTCAGCCTTTGGCGGACATGCACCTCGAAACTCCGAACGTCAAGGCGACTACTCGCAGCCGCCTTGGACAGGAGGTGAAAGCGGATGCCGATGCCGATGCCTTGCCCACACCACCGACTACGGGGACCCCTACGGCACCACCGTCTGTCAGTGCCGGTATGGACGTGGACCCATCCTCCCCAGCGTCCAAGATGGACATAGACGGCTCGGGGAGGAACGCCACGCCAGTTCCAAAGACGCCAGGAGGACTCGTACGACGAGCTGGGACGGCCAAGGCGCCTCCGAAGCGCAAGCAGGACGACTTGGGCGGCTCGGGTATGTTCAGCTCGGGAAGCTTGTCACCCCCGCCACCAGAGAGCCAGGAGGCGCCTGCACCGCGCGAGCGCGAGACGACTCCGCGTCCCGTTGTCGCTGAGGGATCTCGCCGCTTAACCCGCGCTCAGACGGCCAAGGCTGCTGCGGAGGCCATGCCCCAGACCCGCGGCAAGTCGAGTGTGGCGACGCCGACCAAAGACGACGCGTCGCCAACGAAGCGTTCGCGCGCAAGGAAGTCGATGCGTCTGGGCTAACGGAAGGTGTTATGGAAGTGAGGCTCATGTCACATGTGGGAAGGCAGTGGCCACTATGTCAATGTAGCTTGTATTGTGCGTCGCAGGGCAAGCCGTCTGGTATGACTGGATGCATATTACTCTGTGAGTGGGGGAATGGACGAGGGGGGGGGAGGATGATGGGGCACGGGGAGGGACGGAGGTCGGCGTGCACATCCGCAGCCATGCATGGACGACACGAGTACCGTGACGCTGGCCGCAAGCGCGAAAGCATCAATAGCAAGGAGCTGAAGAAACGCACCAGTCTTGGCACGGCTACCAAGGGGACGAGATGCAGTCGGTCGTCAGTGGCACTTTGTACTTTGTTGTGGCAGCGCATCTGTCAGACATTAACAACGTGCATGATGCATGAGCTACAAGACTTCCCCATCTTCCAGCACCTAGTGGTACGACTGGTACTGCTGCGCATGGGCAGTGTACATGCCGGCGTTGGGGTTGAATGCGAGGTCGTACCGCGTACCCTTGAGGGCCTCGGGGGGGCCGTTGGACAGGTCGACCTGGTTAGGGTCGACCATCTTTGTGCGCTTGATGAGCTTCCAGGCGATCCAGGAGATGAACACCACAGGCAGAGTGATGTACGCCGCAAAGAAGTCGGACACGTCGAAGGTAGGCATGAAGGTCTTGAAGCCGTTGAGAAGGAGCACGAGGGTGAAGAAGATGGTGCAAGCCCACGCGACGTACGGCTGCCACCAGGAGCGGAGGGTGAACGTTTTCCTGTCGAGGCCCTGGGCGTCGACGGCGCGCTTGAAGCCGATGTAGCAGATGCAGATGAAGATCCACGAGAGCAGAGACGACAGCGCGGAGAGGTTGGAGAGCCAGTCGAACGCCTGCGCCGAGCCGTTGGAGACGGACAGGAAGGCGAGGCACCCGAACGCGAGGCCGACAAGCACGCCGGCGTACGGCACGCCCTGCTTGGACGTGATGAGGAAGAAGGCGGGCATGGAGCGCTGGCGGGCGAGCGCGACGAACGTGCGCGAGAGGGCGTACACCTGCTCGTTGGCGGCGGACAGCGCGGACGTGATGACGACCGCGTTGATGATGTGCGGGAGGACCTTGACGCCTGTCTGCTGGCACATGATGACGAACGGCGACGCGGCGGCGGTGCCGGCGCCCGTCTTCTGCGCGGAGATCAGCAGCGGCGAGTACTGCGACACGGTGAGGCCGATCATGAGCATGGAGAGCATGTAGATGCCGACGACACGGTAGAAGATTGCGCGGATGGCCTTGCGCATGCTCTGGCGGGGGTTACGCGCCTCGCCGGCCACGAGACCGATCGACTCGATGTTGCCGTACGAGAAGGCTGCCTTGGTGAGGACCGCCCAGAAGCCGAGGAAGCGCGACAGCGAGACATTGCCAACGGTCTTGAAGTGGTCGTTGAAGGGCTCGTCGCGCCAGTACCGGCCGCCGATGAACTCGTGCTTCGGGGGCACGCCGCCGACGTCGACGATGAGCCCGAAGATGACGAGCCCGACGAGCGTCACGAGCTTGAGGCACGAGAAGAAGAACTCGATCTCGCCGTACCATTTCACAGCCAAAATATTGGCCAGGATCGGCAGGAAGAGCACAGCAACGAGGTAGCCGGCCATGTGCTTGCTGTTGTGGTCCCAGTACGTGATCATCACCGCGATCGCCGACAGCTCGGACGGGATCGACATGCCCTGCTGCAGGATGTAGTTGATGCCTGGGGCGTGGCGTTAGCCGCAGTCCCCGCTCACGCCGCGCCACGCCACACTCACCGATCGCGAAGCCGACCGCGGGGTCGACATACTTGTTGCCCATCTCGATGAAGCCGCCAATGTTGGGCGCGTAGCACGTCATCTCGCCGAGGCAGTACATCATGAAGCCGACAAACAGGCCCATGACGGTGTATCCGAGGAACGCGCCGACCGGGCCGCCGAGGGTGAGCGCGGAGCCGGAGCCGAGGAACAGGCCTGGGCGTGGGGGTCAGCGTGTGGGGGTGGCGCTGGCTATTCTCGGCGATCGTCAAGACGCCGAGAATGGCGTGGCGGCGCACTCACCTGTGCCGATGGTGCCCGCGAGGGCAATCATGGACACGACGCGCGGCGGCTGGCGGGGTGTCAGCTGGAATGAATGAGGCGGCAGGGCGGCGCAACCCACCAGGTCGCGCTTGGTACCGTGGTCACCAACGCGGGCTTCGGCGAGGTCATCGTGCAGCTCGTCGGCGTTGTACACCGCGACGTGGGCCTCGTTGACGAGGTGCTTCTCGCTCTTCTCGAGGTCTGGGGTGGACATGGTGGGGTGGGGGGTGGGGAGAAGAGAGGAGGGAGGCGAAGAATGCAGTTCGTTTCAACCCAGGCCAGGTCAGTCCAGGTCGGTTTGTGGCGCGGCGTCGGTACCGCTGTCAAGAATCCACGAGGCAAAGTCACGGGGGACTTAGCTCGGCCTCTCTCGCTCGCTTTATACATCGGCCCACACTCCCATGGCCCGGCTCGCTCGATGCGATTGGCGATTCCTATCGTGTGCTGCTGTCACGAGCGGCAGACGAGGCAGACAGGCGGACAGCCAGACAAGGTGCCACTCCTGCGCTAGCGTCACTATCTTCGCAGCGGCGCAACGAGCCCACATGCACCACCACGCCGCTGCGGCGCGCGTTGCCAATGCTGCCGCGGGAATGTGCGTGCGCGAGCGCCCCACCCCCCGCTCCTGATATCGGAAGCGGGGGTGGAACTACCGTCCCTCGAGCGCCGGAACGACGGCGGTGCGCGGAGGAGGCTATCGTCGTCGTCCTCGCCGCCTCGCTTGGTGAGCACACCCTACCCTGTCGTCCCTGGGCACCTGCGACACGATCCAAGGCTAATTGCGGCGCCTGCGGCATGGCGCGCTGCTCGCTTGCGGCAGCGCCGCTGCCTGCCCGCTCGCGCGACCAGGCGGCCCTCGTCCCGGCCTGTGGCCGATACGACACGCTATCATGTGACGGGCCGAAAATAGCACTGCAGGACGATAGCCGCAGCCAACCACATGCGGTGGGGCGACCCACCCGGGGCGCTCTCCGGGGCCGCAAAGGCGCAAACGCGCGCAGGCTGTGGGGTAAGTTGCTGGCACCCAATGCGAGGCGCGTGAGACATCGGTGAGTGGGTCAGCAGTGCCGGCGGCCGTGAATCCCGGATACGAGCAAGCACGCCAGACCCACTGCGTGTGGTTTTCGGCGCTGGTATCACCGAGGAGGGGTGGCTGGGCCTGCCGTCCTCGCTCGGAATGACGGAAACGGCCAGCGCGTCGGTTCCGTCTATGCGAGCGCAGATAGGCCGCGCCGACCGAGGTGGCGTGGGTGGGTGTGACTCAACCAGCGGCGTGACGGTCAGAGGCTTGTGGGAGGAGGAGGCAGCCCGCCGCACGCTTCAACGCAGGAAACGATCCACCACGACATGGCGAGCTTGAATTGGATCCAACGCTGGAATCGAAATAGTCTCGGCCTGCTTTAGTGTTCGAGATGGGCAGCAGCGCTTCGAAATAGGCAGGCGAGATCGAATCCGGCGACGCCGACGCAAGCGAGCACCAGGCTAGATCTTGCCTCGCTTGAGCGATTGTCGCTGCGCCCCTCGCCGATCTCGTGGTGTAATTGGGGCAGCAGTTGCCGGCACTCTGACTGATTTAGCCAGTGAACGCTGCTGCTGATAGTCGTCGTCGTCGTCGTCGTCGTCGTCGAGTCCCTGGCGTCGGTGTCTGTGGGGATCGACAGAGCAGCTGCAATTGTCAGTGCGCGTCGCTTAGTGGCGGGCGCGGGCGCGCGGGCGTAGTGACGATCGCCATCCATGTGGCTTCTGCATGGTTGCCACGCCCTCCCGTGCCTTAATCCACCAACTGACCTTGCACAATTATTTTGTTTTGATCACCCCCCTCGTCGTCCTCCCTCCACCACGCACACACCATGGCCGCCTTCGACCCCGCCGACCTCGTCAGCTCCTTCAAGGCCGCAGGCGCATGGTACAATGACGAGGCCATGTCCCTCGCGCCCATCCCCAACATGGGCTGGGGCGCGGTGGCCCGCAAGCCGATCAAGGCGCACACGCCGCTGTTCCACATCCCGCTCGACTACCTCCTCACGCCGTGGACGTCGAGCCTCAAGGCGCACCTTTCTGATGCCGAGTGGGAGTCGCTCGACGGCGGGTGGGCGCGCCTTATTCTGTGTATGATGTGGGAGGAGAGCCGCGAGTCCAAGTGGGGCGGGTACCTCCGCAACATGCCCCGGACGTTTGACTCGCCCATGTTCTGGGGCGACGCGGACCAGGCTGAGCTGCGCGGGACGGACATTGAGAGTGGGTCTAGGAGGTGTTCTGGGCCATGCTGACGATCTGCAGCGAGGATAGGCAAGGCGGACGCCGAGGCCGACTACCACGCCAAGCTCGCCCCGCTCCTCGCTGCCCGCACCGACCTCTTCCCCGCCGGCTCGGAGCACTTCTCCCTCGACGCGTACCACGTCCAGGGGTCGCGTATCCTCTCGCGGTCTTTCACCATCCCCATCTCTCGAGCGGGAGGGCCGATCACAGAGCCGGAGGAGGACGAGGACGGCGACGAGGACGAGGAGGAGGAGGTGGCCGTCATGGTGCCCATGGCCGACATGCTGAACGCGGCGTATGAGCGCGACAACGCGCGGCTGTTCGCCGAGGGCGAGGAAGAGGAGGAGGACGTCGAGGTTGAAGAGAAGCACGACTTTGGCGAGGGATTCACCATGATCTCGACAAAGGACATCGCCGAGGGCGAGCAGATCGTGAGTTCGGCACGCACAGCCGCCCACTGACGTCCAGTACAACACGTACGCCTCGCCGCCCAACTCGGAGCTTCTGAGGAAATACGGGCACGTCGACATCCTCCCTCTGCCAGAGGAGGTGACGTCCCTGCTGTCGGCCGAGGAGCTGGGCAACTGGGCGTTCGGCAACGCGGGCGACGAGGTCGAGATCCCCGGCACGCTGGTCGTCGAGGCGGCGACAGCGAGGGGGATCACGGACGCCGAGGCGCGCGTCGACTTCTGGCTCGACCAGGGTGGGGACGACACGTTCGGCCTGACCTACTCGGCCGACGGCAACCTCGAGCCGCCGCTCGTGCCGTTCATCCGGCTGCTCACCAACGCGGACGACTGGGAGCGCGCGCAGAAGAAGGGCAAGCTGCCCAAGTCGGCCGTCGACGGCGCCGTGCTCGACGTCCTCGAGGCCGTCGTGCGCGCCCGCGCGGCAAAGTACCCGCAGACCATTGAAGCCGACCTCGCGGTGGTCGCGGCCGACGGCCCGCTGAACGCGCGCAACGCGGCTGTCGTGCGTCTCGGCGAGAAGCGCATCCTGGCTGCTACGCTGCGCGTTGTGGAGCGCGAGCGGGAGAGGCTGCGGAGTGAGGAGGGGAAGCGCAAGGCTGGAGGCAAGGAGGACAGGGCGGCGAAGCGTAGAAAGTAGACTAGAGCGTGGATAGAGCATGCAGGCTAGATGCAGTACATCCAGACGAGGAGCGAGTGTGCGTTGAGATTGTATGGTAGGAGAGCGCCCAGGTCGTACCCACCCAGACACACCACATCCACCAACGGACCCCCCCCCCTCCCCCCCTTACCCCCGCTGCGCAGAACTATGCATCAATGACGGGCTGTGGCCATGCTGAATGATGTAGTGTACAAGAAGCCCCCCTGCCTCCCCCTCCCCATCCCCAGCCGCTACAACATGTCGTCGACAGCAAGCTCATCAACCTTGGCGGCCAGCTCGTCAACGCCGTCCTTGGCGGCCTTCTTCGCCTCGGCATGGTTGGCCATGGCCTGCGCAACTGCCGCACGCGCAGTCGCCTTCCTGGCCGCCTCCTTCTCCTCCTCGACACGCTCGCGCTCGCAGCGGACACACTCGCACCAGAAGCCGTAGCCGTCGCGCAGGGCCTGGCGGCGCACGTCCCACGGCAGCGACAGATCGACGTACGAGATCGTGCACTCGTCCCCCGGGTGGATGGTGCGCCGCGCCAGGATCGTGAGCTTGTTCGTGCCCCGCACGCCTGGCGGGTTCCGGCCCGGCAGCTCGGCGGGCAGCTGCGCCTCGGACGGCGGCACGAAGGCCTTGGGCAGGTTGCGCACCTGCACGTTGGGGTCGCACGAGTGGTTCAGGTGCGCGTGCAGCGCGTACAGGCCGCCCGAGTCCTCCATGTTGATGTTCACCAGGCCGAGCAGCTCAAGGAACGACTCGTAGCTGAACCACCGGGCCTCCTCGTCGCTGCTGAGCGGCGCCACTTTCCGCCCCTTGGCCTTGGACTGCAGCAGCTGCGCGAACCGTTTGTGGCCCTTGGACTCGGGCGGCGGGTTGAGCGCGGCGACGAGAGCCGCGTGTCCGAGCTGCCATTGCCGCGTCGTAAAGTCCTTGCGTGTGGGCCTGTGCGTGAGTGGGGAACAGGGACAGGACGCAGCCCTCCGACTCACCAGTCCGCCTTCTCGGCCTCGCGCACCTCCATGTTCACGCGCGCGATACCGCCCCACACACGCTTCTCGACGGCCTCGGCGGCGCCCAGCTCCCCCCACGCGCGCTCACCGCGCCACCGGGCGACGATGCGCGCCACGACGTCGAGGCTGCGCCACTCGCGCGCAGTCACGAGGCTGTTGATCTCCCTCGCGGCGGGGTTGGCGCCCTCGCACAGCAGCTCGTGGTGGCTTGCGTGCGGGCGCGCGCGCGACAGACACAAACGGTTGCAGAAGTGCGCGTCCGAGCACCCGGGGCACGCGACGGCCATGGGCGGCAGCTGCTCCCACTGCGTGAGGCAGTTGGCGCACAGGCGCCTCGCGGCGAGGTGTGGCTTAAAGCCGCTGTTGGCGTCAGCCTGCTGGTAACACACAAAGCACGCACGGGTCAAGACACGCAATCCACGGCTCCTCCTGCCACAGCACCTCGCCCGCCTGGATCTTGGCCTTGGCCACCACGCCCTTGCCCTTTGTCCCGCCGAACATCTTGGCCTTGACCTTGGGCGCCACGGCCGTAATGTCCAGCGTCGCGTCCAGGCCGGTCTGTGCGACGAGCTCGTTCTTTTTCGGCTTGGCCGTGGCGCTTGATGCCGAGGCGCCGCCTTCGCTCGCCGCGCCGAGCGCCTTGCGGAACCGCTTCTCGCTCACGCTCCATTCGGGCCGGTCGGCCTTGAGCTGCGCCCAGAGCTTGACGATGCCGAGCGCCGGGTGCGCCTCACGCACAGTCTTGACGGCGGCGACGAGGTCCGCCTCCGAGGGCGAAGTGGTCGTCATGCTGTGCGTGTTTTCTAGTAGGTTGTAGGGGCTGTTATTGTTGTCGTTGCCGCCTTGTGTCTGTCAGTCAGCATTCCCAGCTGCATGTCGTCCATCTTTTTGCTGGCTCGATCGCTGCCGCTGCCGCGCCGACGGCGGAGCGATGCAAACAATTTGCTTCCGTCCGAGTGTCATCGTCACTGCCCCGGTGGAGGGCCTCGCCGCACCGACACCTACATCAGCGCGACACGTTCGACTCCTCCATCTCTCCTTACTACACTCGCTATCAATGTCGTTCTTTAAGCGAAACGATCCAAACGCTCCTGCAGCGAGGAGGCAGGGCGACCCCGCCGCAAACCCGTCGCCCTACGGCCGCCTCCCGTCAGAGAACAACTCGTTCTCGTCGCAGTCATCCCAGCCCCAGCAGTACAGCGGCGGTGGCGGAGGGTACGGACAGCCCGCGCCTGGCGGATACGGTCAACCTGCCCCCCGCGACTATGGACAGGCCCCTCAGCCCCCACCTCGCCAGCCACAGCCGCAGCGCGGATACGACGACTACGGCAGCGGCCAGTACGAGAAGCAGCCAGTGGCTCCGCAGCCACCTTCGCGCGGGTACCCCCAGTCTCGACAGGCTCAACCCCAGCAGGGGGGTGGCGGAGGAGGTGGAGGACCTCGAGTGTGAGTGGGTAGATGTTTGCGCTTGCTGACAGTCAGGTTTGGCGTGGTCAACTGCCCCAGCGGCCCACTGGCTCTGACCAACAAGCTCGTGGTCAACCCTCACGACTGGCCCCAGGACGTCGAGTTTATCATCCTCCGTAACCGCTACATCTTCTCTATCCTGTGAGTGCTGAAAGCACCTGAGGTGCCGGCCTGTACTGATGCGGCTCAGCCGAGACCCTACCGGCACCCTCCAGCAGCGCACCCTCGGCCCATCGCAGGCCATGCGCAAGTGGATTGGCTTGTCAGCGGTCGGTGACTCAGTCGAGGCCGAGGCGTACCGACCTGGAAACGGCGAGTGGGCCAGCCAGGTCGATATGGAAGTCGGCTTCTTCAAGAAGCACCAGGCATCCACAGACCCAATCGACTCTGAGGAGCTCGCTTCGTTCTTCACCAACACGTTCCAAAACCTCCCTCTCACGCCTCTCCAGACGCTCGTGTTCGACTACCGCGGATTTGAGCTCAAGGCCCTTGTTCGCAACGTTGCGACTCTCGATGGCAGGGAGGGTGCCGCGGGTATCATTATGGAGGGAACCGAGATTATCTGGCAGAAGGACCCTTCCAGCCCTATCAAGCTTAAGAACACCTCCAACCGTGCGCCCACGCAGGCCATCCTTGCCCCCAACTTCAAGTTTGAGGACATGGGCATCGGTGGTCTGGACACCGAGTTCCAGTCCATTTTCCGTCGTGCGTTCGCCAGTCGTATCTTCCCCCCTGGGCTGGTCGAGAAGCTCGGCATTCAGCACGTCAAGGGTATCCTGCTCTACGGTCCTCCCGGTACCGGCAAGACGCTCATGGCGCGTCAGATCGGCAAGATGCTCAACGCTCGCGAACCCAAGGTTGTCAACGGCCCCGAGATCCTCAACAAGTATGTCGGCGCCAGTGAAGAGAACATTCGCAAGCTCTTCGCCGACGCCGAGAAGGAGCAGAAGGAGAAGGGGGATGAGAGCGGTCTGCACATCATCATCTTTGACGAGCTCGACGCCATCTGCAAGCAGCGTGGCTCTACCAACAGTGGCACGGGTGTTGGCGACTCGGTTGTCAACCAGCTGCTGTCCAAGATGGACGGTGTGGACCAGCTCAACAATGTGCTCATCATCGGTATGACCAACCGTATGGACATGATCGACGAGGCGCTGCTGCGTCCTGGCCGTCTCGAGGTCCACATCGAGATTTCCCTCCCGGATGAGTCTGGTCGTCTCCAGATTCTCAACATCCACACCTCCAAGATGCGCAACAACGGAGTCATGGGCGACGACGTCGACCTGGCCGAGCTGGCGGCTCAGACCAAGAACTTCTCTGGTGCCGAGATTGGCGGTCTCGTCAAGTCTGCAACCTCTTTCGCTTTCAACCGCAACGTCAAGGTTGGGACCGTCGCCGCGTTCGATGATGTGCAGAACCTCAAGATCACTCGTGCCGACTTTATGCACGCGCTCGATGAAGTCCAGCCCGCGTTCGGTGTCGCCGAGGAGGAGCTCTCGGAGGTGATTCCCCAGGGCATCATCAAGTACTCCAAGTCGGTTTCCGAGACGCTCAAGGACGGCAGCTTGCTGGTCGAGCAGGTCCGCCACTCGGAGCGCACACCCCTGGTGTCTTGCCTTATCCACGGCCCGCCGGGCTCGGGCAAAACTGCGCTCGCGGCCCAGATCGCCCTGGACTCCGAGTTCCCATTCATCAAGCTTATTTCGCCCGAGCAGGTTGTCGGCTACTCGGAGGCGTCCAAGATTGCGCACCTGCACAAGGTGTTCACAGACGCCTACAAGTCCCCGCAGAGCGTCATTGTCATTGACAGCCTCGAGCGCCTGCTGGATTGGAACCCGATCGGCCCTCGCTTCTCCAACGGTGTGCTGCAGGCACTCGTTGTGCTCTTTGGCAAGCGCCCGCCCAAGGGCCGCCGCCTGCTGATTCTGGCCACGACGTCCAACAAGTCGATCTTGACCGAGATGGACGTCTTGTCAGTGTTCGACACGGACATTGCCATCGCTCCCATCGACTCGCTCAAGCAGGTCGAAGAGTGTGTGCGGGAGGTCAAGATGTTTGCCGACGAGCGGGACCTGCACCGGTTCATGCAGCACCTTCAGGACGCGCGCTTCGGTCAGGACGGCCGGCCAGAGTTCCAGATCGGCGTCAAGAAGCTGCTCACCCTCACCGAGATGGCGCGTCAGGACGCCGAGCCGTCGTACAAGCTGGCGTCGAGCATTGTGCGCGAAGTAGTGTAGATGGTAGTTGTCGCATCGGTTCTTGCGTGATGTATTTACATAGATACAGGAAATCAAGAGGCTAAATGTCTGTTTTTCTAGTGGAGACGTTCGTATTCTAGTGGAGGCGCTCCTTGATCTCCTTGTCGGCGACCTTTTTCAGGAGGACGAGCTGGTCGGCCACGTCGCGCAGAGTCGCCAGGACCTGCTTGTTGCCGTGGAGCCAGCCGTACTCGAGGTACTTCAAGTCCTGTTCCTTGCAGAAGTCCTTGACGAGGAGGCTGGCCTTGCGGAGGTTGTGGCGCGGGAGGCGGGGGAAGAGATGGTGCGTGACCTGGAGATGGAGGCCGCCGTGGATGTACTCGATGTCCTCTGAGCAGATGACGTCCATGGTGGTGCGGAGCTGGCGCGAGGGGAACGACTCTGCGGGGCCGAGGTCCTCGGTCGAGCAGGCAAAGTGGGAGAGCACGATCTGGACGTGGACGGGCGACGCGCAGATGTGCGACACGAGCAGGTATCCAAGCGCCATCTGCCAGCTGCTCTGGGAGCGGAGGAGGGCGCCAAACCACACCCAGTAGAAGGTCATGCCGGCGACCTCGTACTTCCAGAACGCGTCGTGCTTGGGCTTGGAGCCAAAGATGTAGATGTAGCTCATGGCGTAGAGGTTGAACCGCGCGAGCGAGAGCACAATGTAGTAGAGCTTGTGCTGGAATTGCAGCAGGAAACGGCTCGGGGCGTCAAACCACATGACCTTCTTGTAGTACGTCGACCAGAGCGAGCCGAAGAAGTCCTTGGATATGGCGAAGAACGGAATGTGCTGGATGTCGGGGTCGTGCTCGGGGTGGTTGGTGACCAGGTGGTGGATGTCGTGGTTGTCGCACCACCACGAGGCCGACAGCCCGCCGACCCAGTCGGCGAGCGTCATGGCGATCACGCGGTCCCACCACCAGTCGCCAGTGACTCCGCAGTGGCCGGCGTCGTGCACGAGGACTGTGGGGGTGTGAGCTTCGTATGCGGGTCTCTGCGTTCCACGGCAACTCACACGTCAGCTGCTGCCAGAAGAAGCCGAGGAACGCCGCGCTGGCCATCTGCCCGAGCCACCCGTCGGAGAGGTACCACAGCCCGAAGGCAAAGGTCGCGAGCACGCCGTAGCGCGCAATGTCCTCGCCGTAGCCCGCGAGCCAGTCGGGCGGGTTGAACAGCCCGGCGTCGGTCACGCGCGCCTTGAGCGCGTGGTACGCCTGGGAGCGGGCGTACTCCTTTGCCGGGTCGACGCGGGGGTCAGTCTCGGGCTCGAGCTGCACGGGGGTGAGGAGGACGACCTCGACGCCGCCCTCCTTCGGCGACGCGGGGTGGAGCACGCCGCGCGCAAGGCGGACGTTGCCCTCGCGTGCCCAGTGGCCCTTGATGCCGTCGGGGTGCTGCACGAGCCCGAGCGCGATCGGCGGCGTGAGCGGCGCCCACCCGGCCACGGGGTCGAGATCCACGCGCGCGACGGCAAACTTGGCCATGTAGGCCAGCGTCGCGTCAGAGTGGTACGCGGCGATCTCGTCCCCGCCGTCCCGGCCGACAAAGTGCAGCAGCGCGAGCGCGCCGCCGGGGTGGGACGACATCCACGAGGTCACGTTGAGCACGAGGTCGCGGCGCAGGACGAGCGCCTGGCCGAGCGCGATGCGCGACGCGACCTCGGCGCGGGTCCATGTCGGGAGGGTGCGCTCGGCCTTGGTGGCCTTGGTTGCGGTGGTCGCGTTGGGCGAGGAGGTCGCGTTGAGCGCGTCCGCGGCCGGCGCGTCGAGGGCGGCAGACGCGCTCGCGTCGATCTTCACACCAGTCATGGTTACGAGTGCCGTCGTCGTATGTGGGATGAAAACGATGCCGAGACGTCGTCGTCGCCGTCTATCGCGCGTCGTGAGATTTCGTGGATGCCGCCAGGCCAGGTCCAGTTGCGTGCCGAGAAATGGACAACGTGGATCCCTTGTGGAAACAAATTCCGGGGGCCCGCGGGAACAGTGCGTGGTGCGATCCGATCCACCCAAGCAAGACGCGCTGGACGTGTTGCATACAAAGGACGTAGTGGTCGTTGGCTGACGCCGTGTGGCTCAATGCATGGGCCGCTGAGGCTGACGGCTGGCTGACATGCACAATGGGTAGAGCTTTGCTCAATCGACAGGGCTCCGCTGCGCTTCAATGGGCTATTCGGGCCTGCACCGCAGTGACGTCCCGTCGCCCATGCGACAGACTGCCTCTGTGCTGCGGACAGGCTAGTGGCAGTGGCACTCGGTTAGTGGCAGTCGTAACCCAAGTGTGCGTCTCCGTCCGGCACGTTTGTTGCGGTCAAACACATCCATTTATTCGATTACTACGCTACGAGAAGAAAGATAGGTTTTCTACCAAGAAAAGCTTCATTGTCCAGAACAGAAGAGTCCTTGAGTCGTCGCGCAAGTGGCCGTCGACGAGCAGAAGTGATGCAGAGTGCCGAGAGCTTAGTTGGACGACGAGAGACGGCGGCGCGACAGGTCGCGCTTGTCTCGCACTTGGTGTCGCCGTTGCCGAGGCCGCCGTTGCCGCCCTCGCCACCCTCGCCTGCATCACCACCCGAGCCGGTGCCCGCGCCATCGCCGCCGTCGCCGCCGGCGCCGCCAGAGCCTCCTTCGCCCTTGCCGGCTCCGTCGCCGCCCTTGCCGCCCTTGCCACCGTCTCCGCCGTCGCCGTTGCCGGTCGCGTTGCCGCCAGCTCCGGCGTCGCCGCCGTCGCCACCCTTGCCGTTACCGGCACCGGCACCGCCAGCACCGCCGTCGCCACCCTTGCCGCCGCCGCCAGGGCCGTCGCCGCCAGCACCACCAGCGCCACCGGCACCACCGTCGCCGTTGCCGCCGCCGGCACCACCAGCACCGCCCTTGCCGCCGTCACCGCCCTTGCCACCCTGGCCGCCCTTGCCGCCTTCGCCGCCCTTGCCTCCCTGGCCACCCTTGCCTCCCTGGCCGCCCTTGCCTCCCTGGCCGCCCTTGCCGCCGTCACCGCCCTTGCCACCGTCGCCGCCCTTGCCGCCGTCACCGCCACCGCCAGTGGTGGTAGGAGGAGCAGTGGTAGTAGGGGCAGCAGTAGTCGTAGGAGCAGCAGTGGTAGTGGGAGCGGCAGTCGTAGTAGGCGCAGCCGTGGTCGTAGGAGCAGCGGTAGTCGTGGGAGCAGCCGTGGTCGTAGGTGCGCCAGTGGGGTGCTCGCTAGGGGCGCTCTCGCTGGGAGCACCAGTGGGAGCAGCCGTGGTAGTAGGAGCAGCAGTGGTAGTAGGTCCGCCAGAGGGGTGCTCGCTAGGGGCACTCTCGCTGGGAGCACCAGTGGGAGCGGCAGTAGTCGTAGGAGCAGCAGTGGTCGTGGGTCCGCCAGAGGGGTGCTCGCTAGGGGCGCTCTCGCTGGGAGCACCAGTGGGAGCAGCCGTGGTAGTAGGAGCAGCAGTGGTAGTAGGTCCGCCAGAGGGGTGCTCGCTAGGGGCGCTCTCGCTGGGAGCACCAGTGGGAGCAGCCGTAGTCGTAGGAGCAGCCGTGGTCGTAGGAGCAGCCGTGGTCGTAGGGGCGGCCGTGGTCGTAGGAGCAGCGGTCGTCGTAGGAGCAGCAGTGGTCGTAGGAGCAGCAGTAGTCGTAGGAGCAGCAGTAGTCGTAGGAGCAGCGGTCGTGGGTGCGCCAGTGGGGCTCACGCTAGGAGCAGACGAGGGGCCGCCAGTGACGTTACCGCCATCGCCGCCCTTGCCACCGTCACCACCCTGGCCGCCGGGAGTGCCAGCGCCGCCGGGTCCGCCATCGCCACCATCGCCGCCCTTGCCGGGGGTGCCGGTGCCGGTGTCGCCGCCGTCGCCGCCGTCGCCGCCGCTACCGCCGTCTCCGCCGGGCTTGGAGGGGCTCGAGTCACCTCCCTTACCGCCGGAGCCGCCGTCGCCGCCGTCGCCGGCCGTGCCAGAGTCCGAGTTGCCGCCCTTGCCGCCGTCACCGGCTTCGCCGCCCTTGCCGCCCGCGCCGTTGGGAGCGTTGCCGCCGGCACCGCCGTCAGAGCCGTCGCCGCCGTGGCCGCCAGTGCCGGAAGTGGCATCGCCACCCTTGCCGCCGTCGGCGCCGCTACCACCGTCGCCGGCAGTGCCCTTGTCGGAGTCACCTCCGGCGCCGCCCTTGCCGGCATCACCTCCGTCGCCGGCCTTGCCAGTGGTGGCGTCACCGCCGTCGCCACCGCCACCGCCCTTGCCGCCAGTGCCGGCAGCGCCGTCGGGAGAGTTGCCGCCCTTGCCGCCGTCGGAGCCGTTGCCGCCGTTGCCAGCGGTACCGGTGGTCGCGTCGCCACCCTTGCCGCCCTTGGCACCGTCGCCGCCGTCGCCACCGACAGTCTTGCCGTCACCTCCGTCGCCGCCCTTGCCGGCATCGCCGCCGTCGCCGGCCTTGCCAGTGGTGGCGTTACCGCCATCACCACCCTCGCCGCCGCCGCCGCCGTTGCCGCCGACCGATTCGTTGGACTTGCCGCCGTGACCTCCCTCGCCGCCCTCACCGCCAGTGCCGGCAGTGCCCGAGGTCGTGTCGCCGCCCTTGCCGCCCTTGGCACCCTCACCGCCATCGCCGCCGAGGCCCTTGTCCGAGTTGCCGCCAGCGCCGCCATCGCCGCCCGAGCCGCCGGCGCCGGAAGTGCCTGTAGTCGAGGAGCCGCCGTCGCCGGCCTTGCCGCCATCGCCACCGAAGCCGGCGATGCTGTTGTCCGAGTCGCCACCAGCGCCGCCCTTGCCGCCGTCGCCACCGGCACCGGCCTTGCCGTCCTCGGTCTTGCCGCCAGAGCCGGCAGCACCGCCAGTGCCACCGTCACCGCCGTTGCCGTCGACAGCGCTGCCGCCCTTGCCGCCGTCACCGCCGGTGCCGCCGTAACCAGCAGTGCCGTGAGGAGAGTCGCCGCCATCGCCGGCAGCGCCGCCCTTGCCGCCATCGCCGCCGTTGCCGGTACCGGTGCCGTTGCCGCCATCACCGGCCTTGCCACCGTCACCGCCATAGCCGGCAGTGCCAGTAGTCGACTCGCCGCCCTTGCCGCCAGAGCCACCGTCGCCGCCAGCCGAGCCGGTGCCGTCGGGGCCAGTCGAGCCCTTGCCGCCGTCGCCTCCCTCACCGCCAGCGCCAGCCTTGCCGGAGTCGGACTTGCCGCCGTCGCCACCGTCTCCGCCGGCACCGGCCTTGCCGCCAGCAGTCGAGGAACCGCCATCACCGCCAGCGCCACCGGCGCCAGCAGTGCCCTTGTCGGAGTCGCCGCCCTTGCCGCCGTCGCCGCCGGCACCAGCGGGGCCGGTAGTCGATTTGCCGCCGTCGCCACCAGCGCCACCAGCGCCGGCAGTGCCGTTGGGAGAGTTGCCGCCGTCGCCGCCAGAGCCACCAGCGCCAGCGGGGCCAGTGCCAGTGGAGTCGCCGCCCTTGCCGCCAGCACCACCAGCACCGGCAGTGCCGTCAGGCGAGTCGCCGCCCTTGCCGCCGTCGCCACCAGCACCAGCTCCGCCGCTGCCGCTGGAAGAACCGCCGCTACCGCCGGAGCCACCCGAGCCGCCCGAACCAGTGCCAGAGCCAGCACCGCCCGAACCACCCGAGCCACCCGAGCCACCGCTGCCGGTGCCCGAGCCGGAGCCACCAGAGCCGCCGCTGCCACCAGAGCCGCCGGAGCCACCACCAGAGCCGCCAGAGCCGCCAGAGCCACCCGAGCCGCCAGAGCCGCCCGAGCCACCACCAGCACCGCCGTCGCCACCGGAGCCGCCACCACCGCCGCTGCCGCCAGAGCCGCCACCGGAGCCGCCAGAGCCACCGTCGCCGCCGCCGCCGCCAGAGCCACCGTCGCCGCCGCCGCCGCCAGAGCCGCCGGAGCCGCCGCTACCGCCAGAGCCACCCGAGCCACCCGAGCCGCCGGAGCCGCCAGAGCCACCCGAGCCACCCGAGCCGCCGGAGCCGCCAGAGCCACCCGAGCCACCCGAGCCGCCGCTGCCGCCAGAGCCGCCAGAGCCACCCGAGCCACCGCTGCCGCCAGAGCCACCCGAGCCGCCGCTGCCACCCGAGCCGCCAGAGCCACCCGAGCCACCGCTGCCGCCAGAGCCGCCCGAGCCGCCAGAGCCGCCAGAGCCACCCGAGCCACCCGAGCCACCGCTGCCGCCGGAGCCGCCAGAGCCGCCGCTGCCACCCGAGCCGCCAGAGCCACCCGAGCCACCGCTGCCGCCGGAGCCGCCAGAGCCGCCGCTGCCACCCGAGCCGCCGCTGCCGCCAGAGCCACCCGAGCCACCCGAGCCGCCGGAGCCGCCAGAGCCACCCGAGCCGCCGCTGCCGCCGTCGCCGCCCTTGCCGCCGTCACCTCCCTTGCCGCCGCTGCCACCACCACAGTCTCCGCCACCTCCACCTCCACCACCACCGCCGCCGCCGCCGCCACCACCACCACCGCCACCACCACCTCCGCCGCCGCCTCCACCGCCACCACCGGGGACGCAGGTAGTAGCGGGAGGTGCAGTTGTCTGAGGAGGACCGGTAGTAGGGGGGTTAGTAGGCGGAGGGCCGGTAGTCGTAGGAGGGTTGGTAGGAGGGCCGGTAGTCGTAGGAGGGCCAGTGGTCGTAGGGGGGTTGGTAGGAGGGCCGGTAGTCGTAGGAGGGTTGGTAGGAGGACCGGTGGTCGTAGGGGGGTTGGTAGGAGGGCCGGTGGTCGTAGGAGGGTTGGTAGGAGGACCGGTGGTCGTAGGGGGGTTGGTAGGAGGGCCGGTGGTCGTAGGAGGGTTGGTAGGAGGGCCGGTTGTCGTAGGGGGGTTGGTAGGAGGGCCGGTGGTCGTAGGAGGGTTGGTAGGAGGGCCGGTGGTGGTAGGAGGGCCGGTAGGAGGACCCGTCGTGGTAGGAGGGCCGGTGGGAGGACCCGTCGTGGTAGGAGGGCCAGTAGGAGGACCCGTCGTGGTAGGAGGGCCAGTAGGAGGGCCCGTCGTGGTAGGAGGGCCGGTAGGAGGGCCCGTCGTGGTAGGAGGGCCGGTAGGAGGACCCGTCGTGGTAGGAGGGCCGGTAGGAGGGCCCGTCGTGGTAGGAGGGCCGGTAGGAGGGCCCGTCGTGGTAGGAGGGCCGGTGGGAGGACCCGTAGTAGGGCCTGTAGTAGAGGGAGGGCCCGTGGGGGGGCCGGTAGGAGGGCCCGTGGTAGTGGGCGGGCCGGTAGGAGGACCCGTAGGAGGGCCGGTGGGCGGACCTGTGGGAGGACCAGTGGGAGGACCAGTGGGGGGTCCCGTAGGGGGGTAGGTGGTCTTAGGAGGGTGGGGGGGAGGGCCCCAAGTCCAGCTGCCGGTCTTGCACGGCTCCCAAGGGCGAGGCGGGGGAGGAGGGGGCTTCACGTAGGGAGGGCAAGGACGGTTGCCTGTCACCGTTAGCGTCTTGTGTTTGTGGCAGCGAGTGTGGCTACTTACCAATCCAGAACCAGCCATGGCGAGCCGCGATCTGCGCGCGCTCCTGGTTGATGGCACTGGAGATGGTCAGTCATCGTCCACGATGTACTCTCCAGCCGATACTCACGCGGCGTTGTCAGCGTTGCCAAAAGCCGGGGCGCCAAACGCCTGGGAGGCGAGGACCGCCAGGATGGCCACCAAGGTCTTCATGGGGAGGACCATGGTGAAGTTGAGAAGGGGGGTAAAGGAATGTGGGTGAGTTGGTCGATGTACTTGTTTGCTGCCGAGTTAGTGGGGGGGGGGGGGTGGTGTTGAGGCAGAGTGGGATGAGCAAGAGGGAACCGAGGGGGGGATCCAATCTGGCTCAGTCCTTATACTGATA
Organism: Vanrija humicola; assembly: GCA_008065275.1. Classification (NCBI taxonomy): domain Eukaryota; kingdom Fungi; phylum Basidiomycota; class Tremellomycetes; order Trichosporonales; family Trichosporonaceae; genus Vanrija; species Vanrija humicola. The sequence continues at coordinate 448,160 of QKWK01000012.1, forward strand.
CCCAACGTGGGGTGGTGATGGTGACAATCCATGCTACACGAGGTCAGTCTGGCGTGTGTCTGTGCCAGCCCCGCTGCCCGACATTCCCGTCAGCGTAAACATATCAGCCCCACTTGAGGAGACAGGTGGGACATGACGAGAGCAGGACTCCGGGGGTTCCTGCCTAGTTCCTCGGGTGTTACGAGACGCGATCTCATGCAATGTGTGCCGCTAGCTGGTGTTGAGCGCATGTGTCCAGAACACTGCCCTGGTCGTGCTCGATGTTGTGTGCTTGCTGGAAGATGTGCGGGGAACCCCCCAAACGTCGAGCTTCTCATCGGAAGAGACCAGGGTGTTCTGACCTGCCACAGTTGTTACTTAGGCCAACAGCGGTGTGACGATGAGGTAATGGACGGCTTGACGGGCTGGGATAGCAATGGAGGTTCCGCGGGCGATGTGCTGTTGGGCGACGGTGATACACGAGGGGTCCGGGGACAAGCATGCAAGCACTGTTGCCTATTGCGGAACAATGTCTCTTACAAGGCATTCCGTGTGTTGGGATCGATTTAGGTTTCGTTAATATTGGCCGATGCCATTGTCCCGTCTGTTAAGGCTTGGATGCCGAGCGATGGGATGCTACAGGTGGCTTGGCATGGACGGCAGTCGCACTGGTAAAGAGATGCTCGGGCGGGAGTGGAATCAGGAACGCGTCGCGTGCTGTCAGTCACCCGGCCGGGGTCCCAGCTGATGCGCCCCTCCAACGTGGGCGGTGTGGGGGCAGAAAGGCGCCTGCCTTCCGTTTGTGGATAGGTTACAGCATGCGACTACTCGACGCGGGTGGTGTGAAACGTTGAGAGATGGTAATGATGGAGTGATTTGGGGGATAAAGCACGATGGAACAACAAGTGTGGACGCGACTAGAGGCGGGAAGCCAACGCAACGGATAGCTGTTGTCAAGGGACCAAAGGCGCGTCTGGCTGCGTCGCGGGTGCTTTTGTGTCACCGCATTAGAAATGCAATCCTAATGGGTTGGGCGCCTTCAGGTCGAGCTCGTTTTAGACACCGCATGTTGTTTGTGTGAAGTGCCTTCCAGGGCAGTCCTGTTCCACTCGTCCATCTTGTTGATACACTTCTCGGCCAGTCGAAAGGCCCTCCCCCCGATTCGTGAAGCCCGAGGCGAGCCCAACCACGTTGGCATACATTCGACTGCCATGTTTGCACAGCTGTCGGGCTGCGTCATACTTCTAAAGAACGGAGTCATACCGCGCGGGATGGTCGAATGCGTCCCTTTGACGTTATGTTTGCAATCAAGCGGCCCGACCCGTTTCGTGTGGCCGTAGGAGCTTAGTAGCACAGAGACGAAACCAAGTGGGCCTTTTGGTGGGCGTGTAGTGGGTGGGCGGCTGGGTGGGCCAGGTGGGCCGGGCTGGAGAGCGTGCCACCCGCGAGCTGGCACGCGTGCCGGCAACGTACCCGCACGGCTGCCCGCAGTCGACTCACTCTTGCGGCACGCCGCGTCGCGCGGATTGTGGTAATGCCGATCTCGCCTCGTACATGTTTGGCTGGCAGTTGCCGTAGATGGCAATACCCAAAGATGTCAGAAGATGGAAAGGACGATGAAGAATACAGGGAATGCCGTCGACTTGGCAACCGACTCGCCACTGAATACGACCATGTCGGCAGGTGACCAGCCGCGGCGGCCAGCCATTGCGCTTGACACGCCAGAATAGATCTGGTCAAGCGAGAGCATCAGAGTGCGTCGCCGTCGCCAGCCACCATGGGAGAGCGGACCGAACCTTGGGCGTTGCCGTTGCCGACTCATTCGTCATCAGAGCATCATTCCGAGCTTCTGAGGAATGAGCGTCCCAAACAGGCCCGGACGGACCGATGCGGAACTCGTGATCAACCTGCAATCGGAAGCTAAAGGACGATGAGGGCCGGCGGAAGCGGGGGCTGGGAGGAGGTCTCCGCTAGAGGACAGGCCGCCCGTCGGGGTGCGAACACTGTAGAGGAAGTAGCTGAAAGAAGCACGCCGGCTCGAGGTTAGGCGTTTGTGGCTGCCCATCTTGTGGCATTGTGGCAGCGAGACACTCGTTCCACATCGCGGATAGGCGTCCGCTCATCAGCTTGTGTGTGTGTGTGTGTGTGTGTGTGTGTGCGTGCGTGGTAGCTTCTCTAGCAGATGAGCGACTACTGAGACGGCGATCCAGGTGTGGGAAGCATGAGGCGACGAAGTGTGTAGGCGGGTAGGGATCGCACGCACCCTCGGGTAGGGATCGCACGCACCCTCTGCCTTGTTGGTGATTCGTCCACCATCCTGCTCGTTTTCAGCCCAATCTCACCTCGCCTGCATGTGGGTTTCACGGACTGCAGCGAACGTATGGTCCTGGGAGATAGGCGAAGGCCACGGACAGAGAGTGGATAGGCGGGCAGCTGGGATTTAGTCTAGTGTCCCAGCTACCCTACACTGCAAAGGATTACTCACTGTCGCGGACAGAGGATGAAGCGCCCCCTCAGAGTGTCGATGACCCCTTCGTGGAGAGAGACTGCAGTGGGTAGAAGATGGCTCAACGGATGTCGACAACTTGCTGCTGAGAGTGAGTGTGGATTGAGAAATGAGAGTGAGGAATGCGAAGACTCACAACGTCTTCCACCGTTTATACCACGCACAGCCGTCAGTGTCGCACCCATCACCTACGAGGGTGAGGCATGTAGACGTGGAGGGTCTGCACCTCCAAAAGCTATGCATTGTGTGCGCGCCGGTGCGAGAAGGGGCGGCGATGGCGGTGGCTGGAGCAGAGGCAGCGGGTGCACACACAAACCATGCCCTACTACTCATCAACGGTGCGCAGGCTGCAGACACAAACGCATTCGCCCACATACACCCAGTAATACTGCTCCTCTATCTCTTTTTTTGTCGCCTATGCCCCCCATCTGCAAAGCATGCGGGTTGAGGAGGGAAGTCGAGGTCCCGACAGCTACCGTAACACTGTGGCGGATGTGGCAGACAGGCCAGATTGCGCCTGCGCCCGAAGGACGCCGAGGGCGTTGCGCCCTCAGCAACCCTTGTCAACACTCATAGTCTAGTGGTTAGGATGTCTCTCTTCCAATTCCATTCATTGGAACGACTTAAAGAGACGGCCCGTGTTCGAATCACGGTGGGTGTAGCGACCACAACACACCAATAGTCTAGTGGTTAGGATGCTTCTCTTCCATCCTCGCGGGGAAGATAAGAAGCGGCCGGTGTTCGAATCACCGTTGGTGTATATCAGTCCTTTTTCAGCATGCAGACATGTTGCATGATGCATGCTGTGGTCTGGAGTTGTCTGTGTCCTTGGTGTGATGAGTGAGGATGGGATCGGCGAGACTCATGTGTCAGTGCCGAGGTGTGTTTGCTGCATTAGGCAGTATTGTAATTGGACACGGTCGGTGCTGCTTCCGTCGCTATTAACGCATTGATGGGACCATTTCCACGCGGCGGCAGAGTCCGTCCGCGCTGTCCGTCCGTCCGGCCCCTCGACGCCCCTCCCTGCCCTCCACTTCCACATCGACAACATCACTTCCCGCGCTCTCACAACACGTATACCTTGGACTCGTACTCGCCCAACGTCTCATCACACACCGCATGGACGATCTTCTCGACCTCAACTGGTCGTCATCGTCGCCAGCAGCTTCGTCGACGGCTGGCAACGGCCAAAAGCCACAAGGCACAGGCCTTAACTCGGGAGCGTCGAGCTCGTTCGACCTCCTGTCCAAGCCTGCCGGCGCCAACTATTACTCGTCCAGCAGCACCCCGAGAAGCACTACGCCCCTCGCACCCGCGCCTCTTCAGGCAGGGAACAGGACCAACGGTCTGGGAGCACCCCTCAACCCGGCATCTCGGACCGCAACACCATCTGCCCCGGCATCGCGAGCGAGCCCAGCTCCTGCGGCTCCCAAGTCGTCTGGCGCCGATGCGTTCTCCTCACTCCTGGGCGGCGCTGGAGCCGGCACTGGATCGGCCGCGGCCAAGTCCATGACCATGGCCGAGCGACAGGCACAGCTGGCAGCGGAGAAGGCGGCCAAGGAGGAGCACGAGCGGGCGCAGTTTGCTGGTGACGATGGGTTCTGGGACAAGTTTGGCGACGCACCGTCTTCTTCCAAGTCACCAGCACTGGTATCGCCGACACCAGCTGTGGCATTGAAGGCCTCCGTCCTGAAGCCGACCTCGGCGCCCTCCTCTCGTCCTGCGTCGTCAGCGGCGCCAGCCAAGAGCAACGCCGGGTCGCTCTGGGACAATGAGGACTTCCTCTCGCCAGGCCCCGCCAAGACCTCAAAGACGGCCTCACCATCCCCACCAGTCGCATCGGCAGCCCCAGCAGACCCATGGGACTTTGACGCCCTGTCGGCCGCGGTCCCAACCCAGCCGAGCACGAAGCCGAACCGAATGGAGCAAGAGTACAACTACGGTTCTGGGGTAGATGAGGATGATGACCTTCTGGGCGAGCTCGGGAGGCCTGTGCGTCGACGTAGCGTGAGTGCAACAGCTACAACATGTTTGCTGACTCTCAGCCCAAGCCTGAGCCACCAGCAGCTCGCGCCTCTGCGCCCGGCCGGTCATCGTCTCCTCCGCCTCACATCATCGGGCAGATTGTCGAAATGGGCTTTTCCCCTGCGGAGGCTCGTGCTGCTCTTGCTGCGACAGCCACAGGCGAAGACGTTCAGGCCGCCATCGAGTCGCTCCTTCCTGGCAGCGGAAGGGCCAGCCGTGGAGACGAACGTACAAGGCGACAGCACGCCGAGGACTTTGAGGCCGACGATGAGCGGATAGCCCGGGAAATGCAGCTGCGCGAGGAGCAGCGACGTGCACGTCATGCAGCGCGACGAGCGGGGCCGTCCCGTGAAGCGGCACGTCAGCAGCACGACCAGGGTGACGAGGGCGGCGACCAGGTGGATCGCATCATGGCACAGGCGACCGAAGTCGGCTCATCCATGCTCTCTGCTGCCACGAGCTTCTGGAACAGAAGCAAGGAGCAGGCGCTCAAGGTGTATGAGGAACAGAGGCGAGCCCTCGACGCACAGCAGGCGGCAAAGCGCGGAACCAAGCCTCCCACCGACGGTCGACCACGATGGATGGTGGAGGCCGAGGAGAGAGACGGCCAAGAGCGCGGCGAGAGGGCCCACCCAGCATCACGACACCAGGAGATGAACAATGGCGGCGGCTTCCGCGATGACAGCGATGACGACGAAGTCCTTCCTCCGCGACCCCAGCAGCAGAGGCAGGCGCAACGATCCCCTGCGCCGGCACCTGTGGTGTCCAAGGCCGATCTATCTGTCAAAGAACGCGCCGACTTGCTCTTTGCGGACGAGCCAAAGCGATACGTATCGAAGAACAGACACCCCAAGGGACGTGGAGGGCCATCACCTGCACCTGCATCGGCAGTGGCTACGCCGCCGAGGCCAGCGACGCCTCTGCGCAGTCGCGAGATCGTGCCGGCGTCCGCTTCCCAGACCACTGCTGCGGCGACGCACAAGGCCAAGGGTAACGATCACTTCAAGCTCGGCCGCTTTGCCGAGGCCGAATCAGCATACTCGACCGCTATCAGCTCGCTGCCTTCGGGCCACCTCCTCCTCATCCCACTGTACAACAACCGTGCGGCAGCAAGGTTGAAGCTCGGCGAAGCAAGCTCCTCAGCCGCTGACAGCACGACTGTCATCGAGCTTGTTGGCGTGTCGTATCACCCTTCGAAGGAGACTCCTCTCCCAGCAGCTCTCGCTGAGGTGAAGCTTGGCGATGCGTTAGTCAAGGCCACCACCAAGCGTGCCCAGGCGTGGGAGATGGCGGAGAAGTGGCGCCAGGCGCTGGAAGACTGGGAGCGTGTGCTTGGCTTTGACGCCGCCCTCACCGGTGCCAACGGCGCAGCCAACAGGACGCAGGCTAGCGAGGGCATCAAGCGTTCCAAGGCCATGCTGAGCGGTGGGACAAGCAGCGGGGCCACGCCGGCGCCCTCGCGGCCCAAGGCCGCCTCTAAACCGGCGACGCCCCGCCCTTCACGCCCTGTTGACGTTACCAAGTCTTCCGCCGTCAGCGAGCTGCGCAAGGCTGCCGAAGAAGCGGCCAAGGAGGACGACCAACGCGACGCGCTCAAGGACCAGGTCGACGCCAAGCTCGAGGCCTGGCGCAAGGGCAAGGAGACCAACCTGCGTGCCCTGATTGCCAGCCTCGACACGGTGCTCTGGGACGACATCCTCAAGGGCGGCCTCAAGGTCGGCATGCACGAGCTCGTGACCGAGAAGCAGGTCAAGATCAAGTACATGAAGGTCGTGGCCCGCCTGCATCCCGACAAGCTGGCCGCCACATCGGCGACTGTCGAGCAGCGCATGCTCGCGAACGGCGCGTTTGGTACCCTCTCCGAGGCGTGAGTGAACTAGCTGGAGGGAGGATGGTGCTGACTTGTGTCTACAGCTGGGCCGCGTTCAACAACAACTAGACGTGAGGTGGCGCACCGCACACCCATGCATCATGTCCACTTAGCGGGCTGTAGTGGCCAGGTACTGACTCTACTGATACTGAAGGTCGGAAAGCTCTGGCGACGAATGCCTCTCGGGGGTTGGCTGTTGGTGATGATGCTGGAGCCATTGGGAGGAGGGGGTAACAATCCATCTGGGCAGTCGCTACGCACGCCCAGAGAGTGGTGGCGATGGGGATGGCAACACAGGCTCCTGAGAGGAGGATTCGCAAGAACGGGTCAGTGGGGCCGCCGCGCAACCAAGTGCAGGGCCCGTGCCAAGCACGGTGAGCGAGCGCGATCCTGGCCCGGGAGAGAGCGTATGTGGCTGCGAGCAAAGCCCGAGGAGGAGGCACAGGCGCTCAGCAGGGTCGCTCAGCGGGGTTGCTCAGCTGAGTGGCACGGCGCGGCGCGGTGATGACGAGCAAGCGGCCGAAACTCGAAGTACAAGTACCTTGCGGTGTTCTGGCCAACTCAAAGCTCGTGGACGTTGAGCTCGCCCCAGCAGGCCCGAGGAGAGCGCTCGGCAGCCAATGTTGACCTTCGCCTCACCGTGGAAGACGATAAACCGGAAGCTGATGCTGACATTCACCTAGGTGAAGAATGGCGCCTGAACCTCCGAATACGACCTCCGACGGTAACTCTGACTGCTGACCTGTGCATGAGCATGTCTTATGTTGCCAAGGTCCCGAGGGCGAACCCATCCAGTCGGTCCACGCTGAGGACCGGGACACCAGACGAGGCACGTCCGCCCAGCTCGCGGCGCTGCGTGAGCGCGAGCGGCCGTGCGTGTTCAAGTCGATCTCTCGGTCGAGTTGGAGGTGGCTACTCAACTCCCACTTCTCCCGTTCCTTGTCGAAGCCCTTGCAAAGGCCGGCCAGAGTTTCGAGGCAACAATCGCTGATACAGTATCTCTGCGTATCCCGATAGGCCCAGCACCGCTTGGGTAGAGGACGTGAGCACCCGCATCGGGCCACAGGTGGAAGAAGGTCGTCTCTGCATCCGACCTCCAGAGACCCCCACGAAGGCTCATGTTAGCCATGGCAAACAAGACACACCTCGCGCGACGTCGTCGACTGCCTCATGGTTGACATGTGGTCGTACTGACACATGTCACGGCGGTAACCGGTCTACAAACCTGCCGACTCCGCCCTCCGCCTCCGGAGCAAGGTGTCTCGGACGCCAGGCCAAAACCGGCAGCAAGTCCGAGAGCCGCCGGCGGCGCCGCGCCCGCGCCGGCGAGTCCGTCCGAGGCAGTGTCGGAGGCGGCGCGACAGATGCGATCGCGGAGGATGGCGGAGTACTAGCTCAAGCCATATCAAGGTCTGATAGCCGACGCGATCGAGGGTGTGTCGAATCCGACCGACACTCCACGGTTCCGAGAGTTCCGAGACACCTCGTGGTCGTCCAGCGCGCTCGTGGTCTCGGGGCCAGAGGCGGCGCGACAGATGCGATCACGAGGATAGTGGAGTACTAGCTCAAACCGTATCAAGGTCTGATAGCCGACGTGATCGAGCGGCCATCGAAGCTGACACTCCATGGTTCCGAGACATCTCGTGGCTGGGGCCGCCGTGCATCTGGGCAAGCAGCACCGCCTGCTTCAGAGTAGATACCCGCCTGTTTCATTCGCGTGACACGACCCGCACAGCACGCGGCAGTCATCACGTGGACAGCTGACAGCTGACCTGCTCATACCTTGGCAGTGTCAGAGCTGTCTGTTTGGTGTCTGGACCCGCGGCTGCGGGGAGGGTGTGGCGGTACAAGCTTCGATCTTGGAGCAGGAGGTGGGCGCGTGTCGCAAGAGTAAGGCAACAGAGTTTTCTCGGAGGGCGGCGCGGCTGCCGTTGCTGTGGCCCAGTTTTCTCGGACGCACTACTGACACGTTGTCGGACACGCTGGACCACTGTCCCTCGGACTGACCAGCGGCTCTCGGACTGACCTCCCGCTCTTGGACTCGGCTGTGGCTGGTTTTCTCGGGCTGAATTTGCAGGGGCTCAAGTCGCCACGGCACGAATGATTACGGCGCGCGGTGCCGAGAGCAAGCTCAGTATTGTGACGGCGCCGAGGTCGCTTGTCCTATCGATCGGACTAGGTGGCAGCGACAAGGCACTACGGCCGTACGATTACAAGTGTGGGCAAGCAGCATGCCAACAAGTAACATGCAACATGGGTGTGTGGCCACGTGGTGGCATGGAACCGGGGCGCGTCGTGGAACGCGGCAAACCCGAGTCTGCCACCCCATGGGTCAACACCGCAGACAAAAGTGCCAGTACTTCCTGGTAGCAATCCAACCTACAGTACCGATCACAGCCCGCTATCAATCGTGCCTTGGACGAGCTAACTCGCCGTCGCGAGTGGTAGATTACGGGACCGGATAGTAGCGCAGGCAGCAGGTGTAACGTGTGAGTGCGATCGCGTCGCGACCACGGCCCCGTGGCGATGCCTACTGCGTGCCGCCACGCGAGCGACCAGGCGCGATGACGAGAGGTGACACTCTGTGTCCAGCCGTCGGTGCCCCCGTCGGCGCCCCCGTTAGACTGGCCACGTCCCCAAGGCGGCGTCTTAAGCGACAGCGGCGGCGTCTTGGGCGACGGCCGACGCTCGGCTGTTAGTTAAGACACTTACGTTCTGGGCCCGTAGGCCGCACCGACAGCGGGCGCGAACAGAACACCAGCGCACCAGCAGCTTAGACACACACGGGCACTGGGGGTCGCCGGTGGTAGTGAATCAGGCCCGCCATACTGCTAACGGCCGAGACCTGCCCTGGCACACGATGACGTCTTGGACTCGACAGCGACAACGTTAACATCACTGAATCCTTGGCTCCAAGGCTGTGCCTGGGTCCAAACATGTGGGAGGCCAGGGAGAGCCAAACAACACTAGAGGCTGCCCACAGTCCTCTGCAGCCTCCCTCCGGCAATAGAAGAGGCGCGCTAATCGTGCCTCACGCACCGACCACATTGTGCAAGTGGGCAGCGTTGGGCGTTCACGACTGCGCGCGCTTAACAGGCGCGCTTGTCATACAATCAAGCTCTTTAGGAGGCAATTACGCTCCGCAACTACCGCTGACACCGAGCCGGAGCCGTAGGGCCCCGTCCGCTGCCCGCGCACCCCCGCATGTCCCGATGCCGATATGCTAAACGTCATGGACGCGGTGGCGTCGTGGGAACTGCTTGCTCATACTGGTTAGCACGTCGCGAGCTGTCTGCCAAGGAACGTGGTCGCTGCGTGGGATCACATGCCGTGGACCACCGACAGGTCGAGCGGCATCACACCCGCATTCCGGGCTACGGACGAGATAGCAGGCAGCCCCGCGATCCCGGCGAGCCGGCACCCTCTGGCACCAGAGTGCGGGCCATGTCTCACCACCACAAGCGCGGGACCGCGACACCACATGCCTCAGCGCGCCGTGTATGTGTATGCATGTCGCTATGCTCCTCGTCCTGGTCCGCGTTCATCCGAGACCTTGGTTTCCAGAGTCCATGGCCGCGGCCCCTCCTTCACGGGCTCGGCGGGAGCACGAGTCCACTGACCCGGACGGGCTGTACTAGCCTTAGCGCTGGTGCCGCGTCTTGCCGAAGGCTCGGCGCAAGTGCAAGTGCACTTTGTGCACATCGTGACCACGGCGTCGTCGACCCACGAGCCTTCCTGCCAGCTGATCGTGTTCCATGACCCATGCCTCCGCGTGTCGAGTCAAAGGAAGTGCGGGAAGTACAGGGTGAATAGCGTCGTGTCAGCATATGCAGCTCAATTGAGGGAGCACAGCGTGCGAGGGGAACATAAGCATTCCATGCGGAAATCAAGCGGATCAAGCGGCCGATGGCATCCACACTTCATGCCCACGTAACTTGTGTTTCGGGGCCAGCCGAGACCGAGGTTGCGAGTCGGCGTCCGAGGCGAGCCCGACGCGTCTGACAGGTTCAACGTGACACTCCTTACGATACAGTGACAAACGCGTATGGTGCCTCGGTGGCCGAGAGACTCGGTGTGCAAGAGGAACAAGCTACGCGCTGAGCAGCCTTCACCTGCCCCGTCTCGCTCACCCGCCTATGCATGACGCACACATCAAAAATGCGATGCTATGCGCTCAGCGTGACTTGCTCTGCCGTCAGCGTCACGCTGCCAGCCATCTGCAGCCCACATCAAGGTGATAATGATAGTTAGCTCATTCAAGATACCTGATGATACCTGAGTGAGCGATGCTCTGGGTGGCAGCAATGTGACGTGCCTGTACCTCTCGCTTTCCTGGTCGCGCTCAACTAAACTTGCTCAGAGCTTAACCGACACAAGGCAGAGATCGACGCGCATGCCATGTCCGATACCCTCCCCCATCGGCCCTCGGACCTCGGTGTCCGCCTCGGTCCGCCTCGGCTTCGGTCTCCGCTCCTCCGTCAGGCTCGCCAACGATGAACTTTGGCTATTGGCGACGCAGATGTCTTCCCGTCCCTCGTCATCGATTTAGCTGCTGGATGCTTCCCGCAACCTTAATGGCTTTAGGCCGCCCGAAAGTTCCTTGGGCCGCATGCCAGTACCCTGGCACAAGGTTCGACCCACAACCCAAATATCTCTACCTAGTAAAGGGCAGCCAAAGTATTGTAATCCTGACTGAAGGCACACTCCTGGAAATCACCTTTATGGACAGCAATAGGCACCGGTTCGGCTCTCTGGTCTGTCCGCATCGGGCCCGATGCTTTCCAACCTAATGAGACTGTTTGGAGGAGGAGAACGGCAAGAAACGGTCTTGTCCGCCATACCCAAATAGGTATGGCGCTATTCAGCTGGTCCGCAATGCAGAGACCTTGTCATTCCTCCAACCTAACTGGAGCAAATAGTATTCATTCCAGTAGTGTCGTCCCTTCTGATCAATAGCAACTGTCAGCCCGACGGGGATGAAGAATTGCTCACAACACAAACAAACATGCCAGCAAACCTTGTCTACGCGTCCCTGCCACTCGCGTACTGTCGACGCGTGCTGTCGGCGCGTACGATTTCAGCAACCGCCCCCCAACTTTGTGTGAAGCGCCGGCCCTGATGGCTATGACAGACCTGATACAAAGTTTCTATTTTCTCACCACCCCCAACTCTACAACCAGTCTTGTTGGTGGGCAGCCCATCTAGGGGTACAAGTGCAAAGAGGTAGATCAAGTAATGCATTCCGACGGACAACCAAGCTCGTCCTGAGCCAAACTGAGCTGTCTCTATGTCTGCTGTCGTCGGCTAAGCGGTGTCTTTGATGCGGTGTCTTCGGTGGTAGTGAGAGAGTGGCGGGCGGCAAGATGCGCCAGTGCGACGATCAGAGGAGGAACAGTGGCGGTGAGCCATAGCATAGCCGACCGCTACGGCTGTTGGGGTATGCAGTTGGTGTAAGGTGGAACTGACCGCTCGAACGGCGATCATGCGGTGTAGTAGTAGCCTACTCGGCGTTCTTGCGCACCTCGATGAGCGATTGCTTGAGTGTCTCACGGAGCTTGGTGACTGTCGCATCCTCGTCCTTGTCCGGTGGTGGCTGGGTCAATGTCAGCCATAGGAGGTTGTACCGAACAAGTGCTACGGCCGGTGGCGAGTGGGCAGGATCAGGTGGGAGCAAGTAGCCAAGCTCGGCGGCGAACGCGCCGATCTCCATCTTGGCGTGTCTAGATTGCCAGCTCGGCGACGGCGAGGGGCCATATTCGCTCGCGAGCAAGGCGACACACGTACGCAAACACACGGGCGTCTCGGACCCATGTATAGTGGGTGCGGGGGGGACATCGGGAAAGGTGCGAGTCAAAGTGTTCGAACCGCTCCCCAGTGACGTCGCTTGTATGGTGCAGATCACTGGGCGATCACGCCAGGGAGATCAACGACGGCGCCACCTGGCCCGCCACATCGCCCGCCACGCACCGTACCCCAGACGCCGCAGAACGCCCTCAACGTTGAGCGGGAACCCGTGGCCGCAGTCCGAGCAGGCCTGGGCACTGGTTACTGCGTGTCGGGGTTTCCACAAGCCTCCGACCTGACCGGGGGCATTCGGGGGTGTTTGTGGAACACGACATGCAATGCCATTCGGGCAAACCGCGGGAGGTGACCACAACCCCCTATGCAGACGTGCCAGTTGCTGCTGCCACGGGACGACGCGCACGGGACAACGCGAACGCGTCACCGCGTTGACGCTCGCGTGGATGACGCCGGGGAGAGTAGAGTGGTTTATCGCGTAGGAAAGACTCTACTCACGAGCTGATCGAGCAGGTATCTGTTGTCACCGCGTCAGCCTTTTGGAAGCGTCAAACCGCGCCGGGAGATGTATCCGGCACTATGGTGCATACCACCAGGGTGGGTGGTGGGCAAGCGAGACATAGAAGCAAGTAACCTGGGCTCAGCCCAGGTAGTACCATCAAAATCCCCTAGGAGGCCGGGAGGGAAGAGGGCGGAGCAATTGCCGAGCTAGTAGCTAGCATGTTGTGGGGGAAGAACCGCTGGAATGAATGCCAGCCGGCTCGACCGCAAGCGCTGCGGTTGCTTGCTCGGTACACGCAGATTTGCAGGGCCCACGGCCAAGGACAAGGACTCACTCTACCTGGTCAATTGTCTGATCGGCCAGTGGATAACGATGCACACAAGGGAGACGAGATTAGCGCTAACTCGTTGCTGGATGCAGGGGACTGCCAAAGGGACAACAGGACATACAAGGACGACGGGAATCCTAGTGGACGAAGGCACGAATGGATTCAGCTTAGTGTGCGGTCTGATGCAGTCATCAGTTAACCTACCTGTTCATGATGGCTTGCTGTGGGTGCGCTGGATGCAATGGATGGGGGGAGGGCTATGCAGCACGCGCGCTCGTTGTGGAATGGACAAACGGGAATTGTCGAGGTGGGACCTGCGCCGGACAACATGCCTCCACCCCAGGCCTCCGTCTGCCGCCCGCTCGCGTACGACGCTCTTCTCGACGGCCGCCGTTGCCGCGCTGGAATGCGCCGTCGCCAACTGTAACTCTACCTCGCGCTAGCTGTGGCATGCATAGCGTACACCTAGATCCGGGTGATACCAGGTGCATGTATGGGTGTGAGTAGAGTAGCGATGATGCACTGGACAATGGTGGTCGTGACAGACATGCATGTACTAGACTGGGTGGACCTATCGAGGCAAGCGTGAGGGTGGTGGAGACGGCTGGCGGCTCTATATGCGTGCGTTTTGTCTACAACAACAGAGAACTGGAGAACCCAAGACGTGAAGGACTGCTTAGGGTGGCGTGAATGTATGATTGAGATGGACAGACTAGATCAAGGGGGAGCGAGATGTAATTCGCTTAGACGTTGGCGGCCCGCCGCATCGTCGGTCGCAGGAGGTGAGCCTGCTTGAAGCTGAGCTTCTTCCACATGGGCTCGGCGGCAGGTGGTGGGGGCGGGGTCGTGGCAATGGCGGCCGACTGGGCCTCGATGAGCTTGTCATCGTAGCCGTGGTAGGATCCCTTGCGGTACTGGGCAGCGTACTGGGCAGCGTACGTGTCGTGGCCGTGGATTGTGGAAGCGTCGTCGTCGTGTACTGCGACGTTCCAGACATCACCGCCGGGGGTGCCGCCCGCCGACGAGGTCGACGAGCATGACGAGCAGGTCGAGGCGCCCGAGTCGCGGCGGAGGAGACCAGGAGTAGCCTCGTCGAGGTGGAGGCGGGCAAAGCTGTTGAGGGGGGAGTGATGCTGGGTCTGCATATGCTGGTGAACGTGTCCGTTGTGGTGCTGGATGGAGAAGTAGTCGCCGGATGAGGAGTTGGAGCATGAGCTGCTGGCGGCAACGGAGGGAGGGGTGGGGAGCATGTTAATGCCGGTAGCGGCGACGGCGGCGGCGGTGGTGACGGCAGCGCGAAGGGTGTCGGATGAGTATGACCGGGGAGGCTGCTGGGGAATGCGGGAGGATGAGGGGAGGGAGATGGTAAGGGGAGAGACGCCGGGACGCGTCGCGTAGCGGGCGGTAGGTGCGATGACGGCACCAGGGGAGACGGCGGCGGCGGCGCTCTGCTCGACCCAGAAGGGGTGCATGTAGCTGGTGAGGCTCTGCTCGTCGACACCAAGGTCGTAGTCGAGGATGTAGAGGAGCTGCTTCTCCATGAGGTTGACCTCGGCGAGAGAGAAGAAGCGGCCGTAGCGCTGCCAGTGCATGTTCTTGGGGCTCGAGTCGTTCAAGTACTTGGCAGCACAGATGAGGACGGCGAGGAAGACACGGTGGCGCGTACACCTCATGCCGTGGGCGACTGGGGGGAGGCGCTCACGAAGGCGGGCGAGGTAGACGAGGACGACGGAAAGGGTGGGCATCTGAACGTTGGACTGGACAACGAGACCGCGAATGAAGTCGCTCAGCGACGGCAGATCCTCAGAAGCGCCCTTAGGAGGCAGAGGTGCCTCCCACCATCGTGATGGGCTGCCACGAGGGGAAGGTGGTGGGGAAGGGAGAGCTGGTGCCTCCTGCTCAATGCGGACGACCTGCTCGCACTTGCGGGCGACAAAGTCTGGGGTTCATGTTAGCCGTGTGCCACCGCATGCGGAAGGGGCCATGCTCACCGAAGAACTCGAGAGGAACCTTGTTCTTGAGGGAGTGAACAAGTGTTGGGTCGTGGTGGGAGAGGGGGAGGAGGGAGGCGGGGTGGGTGGGGTCACGGGCACGGACAGCCATTGTCGGTGGTGGTTGTTGTGGTAGGTAGGGGAGGGGAAGGGAGGGTGAGGCTGAGTGGCTGTCGGGTGGTGAACAGCGAGTGGTGGTTTACGCGGCGTCTAGTCGTGTCGTGGTCGTGGTTGTTGTATCAAGGCAGAATGAGTTCAAGACCAGTTGACCATTATACGGCGGAAGAGTCGAAGCTGGCTCAAGGGTGTGTGTGTGTGGCTGAGGCTGATTGATGGGAGGAGGAGTGAGGCCGAGCAGGTGTAGTAGTTATAGATATGGGTCGTGTCGGGTGCGTGATCGACTAGGTAGTAGGATCCGATTGCGTCTTGGGCGTCTGATGATTAAATATGTATGTCAAGGTCTAAGAAGGCCCTTTGCGGCGCTGGTCACCCAGGAAAGGATGCGAGTCAGACCAGACGCCTCGAAAGCCATCTAACCAGAATCAAGCAGGCGTCAGCCTGCCGCCGGACGAGGCGTCGGCGGCGGCGGCGGCGGTGAGGAGTGAGCCAGCATGGGAGTGGGAGGGAGGAGTGGGAGTGGGATGGGACCGACGCACCCTCTCCCGCGTCAGGCGTTCAGGTAACGGCTACAGGGCCAAGTGGGGATGACTGGGGTACAAAGGGCATAGGGGAGCTTGGTGGCGCTCACAATTTTTTCTTGCCCTTCTTTCTCGTTCTCTGGTCCTGTTCAGGAATACGGACCGAGGAAGCGCACAGCAGCACAAGGCCCACAGGGCTAGAAAAAAAAGAGAATGGTGCCTGGACCGGATCATAGAGAAACAAAAAAGGTTTGCTCAGGGAGAGGCTGGGGAGGTGATGACGAGAGAGCGAGACCAGAGTGACAAGGTCAACGAAATGAGGACCCGAAACCAAACTACCTTGAAAGAATGACCCTAAGGTGCGACCCAGGGTTTCGGTGCTGTAGCAAGCTCACCAGGGCCACATCAGCCATAGAGGTGGGCCGTTACGTGAATGGCGTCAGAAGCGTAGCGCGCGGTAAAAGGCAGAGGCCAAGGGCGACAAACCGAATCCTGCCTCGACGCCACCGGTTTACAGCGGGAACCTCAGCCGCATAAACCCTGTCAAAGGCCATTGTTGTACCGCTGTGCGCATCCTATTGTGGTGTGGCTGGGCGGCTGGCCACCATCCTACGCGCGGGCCCTGCGCGCATCTTCTCGGCGCATCATCGCGCATCGGCGCGCGCCCCGCCGTCCCCCCGTCCGCCGCCCGCCTGCCCGCCGCCTCCCTCCCCATGGTATCCACCCCTCCAAAAAGCGCGGGAGGACGTGGCGCTGGCCATCGTCATCAACAACACCGCCCCACGGCCAGCGACGATAGAAGCTGCGAGATCTCACCATGGACCGAGCGGCTCCGGCAGTAGCAGGGTGACAGCGAGCGGCGAGCGGCGGGCGGCGGGCGGCGACGGCTCGGTATTTGCCTGCTGCTGGCATTCACCATGCACGTCGGTTACTGCCGCCTGCACGCACACGTCTCCCGACGTGCACGCGACGACGCCCGTGCTTTACCGCATCCACATCGACAATGAACCTCAGATCCCTCCGTCCACGGACGTGACCGGCGCGTAGGAGACGAACCTGACGACCCCTCGACCTTAGGGTCGGGCTTACAGCATCGACACATGCTTGTTCGAGCTGTACGTAGGCATCGGGAGATATGGGTAGGCACCTGTCTTACGCACACCGTTCCTGTTCCCCTGGTGACGAACAGGACCACCGCTTCGGCCCTCGGTCGCTGTGTTTGGTCACCTCGGCCGCTCTCTATTCCCGCTCAGCGCGTACATTCTCTCAGTCAGCGGTCCGCTGATTCCGGCGGATGACAGAGCGCAATTATCTATCACGCTAGCACTATGGATGCATGTACTGCCATCTGGCTAGTCTACTCGGACCGGTCGGGGGGTGCCGCCGCCGCGCCCCTCCCCGAACATCAAGTGGACCCACGCGCACCATCTATTCATTTGCATCATAGATCTCACGGGCTACATACCAGCCCGGGAACACCCCGAGCCGAACGGCGTTGATGTTCATGCCCCCTCATTGGCGTCGGAGAGTGCGCCGAGGTCTCGGGATAGCCGTGTGCTTGACGGACGAGCGGTCGTATAGCCTCTAGCCGCTACTGCGACGTCAGCTGCTCATTTGCCACAGCCTAGCCAGAGACAAGTCGGCTAATTACTTGCCACACGGCTCTTGAGAACGCATCATTGTGTCTGCGATCACTGAGGTTTGACTTTCCTCATGCATCTACTGCCGCACACACTGTGAAATGCCATAAAGGCATGGAATGCACGCGCCGCAGCAGTGGCATCGTCAGTTAATACACAAGCTCAGGGCAATAACGTTGTTCATTAACGCACGCGTCGGTGGAGCGCTCGCCAAGATCGGCTGGCACTCGCGACGGGTGATGAGGTTGATTACGCAGCAACGGAACCTGGAACAGGCAGCATATGTCACCAGGCAGTGCCACGAGACAGCTCCAGAAACAATTTGCATGCATCTAGCTGTTCGAGTCGTACTCAGCTTCTTACTGTTCCTGGCAGAAAAAGAGGACACAGGTAATTCACCAAGCTGTTTCCATTACGTCACGTTGCCCTGGACTACCACAGCAGCAATGTCGCTGGCACGCCCCCCGCAGCTCGATGCATGTGAGAGAACATCGGGCCACGCTCTCGCTCTCGAGGAGGCCCATGTTGCATGTGCCACAGAGTTGTCGGGTGGTGGAGCAGGCCGCCACGAGCCACGGGTCGTGCGCCACGCCGCAGGAATGGAGACCTCGCCTCCGGACGGTCCGACACCATTTGATCAACGGGGAGACAAGGACGACGCCACGCCAATGCTGTTTTGAACACCGCCTGGAAGCATGTGGTGCAGGTGAATCCGCTTGGACGCATCAGATCCAGACGAGATAGACTACTATGAACCCCGAGTTCCGCATGGTGAGATCTCGCTGCTGGTCCTCTGCGTTGCGTCTTGCTGGTAGAGAGTGACACGCCTCCGAATCAGGGAATGGGACCATCCACTGGTCCCCGATCAAGCGTGACGCTCGTCTCAAGCCTTCCACCCTGCGGCATACCCTCGCAGCCCACCCTGGACCCAGACCCGGAACCACACTATAAACGCGAATAAGCAGTGGGTCGCAGTGGGCATGCTTGCTGGACGCACAATGAAACCAGGGAGGTCCAGTGCACTGGTACAACCACGCTCGACTGCTCCACTTTGGGTGGGTGAGGCATGATGCATGAGGTGGGGATGGCGTCACCCGTTGGCGGTGATGTGTCTTCGCATCCGAGTAGTGAAGATCGCAGTGATCAGCTGGTGCTCATGGCGCATCGTTGGCGCAGACGCTATACCCCACTGTGATCTACGCGGCGCCCGCGCGCGCCCGCGTGTCGCGGCGTCTGCACCGGCCGACCCAGGACTGAAGAATTCACGGAGAAACGCATGGGGCGTTTCTGCGTGTTTGTCCATCACTGGCTGCGGCGTGTACACGTTGCGCCGCCCTCTGGCCAGCGCGCGCCACGTCGACGTCTACACCGCCAGCACGGCCAAGCCCAGCCCCAGAGCACCTGTCTCCACCTCGTTTCACTGTGCGACAGGCGCCATAACGACATTCAGTTGGCGAGGAAACGAGCGCCGACGAGCGCCACGCCGCGTCCTTCTCTTGTCCTGGAGTTTCGCAGCAGGAGCAGCCAGCTTGGCGGCAGTGAGCAGCAGCAGCAGCATCTTTCCCAGTGCTAAGGGTGCTGGCCCCCAAATGCGGTAGCTCTGCGCATGCCGCAGCTCCCTTGTACCTCAACGTAAGCAGAGAACCAGACGCCCACGATGCCGTGCAGAGGATGGCGAGGACGAGGCGCAGAGGCGGTAACGACATCCTGGAAAGTTTTGTTGCCCTCGTTCCTTGTCCCTCCTTCCAGCAAACTGTAAAGTCATCTCGCCTCTGCTGTTGTTGTTTGGCCCAAGGCGTCCCTCCGCGAAGCACGCCCGCATACATGAGCTCCCTGTGCACTCCCGCGACTGTAGCCACGCGGTGTGGCTGCGGCAGACCTGTCAGTCACCAGATCTCATCCGTCCTGCACTTCCCGCCAATTGTGACTTTGCCAGCCAAGCAGCCAATACCGAACCGTGGCTTAACTCCGCCCTGACAGCCGCTTTACACCCGCGTTTGCCGCACTGCTACGGCCGACTCCGCCCGCAGCAGCAGCAGCTGCTGTCTCAGGCGGCTTGTCCGCCGCCGTGCCAGCCTACGCGTCCAAGGGAATACCGACTCGGGGGTCGGAGGCCGAGGGCTGGGCCGCCGGGGCCGCCGTGGACTGACAGCCGTCAGCTTATACTCGATCCGGCACGCCTCGGCACAGCCGTGATAAACGGACGGGACGCTGACTGTGCTGAATGGCGGGTACGGCTGCTCAGGCGGCGCCGAGAGGACGCCAAGGTGCTCCTCACAGCTCCCGCCCACTGCCACGACAGCTGCGCTGTGGCTGCCGAGAATGTGTTCGGCACCGCAGCGGCGCCCGAACCCCCAGAGGTTCGTGTCTCGTCGTCAGTGTCCGTTGTCCGTCTGCCCGGTGTATGCGTCGCGAGGCGGGTTTCACACCCCGGCCGGCACGGAAGCGAACGAGACGGACTACGAGTGCGACGTTCGTTCGTCTGTGACGGTGGCGGGGGGAGCGGGTGGCAGTGGCGAGTTCGTGAGCGGTCTTGTCCGCCGTGTCTGCTCGCCACCAGATGACCAGCGGCCACCATACCCGTGTCACTGATGTCGACCGGTTACGGTTAACCACCGGCCAAGCAGTCGCTAGCTCAGCTGAGAGATCTGGCATACTGCTCATGTTCCAGACATCTTGCGAGCCGCGGCAGTACGCACTCTTTCTCCGCGTTCGTCCTCGAAGCACTTGTTCACATGCCTGAAACACTTGGCCACGGACGTGGCGTGGACAATGGACTGAGATCTCTCCTATCGACCTATCTCTCCGCGGCCACGACGCCGGTGGTCCGCGGCCAACCTTACTGGAACCGACGCCCCATTACGAACCAACATGCGCTCTGAGAAAGGACCCCCTCCAGCTCAGCCCTCTCGGCACCCTCGGCACCCCTCCCCCTCGAACGTCTCGCCCCCAACCCTTCCTCGACGTGACTAGAGACACACACGTCGAAGCATGGTACCTTCA
This sequence comes from Vanrija humicola, assembly GCA_008065275.1. Taxonomy (NCBI): domain Eukaryota; kingdom Fungi; phylum Basidiomycota; class Tremellomycetes; order Trichosporonales; family Trichosporonaceae; genus Vanrija; species Vanrija humicola. Next base: position 468,441 of record QKWK01000012.1, read on the forward strand.
TGCCATGCTCTCGTAACCAGTTCATTCTCGTAAACTGCCAAAAGACCCTGCTACCCTGCAGCAGGAACGGCGGATACAACTGTCGGATCAGGATGCATGGCTGCATTACGAGAGCTAGGGCCAAGCAGGCAGAGTTAGGAACCCGGCGACACCCCCAGTTCATGTTGAAACCGTCTCCTGGAATCTGACTGAATGGGCGCGGCGTGTCTGCGGTGTATATGCGCCGCCAGCAGTGTGCGTACGTGTACGCACCGTTACGAGATGGCGTCGGTGCAGGGAGGAGGCGTTGCGGAGCATACAAGTCTCCGAGAAGACACACACATTGCACGTCCAAAGACACAAAGGACAATGAGAGCACACTCCGGCTCCTCCGGACCGGAGACTTCCCGCGCGGGATAAAGAATCAGATCTCGTTGTCGTCGTCCAAGCCCAGGCGGGCGTTTTGTCACCGCAGAGGGAATATGCAGGTAGTTACGAGAGCGCAGCCGTGCAGCTTAGTCATGGGTACTGAAGGGCCGAGGTGTCAGACAAAGGTACCTGCTTCGGAGCCAAGTGGGCCAAGAACACCGCAACAACACGCACGGGCTCTGCACTCGGGCTCTGTGCCCACAAGGCACCACAGCCGCACCGCGGCACGGTGAATGCACGCCTAAACACAATCACCGCTGCAGTTACAGCAACAGGTGCGAGATGGGCGTGGACGTGACTCTGCATTCAGCCTCTGCGCGTCGTACGCGCATGCCAAGTCGGTTGCCTGGGCGGGGAGTGGCAGGCGACAGGAGCCAAGCAAACTAGGCCGCGGCGAGGCCGGAGCGACTCGGTGTCCGAATCAAAGTTGGCCGCGGGAGACGTCTGGCTGGCAATTGTAGGCGCTCGCCGACACTCGGTGGCCGGGGTCTCCACGCTCGGGGGGGCAATTTGATGTCTCGCTGGTAGCATGTACATACGCATGGCCGAGACGAGACTGGTGCAGCGTGAGCAGATACTCCGACGTGCTGGAAAGTCTCGAGCAAACGCACGCAGTCGGTCTCAGCGTCCCGCGGGGCCATCTGTCTCGATCCGCATTGCATTGAGTGCTGATGCGCAGCAGCCGCGGACAGTATGGCCAGATCCCATCGACGAGAGACGAGAATAGCCGTGGCGGCGATGCCCACCGATCACGGTGCCCACGCGATCCATTTGACAGATCCGATCCCAGATTCCTCTGAACGCGTCTAGACCCGGACGAATAGGTCGTTCCGTCGTTCCGTCGTTCCGTCTGACATTGAACTCAAAGAGAGAAGCTGCTAGCATCGATGGACTCGCAGCGAGCCCGCAGCGGGCTTGCCGGGTCTTGTGACGAGTCTCCGCTAGCGTCGTCTCACAGGCCACACGCAGCGCAGTCGACCGCTCGATCTCCACGCACTGCCGCACAACATACCCACCGCATGCATGGCACTGCACACCGCGCATGGCAGTGGGCATACCCGTCTCACAGCCCAATCTAATCAACGACGGCGTGGTCTCGATTGCGCCAGGCCCGTGGGGTATTGCTTTCGGTGACTAGCGCGTTGTCGCGCGTTTCAACGCGGGAGCGGTGGGTCAGCGGTGGGGCTTACCGACCGCACACGGAACCTGCACGGCGCTGTTGTGTCCGGCACGCTGTGGTGCGCGAGGGGGAGCGGAAGTGCTGCGGGATGCCGGATGCCTTGTTCGCTGCTCGCTGGTCTGCTCAGCGTGCGTTTCATCGCTAGCGGTGCGTGGCACCGACCGCTAGGCCCGGACACAGTGGGCTTGTGCGGGATTCCGTCGCCGGGAGGCAGTAGCTTCTATCTTGTGTGCAGCGCGTGACGCCGTCGCCTGTCGGTTGACGTGGAGTGCTGTAATGATCAAAGGTACAGATCAATGTATACGACACAGGCGCCGTTTCACAGCGTCGCAGAGTTCTGCGACTGTGGCTTCAAACAAACTCGGGTAGAGTTTGGATGCTTTTCACAATTCTCGGGAGCCAGACTGCGACATTAATCTTGCTCGGCGCGTAGTACTGCAGCATGGAATAGAGTCACAAGGTCTTGTGTCGTTTCAAAGTCACAGAGTTCTGCGACCGTTGGCCACTGAGATGGGACGCAACAATTCACAATTCTCGGGAGCGAGACTACAGCGATCGTGCTTGGCGAGTAGTACTAGTTCGTAGTGCCAGTACGCAGTATTTGTGCCTAGCATAGGAATCCATCGGATGTGTATGCAGAATCTGGGCGTCGGAAGGCATGAGAGCTTACGAATGTGGCACCGAGATATACGAGAGAATCGAGCTGTGCGTGACATGCCACACTTCTAGCTGCTCGCCAGGCCGTACGGGTACGCTCAGAGCCCACTGGTCGCCTGGTCTATCTACGCGCGCCACGGGGCAGAAGCGCGAGGTGAGGAAGACGAGCGGGTGAATCGAAGTGTCGCCGCCGCCTCCGCCGCCGCGCCACACCACCGAACCACCCGACCATCCCGCCGCACCATCACTACCCTACGTCTCGCTCGCACCGACGCCGGCGGCCCACACGTCCGCGCCGCACAGCAAAAGAACACCTCCGATGGCAGGACTCGAACCTGCAATCCTTCCGGAATGCATCATAAGTGCATCGCGTCTGCCGTTCCGCCACAGCGGATGGATGTGAGTGGCGCTGGGTGGGGTGGGGCGTCGTCGGGGCGTGGTCACGACGCTTCTTGCTCCTCGCCTCGCGTCCCATCGCCGCCTCGCACCGAGTGATGGAACCACGCCCCGGCAAACGCAAAAGACATAGGACACCTCCGCTGACAGGATTCGAACCTGCACTCCTTCCGGACATGCATTAGAAGTGCATCGCGTCTGCCACTTCCGCCACAGCGGATGTCTTGGTGCCGTGCTGCCGCCCGTCGGAGCGCGCCCATGTCCAGCTGGGCGCGGCACGCCATCACTCGCCCCTCGCCCCTCCCACCGGTGTCAAGCAGCAATGGCAGACTACATGCATTGCATAGAGATCGTGCCAGCCTGCTGCATGGCCTGCGAGAAGGATGGTGGAACCCACGAGCTGTGGCACGCATCCTCCTTGGGTCTCGTCCGCCACACTGCCCCCGCCCCCCGGCTGCAGCGGCGGCGGGTACGCACTGGCAACTGGTCTAACAGTGCATGATGGCATTGGGAGACAGATTGCCTGGATACTGGCCGCGCCTAGATGCGCGCTCAAGTCGGCCGAAGAAGACGACAACCCGCCGGCGCTCGCAGTGCCACACCGCCCGCGGCCGTTGCACAGAGCCAGAGCGGGCCCGATCGACCCGCCCAGACGCACAATCTCCCTCACGACAACACCCTTTCGACAAGGCAACCACCCGCAGTGAGCACCCCACCCCCGCGTCGCACACACGCGTCGCACGCCGCCCCGTGACCCGACCCGCCACGAGGCCGGCCGGCCTGGACGCGGCGACGCGACGCAGCGTCCGTCACGCTCGCCACCCGCCGCCCCGCCGTGTGCTCGCGCGCCCGCTGTGCTGGATTGGATTGGACCGGAGCGGAGTGGGTGCGCGATCGAGCTGGTCGCGATCAGTGGCGGACGGACGGACGCACTAGCGTCGGACGCATCGCCGCTGCCGACGCCTACGTCATGCCACCATTCCACCATTCCACCAATCCACCAAGCCATGTTTGTGTCGCGCTTATCGGCCAGGCCACGTGCGCGCATGCCGCATACCCGCATACCATACCTGTTGTCTTCGATCGATTCCGCAGAGAGAGACCAGCGCGACGGCCAACTTAGCGGCGCGCAACTTTGCGACCATGTTAGATTAGCTGCGACGGGCGGCCTAGTGGCGGGCAGTTGCAGGGCTGCGTGCGGTGGCGTCGGCGCCGCGCCGCCGCCGACGCGGTCAGTGGCTCCGCCCCGGTCAGTACCGCCGCTCGGTGCGTGGACGCTACATCACATGGGTACAGGCCGCTACGTGCGGCTAGAGTCTGGGTACGGAGGATGCGACAGCGGATGTATGTAGATGCAGTGGCGGAGATGGATGGCACAATGGGCATGGGTCAACAACAAGGTTCGCGTGGATAGGTGGTGGGTGGGTGGGATGGGTGTAGGTGCAATGGATGGTGGGGGTGGTGGTGATGGTGGCTGGCTGGCGAGCGACTCTCGCTCACGCCAGCCCCATGCCGACGTTCGGCAGCAGAGGCGGGTCCGCGTTGACGGCGGACATCCACAGGCTGTGGGCCTCCTTGACGCCCTCGGGGGTCACCTTGACCAGGATCCCGTACGCGGCGAGGTCGCGGCGGCACATGGGGCAGGTCGAAGCCGCAGGCGTGGCGTGCCATTTCTGCGAGCGTCAGCTATGGGTCCCACACGAATCAACAAGGCACTCACGTCCAGACACGACGCGTGGTACATGTGGTTGCAAGGCGTGACCGCCACGTCGTCCTTTGGCTCATAGTCGTCCTGGCAGACGGCGCAGCACTCGTCGCGCTCCATGTCCGCATTGTCCGTCTCGACGTCGCACCACTTGACGCGGCGGAGGCAGCCGGCGGCGAGGTTTCGGCGCTGCGCGGGGGCCATTCTGAGCATGACGCGCAGGATCTGGCACACGACCTGCTGGCGCTCCTTGGGGGCCATCTCGGGCGTGATGGTCAGCTGCAGGGCAAGAGGCACCAAGCGGCGGGTGTGGAGCGAGGGCGCGGCGTTGACGTGCAGCGGGCGGACCTGGCTGTGCTGAGGGAGCGGCTGGGACGTCTGGTAGATGAGACCGACGGGGGGTCCAGAGCGCAAGAACTGAGGGTCGAGCGCCGAGCCCGAGGCTGTGGGCTCGGCGTGCGCGCCATCCAAGGCACTTCTGCGGGCGTCCATGTGAGCTGTGAATGCCTGAAGCTGGCGCGCGTTGTGCGCCCAGTTACTACCCTGCAGGAACTCGTTGTCAAAGTTGTTGCGCGCACGCGCAACCTGCGCTGCGAACGCTTCGCGCTGGAATTCGCGGCTGCTGGTCGCGGCTGGCGGAGCATGAGGTCCAGCGAGACCGGAAATCTGGGTTGCGTGGCGGGCGAGCTCGGCCAGACGCTGGCGCGCATGCGAGTCAAAGTCGATGCTGCGGCGGGGGTGGCCAAACGCGTCGTGGCGGTAGCTGGGATCAAACGACTCAGCAGTGTCGATTGGCACGACGCCACCGTTGGCAGCCGCGCCGGCAAACCTGTTGGTCCAGGCCATGTTGGCGCCGAACTCGCTCGTGTGCATGGCAGCCCCGACTGTAGCCCCGGCAGTGGAGGGGGCTGCGGGGGCCGTTGCCATGGTCACGTCCTGCTCATCGCGAGCAGGGCCACGTGTGGGCGAAGGAACGGCCGCAGGGCGGTGGTCGGCCGTCGTCGGCGGCGTGCCGGTCGCAAGGGGCTGCTGTACGCGGCGGCGCCAGTCCTCAATGTTGGTGGGCACGGCGCGCTCTTCGCGGGGACGGAAGTCGGCAAGGTTGCGAGTCGAGAGACGCGGCACTGTTGGTGCGGGGGCGACACTAGCCGGGGTGGCAAGGTGGCGCGTAGCGCTGCGAGCTGCAAGAGTAGACTGCGCCTGGGCGTGGGCTCCTGCAGAAGTAGCGTTTGGATCGTTGGTGACAAACGTGCCATCGAGGCGCGAGAGCCAATCTGTGGCGGGGACGGCACCGTGAGGATTCAGGCCATTCTGGTCGCTCTGTGCGGCGGGCCGGGAGGGGGTCGCGTTATTGTTGCCGGTGTGAGTCAAGGTAGGGTCAATGACCCAGCCGGTGATGTGGCCTCCGACGGCGTGCGCAGCTGCGTCAGCAGCGCTGCCACCACCTCCCGACACGCCCTGGAATGCTTCGGCCAGGCGCTGGGCACGGCTCTGCTGCCACACGAGGAGGCTGGACTGGTTCGTCTGGGCTGGGCGACCGAACGACGACGTGCGTTCCATGGGTGACGAGTTGGATGACTGCGGGAGCGAGGGCGCGGGCGCCGGTGCGGACTGCAAGTAGGCGTTGCGCTGGGGAAGGGCCTCGGGGTAGAAGGCCGTGGCCGGCTGTGGTGCCTGCTGTGCGTGGTGGTGCTGTTGATGTGCCTGCTGCTGGTGGTGCTGGTGTTGGACGTGGTTGTGACGCTGCAGCGGGCGGGTTGCGGTAGAAAGGGGATGCAACAAAGACGCAGTCGCGAGGAATCTGCCCTGCATGACCTGTCTTCTTTGCATGTCGGCCGGCGAGTTGCCCATGGTTGCGAGCTCTTGTCTGTACGCTTCGATCTCTGCGGGGGTAAGTGGGGCGAGTGAACGCGGGTCCGTGGTGTTGCCGAGCATGTCTGGCCTGGCCTCTGGCACAGTCCCCGATGCTGCTGCGCCCTCGCCCGCCTGGTTGCTGGCACGCAAGCGTCTCAGACAGAGGATCATGTCGCGACGGATGCGGTCATGGTCGGGTGGGTTGGGCGCCGTGGCAACGGTTGCGGGAGCCGGCTGTTGCGGGTACTGTCTTGCTGTGGACGACGACGGCGTGATCGAGGTGAGCTCGGAGTGGCTCATTGGGCCCATCTCTGTCAACAAGCCCCAGTCGTCAATGACGTCGGAGGCTAAAGGCGAGCGGCTGCTTCCTACACGGTTGCCAACCGTTGCGCCGCGTCCGAGGAAGCCGTTCTGGTCAAGACCGCCACTCCAGTTGTTGACGTTGAGTGAGGGCACCGGTGGGGCGGCGGCGGCAGCGGCAGTGGATGACACGGGCGGCGCGCGTGCCGCGGCTTCTGCTGGATCTTGGCGTTGCGGGGGGAAGGCGTAATCGAACGCATTGTACGAGGTAGCGCCAGATGCACGGGGCGGGCGATCGGGTGGCGTCGTCGCCGAGCTCGGGGCCGGAGGGGCCGGCGCATATGATGGAGCACTGGCCGACGGCGGGAGAGGGAGCACCGGGCGCGGGGGGGACGAGTGTGTTGAGCGGGGGGACGCCGACGAAGCGACACGTGGGGAGGTTGATGTCCTTGGCGAGCGCGGCGATTGCCGCTGGTGGTGGTGGTGGTGGTGGTGCTGCTGGGGTGGTCGTGCCGAGGTACCGCCGCAGTATCGGGCCGACGAGCGGGCAGGGCGTGCAGGCGGCGAGGCGGCGGCCGGGTCGACAGGGATGGGTTCGCCCGACGGCGAAGCGCGGCGCTTTGGGCCTGTTGACGGGCCAGCTTGGGCCAGGTCGTCGTGGTCGACAACGTCGATGTTGAAGCGCTTTCGCGCGCACCACGAGGTGGGCGAGGACGGCTGGGTGTGGGCAGGCTGTGCAGCGCGGCTGCTTGTAGCCACCGGGTTGAGCGTGAGCGCGTGGAACGGGGCGGTGTGGGTGGCCGCCGCGACGGCGGCGCCGAGGGCGCTGGACACCTCGCTCATCGAGCCGGCGGACGAGAGCGAGGCGACCGGCGAGGCGGAGAGCGAGTCGGCGCCGGTGGCGGCGGCGGGGAGCGGCGCGCGGCCGACAATGTCGATGGCCGGCGGCGGCGGCATGGGAGGTGGTGGTGTGTGGGTAGGTAGTGGAGTGGGAGGAGTTTGGTGTGACAAAGGACTCGTCTGGGCTATTTAAGACGGTGTCAGCGAAGCGAGGTTGGAGTGGGAGCGGGCGGACGGGCGGGTGGAATGTGGGTGGGGCTGCTGGCGCTGGTGGTGGCGGCGGGGTGGGTGGTGATGTTGTCGGCGGCGGCGGCGTTGCGAGCGTGTGTGTTGAGTGTTGCGAGTGTGTGCCGCGATGCACAACGCACACACAGTGGTCGCTGTGACGCAGTGCTCGTCGTCGCCGTGGTGCGTGCGTGCAGCGCAGTGCTGATGGAGCAGGAGCAGCCGGGTGGAATGCACCACCTCGCAGTTTTGCCAGGCAGTTGCCGCACAAGTGTCGCGCGTCACATGGCCGACGGGTGGCCAGGCGGCAGGCGGCCAGGCGGCAGGACGGGAACCAAAGCCAGCAGCCAGAACTCACAATAGACCAGCGCCAGGCGGGCGGGCAGGCAGGCCAGATCAAGCAGGTGTGCAGGTAGGTGTGCAGTTGTTCCAGTCAATGCTGCAAGTGCAACTGCAGATCTGGTCTGATCTGCCTGTGCTCGCTGCTGCCCTCGTCGTCGCCGCCCGCGCCGCCGCACGATGATGACAAAAGACGTAGCACTGACGGTCGGCGGCAGGGCGGCGGCCAAGTCCGACGAACCCGGCTCGCTGGCTCCCTCGGCTTGCTTGGCCTGGGAGCAGGCTTGTGCTTGGCTTTTCCTGGCGCGGGTGTCGGCGGTCGGCCAGGCGGTCGGCCAGGCAGGTGGAGGGACGGACAGGCTACAATGGCCGACGGACGTAGCAAGCGACGCGGCCGGCGTTGCGGCCCTGGCCAGCCAGCCTGTGCTGTGGAGCTCGCTGGCTGCAAGCTGCGGTGGAGTACTCGAGAGGGCTCCTAGTAACCGAGCGCGAACCGAGGCTGCTGTGGAGGGCAGACAAAAACAGCACACGCTCGCTCGCTCGCTCGCTCGCTCGCCACCTCCGATGACAACGACGGCGCAGCCGAGGCAGGGAGGAGGCCACGAGGCACGGCAACGTGCATGCATACACAGTCACCCTCGCCGCAACACGGCGCCCGCCGCCGAACCGCACCGCGCTTGCCGCCTGCCCCCCTGCTCTGCTCGTCGCCTCGTCGCTGCTGCAGCCGAGCGTCCACCCGGCCCGGCCGTCCTTCCCTGTCGCCCGACCGACATCATAGTCGCTGGCTCGCTCCACCCACCCCGACCCGACCCACCTCGGACAATACCCACGGCTGCTCGTCCACCAAAGACCGAGCTGATATCACATGCCAAGCAACTGTCAGCCGCGCCGTCCACCTTGCCCGCCTCCACCATGCATCCCACCATAGCCCAGCCTCGCCTCCCCTCGGCCACCACCCACAGTCAGCACGCACGTCACACACCCGCTCTCCCTCCACACCCACACCCCCTCCACATACACCAACATGCATTAATACTAGAGGCAAACAAAAAAAAGTCGTGCAGCAGCCGCGTACGCGGTACGCCGCGGCCAGGCGTCTACTCCAACCAGCATGAATCCCAAAGCAAGACATGGAGCATCAGATCCGCGACAACAACTCCAACTCGCGACCTGCCCCGCCTCGTCTCGACCGTCCATCCGTATCACCGCCGTCCATCCGTCCGCACGTCCGGTCGGCACGCTGCGCGCTGGCAAGTCGCACCAGTCGCGCCCGGGCCAACCGCGCCAGACCACGCCACCCTACGCCGTGCGTGCGCCCACGCACACGAGTCTCGAATCCACGTATCAGGCACAGGCCGCACGCGACGCTTCTGCCTAGATCCGGTTTCCATTGCGCACATGGCCTGGCGCGGCGATAAAGACTGGTTTGCCTTCTTTATCCTTGTGGGGCACCTTCTTCTCGTCGAGCTGGAAGTCGGCCTGGGGGGTTAGCATAGTGCACACGAGGGAGCAGAAGCACTCACGACTTGGGTGAGGTAGGACCCCGCACCCAGCTCCAAAACCCAGACGTCGTCATACACCTCCACGCCGTTGTAACCACCACTGATCCAGATACGTGAATCGTGAAGCACCGCAACGTGATAGCCTCGTCCAGGCGGTGGCAGGCCCTTTGGCGACTTGTACTCGTAGTGCCAGTTCACTGAGGCGTCAGCCCTGGTTCCCGACCATTACATAACGCCCCCGAGGCGCTCCACTTACACAGATCCAGCACGAGCACGTCCTGCGCGTACGCGTGGCCATTGTGACCGCCGATTATGTACAAAAAGTTGCCGACGAGCGAGGTCGTGTGCGACAGGCGGTTCTGCTGGGGCGAGACATCGATGTGCGTCCATTCCAAGGATTCTGGGCGTGTCAGCGGTGGTGGCGACGCATGACGCAGGGTGACGCTACGCGTAGGTGACCCCGCATCAGCAACACTTACGCAAGTCCAACACATGTACGTCGCCGAAACTCGCGTGGCCGTCGCTGCCCCCGAATACCACCATCTTGTCCTGCACGAGGTTGGCCGAGTGATAGCCCTTCTTCGGCGGAATGTCACCGTGCGTCGTCCACTCGTGCCACGACAGGTGGTCGGGATCAGACACATCGAGGGCCCAGAGGTCGTTGAGCGCTGCCTGGCCATTGCCGCCTCCAAAGACGACGATAAAGTTGCGGTACAGCAGCGCGGTATGGGCGCGCCGTGGCGGTGGGTGCTTGTCCCGTGGCGTCGTGATTTCTGGGCGCGAGAAGCGATGCGAGATTGTGTCAAACGCCCAGACGTCATTCGAGTAGGTCGGACCGTCTCCTCCACCGAACAGATAAAGGGTATTGCCGACAATATTCGTCGTGTGAGCTCGTAATGGTGGCAGCGCGTCGCCAAACGTCTCAATCATCGTCCAGTGGTAAGATTCCGTGTCAAAGCAGGCCACTCCTCGCCAGCACGACTTTGAGTCTACGCCACCAATAACCCAGATCTTGTCGTCGACGAGCGTGCCTGTATGCGCACGGATCGGCTGTGCCGGCGGGCGCCCGTGTGCAGGTATAGGCGCAAAGTACATTTCGCTTGGCGGTGCGCGGGGAACCTTGCCGGAAGGAAGGAGAGGCTCAAGCGAGTGGCCGTTCGAGGTCGCTGCAGCGGCGTTGGCAGACGACGCTGCTGCGGCTGCTGCCGCGGCCGCCTCTCGCGCCTTTGCGCTCTTGTCCTCTTGTGTAGGGTTGGACGCCTGGCGGGCCGAGCTGACTCTTCTAGCAGTCTGCTGCGAGTCGCTCACTGCTGCGAGTGTTCTCAACGACGGGGCGCTGCTCACGCCATTCTGGATAGCCTGGTGGGCTGAGAGGTTCTGCGTTGTGAGGTTCATGGCCGACACGAGTCCCGATGACCCGAGGGTAAAGTCGCGGTAGCGGTGAGCGGAGCGGGCGGGGACTGCCGGCGCCACCGGGGAGGTAGCAGGGGCGGATGCAGAGGGCACCGGCGTGGTCGCTGGGAGTGGGGAGATGGCGTTAATGTTGGGCGGTGGACTCGAGCCCGATGGTGACCGCGAGGGGGGAGCAGACGCTGGGCCGCCGTGTGGTGGTGGGGACGAGCTTGATCCCGGCGGTAGCCTCTGGGCCAAGTGTGCGGGGTAGGTGATGGGCTCGAGGTCGTAGTTTGCTGGCGCTGCGCTTCCTGTCGTGTTGACGTTTACAGTTGCTAGCGGCGACGAGTGGGGGAGCGGGGAGCGGCTGGCTCCCGGCTTGTACGGGTACGCGACGAGGGGTGAGGACGATCCGTACAGGCTTTGCGAGCCCGAGATCTGGGGCGGGGTGGCTGCGATGCCGGCGAGGTCCGAGGTGGAGCCAAGGGCGCCGAGTGCGGCGGCGCTGGCGCGGGGGTTGGGGGTCGAGCTGGCTGCCGAGCCCGACACCGAGCTAGGGTCTTCGGTGATCGGGGGGATCGGCGTGCCAAAGAGAGCCGAGGAAAGCGACGAGTCGTCTACTACGACGCGTGCGAGTGAGGGGAAGCTGGACCCGCGCGCTGCTGCTGCAGTGTTGGCGGCGTTGGCGCTGGCTACTTCGGCAATGGGCTCTGGCGAGGGCGAGGATCCCTTGTCTGACCGTCGAAAGGGGGAGCGGGTTAGGGTCGGGAGCCTGCGAAATGTCGACGAGCCGGGGAGCGATGCGCGTTGCCGGCCTGTGGGGGGTGGGTTAGCGCGGTGCGGAGGGGATGCAGTGGTAGGTGGTGGATGCGGTAGTGTGGTTGTAGTAGTGGATGTGATGTGTGGTGGTGAGTAAAAGGGACGCGGGAGTGAGGAGTGAGGGTGAGGGTGTGCGCGTGTGGGCGGCGCATTGTGCTACGCGGGGGTTTGGCTAGATTAGGAAAGGTGTTGCAGGGCGGGGGGGTGATGGGGCCGGATGGAAGTGGGGGCATGGCGCGTGGTCGTGACGCCGCAGCGTGCATGCGCTGCGGCGCGCTGGTGGCTGCACGGCTGCAAGCAAGGCAGGTAGGTGCAGGTGCAGGCGCGGTTGCTAGGTGACACGGCGGCGGTGTGCTGCTGCTGCTGCTGATGGTGCAGGTGCATCCGACGCGTAGCGGCTTGGCCCCGGATGGCTGTTGCACGCGACAGAGTTGGGGTCACGAGCTGGTCCAGCTTACCGTTCGAGTCCATCGCTGGTGCGTGTGGATGCGGTCTTTGGTGGTGATGGTGGTGATGGTGAGAGGGAAAGAGAGAGAGGGAAGGCGGATGATGATGATGACACGGCGGGTGGGTGGGTGGAATGAAAGGCGCGTGGGGTGGGGGTGCTGCTGCAATGCAATGATGGCACTGTCGGCGTGGATGGATGAGGTGTGTCACTGCTGCTGCGGCTGCTGCTGCTGCTGCTGGCAGTGAGCTGTCGCCGCCGCCGCTGCCTGGTCAATAAGCTGCAGGGTGCGTGGTGCCAGACGCGGCGGCACGCCTGACACGACCACATCGGCAGCAGCGAGGCACGCAGCACGCATGCTGCCTGCCATACTGCCCAGTTTCAATCATCTTTCCCTCTCTCCTCCCTCTTCCGCACCCCTGAACGCCGTAACTCATTCCAAGCAGCACCCACCTCGGCCCGCCCGGCACGGCGCAGCGCGTGCCCTTCAGTCGCCCCCGCCGCCCCCGCCGCCGCCGCCGCCTCCGACGCCGAGTCCATCACCGCGACCTCCTCGCCACCGCAAGCATCCACTTCCCGTGCCCTGAGCCGAGCGCCGCCAGCCCACCGACCGCTCACCAAAACTTGCATCCGATCGATCCACCTCCACCACCAACAACACACCACACCATGTCCCTCCTCCCGCCGGTCGTGCCGCCGCCCCCGGCGACGCAGTACAGCCTGCACGCGAGCGTGCCGTTCCACCTGGGCACCGAGACGGCGGTTCTCTCCACGCTGCTGCAGCGCTCGCGCGCACAGCACAGGTCGCAGCTCTTCCTGCGCCATCTCGTCGGCGTCGTGCGGCTCGCGCGGAGGGTCGTCGCGGCCGTCGGGGCCAAGGGCGACAACAAGGACGCCGAGGCGTTGGCGGTACTCGTGCCCGTCGTGAGTCTGCACCTGCTCCCCCTCCCCCTGCCCCCAGCTGACCCGCCCCCCAGTTCATCAACGCCCTCGTCAAGGCAGCCGCAGCGACGCGCCGCATGATCGACCTGCACCACTTCATGCCGCTGCAGACGGTGCTCCTCGGCTCGTATGCGCGGCTGTACGCCGTCGCGCTGGGGCTCGGGCGCAGTGTGGGGCTGGACGGCGCGGCGCTGGGCCTCGGCGCGGACGAACGGGCGGGGGCGGAGACAGCGCCGCCGCCAGAGCTCGTGGCCGCCGAGCTCGCGGACGGCGAGCTGGGCGAGCGCGTCGAGCGGGCGGCGGTGGCGGCCTCGAAGCGTGTGCTCGAGGCCGAGGCCGAGGCGTTGCCGTCGCCCTCGCCCTCGCCGCCCTCGTCTCCCGAGCCGCCGCAGCGCAGCCCAGAGCCGGAGAGAATACCGCCCAAGCATGCGCGCGAGGACTCGGTGCCGAAGACCAAGAAACCGAAGGTCAAGCCTGTTGCCGGCGAGGATGTGGATGTGCCCAAGGCCAAGAAGCTCAAGGCCGACGGCACAACCAAGCCTCTCGCCGACGCGGCCAACAAGTCCAAGGTCAAGCCTGTCGCCGGCGACGACGCGCCCAAGGCCAAGAAGCTCAAGGTTGTTGGCACGGCCACGGAGCCTGCGGACCAGCCTGCCGCCAAGCCCAAGGCCAAACCCACTACCGGCGACGCGCTGAAGGTCAAGAAGCCCAAGGCCGATGGCGCGGATACGCCCCCACCCAAGCCAAAGAAGTCGAGCAAGGCCAAGCTCGACTCTACGCAGCTCAAGAAGAAGAAAAAGCGCGATGCGATGGACGACATCTTTGGCTTCTAGTCGCGCCCCGGGCCCGCGCGTACAACATTGTAGCATCTACTGTAGCACTATTGTATACAACATGGCATGGTCAATTAGATGGAGAGAAGAGACAAAGAGAAGCACGAGAAGCAGGCGGTGGCTTTGGTGGCTTCGGTGGCGAGCGATGGCGCGGGCGAGCACTACAGTAATCGCACGAGCAACAGCGTTTCTTGCACTCTTGCAACCCCCCACACCCTACTCACTCGGCACGCCGACGCGCAGCTCGTCCCACGCGCCGACGACCTCGGCGGCCGTCGGGCGCGTGCTCGCCACGGGATCAAGCATCGCGCGGAGCACATCGCGCACGTCGTCTGGAACACGCGCGAGCGGCGAGCCGAGGAAGTACATGGCCGGCGCGCCGTCGTCGTACGGCGTGTCGTCTGGCGGGGGTGCCGCCGCCGCGTCGAGCGCGGCCGTTGGCGAGCGCAGGGACGTCGGGGACCGGCGGCTGCGCAGCGAGTTGGACCGGCTGGCAAGCGACGACGAGCGCGTGACGCCTGCGCCGCCCGCCTGGCGGAGCGAGCTCGCGCGCGAGATGGGCGTCGGCGACGGCGGGGACGTCGCGCCCGCCGCCACCGGGTCCGGCTCGTCGTCGCCCCGCAACAACCGCTCGATCGGGTCCGCGCCGTACCCCGTCCGCCGCCACGCCGCCCACAGCTTTGCGCCGGCGGGCGAGTCGCCCGTGTGCGAGCCGGCGAGGTCGTCGCTCGCCTTGATCGACTCGGCCGAGCCGACGCGGTTGATGGGCGGGCGCTCGGGCTTGTCGCTCTGCTGCGGCGGGGACGCAGGCCACACGCTGTCGGCGGTCGGGCGAGACGCTGGCCCCGGGACGCGCAGCGAGCCGCCGCGGCGCACGAGCGCCGCGTCGACCGTCGCGACCGGCGCGTTGTCGTCGCGCCACGCGGACGGGTACGGCGAGCCGGCCGCAGTGCCGGGCACGACCTCCTCGCCGACCCTCGACAGCCGCTCGCGCTCCTCCCAGTCCCAGAGGCCGCCGTTGCGCACGTGGTGGATCATCTCGACGCCGCGGCAGCCGCGGTACGGCTCGCGGCCCGTGATGCACTGGTACAGCGTTGCGCCGAGGGCGAACACGTCGATGGGGAAGCTGAACGGCGCGGCGGGGTCGACGAGCTCGGGCGGCGAGAACGGCAGCGTGCCGAGCCCGACGCCGTCGGTGGGCGGGTGCGCCGGGTGGATGAGCAGCGAGGAGCCAAAGTCGCTCAGCCGCAGGTGCAGGTCGTCGGTGAGCAACAGATTCGACGCCTTGACGTCGGCATGCACCACGCCGCGCGAGTGCACCCACTCGAGGGCCTCGGCCGCCTCGCGCGCCCAGCGGCCCCAGAGCTCGGCGCCGACGAGGTCAGGCGAGGTGCGGAGCAGGCGGTCGAGCGAGCCGAGCGGCGCGTGCTCGAGGACCAGGACGAGCCGCGAGACTTTGGCCGACGGCGTCATTGGCAGCCCGGCTTCCAGGTCGACGCTCTGCCGCCCGTCGGCGTAGATCGTGCTGCTGCGGTGCCGGAGTGCGCGGGACGGAGTTGTTGGCGCGCCGTCGACCTGGTCGCTCGCGCTGCGGATATGCGCGCGCGGGGCGTCGTCCCCGCCGTCTTCTTTCACGGCGATAAGCTTGACGACGTACACGCGCCCGCGCGCGTGCTGGCGCTGGCGCATGCGCTCGCGCAGCGGGCTGGTCACACGCGCCGCCGGATCCCCCTTGAGGCGGTTGAGGAAGAAGGCCTCGCGCAGGCCCATGGTCTGCGACTCGCGGTCTGGGCCGAGGCGCTTCGCCGCGCACAGCGTCCAGCCGCCGGCGCTGCCGGCCCGCTTGTACGAACCGAGGTACGCCCGCGCGTAGCGCCCCTCGCCGAGGAGGTACGCGGGCTCGGGGTACAGCCTGAGCTGGATGTCGTCTGCGTTTGGCGGGCGCGGGGGCTGCCATGCGGCCGAGGTGCTCGTGCTCGGCAGGCTCGGGCTCTGGTGGAGCGGGGAGAGCGCGTCGTCGGCTGCGGCGTCGTCTGGCGGCGGCGGGGGCGACGGCAGGGAGGGCAGCGTGCGGGCACGCAACGAGCTCGCGCGGCTCAGCGAGAGCGGGGACGGCGTCGGCGCCGGGCCGAGCCCGAGGCCGGGGGGCGCGAGCTTGGGCGCGGGCGGGGGCGTGTCTGCCGCTGCGGACGCGAAGAAGCTCGACGTCTTGGACGCGGCGGTGGGCGCCGGCACCGCCGCCTGGCGGAGCGGCGACGAGCTCTGGCCAGGCGCGGCGAGGTATCCCGGCGACGTGGGCAGGCTGGGGCTAGTGGCGGGCATGTGGACATGGTCGACGATGACCGGTGGCGGGGGCGTGCGCGCGCGCCGCGCAGGCAGCGAGGCGTCGAGGCGCGGGGGCGGGGGCGGCGTCGGCGCGTCCCACGCCGTGTTGAACAGGTCGTTGCGGGACGCCGGCGCGGCGTGGGGGCCGGGCGACACCGGCGCGAGGCGGGGCACGCTCGACGACCGCTGCACGCTGCTGCCCGTGGCGGCTGCGACGGCGACGGCGGCTGCCGCAGCGGCGATGCTCGACGCGCGCGGGGGCAGGCTCGCGGCGTCGAAGGGGCTCGGCGCACGGACTTGGTGCAGCATTTGTGGGGCCGGGGCGGCAACGGCTACGGCTACGCTGGGCGGGCGGGCGGCAAAGCCCGGGCCTGCCTTGGATGGCCGGGAGTGGTGGATCGGCCAGGTAGGTGGCGGGGAGTGATGCGCGGATGGGCTGGGCTGGCTGGCGTTGCGGGTGCTGGCGATGAACGATGCGTCGTGAAGAGCGATGATGGATGGATGTTTGTCAACAGACGACGACGGCGCGCTCAATCAATCAATCAAGCAGCCGCGGCGGCGGCGGCGGTGGGGGTGGAACAGTGATTCAGCTTAGTCGACTCGCTCTTCGGGCCGGGCGAAGGCGGCAGCGGCGGGGGGCACTGGGCTCTTCGGTCATTCAGCCAGCCGTCCGTCTGGGGCGACGCGCCTGCGCTGAGTCTGCGCCTCTGCCTCGACAGTCACCCGGGGCCAGCGTCAACTTTCGGCGATGTCACCGGACGCAACGAGGCGCAGAGCACGCAGACTGGCCGAGGCATGGATGGCCCCAGGCCAGTGGCCAGACTCGACTCGGTTCCTCCCTCTGCTCCTCAGGGCATACGCCTGCCGTTCGGCGCGCTTTCCGACGCGCGCAGCGTCCCGCGCCCTTCAAATCCAATCAACCAGCGGCAACGCGCGGGCAGGTCAGCGGGCTGCTGTTGCATGTAGTACCCGGTGAGTCGCGCTGCTGCTGAATAAATGCATCCCATGGCAACAACATCCACCACCACTATGCATAATCTCGTTGCCAGTACCCACGCCCGCTCGCTGCGGATGCCCGCGTCGCCTTGCTTCTGCTATCCGCCAGTCGCCTGGCCCCAAAATGCCAAGGCGAAAAGCATTCGCCGTGGGCACATACCCCCAGCCATGCGGACCATGACGACCGAGGTATGAGGCACGGCGCCGCCGACGCGTGCGCGCGTGCACTGCGCCTCACGCCATTGTCAGTGCGCCCAACGCCGCTACATCATGCACTCATGTGTCGATGCATCTTCAATACGTATCCGCGCATCCGCCCACACCCTACCACTGCACGCTTCCCCCAAACTCGTCGGTCGCGGCCACGAGCAGCTTGGTGATGCCGGCCTCGTGGGCAGAGTGGCCTGCGTCGTCGACAATGTACAGCCGGAGTGCGTCGCCCCACGCCTTCTTGAGGTCGTACGCGGAGCGGGTCTGGGGGTGTGTGTTAGTGACGGCGGACAAATGGGGATGGTGGCATGGCCGTGGGCGTGCATGCTGCAGCAGTGGGGCGAGACCGAGCGATGCGTGGTGAGCGAGCGGCGCCGTGGTGGTCGCCAGCAGTGAGTGCTGAGTGCAGCCGCAACACCACCTCCCACCCCCTCACCCACGTCATCCAGCGCCGCCGCGCCCAGCACACCCACATCCACAGCCACTCCGCTCCACTCACCGGGCAGACACAGTCGTAGCGCCCCTGCACGACAATGATCGGGATGTGGCGGCTGCGGTGTCAGCGTGGCCCGGGACACAAACGTACATCTTGTCGAGCTGCGCCTGGTCGATGAGGTGCCCGTCGGGGAAGAAGCCGTTGTTGACAAAGTAGTGGCACTCGATGCGGGCGAATGCGCTGGGTGTCGGCGTCAGCGGGAGCTGGGGGCGGCCAAAGCTTAACCCACCGCGACCACTTGGGGTCGTTGGTCGCGCGCGCAACCATCACCGGATCCTGGTACAGCTTACTCGTGCTCTCCTCCCACGTGGCCCATGCGTTGGCGGCGGCCAGCGACGTCGCGTTGTCGTCCGACGTGAGGAGCTTGTAGTATGCGCTGATGAGGTCGTCGCGGGCCTCGGGGGCGATGTGGTCGTGGTACGGCTCGAAGGCCTCGGGCCAGATGTCTGGTCGTCAGCGGCAGCGAGCGCGGCGAGCTGGCGCGGGCCTCCGTTGGTGGGAGGAGCACCCCAGCCAGCTTCGCACAGAATTCCCCGCGATCGGCGCCTCCGACCCCCCACCCCGCCCAGCCCCAAACTCACGACTAGCGCCGTCCTGGTAGAACCAGCGGAGCTCCGACTTGCGCAGGAGGAAGATACCGCGGAGGACGAGCGCGGCCGTGCGGTCGGGGTGCGTCTGCGCGTACGCAAGCGACAGCGTCGAGCCCCTGGTCGTCAGTCCCGGACGCAGGCCCACACGCACCATGACCCGCCGAACACGAGCCACTTGTCGATCCCGAGACGCTCGCGCACGCGCTCAATGTCGGCCACGAGATCCCACGTCGTGTTCTCGCGCAGCTCGGCCGTGCTGTCGTCAGCTACGCATGCACACGCTGCACCCACGGCTCGCTCCGCCCCGCGCCG
The DNA here is from genome assembly GCA_008065275.1 of Vanrija humicola. NCBI lineage: Eukaryota > Fungi > Basidiomycota > Tremellomycetes > Trichosporonales > Trichosporonaceae > Vanrija > Vanrija humicola. Next base: position 487,207 of record QKWK01000012.1, read on the forward strand.
CGCTGGTCGATCAGCACGATGCGGTAGACTTTCGGGTCGAAGTAGATCGTGTCGTCTGGCCCCGTGCCGCCGCCTGGTCCGCCGTGGCTGGCGCGTCAGTCGCGTCCCCTCGCTAGTCCTGCCAACACACAGAAAGACGACTGCCGTCAGCGCTGTACAAACTCTCTACGCACCAGGCTTGCCGTTCGGGTTGCCCGCTTGCCAGAAGCTTTCGGCGGTCAGCGAGCGACAGCGGCACGGCGCCGACATAACCCACTACACCGTATGCAGGTCCGACACCTTGAGCGTCTGCGAGTCGAACGGCGCGGAGGCGGGGTACGCCGCCTTGGGCGTGAGCGGGGGTGTGGGCATGGTGGTGTGGTGGTGGAGAAGAGGGAAGCTAGGAAGACAAAGAGTGCGAACCTGCGACTTGCACCATGTGATGTCGTCACAAACGTCACGGTTATAGCTTCCGAGTGGCGGCCGCGGCGGGCGTGGCGGGGACTGCCCCGCCGCGCGTGCGGCGACGCGTCCGCTGCGCCGCTGCGTGGGGTAGTTTCCGTCGCGCCTGCGGGGCATGCTTGGCGCACGGAGCGGACTGACTGCATTCTGCATCGCTTCATAGGCTAGGGTAGGCTGGCTTCACTACTTGCTGCTATTCCTTGAGCTGCCTCTCAGGCGCACCACCCCCCTCCACTGCTGCGCCTCGCGACTCGCTTCGCTCGTCGCTCGTCACTCGCCGCTACACCTACACCCAGCGCGACACGCCGCCGTCCACGCGCAAACTGCTGCCCGTCACGAACGAGCTCTCCGCGCTGAGGAGGTACACCGCCGCGGCGGCGACTTCTTCCGGCTTGCCGTTGCGCTTGAGGCTTGAGCGCTCTTTCGCGCGCTCCTCCATGCCGAACGAGCTGGCGGCGGCTGTGAGGGGCGTCTCGATGACTGGGTGTGTGTCAGTGGGCGGGGGTGGGGGCGGCCGGCGCCAATCGCCAGCGCCAGACCGGCGATAACGATTGCGGCCCTGCTCTCGCGCTCGCTACTCACACCCCGGACAGATCGCATTCACGCGGATCCCCTTCGGGCCGTACTCCGCCGCGGCGTTCGCGACCAGCCCGCGCACGGCGAACTTGGACGCCGAGTAGCCCGCGATGTAGGGCAGGCCTGGGGCGTCAGCTCTGTCATGCCTTGCTCCCACCCTCGAGGCCGGCGACCGACGCGATTGCGACGATCGAGCACCCCTCGCCCTTGGACGGGCTCTCCAGCATGGCCGCGAGCGCGTGCTTCATCCCGAGGAACACTGCGGCGGCGTCAGTCAGCGTGCCCTCCCCCTCCCCCACGCCACACCCACCGCCCTTGGCGTTGACACCCATCACGCGGTCGTAGTCGTCCTCGGACGTGAGATGCAGCGGGCCCGGCGTGTGCCCGATCCCAGCGGCGAGCACGGCGCCGTCCACGCGGCCCCACTTGGCCAGTGCGTCCGCGGCCGCCTTCGCGCTCGTCGTTTCGACGCTCGTGTCCCCCTGCACTGTGATCAGGCGGTCCGCGCCGCCGAGGCCGGCAGCCTCGGACAAGGCCACATCGTTCAGGTCGACGATGACGACATTCGCGCCGGCGCCGAGCAGCGCCTGGGCTGTTAGCGCTGCGGTCCGACGGCACCCACCTTGACTGTTGCGAGGCCGATGCCGCTCGCGCCGCCCGTCACGATAGCCACTTTGCCTTGGAGCGAGGTCGAGGTCATGGTGGTGGTGTTGTTGTGGGGGTGGGGGCGGGGGAGGGGGGGCGGCCGGCTGATATACTACCCGCGTCGGCGTTGGCCGGGTAGCCGCTACGCGGGCTTGGGCGATAGCGAGCGCGCGAGCGAGCGTAGGCGGCGCTACGTCGAGATGCCGAACTGCGACGGCGGCCGGGGGGTATGCATACTGCGTATAGCATGTTGCCTGCTTGCCACTCACGCGCCATGCATATGCCACATGTCTGCTTGCCACAGAGCTTGAAGCACGACGGACGCACCGAGCGCGATCAGAGGCCGGTGCGCACTCAGGCCCCTCAGCTCACCCCCCCCTCAACCCCTCGGCGCTGTCTCGCCTGGCAGCATCCACTCTGGCCCAGTGCAGCAGCGCTATGGATGTACCGACCGACGCGCCGGACGCGCGCGCAGCATGCAGCATGCAGCCCCCCAGAGCCCCGCGGCGCGCGCCGCGCGCCAAGAGCCAAGACCAAGGGAAGGTCATGTGGCGTTTGTTTCTGGCCACTGGTGTGGTCTGCTGCAAGCGGCTCCCCACCAAGGCAAGCACCCACCACCCACTCCCGCCATCCATGCCGGCGAGCACGAACGCATACCCCGCAAGCACTCAGCGAGCAAGCGTCCCAGCGCGCACAACTCGCGCTCAGCTCGCTTGCAGCTGCTTGCTTCCATGCACTCTTCTCTTCATCAGCTCAGCTCGTCCATACACACCACCACACTCGTTACCATGCTCACCACGCTCCTTCTCCTCCCGCTCGTGGCTGCCGCCCCCGGCGTGCTCCAGCGCCAGGCGGCCGCGTCTTCCTCCGACGTCGCGCTCGCCTCGTCGTCGCTCGCGCCGTCGCCCAGCGTGAACTCGCTCGCCCCGTCGGCCGTGACCGCGTCCTCGGCCGCGCCGAGCAGCTCGGGCACGCCGTCGGTCGTCGGCACTGTCCAGTTCACGTCGCCCAGCTTCAACCAGTACTGTGGGTTGCGTTTGCTGGGGCCGCAGCTGACGCCGCAGGGCAGATCGGCCAGCCCAACACCGTGTCGTGGACGCCGGTCAACCAGGCGGTCGACCTCTACCTCGCCAACGAGACGCCCGGCCTCCTCCCGGGCGGCAAGACGTACCTCCTCGCGTCGAACCGTGCGTGGCCTGAAACCGCTGCGCTGACCCCACCCCAGTCCCGGCCAACACTGGCAGCTTCAAGGCCGACGACAAGCTGATCGCGTCCGGCGCCAAAGCCGGCAGCAACTACTACGTCTTCCTCACGCCCGTCGGCAACCCCATCAGTGAGTGCGTGTGCGCGTGGGGAGTGCTGACGACAGACAACATCGCGACGTCGGGCGGGTTTAACGTGCTCAACGCCGCCACGCCGCTCACCGGCAAACCGGGCAACGCGTCGTCGTCGGCGTCGGCGTCGGGCGCGTCCGCGTCCGCATCGGCGTCCGCCAAGCCCAGCTCGGCGGGCAAGCTCGCCGGCGTGAGCGTCGCGGCGGCCGTGTTTGCCGCTGTCGGCGTCGCGGCGTTCTAAGCGTAGCGTCAGTGCCGACAACAACTCGTACTGTTTGGGTTTGCTCCGGGTTAATCAGAATGCAAAGTGTGTTCAAAGGCAGTGACGGTGGACGGCCTCCACACCCCCGTCCCTTCCTCCACCGTGACGTCGTCGTCGTCGGGCGTGCCGGGGGTGTCGGGGATCGGGCCTGGTGCCGGGCGCGTGTCATCCTTGTATCGTCGTGTAGCACCACCCCACCCTGTCCCTGCGCGCTGAATTGGCCTTGCTGGGTCACTCATCATCAAGGCGGTGAATGTGACGTGCATAGCTCAGGTCGGTGCGAATGGGGTCTCGGACTTGCGAGAGGGTGTGACATCGTCGTGAGGTGGGTCGGAGGTCTCCGTTGCGATGACATCGTCGCGCGCCGCAGCGCGCAGCCTATTCACCACCTTGTTTCCACCTGCCCCTGGTCGCGCTAGCACGCGCGTGTCGTGTTTGAGGGTGCTGTTGCCATCGCCACCGCCGTCATAGATGCTGCGGTCGCCGTCGTCGCTGCGTCACGGTGCAGCCATGTCGTCAGGCAACCGCTGCGCCAGTCGGTTGGGAGGGGCGATGGCCAATCTGCCGTGCCGCACACATCTGGCGTGCCGCCGGCCTTACTCACGCCGCCTCTCCGCGTGCCGCGGGCTGGTCGCCCGCATGAATCTGCGAGGATCTTGAAACCGTGGCGTAGGAGCCGATGCGCATAGTGCACAGCTTCAGAAACATGCGACTGGCGCGGCGGGCTATTTGCACGCGCAGCAGTAACAAGCAAGATCAGATCGCCTCGTCGACTCGACACACCCCACCTCGCTCACCTTGCTCGCCTTGCTCGCCTTGCCCCGCACCGCCGACGCGTCGACCGACACCGCTGCGCAGTGCACGCTCAACACTTTATAAACCCCCCCAGTGCTGGTCCCATCTGTCCTCATCACCACACCCACCTTCCCCCGTTGCATCACCAAAACAACAACAACACACACCACACACCACACACCAAACACACAAACACACACCCCACAATGCTCGTCACCAAGGCCCTCATCACCCTCCTCCTCCCCATCGCGCTCGCCCAGTCGGCGTCCGACGCCGGCGCGTCCGGTGCTGATGCGTCCGGCGCTGCTGAGCCCACTGCCGCCGTCTCGGGCGGCGCGGGCGCTGACGGTGCCGACGGCGCCGACGGTGCGGACGGTGCCGGCCCCGGCGGTGGCCAGGGTGGCCAGGGTGGCCAGGGCGGCCAGGGCGGCTCGGGCGGTGCTGGCACCGGCGGCCTCATCACCGCGACCAGCGCCGTCGGCTCTGTCGGTGGGGCCGCTACCTCCGCCGGTGCGGGCGCCGCGTCCGCCATCACGTCTGCCGGTGCTGCCGGTGAGTAACGCGCGGCCGTGCGCGCGCCACACAACACTGCTGACATCCCCAGCCGCGTCGGGCGCCTCGTCGGGCGTCGCTGCTGGCGCCTCGGGCGTCTCCTCGGCCGTGTCGCACGCCGCGTCTGGCGTGTCCGGCGCCTCGTCGTCGCACGCGTCGGCGTCGGCTTCGGCTTCGGCCTCGGGCAAGCCCTCGTCCGCCGGTGCTGTCACCGCCTCGGTCTCCCTCGTGATCGCCGGTGTCGCCGCCGCGCTGGCCCTTTAAGTACGTCCGCCTGCTGGCTCTGCGTTATCGCGTGTGCGCGTGTTGACCGTAAGGTTTGTTAGGCCCTGAGCAACAACGTGGACTGTCCAGGGTTGTCCATCAAGCTTCCATTGTTGGGCGCTCTGCTCGCCCCACCCTCAACACCCATCCAATCCCGGATAACCGACCCTTCGCCATCCCTCCAACTCTCCCTTGTACACTGTCTTGCAGCCGCACTCTGAGCCCTCACGCAGCCCTGACGAGAAATGAAACTGTTCATGTCTATTTGAGCCACGGCAAATGGCCCAAGGCCCAGGGGCGGCGCCCACTGAGGCTTCCTAAATTGGCGCCAGTCGGCGTCTGTTTCAGGTGGGACGCCGACTTTGGCCCGTTGCTGTGATAGAGCTTGTCACTGTGCGTCAGTCCCGAGAGTGAGACATTTCCCCACGCCGAGCCACTCGCTGGCGCCGCTGCCGCCGCCGGCGCCGATGGAAGCAGGCGGGGGGGGCAGTAGCACAGCACAAGCGAGCTGCGCGTGGCTAGGGCCTGTCCCGTTCCGAAGGTCCAAGACATGGGGCCTTATGTCATGCGTGCTTTTTGTCCTTTTGTTCCCTGCCACTAGTACGCTGTCGTGCGCCATTCGCCCGTTCTTTGATCGCTCCACGCGCGTGGCCCGACGTGCGCAGCAGCGTGTCAATCCTTGCGGGTGCTACCGCCCTGCCTTCGCCCCGCAGACAAGCCAACGCCATGCATTCTGTGTTTCTCTTGTCGCGTCGACATTGAAAGGAGCAGCGATCGCAGCGACAGCAGCGCAGCCGCAGCCTTGCTTGACCAGTCCCCGCCGCGTCGCCCACCCCACCCCAGCCCCACGCCGCCATGCTCCAGCACCGGCGCAACATCCTGCGCCTGGGCCTGACGCTCTACATCGCGGCGCTCACCATCGCCGTGTTCCAGAGACAAGGCAGCTTCCTCAACCTCGGGTCCGACAACAGCTGGACACCACAACAGCAGCAGGCGCCACCACCCCCGCCCCCGCCGCCAGCACCAGCACCATGCTCGATCTGCACCGCGGGCCCGGTCGGACGGCAGCTGTGCAAGGAGTTTGGGTACGTCGCGCCGGCCAGCAGCAGCTGACTCCAGCGCCGACGCCATGACCCGCCTCGTGAGCTACGCCGGCACCAACCACCGGCTGCGGCGCGCGCTGGCGCGCATGCGCGCCGGCAAGGCGTTCACCGTGGCCACTATCGGCGGCTCCGTGTCCATGGGCCACGGGCTCAACGCGCCCGAGCCGCACGCGTACGCCGACGCCAACATGAACACGCGCGTGTTCGCGTGGCTGAACACGACGTTCCCGGCCGCCCGGGGGAGCGTGTACGACCCGGCGACGCGGCCGGCGGACACGAACGTGTTTGTCAACGGCGCGCAGCCGGCGCGAGGTGGGTGATGTGCTGCGGCACTGCTGACCACATCCCAGGCGCCGACTACTTCTCCATGTGTAGCCAGCTGCATGTGCCTGCCGACGCGGACTTTATCATCGTCGAGCAGGGTGAGTGGGGCTGTGTGGCCCGCGGCTGACGCGACCCCAGGCATCAACGACCCGCCCGACAAGGCCACGACAGTCAACTTTGAGCTGCTGCTCCGGCAGATGCTGCAGCAGGAGAGCGAGCCGGGCGTGTTGGCGTTCAAGTGGGTTGTATGCCCCTGCTCTGCTGACCTCCGCCAGCGTCTTCGCGCTCAAGTTTGACGAAATGGCCATGGCCGCCGAGGTCAACCACGGCGTGGCGCAGTTCTACGACGTGCCGACACTCACCGTGCGCAACGCGCTCGCGCCGCTGTTTGCCAACGACAAGAAGCCCATCCTCGAGTGGTTCCACCACGACGTCAAGGAGCCCAACCCCGAGACGCTCGAGGGCGTCGACGTGCGCCACTTCGGCACGCGCGGGCACGAGATCGCGGGCAACATGATGATCGCGTACCTCGAGCTGCAGCTGTGCGAGATGGACCGGCTCGAGGCGGCCACGCCCGGCTGGACCATCGACGCGCTGTACCCCGCGCCGCCGCTGTTCCCCAATCTCCTCATGCAGAAGTGGAACCCGGCCAAGCCGGCGCCGCGCCTCAAGCCGACGTGCATCACGACCAACTCGGACAAGTTCCCGCTCGCGCCCAAGCGCCAGAACGGGTGGCGCGCCTGGGCGTGGAAGGACAAGAAGTACCTTGTCGCCGACGCGCCCGGGTCCTCGCTCGAGTTCGAGTTTTCGGTCGCGCGCGGCACAGCGATCCTGTACTACCTCCGCTCGTACCAGTTCGGGCTCGGCACGCTCGAGTGCGAGGTCGTCGGCGTGCCAGGCTCGAAAAAGAAAATCCCGGGATACTGGACCCAGCCGTACAACATCGGCCGCAGCGACCGCTGGGACGGGCTCAAGCCGGGCACGCACACGCTCAAGTGCGAGGTGGGTGCGGAGGGGGTGGCTGTTGCTGACGTGCAGTTACTAAAAGAGACGGACGACCCCAAGGGCGGCACAGAGTTCCGCCTCATGGCCCTCATGAGCATTTAGACGGCATTGTTTTGTGTGCAGCGGCGCTGCCACGAGCCATCTGTAGATTATCATATGCACAGGACGTACAGTACGCACTGGCTGTGTTGGAGCGTTCGTGGGTGAGCTGATTGTGTGGTTGGCCTCGGCAGCCCTGTGCCCGCAGCTCCAGATGCCACGCCAGGTATTTGTGCATTAACGACACTCTTCAGCACCCAAAGTAGTCTGCGAGCTCGTGAATTGAGTCAAAGTGCAGCGGATGGCGCTCCTTCCTCTCCGAGTCCTTGAGCTCCAAGTGCTTGGCGCCAAACTCGAGCGGGCGCGCGATGTACGCGGTGCGCAGGCCCGCGTCCTGCGCGGCATCAAGGTCGTTATGGTGCGTAGCGACCATCATGACCTCGTCGTCGCGCACGCCGAGCACGCGCCCGACGCCGCGGTACACTTCCGGCGTGGGCTTGTACGCGCGGAACACCTCGGCGCAGAGGACCACGTCCCACGGCAGGCCCGCGCGCTTCGCCATGTGGGTCAGCAGCCCGATCCCGCCGTTGGACAGCGGCGTGATGATGAACTTTGTCTTCAGCCGTGCCAGCGCGGCCGCGCTATCGGGCCACGGGTCGAGCCGGTGCCATGCGGTGTTGAGCTCGTCTTCCTGCTCCGCCGTAAGGGCCAGCCCGAACCCCGGCGCGATGGAGCGCAGGATGTCGCGGTGCAGGTCGTCCAGCACGCGGAAGGACCCAGACGCCATGGTGGCTGCCATCGCCGGGCGATAGCCGTCGCGCCAGGCGAGCGCGAACGCGTCCCCGTCGATTCCTGGCACGATGCGCTCGACCTCGCGCGCGATGCTGCCGTGCCAGTCGACCACGGTGCCGAAGACGTCGAACGCGAGGACTTTGGGGAGGGGCGGGGGCGTCGGGGGCGGCGACGCGGCGCCTTGGGGCGCAGCGGGGGGTGTCATGGTGAGGGCTGGGCGGTGCTGCGGGGTTGTCAGCTCGGTCAGGCGGGTCGATGGGCGACGCTGTAGCGACGACAGAGGCCGACCGATGGGAGGTGACCGGCTATGGCAACCCGTGCCCGCGGGGACCCGGAGGGCACTGAGCGCCCGCGCAGGCTGGGATTGTGGAGCTCTGTATGCAGGCACTCACTGTTCTGACCGATGCCTAGTGGGTGATCGACAGGAGTGAGCAGTGACAACCTCGGGCACGATATGCTCAAGCTCGGTAAACGCCGTTCCGGATAACGATGGGCCAGTTACCGAGCCGTTGTTGTTGTGGCATTGCCGCCGTGCCGGCCATGCCGACCGATGTTCTGGGGCACACCATGTCCGACAGCCCAGGATTATCAGCGCACGCCGACGACTGTGAATCTCGGCCGTAACATACGACATGTGACATGCCGCCTGTCGCTGAGTCAGTCACTGGACGCTCGGCCGCCATACCGCCGACCGCGTCGACGATCTCCCTCGCGTCTTCCACCTGCGTCACTCGGCTGTTTCTGGGCCCCGCGACCCCGCATATGGGCGTGTGGCCCTCGCGGACGGCGGGGAAGGGCCGGGGGCGATAAGCCTGCGTGCGTGAGTGCGTGCGTGCTGCGTGGGTGGCGGTGGGACGTCGGAGGCCCAAGCCCAAGGCGACTACCACCCCGCGCACCCGCGCGCGATAACTGCGTCGAGACACCTGACTCAACCCCGCTACAGTCTGTCATCTGCCGCTTACAATTGACCGTGGGTGTACCCGCCGCCCGAGTGCCGCGTTCCGAGACGACGTGGCGCGCTGCAGGTCGGAAGGTTGCAGGTCGGGTGCTCGAGCTCGAACACTTCCCGAGGTGGAGAAGCCGCCAGAATGGTATTTAAGTGCCTGCAAGAGGCGACAGGTGGTCAGTACCCAGCGAGCTTGAGATCCCCGAGCCATCAGACAGCAGCACTTCTCCAGCACGCCCAGAACGTCCAGCACTCCCCAGCAATACAAAGCAACCCCCCTCCCCCAACTCCCACCCCATGACCGGCACCACCCCCACCGAAACCCTCGACGCGGTCGTCCTCGGCGCCGGCGTCGCGGGCCTGTACCAGCTCTACCAGCTCCGCAAGGCCGGCTACAAGGCCAAGATCTTCGAGCAGGGCGGCGACGTCGGTGGCACGTGGTACTGGAACCGGTACCCGGGCGCGCGGTTCGACTCGGAGGGCCACATCTACCAGTACCTGTTCGACGAGGACCTGTACAAGGGGTGGACGTGGAGCGAGAAGTTCCCGGCGCAGCCCGAGATCGAGCGGTGGATGCACTACATCGCCGACCGGCTCGACCTGCGCAAGGACATCAAGTTCAACGCCAAGGTCACGGCCGCGCACTACGACGAGGACCGCGGGCGCTGGCTCGTTACCACGAGCGCGGGGGACGTGGTCGACGCGCAGTTCTTCGTCTCGTGTGGCGGCATGCTCTCCGAGCCGCTGCGCGACCTGTTCCCGAACAAAGAAAAGTTCAAGGGCCAGGTGGTGTACACCTCGCGCTACCCCGCGTCCGGGATCGACGTCAAGGACAAGCGCGTCGGCGTCGTGGGTATCGGCGCGACCGGCATCCAGGTCATCCAGACCCTGGCCCCCGAGTCGGGCCACATGACCGTGTTTGCGCGCACGCCGCAGTACACGCTGCCGATGAAGAACCCGGCGATCGGGGCGGCCGAGGGCGCGGCGTACAAGGCGCGCTTTGGCGAGATCAAGAGCCGCATCGTCGACACGTTCTGCGGCTTCGAGCACGACTTTGACCGCAACTGGGTCGACCTGACGCCCGAGCAGCGCCATGCGCACATGGTCAACCTGTACGAGGACGGTTCGCTCAAGTTCTGGCTCGCGGGCTTCCCCGAGGTCTTCACGCACCCCGAGTGCTCGGAGGCGGTCTCCGAGTTTATCATCGCCAAGATGAGCGACAGGCTCAAGCACGACCCGCACCTGCTCGACGTGCTGGTCCCCAAGTTCTCCGACTACGGCTTCGGCACCGCGCGCGTGCCCCTCGAGCGCGACTACCTCGAGGTCTACCTCCGCGACAATGTGACTGCCGTGTCGGTCAAGCACAACCCCATCGTGGGGTTCACCGAGAAGGGGCTCCAGCTCGCCGACGGGACCGAGCACGAGCTGGACGTCATCATCCTCGCAACCGGGTTCGACGCGGGGTCCGGTGCGCTCTCGGCTATCGACGTGCGCGGTCGCGCCGGCCGCTCGCTGCGCGACGAGTGGAACAAGGACATCCGCACGACCTACGGGCTCGGCAAGCACGGGTTCCCGAACCTCCTGACCACTGCCGTGCCGCTTGCGCCGAGCGCCGCGTTGTGCAACATGACCACGTGTCTGCAGCAGCAGACTGAGTGGATCACGGGCGCGATTGACGACTTGAAGAAGGAGGGCAAGACGACGATCGAGCCGACGCAGGACGGCGAGGACGCGTGGGTCGCCCACCACGACGGGATCGCCAACGCCACGCTCGTCGTCAAGACAGACTCGTGGTACATGGGCTCTAATGTCCCGGGTAAGCCGCGCCGCCTCTTGTCGTACATCGGCGGCGTGGCCGTGTACAAGGACAAGTGTAACGAGGAGGCCGCGGCGGGGTACCCGTCGTTTGCGAGGGCCTAAGCGAGTGATGGTCAGCAGTGAGGTGTGGGATCGTAAAAAGTCAGAATGCAGAGAAGTCAGAAAGAAGTAGAAGGCAGTATACAGTTGAAATCGGAGTGCAGGGTTGTATCTTGCGGGTTGGGCGGAGCGTGGCGAGGGTGGGCGTGTGAGGAAGTCGGGAGTGGGTGTTGGGTGAGAGTGTGGCACCGTGGCACCTCGCCGCCACACAGCATGCACCACTCACAAAGGCCACAGCCTGCCCGCCGCGCGCACGGCGCAGAGTCCACCAGAGCACAGCTCACGCCGGTGAGCACCCCAAACCACACACATGCTCAGGCCACCGCGCCAAGGCTTCCCAGGCCCGAGCACTGTGGCCCGGGCTATCGGGCAACGGCTTTGCATGTACATAAACTGGCCTTTCTCGTCCCTTCCGTCTCCTCACGCCGCTACACACCAGACCTACTCCCATACCCACTCCCAGGTCCACGCAATCCCACACCGCCAATCACCACACCATGCTTTTCCCCCTCGCCCCCCTCGCGCTCCTCCTCGCCGCGCCCGCCCTCGCAGCCACGCTGAAGGGCGGCGTTGACGACGGCATCGTCACGAACATCCTGGGGCCCGACTTCAACTTCTCCACGACGGGTACGGCGGCCTGCGTCCTGGTCGAGCTAACCCCGTAGGGACGTACAGCATTCCCGGCGCCCCAGTGACAAAGTCGCTGCCACCTGTGTCCGCGAGCTCGGCAGTCTCGCCCGCGAGCTCGGCAGTCTCGCCCGCGCCCTCGGCCGCGGTCTCGTCCGCGTCGCCCCCGGTCACGCCGGTGTCGGGCGCCACGCTGGTCTCCTCGACCGACTCGCTGCCCGCGAGCAAGAACACGACGTCGGTTGCGGTCGCTGCGAGCACCGACAAGCTCCCGCCGCCCGCGTCGTCGACGCACGCGCAGCCTAAGAGCGGAGCTGACGCCCTCCGGCCTGCGGCGGTGCTCGTCCTCCTCACCATTGCGGCCGTCATCGCCCTCTAGGACACACAAACACACACACACACACGCTTGTTTGGCTTGGATGCAATGCAGTTGTCATTCTGGCGTGTGCGCACATTGGCCCTGGCCGCCCGCTGCCCACTGTGCGTGGCATTGTGCACAGGCGACTTCCCACGCTGCCGTGCCGTGCAGCGGCGTGCCGTGGCTTGGCTTCTCGCTGTCAGTATTTAGGACGTGAGCTCGCCGTTCCTGTCCGTGCCCCAACAACAACACAACAACATGCGCACTATTGCCCAGCTCGCCGCGATCGCCCTTGCCGCCCTTGCGCTCGTCGCCTCGGCCTCGGCCGCGCCCTGCGACCCGGCCACCAGCCTGGGCCTTGTTGGGCGCGCGACCGTCGCAGTCACCGGCGACACCACCGTGGCACTCGACGACACCCTCGTCGCTCGCCAGAACAACGACAACGGCGCTGACGCTCCCCCCGCCGACTCCGCCTCGGCCGACGACGCCGCGGTCGCCGACAACAACTCCAAGGCGGTCGACTCGGGCGTCGTCCCCGACGTCCGCGGGCCCGACTTCAACGCGTCCACGATGGGTGAGTGTGTGTGAGTCGCTGGCTGACCCGCCCCAGGCCTCAGCCTTCCCCCCGGTAAGGTGTTCACCAACACCATCATCTCCGCCCCCGTCCCGTCCGCCACGCGCGTTGCCGCCGTCGTCACCAGCTCGACCAGCGCGGCGCCCACCTTCACGACCGCGAGCAGCCCCGCACCGATCGGCGGCCCCGGCCCGTCGCTGTATCTTGAGCCGTCGGGCGTGCCCAAGAAGAGCGGCGCGTGGGCGGTCTCACCCGCGGTGGCCGTTCTGGCTGTTGGTGTTGCTGCGGCTGTGTGGGCATGAGTGTTTGTGTGTGAGGTGGCTGGCGTGTGAATAGTGTGTACCAAGATCAGTATGGACATCTGGTGTGTGTGTGGGTGTACGTGTGTGTGTGGCTGCGTGCGTGTGTGACGTGTGTGACGTGTGGCGCCTGTTGCGATGAGTGCAGACGCGAGGGGAGATCGGCGAGGATGGCGAGGCCGTGGGGTAGTGGTGGTGCAGGGCCTGCAGGGGTGATTCATTTCTTTGTGTCAAGGTGCCACCGTCGCGCCGTCGAGCGCTTGGACAGCGCGAGTGACGGCGGTGTGACGCTCGACGCTCGCGCGCTCGCTGCGACCAGCAACATGTGCGCGTCGCCCGCTGCGCAGCGCTGCGGATGCTTGCGACGTTTTTGCGGATCCTGCGGATTCGGGGACCCAAGCGCCGAAGCAACAACAGTGGCGTCGGCGTCTGGCGCGTCTGGCGCGTCTGGCCCCCGCGCTGCTCCCTGTGGCGTCGCGTCTCAAAAGGAAGACTGGAATGGCGGGCAACTTTCGCAAAAGGCGTGCAACATGCCCGGGGTATGGGACACCCGACGCGACGACACAAGACGCCAGACGTCAGATGCCAGTCTCCCAGCGCACCGCACACCCGTCCGGCCAAGGCGCAGCGCGACGCGACGCGCGACCAACGTCGCCGACCACGACGAGCCCACCCGCCCCCGCTGCGGCCACTCCCGGCGGCCCCGACGGCGCCTTCTGTGCTGCTGCACCGCCCCTGCGCCTCGCCTTCCTTGGCGCGGGCTAAAAGCGTCGAGGGCGTCAGGGGCGATGGGCGCACGGATCGCGGATTGCAATCTGGATCGCGGGTGGATGTGTCGTCGTCGTCGTTGGTGTCGCTGTCGTCGTCGTCGCGGGGCGCATCGGCCGACACAGATCTGAGGCGAGGGCGTCGATGCGGTGCACTTAGTTCCACACAACAACGCCAGCTATAGCATAGCCACAGCCACAGCGACCAGCGACGGCCAGCAGTCACGCACGCATGCGCTCGCTGCTGGCCCACCACACCGGGCACACCCACCACGCACCCACTCGCGCACTCGCCCTCGCCCCGACACCTCCTTTATAACCACAAACACACCAACCCGCTTCCTCCAACTGCTCTTTTGTCTTCCTTTCTCTCACCTCACACTCTTATACCTTCCCCCCTACCCACCTACCCAAACCCACCTTCACTCACTCACAATGGTCGCTATCGCCAAGGCCCTTACCCTCCTCGTCCTCCCCCTCGCGGCCACGGCTCGCGCCGTTGCCCGCCAGGAGGACACCACCTACGACGTTGCGTCCGTTGACGACACCGCCGACAACACCGACGTCGTCGACACCACCGTCGCTGACGGCGGTGACGGCTACGACGACTCTGCCGACTACTACGACGACGGTGAGGGCGCCGACGAGGGCGACGACGCTACCGACGACGACGAAGCCGAGGCCGACACCGCCGAGGAGGACACCGAGGACGACGACTCGGTCGACACCACCGAGGAGGACGACACCGAGGAGGACGACTCGGCCGACGACACTGCCGACGCCGAGGACGACACCGAGGACGTTACCGTCTACCGCCGCCAGGACGCCGAGGCCTCCGCCTCCGCTGACGCCTCGGGCGCCGCTGCTTCCGACGTCGCCGCCCCCTCGGACGCCGGTGCCTCGGACGCCGCTTCCTCGGACGTCGCCTCCGCCTCGGACGTCTCCTCCGCCGACGCCACCCCCTCGGACGCCGCCTCGGGCTCCGAGGTCGACTCTGGCTCGGCCGCGCCCACTGGCGCTGCCTCTGGCTCGGCTGCCCCCACCGCTTCGGGTGAGTACCACGCCGTCCCGCACAGCTAACCCCCAGCCATCGTCCCCACCACCAAGGCCCCCGTCGCCTCCGCCTCCGCCACCCACTCCTCGGGCGCCCACCCTTCGGCTGCCGCCTCGGGCTCCGCCTCCGCCTCGGGTGCCAAGTCGTCCGCCGCGTCGTCGTCGGCCAAGGCCTCGGCGTCGGCTTCGGCCTCGGCCAAGCCCTCGGCCGCTGACATCAAGACCCCGGTCCGCGCCGGCGCGGCCCTCGCGCTCGCGATGCTCACTGCCGTCCTCATCCTCTGAGTGTGAGCAGTGCGTGTTAGTTGCCTAGTCAAAACAACAACCCCCAGCGTGTGTGTTGCGGCCGACACACATGGATCCGAGGATCCGAACATTGAGCCGTCTAGTATTCCTTCATGCAATTAGTACATGTCAGTGGGTGGGGGGCGGGGGGGGTTGGGTGTGTGTGTGTGGGGGGGGGGGGGGGGGGGGGGGGGGGGGGGTGGGGGGGGGGGGGGGGGGGGGGGGAAAAGAAGGGGCGTCTTGAAGGAGTACGGGCTTAATTGCTGTAGGGGCGGTCTGGCAGTCAGGAGGAGCTCTGCTGGCCTTCACGCTACACGGGATGACCGGCTGAAGATAGAGGAGTTGGAACAATACGAGGGAAGTGAGGAGTGATGCTGATTTATGGAGCTGAGGCTGATTCGACCTGTGCCGACCCCGACCATCACAACCCGCGTCACTGGACAATAACACTGTGAAGCATGGCACAAACATTGCTTTGTTGAGCACGCCTCCCATCACTGCCACACTGTCGCCACGACAACACTCAGCCAACATGCTCGAGCGCACACAGTAGCCGGTCTTGGCCTCGCCCCGATTATCCCCACATGGTCAACACGCGCCACACACAATGCATTCACTTCTTGCTGCTGGTTGCCGCCTCAAAGTACTCTTTGAGCCAGTACCCCGACTTCTTAATATGCCTCGCGTGGCCGTTCTCGCGGTCTACAAACACCGAGCCAAAGAGGCACTCAAAGCCCGACATCCACTCGATGTTGTCCAGCAGACTCCAGGCATAGTATCCGCGCACGTCGACACCGTCCTCGTTGACGGCCTTGACCAGCTCGCCGATGTACGCGCGGAAGTAGTCGATGCGCTTCGTGTCGTCCAGCACGCGGGGCAGGCCGAGCATCGCCTCCTTGGTGACGCTGAACCCGTTCTCCGAGATTACTAGGGGTGTCTTCGTCGGCGCGAGGTACCTGGTGTGAATGTAGGTGATGATGTTGCGGAATCCCCAGGGCACTAGTGTCAGCGATGAGGGGAAAGCATACGCACCAATCTTCAGGAAGCCTGGCTGGCCGGCTTCGCCGATCAACCTGCCCTCGCCGTCGAGCTGCGTGGACACGTAGCCGCCGTACATCTCCTTGGTCTCGTCGGTCAACTTCTCGCCCGTGAACCAGTGCGTCGAGTACGAGTTGAGGTAGAAGCTGTTCGCGTTAGGGGACACACTGTATGCCGACGTACACATCCGACGACCCCTTCACCATCGCCCACTCGTCGGCCGTGAACTGGGGTAGGCGGTCCCCTGCGATGTCGATACAGCGCTGTGGGAAGCGGCCGAGGTAGATGGGGTCGGCGTACAAGCCGAGGTACGTATCTCTCCTTGCCTGGGGAGCGATCTGGGCCTCTTCACTATCACCAAGCGGCTCAAACCAGTCACAGTTGAGGCAGATACCGATGTCACCGGTTCCAAAGTCGTCGCGGTACGCCTTGACGGCCGCCGCATGCGCAAGGATCATGTGGCCAGGAATACGCCAGGTATCAATCTCCCAGTCGTAGTCGGGCTTGACGCCGCGGCTCATGTTTCGCAGAACGATGAACGGCTCGTTGATCGTGATCCAGTGCTTGACGCGGTCCCCCAGGCGGGTGAACAGCAGCCGGGCGTAGTGCTCAAAGTCGGCGATGATCTCGCGCGACGACCAGCCGCCATACCGCGCCTCTAGGGCCGAGGGTAGATCCCAGTGGAAGATGGTAACACAGGGCTCGATACCAGCCTCGAGAAGCGCGTCGACAAGGTCGGAGTAGTATCTGATCCCGAGCTCGTTGACCGGGTCGTTGCGGCCGCCTGGAGTCAGTGCCGAACGGCCCACAGACGTACCCAGGGGAATCACACGGCTCCACGACACACTGAAGCGGTACACCTTGGCGCCGAGCTCCTTGAGCACTCGCACGTCCTCGCGCCATAGGTTGTACGAGTTGGCCGCGACGTGCCCGTTGTCCCCGTTTGCGATGAAGCCCGGCTTGTCCGCGAGGTCATCCCAGACGCACGGGCCACGGCCGTCCTGATCCCATCCGCCTTCGATCTGCCATGCCGCTGGCAGTGTGAGTGTTGCGACACAAGACTGACTTCCTCTCTCCCATTGCCGACGTACCAGTTGCAAAACCGTACTTGAAGTCGCTCGGAAGCGTCCCCACCGCAAACTGCTCGTCGAACGTCGGGACAAGGGCGATAGTCATGATGTATGGGTGAATGAGAACTGGCTGACACACCTCGAAGTTATGCGACCTTGTCCAGCCCCACCACGTCCCCGAGTCAACCCACAACATCACCGGTCCGTTGGCCGCATTATGCTCCTCAGCGACGCGCACCAGCTCCGCCATGCATCCGTAGGAAGAGCCTGTGGACAGGGGGGGCGGAATCGCCGGCGGAAGCTTGCCCGCTCCGGCGGTTCACCCGGTGGCCGAGCGCACGGCGTCTG
This sequence comes from Vanrija humicola, assembly GCA_008065275.1. Taxonomy (NCBI): domain Eukaryota; kingdom Fungi; phylum Basidiomycota; class Tremellomycetes; order Trichosporonales; family Trichosporonaceae; genus Vanrija; species Vanrija humicola. The sequence goes on from QKWK01000012.1 coordinate 504,621, forward strand.
TTCAGTGGCTCGTGACCCCCGCTCTTCAGCGTCCACCGCTGTGGCGTCGATCTGACCACGCTGCACAGTCATCGGGCCAGTCATGGGACCTCGCGGGGCCACGGCGGGGTAATTGTGCGCCGTCTGGAGTTGCGGCCGACTTCGGCACCCCGGGGGACCGGCACCCCGGCACGGAGAGGGTCCGGCACGTAGCCGGTAAGCGTCGCGTCGAACAGAGTCATTTTTCGTCAACAACCCGTGCTTCGCTGGTCGCACATGGTCTTGGCAAGGATGCTATTGTCGGCAGAGACCCAGTACCAAGACAGCGAGACGCATGGGCTCCATCTCTTCCTGCGGAACAGCGGAACACCCTCTCACTGGTGTCATTGTTCATCGGACTCGCCGTTCGAAGTCGCGTGAACCCGGCACCCATCCCGATCTCAACGTTGCTCACGCCTGCTGACTCGAAACTATAAGAGCTTGCCTGTGGGGTAGACGGGGCACCAGTACAGCGCCATTCCTCCAAGACATCAATCAACATGGGCGGCGAAGCTAGACGCGCATGGACGTACGCCATCTGTGCGGCCATGACCATGGTAGGTGTGCCTCAGCCAGTGCCTGGGCCTCACGCAGCGGCTGACACGACAGGCCATCAACGGGTACGACGGCAGTACCTTCAACTCGGTGCAGGGGTTCAAGACCTTTGTCGACCACTTCAAGAAGCCCGGTGCCAAGGAGATTGACCCGAACATGCTCGGCGCCATCAACACGGGCTACACCACTGGTGGCATCGTCTCGGGCGTATTCGTTACGCCCACACTGTCCAAGCTTGCTGGCCGCCGCATCTGTCTCCAGGTCGGCTGTGCGCTTGTCATCGTCTCCACCTTTGTTCAGGTCTTCGCGCCCAATGTGCAGGGCTTTATCGGCGGTCGTCTCCTCATGGGTATTGGACAGGGTATCGCCATCCCCACCGGCCCGACATACATGACTGAAATCGCTCCCAACCGGATCCGTGGCGTCATGATGTCCTTCTGGCAGGGTGAGTGGCGCCCACACTGTTATGGACGGTAGACTCACACCCCAGTGTTCTTCACTATCGGCGCATTCATTGTCTACTGGACGGCCTATGGTGTCAGCAAGAACCATCACCTCGGTATCTGGCAGTGGCGTGTCCCGCTCTTCCTGCAGATCTTCTTCCCTGCCCTGGTCATCATTTCCATGCTCTTCTGCCCCGAGTCTCCTCGTTGGCTGGTAGAGCGTGGCCGCATCGAGGAAGCACGCAGGGCTCTTATCCTCACCCGGCCCCAGGAGGAAGCCGAGCAGGAGCTCGCCGACATTGTCGCTGCCGTCAACTACGAGAAGACGGCCGCTCACCTCGACTCGCGCTGGTGGGCGCCGTACAAGACCATCTTTGTTGAGCCGTCCCTCAGCCGTCGCATGCTCATCGCCATCTTCATCAACTTCGGGCAGCAGGTCTGCGGTAACTCGGTGCTTGCTGGCTACACGTCGCTCATCTACAAGTCGGTCTTCGCCAACCCCGACACCATCTTCCTCATCAACGCCCTCAGTGCCACTTTCTCGATCCTCTTCACCCTCAACGCTACCTGGCTCGTCGACCGCATCGGCCGCAAGCCCGTGCTTTTAATTGGTGCCGCTGGCCAAGGAATCTCACTCCTGATCGTCGCCAGCGTCGGCATCACACACCCAGCCGACTCTGAAGGCCACCGCACCCGCTCTGTCGGCATCGGAGTCGCAGCCCTGTTCTTCCTCTTCGTCCTCTTCTACAAGCCCTCTTGGGGAGCCACCGTCTGGATTGTCAGCAGCGAGATTTTCAGGTAAGCGCGTGCATGGGGATGCTCGTCGAGGTGGCGTACTGAGAGCCCTCAGCACCGACGTCCGAGCCCATGCAATCAGCTTCTGCTCCCAGACGCAGTCGACCGTCGGTACCATTGTGGGACAGTTCTTCCCCATCTTCCTCAAAAAGACGGGTTTCTACTGCTTCTTCTTCTTCGCGGGCATGAACCTGATCCTGTTCGCAGGCGTGTGGTAGTGAGTACCTTCTTTGTCCAGACACACGGCTGACCACTGTACAGCTGGCTACCCGAGACCAAAGCCATCCCGCTGGAGGACATGGACAAGCTCTTTGGAGGCGTGTCCCACCGCGAGCAGGGCGAGGCGCTCGACAACGAGAAGATCGAGGCCAACGGCGGCACGGTGCTTCGGTACGACAGCCCTGAAGCAGTGCCCGTTGGCTCCGAGCAGCCGAAGCAGGAGGTTAAGCACATTGTGTAGTGGGGCAGGACAGTGGGGATGGAATAAATCGCTACTGTAGTTGGGATGGAATACTCTAAAGCTGATCTTGGATGCCCCCCTATTGTGGTGCTCCAACGCGGAGGCGCTTGCAAGTACACAAAGCCTCTTTAAATTCATCAGACCTCAGTTCTAAACATACGACGCTCTGCACCGCACTTCGAAGGCCCATTGATCATGAACAAAGCGATTCTAATTAGAGGAGAGCAGCATACTGTCCTGAATTGTAATGTCCATCAATATGCTTTGTTCGAAACTATGTGAGGCGGAACAAGAGTGGTGATTCTGGAACGGCCGCATTGACCGCCACACCACAAGGCAGCTAGTTGGTCGCACTGTTTGCGTTGTGTGCTCAAAGGGAGTCACAAACAATCAACTCCGATTTTCACCATCAATCACCCCACGAGTCCCCAGCCAAAGCTGGAATGTATTAAAGGCGACTATTCTCCACTTGTCCATCACCCAGGAGCGGACGACGCGAACCACACAGCAAGACCGCTATCGCCTCATCACCACCGACAAACAATCCTGCCATGTCCTGCCATCCGGGAGACGCCTCTCCGGACGATGAGAAGCCAAGTTACACCACTCCACCACTCCCGATATCCCCGACCGACAAGGAAGCGGTCGAATCGAAGCCCTCTCCCCTCCACCCCTCGGCCATCCCGCACTTCTGGGACGGCATAATCGAGCATGTCGACAATGCCACTCGCCGCGCCCTTCGCCTGACCTCAAGGGACCTGCCGAACCTCGTCGAGCCATACCTCTTCTCGCATGTCGCCGTGCACATCTATCACAAGGACGTGACCCCGCACTACGTCATTGGCCACTCAGCAGCCTTAGGCCCGATCCCCCGTCTAGACTGGAATGGCGGCGATGCCCCGCGTGCTCGTTGTCGCAAGCTCCTGCCCTTTGTGAAGACACTCGATATTGTCCTCCACTGTTTGCCCTCGGAAATTCCCATCAAGGACGACGAGCTCGACCAACTCGAAAGCCTCCTCTCCAACGTGACGGCCATCCGTTGCAATGACAAGGTTGTCACAGTCTTTAGCTTTCCTCGGCTGAAGACAGTTCATGGCTTCTTCACATGCAGATCACCCGAAGTTGTCCTACCAACCGCGCCCACTAGAATCAACGATCTCCTCCCTGCCGCCCTACCAGATACAGTCACCAAATTCACCGCTTCCTTCACGATTGATGACGAGTTCTATCGCTTTGTTGCACGCCAGTTACGCATGACGGCCATTCATCAGTGCAAAAACCTCAAAAGTCTCACAATCTCCCTCTGCTACAACAACATTCGCCAAAGACGCCGACCTGTTTACGAAGAGAACTTTGGGATCCTCTTCGATTTGTTCTCAGATATCGAACCCATTCTCAGTGACGGGGCAGTAAATGTGGAATTTCAAGGGCTGGAGATCTTCCTTTGCAATTGGGTCCTCCAATCCTTCACCGGCCCTCAATCTTTTTTGACGGGGCCCCCAGGTTTAGAGCTGCTCAGAATTTGGATCTTGGCGAGCCTGTTTCATCACCGGAATGCTATCATGGTTTGGGTCGCCCTCCTCAGGGAACTCGAGCTGGTTCCTGACCTAAATGACAGGGAACGCATTGTGCTCTCCAGGCTCGGTTATCCTTCCCCCCCAGTTGTCACCAAGTTGCCTCACCCAGACAAAGTTGAGACGGACGTCGGCCTCCGCATGTACCTCCTTCCCACCCCTGCCGACTTTCCACCCTCGTAATCTTTAGCCAGTTTGTAGTTGAGGACTGTAATTATGAATCCCATACCGTTACCTTGAGCTTTTTTTCTTTTTTTTTTTCTACAGACTTCGGAAACAACGGTGCTGATTTTACAGCGGACTCACACTCGGTGAGCTTACAGCACCCCAGCGAGTCTGCTCTAGGAAGGCTGTGGACGCATATTGACCCTTTCGGAGTGTCGGTCCAGTGCCAAACTGGGGATGATGGTTTCAAACGCTTGGGGGCTGGCCCGTCCTTGTGGTTGTCTCGATCAATGGGTGACAATGAGCTCACCTCCCTGTGATGGGAACCGGTATTGTGTGCATGAGAGTCAAACAGCCTCCGGTACAATATGGCTGTGATTACATCCACACAATGCGGTCGACCGCAGCAGTGATGTGGCACCAGCCCCGTTCGCCTGCCGATCGTGCACGCACCCCAGTGCCACTTTGATCTGCCACTCTCTCGCACCACGGCTTCACCCACTCGCCCTCTGACCTGTGTGCATCACTCGAAGCTGATGACACCTCACTTGGCCACCCGTCCTCGTCTTCTATAAATCCCTCCTTCATTCACACACTTCCACACCCACACACCCTCACAAGCAGACACACACAAGCTCGACCGCCCTTCAACCTCCCTCCCAGGCCTCACCGTGAAACTCCAAGCCACACTCCTGCCATGCCCAAAGACGCCAGTCCACCCCAGACCAAGCCTGCCAATCCACTGCTTCCCTCCGGACCCACTGCACCAAGGAATCGCCCATCGGAAGTTTACAAGCGAATCACCATCAAGTTCAATACCAAGGGGGACCCGCGCATTCCCTTCTTCCACCTCGGCATATCGCGGGCCAAAGGCACGATTGAGGCCGCGGAGCTGGAATGGAACCGGGGAGCGGCGGCCCGGGCCAAAACCCTCGCACTCCTCAAGCACTGCCGCACACTCGACATCGTCCTTGACACCTGGGACGTGCCACAATGGTTCAAGGTGCTCGATGAGTTCGCCCAGCTGGAGTCGTCACTGGGGTTGGTTACGGGAGTGCACATCGACAACGGGGCTCCAGTTCCGTTCAACCTCCCGAAGCTCAAGCGCTTGGTACGGAGCTACAACATGCCCGAGACCTTCCTGGGCCAAAACCAAATCCAGTCCTTTTACGAGCTCGAGCCCACATCGCTTCCCCCATCCGTTAGGACTGTGGCGTACTCGGTCAACTTCTCTCTACTGGCGCTGGATAATCAGCCATGTCTCTCCGCCATCGGTCTGAGGAGCTCCCCCGGTGTCAAGAACGTCTACTTCAAGTTTGACGGGCGGGGCGTCCCGCCCCCAACACCAGGCGCCTTCGTGAAGAGTGACCGCACGTTCCGCATGCTCTTCTTCCTCATGGGAAGCATCGCTCCATGTGTCCCGAGGATCACGACGACCTTCCTGTGGTGCGACCGCTCCGACGGGGTAGAGCACTGGTTTTGCAGCCCCGCTTGCGCTGAAATCGCCCCCTGTCCAACCTGCGGACTTCCGGGAAGCCCTGAAGACTTCTCACCCGACAAGACGTTCGTGCGCACCGGCCTGGTGGCCATTACAAGCATGGTCGAGTGGTTTCACGACCACCCCGAAGGTTGGAATAGATACGACTCGGGAGCCTTCTTCATCGACCCCGCAGAGAAGCCTCGACCGCTCCATCATGAACTCTTTGAAGCATGGTACTCCCGGGTAAAGAATTCCTGGGACACGATTTTGGCGGTTGCCGGCCACCAGAAGGTGGATATTAAGAGCTCCACCGCCTTCTTAGAGGGGGCTGAGGGGCGTCTGATTCCTTGGCCACTTTAAGGAGGAGGCCAAGCGATCCCCGGTGGTGCAGATGTATCCTATAGCAATGTATTTGTAGACCGTCTCGAGGGTGCGGCAGAGCCAAACAAACAACTCATCCACTAATAATAGACAACGCCACAATGGCTGGAGCCACACTGATCGCTCAATTGATTCACCCACGATCAGCATGTTGGCAGATGTATCGCGTGCATCAGCAAACAACTGACATCCATCTGTGTACATTATTATGCGAATACCTCCAGGCAGAAGAAGAACTCGATGCGGGAGCCGTCTTCTCTCCCCCTCGCTGTGAGAGTGCGACATCTGTCCGCGATCATCTCTCCAACTACTGGCGAACCACAGAAGAAGACACCGACCTTGAACCGGTCGTTCTTGCCGTCACCAGTGCGGTCAAATCCATACTGCGTGCGGTAGCGGAGCATGTCCTCGTAGTACTCGTCGAAGATGCGGACAAAGTCCGGCCGGCCAAAGTGGGTGGGGTTGATGAGGCCGGTCAACCGAGACTCGGGATGCTCTGGGGTGCGGTAGAGCTCCAGCAGCCAGCGATACACGTGTGTCGAGATCTGCTTGCGCGCCTGGGTGACGTGCGTCTGGATGCGGATGTCAAGGTGCGGGTGCTGGAGTCCGTCGTGCTTCTCATGCCACATCTGCGAGCGGCAGATCGAGTTGAGGAGATCGGAGAACCACAGCAGGTGGTTCTTGTCGCGCACGATCCAGTGGAAGTCGACACGCTTGTAGTCATCTGCAAACTCGGGAGGGCCGGGGTTGCGGTGCCTCGACCTCGATCGCGTGAGGGTCAGCGATCGCGCGGACGGAACGCGGAAGAGGTCGGCTGAGCCCTTGCGCGAGTTGCGGCGCGAGTTGGTCGCGGGCGCGGCAGACGTTCTGTCGGGGAACTTTTCGTCCACTGCCGAGTTGCGCCGAGATGGCTGGCGCGAGGATGCCTGTGAGCCTTCGCCGGGTCCACCGTGGAGCCTGTTCTCGCGCGCCTGGAGGTCGGCGAGGATGCCGGAGAAGGGCGTGACGCCGACGCCGGACCCGACGAGGATGGTGTGCGAGAAGTCGTAGAACCGCTGTGCTGGGGCACCATACGGCCCGTCGATGCCGATTTTGATCGGGGTCTCCTTCCCGCCGTTGGTGGCCAGCTCGCGGAGCTTGCCCGTCCAGTTGCCGTCCGTCTTGATGTGCAGCTGTACCTCCTTGTCCAGACACACGGAGATGGTGAACGGGTGCCACTGGAAGAAACTGATTTCGGGCACCTGCATGAAAAGGTACTGGCCTGCCGAGTAGTTGAACACACGCGAGCCTGGGATGGTCGTCTTGATCTCGACTGTTTCGCCGTCGAGGATCCTGATGGTCGCTGGGATGTGGTGGAAGCCGAGGGCGACGCGCATCGTGCGCTCGATGATGATAAGCACTGCCGGGAAAGCCAGGAAGTAGCCCAGCATCGAGAACTGCAGGATCTGCTTGGTGCCGTGGGCTGCGAGGCATCCGATGATGGGGTACATGAGGAGGTGGCCGAGCTGGAAGACCTCGTACGAGCGCTTTCGCACCCACGGGGAGGAAGTCAGGCCGATGGTGTAGAAGCAGAAGAGCGAAATGATGCCTGTGATGCCAGGCAGCGAGGCGACGAGGTGGCGATAGTGGTGGAAGCCCTTGCGATCTTCACCGAGCAGGTTGTCAAGCTTCTGGGGTCGGTAGTCGTTGCCTATCCAGATAAAGTCGCCTGCCAGGTGAGCGATGCCGTGAAGCGTGCCGAGGAAGGTCGCCCAGATAGCCATATAGATGTGGAACTCTTGCGAGAGGTCCCAGTTGATGATCCGGGACACGCGGTACGACTGACGGAGGATCGTCGAGAAGTACCGCGCCATGGACAGCAGCAGGAAGAAGAGCGTCGGGTACAGGATACCGGCGCACGTCTTTGCGACGACGACACCCCAGCCCAGCGCACCGCGGTAAGCCTGGCCACAGTACTTGACTAACTGCCAGACGCCCATGCCGATCATTGCGCCAAAGACGATTCCCAGGAAGACGACACTCGGGCCGTGCACTGCCCAGAAGGCGCGCAGCCGCCGCGTGAAGCCAACCTTCTTCATGTACTCGTCCTGGCTGTCTTCTTCGTCCTTCTCCTGCTTGAGACTGGGGATGCGCCAGCTCTTGACGCGCGCGCGCATGTCCTCGCGCTTGATGCGGCCGTCGGCGTTGCACCCGATAATGCTGCGCAGGAAGGCGTGCCGCTCGTCGTCCTCCGTCGTCTTGTGGTGCAGGTGGTGGGGCTTGGGCTCGGGCTGCGTCTCCTTGCACACCGCGTCGAACTTGGCCTCGATCTCCGAGTAGGCGATGTAGCCGTCATTGTTGTGGTCGAGGTCGTCGAGGAACGCCTCGATCTCGTCGTCGGAGAGCGGGAGGACGTGCCCGCGCGGGTCGGCGGCGGGGTTGAACCGCGGGTCCGCACACGGGTTGAACGCCTCGGTCGTGTCGCTGGCGGGGGGGCTGTCAGGCATGAGTGAGTGGGTGCTCTCAACATTGCATCCTCGTCGCGCTTGTCCATACATAGCTGTGGAGTTGTGGAGTTGTGAGCGTCGTTGGACGCGCTCCTCCCGCAGCAACAAACCGCTCGGCGCCAAGGTGAGGTCATCGGAGTGAGTGGTGGGAAACCCTGAAGAGGTGGAGCTGGAGCAGCAGCCAGCACGAATGACATCAAGCCGAGGTATCAGCAGCCGCGTGGCCGGCGCGCTTGGCCCAGCCTGCGAGGCCTGGATCTCGTCGTCGATGCGCTCCGTTTCCCACATGAGGGGACTGTTACCTGACCGCGGAGGGGGTAGGAGACGCAGGTTTCATACCGTTTGCAGCGAATGAAACGGGCTCGGCGGACTGGGCAAAACCTCGGCGCGGTCTTGGCACCACCACGTGCTGGGCTCGCTGTTTACAGTTTACATTCCTAGCTTGGGCATTGGCGCGTAGTGCTGCGCTTCTATGTATCATTCCATTCCATCATCCTGGAGCAACAATACGGGGCCAACCTTGGGGAGGTGTCTGCGCATGACTGCGACTCGAGACCACGACCGTCAATCGACAAGGAACCGCCTCAGAGAGGTGGGCAGTCGAGCAGTGGATTTTTGCCTGTCGTCCACAGGTCGCCCATCCGGTGCACTACGCGGGTGACGAGTTCCGACATCGTTGTGGCAGGTCACGGGGAACGGAGCAGAGTGCCCAGCACACTCAGACACTCACCGCTGCCAAGCGACTGACCTTGGGCAGGCCCCCGTCGGCGGTACACGCGACCATCACCGGCGCTGCAAAGACTGGATTCATCCGGCCCGGCAACGGAGTGAACATACAATGAGACCCCGCACAGGCCACATCGGACATCATCCACCAGCCTCGCCGGCGCGCCGTCCCCACCCCGACATTCCAAGCCCGCCCAGTGCTCCCCGGCACCCCTGTCGCGCTGGCACCTATTGTACAGTGCTCAGACGTGCCGTCAAGCGACAGGATGCGGCGACAGGAGGCGGCGCCGAGCCTTCACTCCATAGCCGTCCCCTCGCCGTCCGAATCCTTCTACGACGCGTCCACCACCCGGTTTGTCCCGCTGCGTGGCTGACATTAGATCGCGGGCATGACGTGTATCGCCCAATGCAGCCGGCTTCTGTGGGGCGTACGAAGGCGATGAGATCCTTCATGCCGGCGGTGAGACGGTGTCGGGCATGGCGCATGCCGGGAGGCAGCTCCCGGGCCGGTCAGTCTTTCGCCCCCATGCCTCCGGGTCGCGTCCTGGAAGAGGGAGTCGCATAGGGTATTGCACAAGCTCTCCGTTCACTCTGATAACGTGGCGATGTCGGACGCCAACAGCCAGGAGCACACCGCAGAGCATCTCACGCACGCCATGCACCTGCCCAATAAACGCATCGAGGAGCAAAGCCCTACCGCACGATGGCCTTTTCGATCACGTCCAAGGCCGCTTACTACCGCAGGAACAGTTCTGCAGCATGATACTTCATGCCGGCGGCGAGGGGGGTTTGAACGTGCCGCATGATGGCAGGCGGCTCCGGGACCGGTCAGTCCATCGCTCCCATGCCCCCGGCTCGCGTCCTGAACGAGGGGTGCATAGCGTGTTGGATGTACTCCTCGTTCGCTTGAATGACATGGGCCGATGGGCTGAACAGCGTACCACGGAGCTAGCTGATTATTTCGTCGATCCCTGGTCTCGGGGGAAAGTCGCTGTTGTCGTACTAGACTGTGACTGCCACTCCGGGGCATTGGAAGCTACTTGGGACCGAGGAGACGCGTCGATGGAGCAAGGGGAACGACAAGCCTTCGCTCCTGACCCATCCCCTCGCCGTCCCTCACTCCTGCCACGCATCTACACATGCGCTGTCTCGCCGTGTGGACCCCGGTGGATCGTATCTGGGCGGCTATTGTCCACTCGGTGCGGGCTGTGCGTGATGACGGCCTAATCTGCACTCGGGAACAATGCGCGCCGGACTGGGCTGGTCGGCGAGGAGAGGCGAACAATGGCGACGACGCGGCTGATGGGAGCGAATGTGGCGGCTGATGGAGACGGCGACGAGAGATGATGGGCAGCACGTACGCCGCTAAATGCCATCAGCTCACAGTCTTTCTAATTGTCCTGGAGTCGTGCGCCGCACGCACAACTGGCGGCGGCGGGCGATCACACGCGCACTCGTTCTGACACCTGGCCGTGGCGCCACACTCACCCACCCTCCCCATCACTCCGCTCTCATCCCTTGTCATCCCCGCCGTGTCCTCGACTGTCCGACACAATGACAGTACACTGATGCACACGTCTTTTCCTTGTGTCGTCGGCGCTGATGGCGGCGGTGTGCAGCGGCCTGCGTCTCGCTCGCTGCTCTCCAGCCCGGCTCGCGATAAAAGCCACCTGCTCATCCTCAGCTTGCATTCCCAAACCACGACACCTCTCCACTCTCAACTCCTACTCCCACAAACCACTCTCCCACACCTACGAAGACTCACACACCCTCTCCCCACCCATTCACAATGTCTTCCTCCAACCCCCAGTCATCCTCGTCGCTCTCCTCCCTCTCGACGCTCATGAGCTCCCTCTCGACGGCCACGAGCGCCTCGTCGCTCGTGTCTGTGGCTGCCGAGGGCAATGCTTCAGGTGCTGCCACTCCGGACACTGGAAGTAAGGCGTTACCTCCAGCTTAGCTTACTCACGTGCAGCCAAGCTGGAGTCGGTCAACGAGACCACCGAGGGCGAACGTGAGGCCACCGAGGCATCGACTGGTGAGTGGCTCTCTTGGTGGCGTTCCGTGTACTGCACTCACTCCCCGCAGAGGAGGCATCTTCCCCCGCCTCTCCAATCCCCCAAGTCACCGCCATAACTGATTGTGCGTGGCTCCCGGGAGCGCCCACTCACCTCCCAGTCTCCTCCGCCACGCCTCACGCCTATGCTGTCGCAAACAACGCGCTTAGCATCCCCCACATCTACGAAGCGATCATCACCCTCGCACTCCAGGACCCGGCGGCGCACCTCGTCCTCCGCGCCGTCAACTCCCAGCTGCACGCGCGCGTCTCCCGCGCGTCCATGACCCACGTGCGCATCAAGGCCGACTGGACGCGCAGGGTGTACCTCCACGGGTACGGCGGCGGCGTCGTTTTCGCGGCGCTGCTGCTCGCGTACCCTTTCGTGAACCGCGCAATCCCCGGCCTGCAGTACGATATGAATGACACCGCGGCCATGGCGCGCACGCGCGAGCGCCTGCAGACCCACACGCGCGTGTTGGACACGCCGGGGGACTCGGTGCGCATCTACCACGTCCACCTCTCCTCCGTGAACGACGTGCTCACCGGCATCGAGACCGTCCGCGCCAGTCCGGGCGCGACGTACCACTACCTCCCCATCGCTCCAGGGCTTGTGACCTACCACTGCTTCAAGACGATCTGCCTCGTGCCGTGGGGCAGCCCGTCGTCGGTATGGTGCGACTGGGTCGTTCCCGAGGCGAAGCGCGCGGTGTTCACAATCACATACGGTGTGAGCACCCCCGCGCTTCCCAACACGTTCCTACATCTCCCCAACTATGCTGCGTGCGAGAAGTTGTACGAGCTCGTCGTCATCTTCGTCCCCGCCGCTCCGGTGTACGGTCCCATGGACGCCCGGCAGACGCAGTACGCGGAGATGCATGCACAGCGCGCGGAACACAGCCCGGACGCGCAGCGCATGCTCGTGACCCTCGCCGCGCTCATCCTGGACAAGCCGGACTCGCTCACTGTAACTCTGGTTGGCATGGAGCACCTCCCTGCCATGTGCCTCGGCGACTGGTGCACGGCGGTCAAGGCCGACTTCCCGCAGGGGTGGTTCACCGCGTGCGTGCCCGAGCTGGACGCCGGCAACCTCCCGGAAATGTTCGGGGGCGTGCACGACCTCGACGACAGCGTGCGCGAGGTCACTCTGGAGGCGTACCGCGCCGAGGTGGGCGAGCAGGCGTGGCGCCTGGCGACGGAAGTGCACGACGAGATTCTTGGGGGGGAGTGAGGAGTGGGACGAGGGGTCTTGTGAGCGGGCTGGCCCGGTAGCAGGATCATGTAGTTGCTTGCACCGTTGTACAGCAGACAGATGAAGATTCAGTGACCAAGATGACTGAGGACATGAGGACTCGGCTGCACTGCAGGTGCCCCTCCCTGAGTGCTCCTCGTCACCTCGTGGCGGCCTCACCCCTCGAAAGACCAAAACAGCCGCTCTAACAACGGCTTGTGCCACACCCGGAACAGCCTGAAGCGGACGACTGACAATGCACCGCACAACCTCACATCACTGAACCCAATGAAGCGCCTACACAAAGGCTGCGTCAAGCCTGCTACAGCTAATTCGTAAATGCATATGTATACCTATGTGCTCTGCTCATGATTACCGCCCCATGCTCGCCCTCGTCATTGGCAGGTGCTCGGGCCACGGATCCCAAGGGGCGACCGTGGCGAGCGAATACAGCTCGTCTCCCACCTCCGCGCGCCACTCGGCAAACGTGAGAAGACGCCAAGTCGGCGGGCGCCATGTTTCTGATGAGTCCTGAAGCGGGAAAGGCGGGGGCACAGGAATGGGCGGCCCGGGTCCCCAACCGGGCATGGGCGCCGCCACCGCCACGACTGTGGGCGGTGTCGGCGGCGGAATGTCAAAGGCAACACCCGCAGCCGCCCGGAGAGCCGCCGCAAGATCGCCCTTACGCTCCTCCCATGGTGTGGAAAGGCTGCCCTTGCGGCGGTAGTACACGGGGTCCATGTGCTCCAGTCCGACAAGCGTGATGGTGCGGGCACGGCCTGTGAGACACGACGCGGTGCAAAGGACATTCTGGAGAACGCCGAGGTCACCTTCCGCCCAGGTCCAGCTGTCGTCCGTAGGTGGTTTGGCGAAGATGACAATGATGTCGCTCACATGAGCCGGGAGCCAGCTCCTAATGCCATAGCCGCGTGGCAGTGTCCCGTACCCCCTCACAGTGTCTGCGAACGCCACATTGGAGATTAAGCGCGTCGTGCTCGGCGCGAATCCATGGGTTGGCACGTGCGGGTCGCCGTCCGCCTCCAATGGCATGAAGGTGATGCGCGTCGTTGCGGGAAGCAGGGGTCGGACGTCGGCTTGTGCAACACCAACAGGTAACTGTCCCCTCAGGTGACGCGAAGCAGCGATGCGCTGGTGCAGGAGGTTGCTTTCGTCGAGGTCAACGTCGAACCTTGAGTTGTTGTTGCCGTCGTAGTCCTCGTGGATGCGAACACGCGCGCGGTGCATGGACCGCTTGACTGCGGTTCCCCACCCCACATACGGGAATCCGTCGGAAGTCAGACCCGGCTCGCGGACGATATCTGGAGACAGGGCGTCGGCCAAGGCCAGGCCGTCGAGCTCATCGAACATCTGGCGGCCTGCAGCAGAGTTCCACCACAGGTTGCTCACGCTGCCGCGGTCGTCGAGGATGCGCGTGTACTTCTTGAGCAGCTGGAGCGTGGTTTCGCGGTCTTCCCACCGCAGACCCGGGATACGGGCACGCGAGTACGGCTCGCGGAAGCTCAAGACCGGGAATTCGTTGCCTTCCGCATCTTTCCCGCGGGCCACGGACAAGCAGACGTGCTCGTACAGCACGGCGTTGGCGCGGGCGTGCATATCGCGGCTGGTCGCGCGGAGAGCGCGGAAGAAGGACAGTGGCGCATGGGAGAGGATTGCGTCGAAGACGTGTGGGAGTCCAGCGTGGTCGATGACCGGGGTGGGTGGCAAGTCGGCCGGCAAGTTGAGCGACTCGCCCATGACGCCGGGGGCGTCGGTTGGCGGGCTTGAATAATGGGCGAGGTGGGTGGGTGCGCTGTGCGTGGTGCTCCTCGTGTCTGCACTCAGTGAAAGCGACTCGAGCAAGTCGAGTGAGGTGCGAGTCATGAGTAGTAATGGCAAGAAAGAGAGGATGGATGAACGAGGGACGGGTTTTGTTTGTCCGACGAAGGCTCGATGCGATCGAACCAGTCGGCTCTGGCCGCATATTGGCGTCCTACCGGCTCTTGTGCCGTCGACTCAAACGATGTGTGCTCTTCGTCGGCTCTGCAGAGACATGTCTCACTTTCTCATGCACTGCCTGCTTGCTGTGGGTGTCATGCATCACCTGGTGTCATGCATTAGCTCGTGTGCAGCAACGACGAGAACAATAAGACGACGCGCAAGGCTGAGACATGACGTCATTTCCACGCGCAGTGGACGGCGGACGCGCACCGGCCTCTGCAAACGCACAGCTTTCTATATTCTGCCCGTGTCGAGCGCGTCCGACATCTCATCCTCTCTCTCTCTCTTCCTCTCTCTATCTCGACGACGAAGGCGGCGACAGCGACGGCGGAATGAAAGACACGGCCGCTACGAGCGGTCTGACGGACAGGCTCTCGCCCCCCTCCACGCCAGCGGTCCCCGCGCCGCCCCCGGACCCGCGCCGCGCAAGCCTCGTCCGCGGCGCGCCCGTTATCCGGCGGCGGCCGCGCTCTGTGATCGAGGGGGAGCACCACCGCGAGTTCGACCACCGGCGTATCCAGTCGACCTCGGTCGCGTTCCACGCCAGCAAGGGCAAGCGCAGGGTGACCGACGACGACGACGACGACTTCGGTTATGTCGCCCCGCCACCGCCGTACGATCCCGGGCCGTCGGCACCGCCTCGCACGGACGACAAGAAGCGCCACGGCGACGCAACGCTCGATCTCCTCGCTTTCCCGCAGATCGCCGCGCTCGTGCTGCACCACGCCGAGGGGAACACGTACGCCGCGCTCCGGGCGACCTGTAAGACGCTCCATGAGCGCGTCAACGCCCTGCTGTACGCGCATGTCGAGGTGAAGATCACGCTCATCGAGCCGCCGGAGCCGCCAGCGCCGAACGTGTCGCGGCTGAGCACAGTCGTACGCACGATCCAGAGCCTCGGCGCGCTCCTCGGCGCGCTGCCGCCCGTCCGGGAGACCGAGGAGGCGAGCGAGCCGGAGCCGGCCTTCGCGCCGTACTTCGCCGTGTCGATCGTCGCGCCGCTGTATGCCCCCGGTGCCGGACTGCGTCCCGGCGCACGCATCCCCGGTCTGCAGTGGGACATGGCCCGTACGGCGTCGCACGCGGCGTGTGTCACGCGCATGCGGGCGCACACGCGCGTCGTGGACGACACCGGCAGCCTTGCGAGGCATCTGCCCGACCTGCGGCGCGACGAGGCGGCGATGCTGCGCCTCGCGCTTGGGAGCGCACGTGTCGTCCGCAACTCCGCCAGCGACAGCGTGCTCTCAGCCCCGACCCACATCCTCTTTCGCGACCTCGAAACGGAAGGCGTGTACCTCCAGCACGGTGTACCCGAGCGGTGTACGCGCGTGATCGTGCGCGTCGCCTTATGGACTGGTCTCCACGACGGCGGGGCTGGCACGATCCTGCTGCCAGGTCCGAGGATGGGCGGCACGCGCAAGGTGTATGTCGTGTTCGGCGCCGAGCGTGCGGGGACGATGAGAGGCAGGTGGCCCGATGCGCCAGGCATCCTGCGTGACACAGTGAAAGACATCCTGCCGCACATTGGCACCGGAGTGCACTACACGTTTGTCGGGCTGGCCGACGTCGAACCCCTGCGTCTTGGCCTCGTGCGGCCCCCGGGCATGAGTGCCGACGAGTACCACGAGACGATTAGGTCCAGCATGGTCGAATACGCTCTCCGCGTCGCGCCCTTCTCCAGGCGCGACGAGATTACCACCCGCGAGCAGGTTCTCGCGATGGTCTCCCTCGCTACGGGCCAGCAGCTCCGCGCCGATGTCGGCGAGGAGCTGTATGCACTCGTGACCGAGTAACTTTGTTGTATGCATGGGATGCGGGTCATTCGTCCCAGCTGTAGATCATACGATCATGCCAGCTGAGCACGACCTCATTCGAACCAGCGTGGCGCACTGGGCTCTGGCAGAGCTGCCACACGTAGCGCACAGTGCACGGCGCATTGCCCATGTCGTTCAGCTTCTCGTTCGCTTCCTCTCTCTCTCTCTCTCTTTCTCTCTTTCTCTCTCTCTCTTTCTCTCTCTCTCTCTCTCTCTCACTATCTCTGTCTGACTCCCTATCTCACACAATCAACAACACAGAGGAACACACCCCAATGAGTAACCCGGCCCAAATAAGTGGCCTGACAGACAGGTCATCGCCCTGTCCACGTTGTTGGCACAACCCGCCACTCGACGACCACTCCCGAGACCGCCCACCGACCCCCGCCGCGCAAGCGAGCCCCGTCGTGCACCCAGCAACCGGCTCAGGCTACACACCATGATGGATGAGGACGACGACCTCGAGTTCAACCACCGGCGTACCCAGTCAGACTCGGCCGCGTACCACACGGACAGGGGGAAAGGCAAGGACTACTCCAACGTCTCGCCGGCACCACCCACCGATGTCCGCCCCGCAGGCCTGCCCCGTGGCGCACCCGCCACCAGGCTCAGGCTGCAAACAGTGCTGGATGAGGATGACGACCCCGAGTTGGACTACCGGCGTACCCAGTCGGCCTCGGTCCCGTACAACAGGGGGAAGGGCAACCGCATGTGGAGGGTGCGCCCTCTCACCCCGCCACCTCCGTACGAGCTCCTCGCTCCCTCTGCACATATCCGCACAGACGACGAGAGGCCTCAGCCGACGCTGACCTTCTCGCCTACCCGCAGATAACCACCCTCGTTCTGCACCACGCCCGGGGGGAGACGCTCCACGCGCTCCGTGCGACATGCAAGACGCTGCATGAGCGCCTTAACGCGCTGCTGTGAGCCCATGTCGAGGTGCGGCTCCCGGAGTTTAAGTTTACGTCAATACCCTCTTCGGCTCTGAAGACTGGATCAATGAACGGCTTTCGCGTTACCGTACCGTGTCCATTGTCGCACCGCTGTTCGACCATTGCCAGCGGCTCCCTTGGGGAGCCCCCATCCCGGGCCTGCAGTGGGACAAGAGTCGCCCGGCATCACACAAGGCCTGCATAGCCCGCATGCGAGCCCACACGCGTGTCGTCGAGCTCCACGACCCATATGGCTCGTGGTGGGTGTTGCCAACCCTACAGCACGACGAGTTGTCAATGCTGCGCCTCGCGGTTGGGCACGCAGGCGTGGTGCGCGCCATCTCTTTCACCAAGCTCAGCAGCATGCTCGCGACCCCAACGTACATTCGCAGATGCAACTTGGGCGACGCCGCTGGGTGGTACTCTGTGCCCGACGGGTGCACGCGTGCGATCCTGCACATCGACCTAAGCAACGCCCCTCAGCCTGAGCAGCCCAGTGATCGTAGTCACAGAATCCACCTGCCTAGATCGAGGGCACGGAAGCGTGGCCCGCTTGAGGTGTACCTATCGTTTGGCGCCGAGTCCGAGACACGCGATCACTGGTCAGCCTACAAGCGCCCAGGTATCCTCCGATACGTGCTGCAAGTCATGCTTGATTCCCTTCGCGACCATGACAGCACGCACTACACACTTGCTGGGCTGGCCGACCTCAATCCGGTGCGTCTCGGCATTGAGCGTGGTGCGGTCATGATGTTCGACCATGTCGCGATTGAGGCCAGTATGGTCGAGGACGCTTGGCGCATCCACAGAGAAAGAGACAGCAGGGCGTATGACACATTCGAGTGGCCGGATTTCCGCGCAATGTTTACCCTCATCACGAAATCTCAGTTCCGCGAGGCTCTCGGCGACGAGCTGTATGATCTCGTGACGGGGTAGACTCCCGGTTCATGGACTCGTATTGTATGCATAGTATCGAGGTCATTCATACCAGCTCCAGAGTATGCATCAGCTCAGTGTGTATTGCACAGTACAACAGCGCTCAGCCCCTTGTGGCGCCACGCCTAAGAAAAATACGTGCCGTCGTTATCGTCGCCGCCGTCCTCGCACGAGCTTTCCGACCTCTGGCCGTCGCTCTCCTCGCCATTAACGTACCCCGGCACCAGCGCACCAGCCGGACACGTCGTAGCCAGCGCGTACATGTCGTCGCCCACCATGGCGCGGTACTCGTCCAGCGAGAGCAACTGCAGCGCCTCGAGCGCCTCGATCGCCTTGTCCGTCTCGCCTGTGAGCGAGAACGGGCCGACCTTGAAGTCGTACATGGCCTTGTAGATGACCCCGGCGCGCTGCTGAGCGTCCATCCACGGCGTGATGGCGAGCTGTGGGCTGATCCAGCTCCTGCGCAGCGTCTCGAGACCGACGAGCGTGTACCGCACCCACGGCGCGTGGCGCACCATGTCGTCCACGAGGTCGGTGAGCATGCCCAGCGGCTTGGCGCGCTCGGCGGCGGAGCGTTCCGCGGCAGCTGCTGCACGGTCCAGCTGGTTAAAGGACGAGTTGCGAGAGCTCAGCCCGAACGACGAGTTGCGGTGGGTGTCGAGCTGGGCATACGACGAGTTGCGGCGGCTGTCGAGCTGGTTGTACGACGAGTTGCGCCGGCTGTCAAGCTGGCTGTACGACCCGTTGCGGGAACGCGCAAACGACCCCGAGCCGCGTTTCTCGTCGAGGCGGGCGTATGACCCGTTCCGCGAGCTGGCAAACGAGCCGCGCTTGTTGTCGTCGATGCTGAGGCGGGCGAACGCCGCGCTGTCCACCTGGTCGTCGGGGAGGAAGATGATGACGACCTCGCGGTCGTGCGGCCGGTGCTCTGCGGCGCCGGGGACGCGGATGGCCGCCTTGGCCAGCGTGCTGGGATGCACGCGGCTGTTGATCTGGATGGTGATGACGGCCGTCTCGACGACGGGCTCAACCTCGCGCACGAGCACGCGCGGCGCCGTCTCGTTTATCCCCGCCGGCAGCTGGCGGAAGAAAACATGCGTGCGCCCGCCGAGCGGGCTCAGCAGCACGCGGTCGCGCACGAGGTCGACGGCTGCGAGCGCAGAGTACAGCTCGCGCTGCTCGTCGAGCGGGAGGAGCACGAGCTTCTCCGGCCCCACCTCGTCCACGACGCGCGTGTACGTCCGCAGCCGGTCGACGCAGAGCGCGTGGTCCCATGGCGAGTCGAGCCCCCAGCGTAGCCCCGGGATACGGCGCGGCGGCAGGGGGTACCCCTCGGCGTCGATTTCGGTCGGCGCCGTAATCTCCAGCGCGAGGGTCGTGAGCGCCCGCGACTTGGCCTGCATGGCGAACACCTCTTCGACGTGCAGCTCGACGTGCTTGTACAGCACCGTGTTGATCCGCACATGCAGGGCGCGGCACGTGGCCCGGAGGGCGGGGTACGCCTCGGGCGGGACGTACGCGAGGATGCGCTCAAAGATCTGCGGGTGTGCATACCGGTCGAGGGTTACGCGCGGTGCTTCGGGTGGGGTCACGGTGACGACCGCGGCAGCTGCTGGCTCGGCGCCGGGCGGCAGCGGCGCACCAACGGGGACGAGGACGCTGGTGGGCCGAGAGCGGGGGGCGGGGGTGCGCGGGCCTCCGCGCGGGCTCGCGTTGCGGTGCCGCGACGCTGGCGCCGACGCCGAGCGCGCGCTCGAGTCAAATGGGCGTGGGAGGCGCGGGGTACTCGGCCCACTGGTGCGTGGGCTGCCGCGCGGGCTCGCGGCAGGCGAGAGCAGGCCCGACCGCCGGCGGCCGGAGCGGTTCTCGAACGTCGACCAGTCGAGCGGCGGCTCAGCGGCGGCGTTGGACGACTTTGCGCGGCGGTGCGCCGGGCGCTCGAGACGCGACAGCGCGGGCGAGAGCGGCGCGAGAGCGTCCTTCCCGTCCCGCGCTGGCTTTGTGTGTTTCTGGCCCATGGTGTCGTGTGATGAGAGGAGGAGAAATTGCAGGCTGCCCGCTGGCCGATAAGGAGGTGGAGACTGCCGACGGGCGGGGGGCGGCACGGGCGGCGCCGGGCGCCACGGAACGCCACCGCGTGCGCAGGCCGCGGCGCGGCGCGGGCTGGGGCGGTGGCGGCGCGCACGGTGAGCACAGCTGTGCGTTTGTGGAGCGTTGGGATGGTGGCCTGGGCGACGGGGATGGGATGCCGATGGCGACGGTGGGTGCACATTGCAGCGTCGTGTGACCTCGATGGTGGTGCGGATCGCGGGCGGATCGCTCCGGGTGGAGGTGGAGCATGCGGGTGGAGGAAGTCCCAGCGGCGGGTGGCGCCGCCGCCATGACAGGCGACCCGGCCCCCCTCATCGCCGACAACGGCGGCGACGGCGATGGCGAGCTCGACATACCCGGTTCAGCGCAGGACCCACCAACATTCTGGCTGCGAGAATGATGCGCAGCCGCGTCTCCGGCGCCCGATGCGCATGCGCGCCCACCCGTGTCCTCCGACGCCGCCGACGCCGCCCTTCCCTCCGCCACGCCGCCCACACGCCCGGCGCCCCGTGCGCTCTTGTCTTGCCTCCCTCGGTCCCCTCCCCACGCTCGTCGAGGCCAAAGCGGCGACGACAAACCTCGAACTCAACTGCACACATCCCATCCCACAACAATGACCTCCGCCAGCACTGCGCTCCTCGAACTCTTCGCCGTCCTCCTCTGGGTCGCGCTCATCAACTACCCGTCCACGCCGCACCGCGCGCCTGCTCCCCCCGCTGCACCGAAGGCAGCGACAATCATGGAGACGCAGGGCGAGTGGGACCCCGAGCTGCTCGCGCACGAGGCCGGCCGTCGCCAGCGCTTGGCGGATGCGTCGCGCGCCCCGGCTGCCTCGCGCGCCAGCTCGAGCAGCAGCTCCGACTCGGGGAGCTCGCGGTCTGCGTCGAGAGGCAGTGGATTCCGCTTCCGACTGCCCAAGATCCGCATTGGACACGATGACGACGGCTCGGATGCGGAGGAGGTGCTGCGCGATTAGAGGTATGTGTGGGTGGTTGGGCCAAGCTGACGGTGCCTGCAGAGAACGCGAATTATGTATCACTGTCGTTACCGTACTGCTGGTTGCGGATAACTGCTGACGCCGCGCTCTAGCAATTGCTGCACCACTCACCACACTGGGTCTACTGATGCTGATGCCGATGCCCGGATGCGGCGTCGCCGCTGTTGTCGACGCCGTTGTTGTCGTCCACCCACGCCGAATGTGGCACCCATCCACCTACCCCGTCTGCCGCATCCGGTGTCAACAATCCACATGCGTGGCTATTGCAATAGCACCACCAGGAGCAATGTCAGCAATCATGTGGTGGTGGGGAGAATATATAACGAGCGTTTCGAGGGAGCCCTCGTCACTCTCACTTGCATTGTTCACTTGTGCTACGCCTCCTCTCACCTCCAATCTCCCACCCTCCCCCCGCCATGAGCACCTACCTGCACTTCCTCGACACGGTGCCAAACTACGACCGCACCATCTCCCCAAACCACTACTTTGTGCGGCAGGGAATCACCTTCCCCGCCCCGACGCCGCCGCCGTCCCCGCCCCCAGCGGAGCCCGCCAAGCTGGCCGGGCACGCCGCGCCGGCGCAGCCAGCGCCGCTAGACCACACGGCGTACCCGCACCTCCTGGACGCCGTGCTCGCCTTCGCGCCGCACGACGCACTCCCGACCCTCCGCCTCGTGAGCCGCTACGTGCACGAGGTGGCCAGCGCGCGGATGTATGCGCACGTCGCGATCGCGGTGCATGTCCCGCTTGACGAGTCGCAGCGCGGCGTCGTGGAGATCACCGATCCCGTGCGCCGCGCGCGGCTGCCCGGCCTCCGCTGGCGCAGCTGGGCGGACAGATACGATCCAGTCCTGGAGTCCGAGGAGACTGTCCTAGCGCCAACTGAATCGATGCCGCCCACCCACACGCCGCACGCCCCAACCCCCGCGATGCTCGCCGCACGCAAGGAGCACGCACGCACCCTCGCCCGCCTGCAGCGCTACACGCGCACAGTGGACAACTTCAACACGTACGCCGGGAGCATGTCGTCGCGCGAGTGGGGGGACCTCGCTGCGCTTGTGCGGCCCGACACGACGATCCGCACAGCCAAGTTCATCGGCATCCCGCAGCCGCGGCACTGCGCGCTGCAGATCGGGTTCGGCGACCTGACTACCGGGTTCCCGCGCTCGTCCCACATTGGCGGCGTACACCGCTGGTGGAACAACCCGGCGCACGCGTTCGTCAACAACTGGACCTCGGAGCGCTTGGTGCTGAGTCTGCGGTACGCGCTGTGCGACCCGTACCTCCGGTGGCGCGGGATCAACATTGCGCGGGTACACGCGCTCGGTGAGCTCGTTGTGCTGTTCCGCGGCTACACGTCGCGCATGTACAACACGTTTGTGCCGGACGCGACGGGGTACGGCAAGGCGCGCCGCGTGCTCGGCATGCTGCACTCCATGGTCGGCGCGATGGCGTGCAGCCTGCCTGCGCGCGAGACGGCGTGGACGCTCGTTGGGCTCGAGAGCGCCGAAATGTCCTGGCTCGAGCTCGAGGGCGGCGGGGACTGGGAGAGCCGCCGCGAGGTCATCGCGAAAGCGATTCACGACGCGATTCTCGAGCGGAACTGGACGCGGTCGGGCTTTGCGGGTGAATGGGACGCCAGGGCCGGCGACGTTCGCGTGCCTACGCTCCGGCTGCTCACTGTCGACGAGTGGCGCGCCGAGGTGGGCGAGGAGGTGTTTGGGCTGTCGACGGACCAGCCCAAGGGCATGCGCGATATGCTGCATCCAGACTACAAGTAGCGTCGAGTAGAGGATATGTATTGGTGTAGGCATAGCGGCAGGCATAGTGGCACGCTGGGATACAGACGTTTGCGGTCAAGGTCAGTTGCGGCGTTCAACGATGCGGTGTTCTTCTGAGACACCACCTCCATTCGGTGTGGCATATCAGCGTTCTTCAGACATCGGCATGCCCCTGCCACCCTGCCCCTGGCCTGCCCGCCATTCTTCCGCCTTAAACCACACGTCCGACGCACCAAGCACGACACAGGGATTACAAACAAGCACAGCCGCAGTGTGAATAAACGATTGCATGGGTGGCTATGACCCAGTGTCCATCTAGAAACAGCCAGAAGAGAAAGAAGAGGCCTAGAGTCCAGTGGTAGAAGGAATGGTCGTTATCATCAATAGAGACGTCGAGTGCGTTTGAGAACAGCCTCTACGCGCCTCGCTCTGAACAGCAGCATACTGAACTGAGCCTGGCTCGCGTTGGAGATTCTCTTAGCACTTGAGGGCACCGGGGATCTGGCCAATGCCGAGGTTACCAATGAGGTTGCCGAACTGGGTGGGGAACCAGCCGGTGACGGCGCCGGCGAACGCACAACCGACAGCACCGACGGTGCCGATGGGGTTGCCGCCAGTCTTGCCGTTGCCGACGAGGCCGCCGAAGAAGTTGGACAGGCCGCCGAAGGTGGGGAGGGGGATGAAGAGGCCCTTGACGCCGAGCGACCAGCCGGGGAGGGTGGGGTTGAGGGCCTCGAAGACGGCGGCCCAGGCGAGGGCCTCGGGGATGGAGAAGGGGATGAGACGGGGGCTCCATCCGGGGGGGAAGCGCTCCTGGAGGAACCACGACTGGATCTCCTTCTCGCCATAGTGCTTGAGGTTGCCGCGGAGGACCTGGTGCTGGAAGCCCGACTCGGCGTAGGCGACGAGCATGCGCCAGGGGTTGAAGTCGAAGCGGGGGTTGGTCTCGCGCGACTCCTTCCAGGCGATCGAGCGCATGTTGGCGACGACCTGGGCCGTGACCACGCCACCACCGTTCTTGTTGATCTCGTCGACGTACTGCTGGACCTTGCGGGGCTGGACGGAGGACTGGTCGCCAAAGTACGCGTCGTCACGGGTGACGGACGCGTCGCCCTCGAGCACACCGTGGGACGAGAGACCGCCGCCGATGCCGTGCTTGCCGCCGATGGAAAGAGTAAGCGTGGGCAGGTCGCCCTTGAAGATGAACGAGACGAGAGCAAGGAAGATGGAGCCGTCGGGCGACAGGTGCAGGCCCTGGAAGGTGCCGACGACAAGCTCGATGGGGTTGACGATACCGTTGCGGGGGATGTAGCCGTGGTTGGCGATGGTGTTGAGGCCGGGGCAGGGGCCGCGGTGGTCGCCGGGGCCGGGGGCGATCCACGGGTGAGCCTCGTCCTCGCCGAGTCCGAGGCCGATGAAGTTGGCGCGCTTGCGCGTGCGGTTGTGGAGCACCTCGGGGTCCGTGTTGAGGCCGAAGGCCTCGATCACGCTCTGCTCGGTGAGCTTGCCAAAGTTGAGGCCGGCGATGCCCTTGCCGGGCGCGGGGTCGAAGTCGCCGATGGCGTCGAGGCCCTTCTTGAGCTCAGTCACAAGGGCGTTGAGCTGGGCCGGCGGCTGGCCCTTGAACACCTTGACGAGCTCGTTGATGGCGTTGGTGTCCGCGTTGGAGAGGAAGGGGAAGGCCGCGGTGCCCTGCAGCAGGGTGGCGGCGCCAGCGAGGAGCGCGACGACCGAGAACTTCATAATGAGTGTGGGGGGTAAACGAGTGTGGTGGGGCTTGAGGGATGGGGATGAAAGAGGCGAGTCTGTGCCTCTATTTGAGCTGTTTGCAGCGTGAGCTGTTTGCGCCGTGAGCTTTGCTTCGTCAGTGGCCGTTTTCCCGCGCCATGTCAGTAGTCGTGACCACCCCGGTCGCCATCCCTCCCGCTCCCACACCATTCCTGACGCTGCGCAAAGGCGACCAACGCACAATGCACGCGCGCCCAGCCAGCGGACTGGCGAGGGACGACGAGGGACGACGTCGAGTGCTGCAGAACAAACCCCGAGTGTGTGTCGGTTGGACGGGTGTGCCTCGCGTGTGTTCGGATGTGAGACAGGCAAGCGCTGGTTGGTGGGCAGGGGGCGTGCGTTCGGGGGTGCTTGTGGGGGCGTTTTGGTGCGCTCCGACGGCCGGACCGAACCGTCTGACGGACGTGCCGGGTGGGTGATAGTTGAGGTCTGGGCCGATGGCGGCAGACAGAACAAGGTGCAGTCAGTGTCTCGCGCCGTGCCTCCCTTCCCGCGTCTGACTATCAAACAGGCTGTGCTGGCTGTGGTGCTGGCGCGTCTCGGCCCGTAGTAAAGACGGTGTTTGAAGTCAAACACATCCGAGGTCAGGTCGTGCCTCCTGCCATGCCGTTATCGCACGGATGGATGGACGCGCTGGACGCGTCGCGACTCGTGGGATGACGCGAAAAAACGGGGGCCGAAGGGTTCGATGCTTGGCTGATAAGCGTAAACATGCAGCGCGCTGACTCCAGCAAACGCGCATGCACCGTAAACACGGCGGGGGGCCGGGGGCGTGAGGAGATGCGATGCTTGTAGCCGCTGCAGTCAGCACCATGCATGCAATCGCACTCGCCTGCGTGCAGACGTTTGCTGGCTGCCAGTGTCGCTGCTTGCGTTGTTTGTTGTTCATGTCCACCACCCCTCTTGGCGCTTAGTCGGCCATGTGCCCATGGCCGAGGATCGTCAACAACACCCCGACGGCATCGCTTACCCCCCACCACCTCCCTGATACAACCCGCACAATGAACCCGGCGAGATCTGTAAGCGGTTGGCCAAGCACACACCGCACCGTGCCCAGCCACATGCAGACTAAGACACCGCCTGCATGCCAGCTGCCGCCGGAGCTGGGCACGTTGTTGCGGCATTAGCGTCACGGTGAAACCGGGCCATCTGACGCACTGTGGCGTGACGCTGGCTACGGGACTCTAGCCTGCGCGCCAGTCACCGCAAGCAATCAAGCTCGGTCATGTCGTTTGGCACTGCGCACGTCGCCGCCCCGCTGATCCTGCGACCATGACCCGCCCCGCTCAATGGACAGCAAGTGCAGCGACCGTCGGCTGGTCGGCGCACAGGTGCTACCATGACAATTAGTGCAGGAGACTGCGATCTGTAGTTTCGGGTACCTGTCTTAGTGATGGAGTGTTGCAGCACGCTGATGGTGCTGACGAATCGGGTGGGGCGTGTTGCTACGCATGCCTGTATAGATACGGGAAGGTTGTTTAAGACAGTGGCGGGATGGAGCGGCGCGTTGCATCTACGTACTCTCACGGCCGTAGCGGGCGCCGTGATCCCCGGCCGCTCGTCAGCAGCTTGTCAACAACGAGGTCAGACTCTGCTCTGTGAATAGACCAAACTGGTCAACAGCTCTGCCAACCACGCGCCTCTCACAAGTCACAACACTGCATACCCTGCCTACGCCGCCTACGCCTTGTCGACGCCCCGCTCCTCCTTCTCGCGCCTGACCATCTCGGCGTCCGTCTCCTCCACGCCGAGCGACTGGGTGTCGGTGAGGTACGGGTTGGCGAGCAGCAGCGTGATGAGAAGCATGAGAACGCTGAAGCCGAGGCCCGTGCCGCAGAGGTAGCGCTGCACCTGGCGGTACGAGAGGTTGATCGCCTCGCGTGCGGGCGTGCCGACGGGGTTGGTGGCGATCCAGGTGAACGGGTCCGCGAAAGCGGCGCCAGCGATGGCAGTGGAGTTTGACACGCCATAGTTGATGAGGTTCTTCTCCATGTGGCCGGGCATCGTGTTGATCCAGATGGCACCGGCGATGGTGTTGCCGAGCGCCGTGCCAATCGAGTACGACGCGAGGTAAATGCCCGTGATGACGGCGGTGCGCTCGTGGCCGACGGCCGCCTGGATCAGACACTGGGTCGAGTACGGGAGGAAGCCCTTGCCAATACCGAGCATGACCTCGCCGGCGATGAAGCCGATAAAGTCCGAGCTCTCAAAGCCACCGCGGAAGCGCACGAGCAGCACGAACGCGAGGACAATGAAGCCTGCGCCGGCGACAACCCACCACTTGAGGCGGCGGACGCGGCGCACGATGAAGCCGTGCACAACACCAATAATGACAGACACGAACGAGTCGATGCTCATGACGCGGGTGGCGGTCGTGATGTCCTTGCCGAAGGACACAAGCAGCGTCTGGTAGATGTAGTCTCCCTGGGTGTACCAGGTGGTGTTGATGAGGATGGCGATGACGATGCAGCTGAGGACCTGGCGCGACGCGAGGACGCGGAACGGCACGAGCGGGTGGCGCGCGCCCTTGGCCTCCCAGTAGATGAAGGCGGGGAGGGCGACCACAACGCCGAGAACGAGCGGGACGATGGTGCTCGCGCGGCGCCAGACCTCGGCCGAGCCGCCAGCGAGGGTGAAGGGCACGAGGATGAGGCCGAGAACGAACGCGAGCAGGACAAGGCCGAGGATGTCGCACGCCCAGAAGCAGTCGATCCACATCTCGGAGCTCAGCACCTGGCGGTACGGCGACACGATGTTGTCGAGCAGGCCGGCGCGCTTGGCGCGCACCTCGGCGGTGGTCAGCGACGCGAAGAGCGGGATCGTCGCGGCGGGCACGACGATGGCGAAGATGCCGATGCCCCAGCGCCAGCCTGGCCCGTCCATGACCGACTGGGCGACGTTGCCGCCCACCCACGTGGTGACGAGGAACGGCGTGGCGGGAAGCCACGACGCGAGCACACGCGCGCGGAGCGTCGTCGTGTCCGCGATGAGGATCATGCAGATGACTGGGGTGTGAGCGGGGTGACTCGGAGTTGCAAGTACGCACTGATGATGCCGGTGAAGGCAAACTGGTAGAGCACCGCGCCGGCAGAGAACGCGCCGACCGACTTGGCGGTCGCCTGGATCGCGTTACCGATGCCCCAGAAGAGCACGGAGAAGACGAGCACGCTGATGCGGCCAAAGTAGTCGCTGAGCTTGGCGAACGCGGGCTGCGACGCGGCGGCGACGATGCCGCGCACGACGCCGATGGTGGAGATCTGACCGGATTTCTGGAACGCCGCGACGGCATAGTTCTGGAACGTGTAGTGGGTTGCCGCGTCGAGGCCGTACGAGACTGGAGGGGGGTCAGCGCACGCAGACGGGAGCTATCGCGACGCAACCCACACGACACGAGGAAGATGCCGACGAAGAGCACCCAGAAGTGCCAGCGCTTGAACATGGACGAGATGGCCTCGATGCGGAGCACGCCGGGGGACTTGGCCGACGCGGCGTCCGACTCGGAGCCCGAGCCCGGGCCCGCGGGGTCGTTGCGCCTATTCGGCGGGAGGTACGGCGCGTCGAGGTTGGATTCCATGGCTGGCAGAAGACGTGCTGCGGATGGATGGGTGGTCCCGGGCGGTGGTCGGCGCCGGCAGCGTCTTTAAAGCTGCAGCCAGCACCGGCCTCTACACCGCACCCGTGCTCACGTGAACTGCAGCAGCAGAAAAAAATCTCGTCGCAGCCGCCGCGGCGGCCAAGAGGGCCGAGACAGCGTGTGCGCGCCGAAATCCCCCGCCAAGCCTTTATCTGATTAGATGCGCTGCGCTGTGCGCCACTTCGGCCGATGTGGCCGCATGCGTTCCCGACGCTGTTTGCGCCGGCTTCCTTCGCCTCGTTGGCAGGAGGCGTGAGTGCCGCCGCCTCGGAATCAAGGGATTCGCACAGGCACATGCTCGCCTGGGCTCGGATGCATGCGGAGGGGGCAGGTGATCGAGTTGCAGGCCACGCCAAGCTGGAGTGCTGGGACACTGTCGCTGCCTCCACTTTCTTTCGCTCGTCAGTGCCTGGCGCTGTCGGCCGGCAAGAGGCCCCTTGGCACAGTCTGGCCTCGCGACCGGCCTCTCCGTGGCTTCACGTTCCGAGTCGCAGACGGAATTTCTGCAGCGCTGCGCTGTCGGCACTGTTGAGGTAGGGTTGGCCGGCACCCTCCCTCCCTGGCCGCAGCACGCCGACCGGCCAATCGGCCTGCTCTCTATCCGAGCCGCCCGCGTCCGGCGCCGAATGGATTCGGGGGTGCGCCGAGTGTCCTAGCCGACTTTGGGGCAGCTGTGTCTTCTAAGCATCTGAGAGTCATGGTGTGCTGCGGGCACGTGGGGCAGGGGTGGGTTGATGGCGAGGTCAACTGTGACCAGGATGTCACTTGCCAAGGAAGTCCTCGATCCGTCCAGCCCCTCGACGCCCACGTGCCTTCGGTCCATGCTCGCGTCTCGTCGATCGGGTGAGAAGTGGTAAGTGCTGAGGCAATGGGCAGGCTTATAAACGTTAAAACGTTATTATTATGCGCTGGCGCGCACCCAACAGTCTCCCACGCTACTCGTCTCCGCTAGGTGCGACCGCCAGCACACCAGAGCGGAGGCTTGTAGATCACCGAGAAGATAGTAGAGCCCGGATAGCCGCGCTAATGAGCGTGTTGTTGTGATGAGCTGGTGGTTGGAGGGTGGGCCTAACAAGCCTCGGTCGGTGTCGGCGCTGCCGTGGTTGGTCTCGGTGTGCCCTCCATAGCCGAGGAGCGCAACACGTGCTGCGGTACCGGCCTCCACGAGCAACTGTGTGTGCCCCTGCTGCGCAGCTTAATGTTGGGTTGAGTTGCTGATGACGCCGATTGCACTAAGCTGGCACGCTCGCGCAGCCGGTCGCCGGTGAAACTTCCGGACGGACAGGCGGCTGCTGTGGGAAGAGGCTGGAGTCTTTTCTGATGCTGCCTGATCTGAGACAATCTGTGACAATTCACAATTCAAAGACAGCGGCGGCATGCAGGCAGGCTGGCAGGCTGGTGTGCCGAGGCTGCACGACGTCGTCTGCGCTCAGTGGGCACGACGAGTGCCGCACCGTCTCGTCTCGACGCGACGTCTCCGAGCATTCGCCAGTAGCGCGATTCACTGAAAGCCGGGTCGCCGTCACATGCCGTCTCCACGCAATAGGTGACTCACTAGCCCAGGGTGCACGATTGAACACTAACCCTCGCCAAGCTTGATCTGGCGAGCAGCTGTTATCGTCCTGCGAGCTGCATTCACTATTGACCGATGCGGTGCCGGGCGGAAGAGCACAAGCGCAGCTGCTAGCCTCAGCGGCGCGTCAGTGGCGCGGGCTAGGCGCGATCGATCGCCCGGCGTAAACATCGTTCTCATGGCATCGCCACGGGCGTCGGGTGTGTCGAGCGAGATAGGACTGCAGCTACATAAACCCAGCTTCGAGCCCCCTCCCACGCCCAGCCAAGCACAACCCACACACAATGGTAGCCCTCGACCTCGCGCCCCTCCTGTGCAGCGTGACCACCGGCGTGGGCGGCATCCTCGGCGACGTCGGCAACACGGTCTCGTCGATTGGCTTGCGCTCCGTCGTGCTCCCGCCGCCGGTGTCGGACGCGCACCATCTCGCGCGGCGTGAGCTGCACAACTCGCACCTGCGGGCCAAGTACGCGCGCGGGGAGGCGCACGAAGCCGAGGCGCGCAGCGCCCACGCCGAGCTCATCAAGCGTATCGGGTCCGGCTCGCCGACGGAGTAAGTCGCCACGCCGCCCCGCCACGCCGCACGCCTGACGCCACAGCCTGGTGAACAACGGCCGCGACCAGTGGTACGGCGTCACCTACACGCTCGGCACGCCGCCGCAGTCCTTCCTCGGCGACATCGACACGGGGTCCGACCTGACGTGGGTCGCGCAGGCCGCGTGCGTCGACCCGGCCTGCACGCTCCCCGGCGCGCGGTTCGACCCGGCCAAGTCGAGCAGCTATGTCGGCCCCGGACGCCGCTTCAGCCTCAACTACGGGAGCGGGAACGTCGGCGTGTCGGGCGAGTACGCGAACGAGACGGTCGGCATCGCAGGCCTCACCGCGTCCAACTACCCCATCGGCCTGGTGAGCAACAGCTCCGGCCCGCAGGGCGGCATTCCGTCCATCTTCGGGCTCAGCTTCCCGTACATCGGGAAGAGCGGCGTCGCGACCACCGTGCCGTTCTGGGAGCTGCTTGACAGCCCGCCGCAGGACAAGCTGTTCTCAGTGCACCTCGGCCGCCGGACCCACGCGCTCCAGGGCCTCGGGGGCACCAACGACCCGCAGGGCGGCCTGCTCAGCGTCGGCGGGTACCACGCCGGCCTGGCGGCCTCCGAGGTCGAGTGGCTCCCGGCCAACACGACGAACTTGTACTGGCAGACCTGGCTCAAGGGGTTCAAGGTGAACGGGGTGGAGCTGCCCGTGCTCGACCACCCGAACGACGCGGTGATCGATACCGGCGCGGGCGGGTGGTACGCGCCGCGTGCGATCGTGGACGCGTACTACGCCGCGATTCCAGGCGTGACAAAGTACCAGGGCCAGTTCTTCCTGCCGTGCACGTCGCGCCCGAACGTGACGCTCACGTTCGGGACGGTCGAGTACGAGGTGTATCCCGTCGACCAGTTTTCTGTCGGCGCCCAGCGCGGCTACGGCTTCCTGCAGTACGCGGACCAGGTGAGCGACGCGTACTCGTACCTCCTCGGCGACGTATTCCTCAAGAACGTGTACTCGCTGTACAAGTGGGCGCCGGAGCGCCAGATTGGGTTCGCAAAGCTCAACGACTGCGCGAACAAACCCGTCGACCCCGAGGTGCTCGCGTCGCTCGACAACAGGTCCACCGCGCCCGTGCCGCAGCCGACGACGGCGCAGCCGACCGGCCAGCCGACGACGACCGCCGAGCCCACCACCACGACCGGCGAAGCGCCGACCACCACCGGGCCGGTGCCGACGGCGCGCAGGCGCCGGGCCAACCTCCCCCGCTTGGGCTCTGATTTCAAGTATCCCGGCGAGTAGCGACGCGTTGTGAATTTCAAAACGACAAAACCCATAGAATGTGCGGCCCGTGTGCGGGTAATCGCAGATGTTCCTCTGCCCCGATTGATCCTGTTCATGCAATGTACAACTTTGCCCCCTGCTCTACAACCGCGCGCCGTCGAACCGGTGTGGGTCGAGTCCGCTGATGTCCGCGCTGAGGTGTGCCCGCTCGCCGGCAATGTCGGCCAGCACGAGCTCGGAGAGCACAATGCCAGAACCCGGTGCGAGCGTGATGCCCCATGGGCCGTGGCCGGCGCTCACGTAGATGTCCTTTGCCCACTGCCCGATGACCGGCACCTTGTCTGCGCACACGGGTCGGAAACAGAACTGTTGTTTTCAGCGCCGCTATCACTGCCTACTCACGTCCGCCTTGATCAGCTCGGCGCCCTTCTCGACGTCGAGCGAGTCGCTGACAACCTTCGAGGCACGCAGCATGCGCGCGATGAGCGTCGCGTCCAGCAACTTGGGCACGTCGGCCGCCGTCGGCGGGAGGCGGTTGGCGTCGATCTCGCGCAGGCCGCGCGGCGCGGGGATGGCGTTCTCGCCCGCGCCGTAGATCGTGTTGTCTGGCCGGCTGGGGCGTCAGCAGCCTCGGACGCTCGTACTCACGGGTAGAACTCGATGTTCTTGGTGAGTCCGTACGGCCCGGACGCGGGGTCGGTTGGGTCCGCGCGGCTGTGGTCCACACGCGCCGAGTGGCCCGGCCCGTGGCCCAGGTCGCCGGCGGTCGCGCCCAGCCCGGCAAGGATAGCCTCGGCGGGCAGGATGCCCTTGTAGATCTCGGGCATGACGGGGCGGAGGAGGACCGAGTGGCCCGGCAGCGTGCCGACCGGCACAGGCGGGATGCCGAGCGTGCGGCACACCTCGGCCGACCAGGGGCCAGCCGCGATGATCAGCTTGTCGTAGTGCACGGACCCGACGTCGGTGATGATCGTCTTGGAGGCCGCGTTGCGCGCCAGCGGGGTGCCGATGATCGTGCGCAGGCCGAGCAGCGTCGCCTCGGCGTGGATGCGGCGCGTGAACTCGAGCGGCAGGCTGGGTGTGTCAGAGCCCGTCAGCAGGTAACAACCTACACCTGGCCCATGTTGCCCTCGCCCTTGCCGCTGAGGTCGACGCGGCGGCCGTTCGTCCACGCGGGGCGCGAGCTGCCGTCCAGCGCGCGCGAGTTGGGCAGGTTGCGGTACTCGCTCATCTTGCCGTCGTCGGTGCCGACGAGGACGCCGGTAGCGGCCGAGAACTGGCGCCAGCCAAAGTCGGCCGTGCCGTTGTACTTGGCCGCGAGGTCCTGGAACGCCTTGAAGGACAGCCGCGCGAGGTCCTCGGTGGCCGGGTAGTGCCATGCCGCCTCGCGCGCGATGAAGCCGGCGGCCTTGCCGCTTGCCGCCGCGGCGATCGACGTGTTCTCGATGAGCGTGACGCGGGGCTTGGACGGGTGGGTGACGAGGTAGTAGGCGGTGCTGACGCCGATGATGCCGCCGCCGAGGATGACAATGTCTGCGGGCATGCTGGGGGTGGGGAGGGGGGGAGGGGCTGGGGGTTACGGGGTCTGGCTTGCTGTGAATATCTTGGCGGCAGCTTATGTGCTGCTACGTTAGGTCGTCTGGGGAGAGAGCGATGGAGCAAGGGAGAGATGAGCGATGGTGTGGGTCGGCAACAAGCGGACGAGGCGGGTGGAGGTTGCGCGGGCGCCAAGCAGCTCGGGTCAGCAGATCACACCCCGCGGCTACTTCGTGTCTGCCATTCAACCAATGCATACACTCTCCATGTATCGGTAGCACACTGCGCAGCCGCTGCTGTTTGACCTAGCTGGTCGAGAAAGGTGTCTTTCTTGTCCCAAAGGTGTCTTTTGAGCGTGCAAAGGTGTCCTTTCGCTGTGCCGATTTGCAACGATGCTATCTACCCGCCGGCTCGACTCGGCTACAAGCCGCAATGGGCCGAGTGGTGATGGGGCTCGTGCTGCCATCGTCGCCGCGTTGCTCTCCCTCCGCCAGTTTCTTGCTGCAGCTCCTGCGTCTCCTGCGTCTCTTGCGTCGCCATTGAGTCAAGCAGAGTATCAGCCCTTGGCAGATGCATATGCTCGAGCACCTCCACCACTACTGCGGCCGCCATCGAGCCGCCGAGCTAGCCGCCCCGCCAAGCTGGCAGACCCCGCACGGGGCCCGTCGGCCTGCCTCGATGTAGCCGCTGGCGGGTGTGCTGCCGCCGTCGTGTCGCGCAAATCCTTGATATCCACGCGGGGCAGCAGGCAAGGGTGTGTGTGCCTCGACTCGAGTGGTTGGGTACGCGGACATGTGGTGGTGTCATCAGTGGCTGTTCCCTCGTCCGTCCACTACGCTATATATCCTGACGTCGGTCTCTGACCACACCCCACCGCTTTCCGCACACGGGCTGATTGGGCAGCGGGCACCCCGTCAAGAGAGGGAGCATGGTATCGGGATCGGGTCCGGGGGGAGGGACAACACTGGGGGCAGTACATGCGAGCACAAACACACTCATCCACCATTCGCATCCTCGTCAACGTCTCCGCCCCACTGCATCCCACCAACTCCAGCTCGCCCTCCAGCCCACTATCCCGACCCCGGGTATCCCGCCCGCACGCCTCACGGGCGAGATTGCACGCCGGCGTCTGCTTCAGATCATCTAGTCAGCGATTGTCGCGGCGACGCCGACAGTCTCGACGTGGCCGTGATTGTCGGAATGCGCGGAAGTGGTCCGCGGGGTTGAGCAGGCGTCGGAGGCGCCGAATTTGAATCGCCATTAGAAATATTCACGTGATGTATTAGGATACGACACGTGGATTCCCTGAGCACATTAGGAACTCAACCCTGAAATTAGCCGCTGCGGAGTCGCCGTGCGCCAAGTGACTTGTGATGACGTCTTGGACTTTCCGATGCGGGAGACAATCTCATCTCGTTTGCTGCATTGCTGACTCTGCGTCGTCGGCTCTCTTAACAAAGCAAGCACCAGGACAACGACGACAACGGCGAGTAGAACATCAAAACGCGACTCGAGCCAAGCGAGAGATATAATACGCGACAGGGGCGGCGCTCGAGAGATCCATCCCGCCACCACTCCACACTCCCCCCACCATGTCCAAGCACAACCTCATCAAGCGCCTGGGTCTGCAGCACCCGATCATCCAGGCGCCCATGGCGGGCACCGCGACGCCCGCGCTCGCCGCGGCCGTGTCCAACGCCGGCGGCCTGGGGTCCATCAGCATCGCCAACTTTGACGCGCCGACGGCGCGCAAGAACATCCAGCAGCTCAAGTCGCTGACCGACAAGCCGTTCAACATCAACGTGTTCGTGCACGTCGAGGGCGTGCACGACGCCGCGCGCGAGACCGCATGGCTCGACTTCCTGCGGCCCGAGTTTGAGCGGTACGGCGCGGCGCCGCCGGCCGAGATCAAGAACATCATGCCGACGTTCTACGCCAACGACGCGGTCGCGCAGGTGCTGGTGGAGGAGGCGCCGGCTGTCGTCAGCTTCCACTTTGGCGTGCCGCCCGCAGCGACGATCAAGGCGCTCAAAGACGCCGGGTCGGTGCTCTTCGCAACAGCAACCAGCTTCGCGGAGGGCAAGCTGCTCGAGGCCGCGGGCATCGACGCACTCGTCGCGCAGGGCATCGAGGCGGGCGGGCACCGCGGCGTCATGGACCCCGCTGCGCCCGACGACGAGCTGACCACGGCGGCGCTCACGCGCCAGCTGGTCAAACACACCGGCCTGCCGGTCATCGCGGCCGGCGGGATCATGGACGGCGCGGGCATCGCCGCGTACCTCGATCTCGGCGCGGCGGCCGCGCAGCTCGGCACGGCGTTCATCGCGTGCCCCGAGAGCGCGGCGGACGACGGGTACCGCGCGACGCTGGGCAGCGACGCGGCGTTCCACACGCGCCTGACGCCTATTATTTCGGGCCGCGCCGCCCGCTCAATGACGACAAACTGGGTCAAGCTCGCGCAGGGCGAGCACACCCTCGGCAAGGTGACCGACTTCCCGGCGTACCCGATTGCGTACGACGCCGCCAAGGCGCTCATCGCGGCCGCCAAGGCAAAGGGCGACTACGGATGGGGCGCGTACTGGGCCGGCCAGGGCGCGCCGCTCTCGCGCGGCAAGGTGCCTGCTGCCGAGCTGTACGCGCAGCTCGTGGCGGAGCTCGCCGCCGCAAGGGAGGCGGCGTCCAAGCTGTAGGGGGCCGGGGATTCACAGTCAGCCAAAGGGTTTAATGTATACTATTGCTATTGTAGTGTGAGGGCTCCTGGCCGCGGCGAAACACGAGCCGGATGTGACCGAAACATGCGGCGAGGTAGTCAGCGAGGGGAGTCAGTTTTATCCGCGTTTTACCAACACCGATGGCGACAGACAGCACCACGCCGGGCCTGGGGCCTGGGACTGCGCTGGGGCTGAATAGGCTGGCGCTGGAGAACAACAGGCAGTCGGCAGCACGGCAGCACGGCAGCCAGCACGGCGCCATGCGGCTGCGCGCGCGGCCGCGGCGCCGATCGACGCCGCAAGATGCCGGCCGTGACGGCCAATCAAGTGGCGTCGACGCGCGCGATAACCGTCGCTGCGTCCTTGGCGGGCCGAAAATACGCTACATGCGCCGCTAACACCTGGGATGGCATGGCCACACGCCATCGGTGCGCGCGATGGTGTGTCGGCGCTGCGGCGGGGTGCTGCAAAGCCGGGGGATATCACGCCGGCGGGGGATAGGCACGGCCAGGCTTGTCAGCACGAGCAAGCAGCGAGCAGCCTTATAAATGTCTCGCGAGGCAGCGCCGAGAGGCGACCGACCGACTGAACAGCAACGACACAATGGCAGACGACAAGGACGCCAAGGACCTCGAGAAGGCCGATGTCAACATCCTCCCGCACACCGGGGCGGGCGGGACGCTCGGCACCAACGCGCACACGGTGCGCCTCGCCGAGGCGGACGAGGTGGCGGCGCTGGTCGCCGGGTTCACGGGCACCATCGACCCTGCCGAGGCGGCGCGCGTGCGGTCCAAGATTGACTGGCACCTCATGCCCCCGCTGTGGGTGTTGAGCTGTGTGCTGCCCAGGCGTTCCCGCTCACACCCCACAGCATGCTCCTCTACCTCGTGCAGTTCACGGACAAGACGACGCTCGGCAGCAGCTCGATCCTCGGCATCAAGAAGGACAACCACCTCAGCGCGAGCCAGTACAACTGGCTCGCGACGATCTTCTACCTCGCGTACCTTGTGTTCGAGTGGCCGCAGAACCTCGCGCTGCAGCGCTTCCCGCCCGCCAAGTGGATGGCATTGAATGTCGTGGGTGGGGAGCGGTGGCGCGCCGCTGACGCCAGTTCCTGTGGAGCGTCATGCTGTTTGCGCAGGCCGGGTGCCATAGCTTTGCGGGGCTGTTCGTGTGCCGCTTCTTCCTGGGCGTGTGTGAGGGGTCGATCAGTGAGTGGTGACGCCGCCTTGAGTTTCCGCCGACCACGCGAGCGACCACCCGCTAACGCCCACCCCCAGCCGCCGGCTACCTAATCATCACGTCCATGTTCTACACGCACGAAGAGGCCGCCCGGCGCGTGGGCTACTGGTTCCTGATGAACGGCACGGCGCAGATCTTCTCCGGGCTCGTCAGCTTCGGCGTGTACCACGTCAACGCGGCGCACTTTGCCCCGTGGCGCCTGTTCATGATCATCACGGCGGCCGTGACGCTGTTCATGGCGATCGCGTTCTGGTGGTTCGTGCCCGACTCGCCTTTGACCGCGCGCTTCTTGACTCCCGAGGAGAAGGTGATTGCCATCGAGCGCCTGCGCTCCCAGTCAAGCGGCGTGGAGAACAAGACGTGGAAGAGGGACCAGTTTGTCGAGGCGCTCAAGGACTGGAAGGTGTGGGCCTTTTTCCTGTATGCGAGCGTTGCGCAGCTGCCCAACTCGCTCACGAACCAGAACGCGTTGATCATCAGTGCGTGCTGCCGCGTGGGATACGCTGACGCCAGACTCGTTCGGGTGGACCGTCAAGGAGACGACCCTCCTCGGCATCGTTCCCGGCGCGCTGGAGATCATCGCGATCCTCGCTTCGTCGGCGCTGCTCAAGCGCTTCAAGAACTCGCGCACGTGGATCGGCCCGCTGTTCGTCCTTCCCAACTTCATCTCCGCGCTCATGATCATCACGCTGCCATGGCACAAGAAGGGCGCGCTCCTGGCGGCGATGTACATCGGCGGGCTGGGCGGCGCGCCGAGCTTTGTCATCGCGCTCGGGTGGTGCACGGCGACAAACGCAGGCCACACGAAGAAGACGACGGCGAACACGTTTATCCTGATTGGATACTGCCTCGGTAACCTGCTCGCGCCGCAGATGTGGGAGGCGCGCTATGCGCCGCGGTACTATGTCCCGTGGGGAATTATTCTGGGTTCGTATGTCGTCGCGAGCCTGTTCATGGTCGGTATCGGCCTTGCCCTGCGCAGGGAGAACAACAGGCGCGATAGGCTCGCCGCGGCGGGCGAGCTGCCCGTCGAGAAGTACTACGACGAGAATGGAAACGAGGTCGACCCGACGTTCCTCGACTTGACCGACAGGCAGAACCTGGCGTACAGGTACCCGCTGTAGTGTGGGGTGGGGTAGATGGTTGTGTGATAGCGAATGAATCTTGTGTAGAGTGGAGAACACCTGTCACAAATCCAGATCACGACCGCCCATCCAAAGCGCATAACATACATGATCGTCACGATACCTAAGGCGCACGCTGCGCCGCGTGTGTCGTCTTGTGGGCAACAGCCTCGACCTAGCCGCCTAGGCAACATACTGGAAGCTGACTAATCCACGTTGAGCGACACCCGGCTCATGCCTCACCAGCCATGAGCTCCTCTGCGAACAGCTTGGAGAAGTGCTGCTCCGTCTCGAGGGCAATGTCGTAGCGGAACAGGCGGTCGTGTGTCTCCCTAAGCGCGCGAGTCAGCATCCTTCTCCCCGCACACCCTCCCAACCCACCTCGAGCCGAGCCGGTCAATCACAACCTTCTCCTCCTCGCCCTCGGGCAGCGCGGCGCGCAGGTCAGCGACCCACGCGTCGCGGTCCGCGCGCTTGAGGTGCAGGTGCTTCGAGTTCTCGTCGGCCGTCACGACGGCCCAGTCGGCCCGCGGCTTGCGGATCTTCTGGTACACCTTGAGCGCGGCGGGGATCTGGTCGCGCGACTTGATGCGGCTGAGGATGATGCCGAGCGCGACCGCGTCCTCGATCGCCTGCGCGGCCCCCTGCGCGAGGTGCGGCAGCGTCGGGTGGCACGCGTCGCCGACGAGCGCAATGTGTCCGTCGCACCACGACGGCAGGGGCTTGTGCACGCGCAGCCGCCACTCGAGCACCTCGTACTGCGGCACCAGGGCCAGCAGCTTCTTGACGCGCGGGCAGAAGTCGGCGAACGTCTCGAGCATTGTGTCTTTGTCACCCATCGCCGTCCACTCGTCCTCCTCGACAAAGTTGCCGTCGGGCTGCGACGTTGGAATGTTAAACAGGTCGCCCGCCTCGATGGGGTAGCCCTGGCGCGGGTGAGAGGGGTGTTAGAGTGAGCGACTTACCATGACGTGACGCCTTTCGCCGATCCAGCGGTGCGACTGTGCCTGGGTGAAGAAGGGGAGGAGTTCTGGGTCGTTGGCGGCCAGCGACTTGCGCACCATGATGCGGTACGCCGCCTGGCCAGTGCTCTCGACTGGTGGGTTAGAAACGTCGATGGACCCCTACCCACCCTCATCTTTGATGCCTTGCTGCTCGAGGAGGGCTGCACGCGCCTTGGACTTGATGCCGTCGGCACAGATAATCAGGTCGGCGTCGACCCACACCAGCTCGCCTTCAACAGGGTATCCGTCCTCGTCGAGGTCGACCTCGTCGTCGCGCACGAGCAGCCGTGTGTTCTCAAAGTCGTATTCTGAGATGACTTGGTCAAGGTGGAGGGTGACCCGGCCCGAGTCGAGCGCACCGCGAACCAGCGACTTCTGCAGCGCGGACCGGTGCACCGTCTGGCGTCAGCGCTGCAGGCGTGTAACACTCACAATAAACGGGTGGCCGTACTCCTGCCGCATGTACTCCGAGTAGTTTGTTGCCGTGAGCACCTCGTCCGTCTCGCAGTCTGCAGGCAGTCAGCCACGGTCGATCACCCGCGCGCGGCGGGAAATGGGGCACGGTTCGGTCTGCACGAGCATCTGCTATCAGACAAGCGGAGGGATTCCGGTTGTGCAAGCTCAGCTCCAAGCACTGCTGTGCGAATACACAGCACCAATGCGAGCGCCGTGAGCGCCGTGAACGCCGAAGTCTTCCACTGCCGACAAGTGAGAAGCTCGAAAAGTCATGTCGTGCTTGCTTGCGGCTCACACACGTCGTCGCCCACCCCGCCCACTCACCGTGAACATTCGCTACCTGGATAGCCACACCCTCGGCCTTGCAGATGTCCATCACACCCCAGCGCGTGAGGATGCGGCCGAGGTTTGGGGGGATGTTGATGCCGGCGCCCACCTCGTCGAGATATGGCGCCTGCTCCCACACATTGATGTTGGTGAATCCCTGGCGGGCGAGGGATAGGGCAGTGCCCATTCCTCCCATGCTGCGGCGTGTGTCAGTCTCGGGCTGGAGCGGACAGCGCCGCGGCGGCCTGTGCGCTCGGCGCCGTGCCGTCGACCTGTGCTCTCCGACACCGCGAGAGCACTCCAGCAGTTACACTCACCCCGCACCCACACTGTATGTCAGCTCTGTCCCACCCAGCTACCCACATGTGGATCCGAATGTCGTGGAGTGCCGGGGCGCGCATCGCTACTGACATGCCGTGGGGTGATGACGAGACCAAAGGCGAAAGTTGTATCCCGGGAGTGGTGTGACGTGGGACGGCGGCGAGGTAGCAGGGACGTGCTGTGGTGCGTGTGGGGGCGAGACAAGACGGCCGGTGGCAAGGAACAGAACAGGCCGGTGGTGCGTGCAGAGGGGGAGGTGGTGGGAGTCGTTCGCGAGGTGGTGCCAGCAAGCTCAAGTTTGATGTCTGGTGAGCGAGAGTTGCGCACGCACCCCTCGCTCCCTTTGACATCCCCCACCCCAGCCCCCTCTCATGGGGCCGCAGTGGTCCGTATTGTCTGTCGGCATCATTCGCATCAAGCCCCCTCGGCGTCAACGGGTGATCTCGCGCCGGCAAGGGCGGGGTGAGTCACCACCACATGTGCGCCGTGGCGTGTGCGGGTGTGGATTGAGCGAATGGTCAGCTGCGTGAGGAGACGAGGCCTCAGTGTGCTTGGGATGCCGGGGCTGGTTAGACGGCGGCTGCAGCTTTGTGTCGGTGAGCATGTTGAGAGAGCGATGGAGAAGAACGACGACGACGATGCGAATGCCGATAAACAGAGAGGCCAGATGCCATTGGAGCCCCGCAAACTCAACGTTTTAGCCGCAACACCACCCGAGTCGTGAGCTGCAGCTCTTCCGACGCATACTATATACATCTGCATGTCGCTGCTCATGACTCTGAGCTGGCTACATAACGTTGCTTCGCTCACTACCAATAGTCCTGGCAAGGATGCCCAGACGTGGTGACGAAACTCCGGTCGGCAGAGATCGACATCCATCGGAGACGGCCGGACCGCTCGGGCCGCCTCGCCCCCAAGCCGCCCTGCTCGGAAGCGGGACCGCAGGGCGGCGCGGAGCTTGGGACGGCATCGCAGCTGGTGCGACGCTTCTCGCCGGGGCATCACTGGCACCGAGGAGCGGCGCTCGTGATGCCTGCCTCTGCGTTGCGTTGGTCCTGCGCATCGCCGGCCGCGGACAGACTCGGGTCACGTGATACCCTTGGCTTGTCGCTGCCGCTGTCTGCGCCAGTGCCTGCGCAGGGGGGAGAGAGCTGATGGGGAGGGAGACGAAGAGGGCATGGGCACGCAAGTTCCGTTCAGCAAGACGCCGAACAAGCTAACGCTGAAATCGACGACGGGCAGCGGCGCTGCCTCGCCGAACGACGCCGCGCCACATGCCCCGCTTCTTCCATGCCATGCCCCAGATAGACCTGCCGTGTAGCCGACATAGCGGCTCCCAGAGTAGATCGGCGGACTCGGTGCCACCAGAAGCACGTCTAGGCGTCCGCGAAATCGCATCTCGGTGTCCGTGAAACCGCGTCGGGGCGACGAGACGCCAGCGCGACCTTCCAACCTCCGACGCTGCCTCCCTCACAGGCGCTCAAACGGGGGCATACTCGGCGCGACGACGGCGATGTTGACCGAGATAGCATGCGATCGGCGCTGCAGAGCGAGCACGAGACATCTTTGGAAGACGCTGATCCGTGCATGCGTCGTGCACTTCGCTGCAGTCACTGCTGAGGATGCCACTGCGGATGGGCCACATCCGACGGGGAACCCGGTGTGGGGCTCCGAGGCCGGCTTGCCCGGCAGGAAATCAGGATAAACCCTGCGACTGGATCTCGATTGTGCTCTCTCCTCGCCTCTTCACGCCGTTCCACTCGCCGGCGGGCTCAGGACGTCCTCGGCGGTCTCGGGCCGTGATGGCCAGCAAAGGAAGCAGCGCCCAGGCTCATAAATAGGGAGCTGCCGCCCGCCGGATCCAGCCCATCCGAGCCCCCCCGCCGTCTTTGACTCGTTGCGCCCGCCAGCCGCTTACCGCGCATCCGCTTCTGCCGACGGGCACGCGCACCATGGTCACCTGCGCGCGCTGATGGTGAGTCCTGCGCTCTAATCTCGCGCCGAGGCGCCGAGGTCCTCGGCCCGTCGGGACGAGATCTCGGCGTACCCGGAGCAGCCCATGGGGCGTCCGGTTCCCCGTGGAGAGGTCGCCGTCGAGGCTCGGGGTCGCGAGCAAACTTGAACTGCGTGTTGCTGTTGTGTTGTTGTGTTGGTCGGTGTACATAAGCTGAGCGGCCAGGTTATCGCTATCGCCACTCTGCCACCCCGAACGGCGACACAGCGACAACAACAACACACACCATGGGCCAGATCGAAGTAGCGACGGCGCGCAACGGCGCGACCATCACCGCCGTGCTCGCGGGCCGCGACGTCAAGTGGTACCGCGGCAACCAGCTCAAGCTGTCCTTCATGCTCGTGTGTTGTGGTGAGGCGCAGCCTGCTGACCACGCCAGTTCCTGCTCGTGCTCTCGGCCGCGTCCAACGGCTACGACGGCTCCATGATGAACGGCCTGCAGGCGCTCACCACCTGGCAAGAGTACTTCGGCCACCCGGAGCGCAAGCCCAACCTCTTTGGCGTGTACAACGCGATCCAGAACATCGGGTCCATCCTCGGCCTCCCGCTCGCGCCGATCGTCGCGGACAGGTATGGCCGCCGCGCGGGCGTGTTCGTCGGCTGCTGCATCCTCATCGTCGCGTCCATCCTGCAGGGCGCGGCGCAGAACGCGGGCATGTTCATCGCGTCGCGCGGGCTCATCGGCTTTGGGCTGTCGTTCTCGCTACTCGCGTCGCCCATCCTCATCTCCGAGCTCGCGTACCCGACCTTCCGGGCGCCTTTCACCGCGCTCTTCAGCACGCAATGGTACCTCGGCGCCATCTTCGCCGCGTGGACGACGTTCGGCACGTTCCGCATGCGCACGAACTGGGGCTGGCGCATCCCGTCGCTCCTGCAGTGCGTGC
Organism: Vanrija humicola; assembly: GCA_008065275.1. Lineage (NCBI taxonomy): Eukaryota > Fungi > Basidiomycota > Tremellomycetes > Trichosporonales > Trichosporonaceae > Vanrija > Vanrija humicola. The sequence goes on from QKWK01000012.1 coordinate 547,969, forward strand.
CGTCGCTCATCCAGGTCGCGCTCATCTGGTTCCTGCCCGAGTCGCCGCGCTGGAACATTGCCAACGGGCAGACGGACAAGGCGGTCGACTTTATCGCAAAGTACCACTGCGAGGGCGACGCGCACGACCCGCTTATCGCGGCTGAGATCGACGAGATCCAGCAGGCCATCGACGCCGACCGCAGCAACAAGACGACGACGTACCGCTCGCTCTTCTCGACGGCGGCCAACCGCCGCCGCATGAACCTCGTCATCGCGCTCGGCATCTTCTGCCAGTGGTCGGGCACGGGCCTCATCTCCTTCTACCTGACGCTCACGCTCAAGGGCATCGGAATCACCGAGGCCAAGTGGCAGACGCTCATCAACGGCATCATGCAGGTGTACAACTTTGTCGTGGCCGTCGGCGGCGCCATGCTCATTGAGCGTGTCGGCCGCCGCCGCCTCTTCCTCACTTCGTGTGTCGGCATGGCGCTCTCCTTCACCGCGTGGACAATCTGCTCGGCGACCTACACCCAGTCGTCGCATACCTGGGACCCTGCATGCCTCGCCGCGAACGATGGCGACAAGAACAGCTGCCCCGCGCTCGACGCGAACAAGCACGCCGGCCGCGCGGTCATCGCCTTCATCTTCCTCGTCCAGTTCTTCTTCAACATCGCCATGAAGTAGGTGTGTCGTGCTGGTGCAGTAGCTGACGCCACAGCCCCCTGTGCGGCGCATACGCCGTCGAGATCCTCCCGTACTCGCTCCGCTCCAAGGGCATGATGGTCATGAACTTTACCATCTCAGCGGCGTCCATGTTCAACCAGTACATCAACCCCATTGCCATTCTCGTAAGCAGTACAACATACCCACGCTCACACGCCCAGGCCATCGAATGGAAGTACTACATCGTCTTCTGCATCTTTATTGCATTTGAGGGCGTCTACATCTACCTGTATCTGATCGAGACGCGTGGCCCGAACGGCCCCCTCTCGCTCGAGGAGATTGCTGCGCTCTTCGAGGGCCCCTTCCGCTGGGGCTTTCAAAAGAGCCCGCACCAGGAGAGCACGCATGCCGAGGGCTTCATCTCGGAGAAGGAGGGTAAGAGCGGCGCTGTTCACTACATCGAGGACGGTGAGGGCTCGGTCGAGTCTCTGCGGCGTTAGGGGACGGTGGGCAGGGTACTGAGAAAGGGGGGTACGAAGTTGTCGCCACGACTAGCATTGTTAGGAGTGGAATGGAAATCGAGATGAATCAAAATAGTCCATGGTGAGTGCATGGTGCAGTGCGAGATCTCGTATGTCAGCGCTTGGGCGACGTGACAAGCGAGCGAACGGGAAGCGAAGCTGCTTGTTGTTTTTGTAAACGGGCCGCAGCGCATCTGCGCCAGGCAGATCTCGGCCTGGATGCCTCGGCGCCACCGCCGGCTGAGATCGACAGCAGAGGGATCTAAAGCCGGAAACAACAACCTCACACTGCCCGACATGCTATGCTAGGGCGCAGCGGCTGCTCCGACGTGCCAGAAGTGACGGAAACGCGCCGATCAATCGCGCTACCGCCGGGTGTTACAGCATTGCGGCGGCGCTGCAGCGCGCCGCGCCGGGCCGCCGGGCCCCTTGGGCGCCGCTAGTGTCGAGATACGGCCGAGACTGGGTTGGCAGTGGAGCGAGGACCGAGCGGGGTGATTGCCAAGACCCATAGCGAAGTGCACCACGCGGGGTGCATACGACGCCCATCGTTCACAGCTGGCCGCTCCAAGATTCGCAGCCAGATCATACGCCGGCGGCTGATGAGGGTAGTACCCCCTGCATTCAGTTCCCTACTCTGTGCCGAGGTGGCGGTGGTGGCTGCACGTCGACCAGCAGCACCGGGCAGGCTTGTCCTATTTAAGCCGGGGTATGAACCGTACAATTGTCTTGCGACGTGCTTCCGCGCTATGCATGATCTAGCGCGCATATTCCTCCGCCACGGCGGCACAAACCTGCATGCTGCCCCACGTCGCACTCGCCGTAGGCATACCACGGGGTGACGTTATCGCTGGCAACGGCTGCGGGGGGCGGCGTCGCCTGAGCGCGTGGGCGGCGCCACGCTCATCCGCCGCCCCGTGTAGTGTGGATCTCGAAACGCGGCCGCTCACAATTTGGTTGCACACTCGCGTTTGTGTATTTCGCCTCGGGTTGTGGCCCAGCTGGGGCGGGAGCAGGCGCAAGCCAAGTCCGCGCGAGCAGCATAGATTGCAGACCTGCCAACGCTTGGACTGTGGTTCCCACCTTTATCAAGGCGTCCACGCGCGCACCCCCCGACAACCACTCTTGTAGCTAGATTTGCCACAAAGACATCCCACACCCGTCTCTGTCATGCTCAAGTTCACACTCACCCTCCTTGCCCTCATCCCGGCGACGCTCGCTGAGAGCGTGTGGATCAACTGCGCAAAAAACCCCGCCTTCGCCGTCTCAGCCACCAAGACGACCTCGCTCGCCTGCGACGTGGGTAACCTGCCTCTGTGTACTCGCTGATGCGCCAGTCATTCTGTCACACTTACAACTATGCGTACTGGAGGAGCGGGACTGACGAGTGCCGCTGCTCCAATAGCCCCGTGCCCATCCAGGACATGGTCGGCTCGGGCAACAACGGCGGCTCGTGTCCTGCCGTCGACTTCAACGTGAGTGCCAATCATCGCTGTTCGCACTAGGCGGCACTAACCCACCACGCAGGAACGCAAGATCTCATCCGTGTACGGCTCATTCCTCCAGTGCCTGTCTTCGACCAACGGTATCGTCAACCCGATCACCCACAATGACGTCCTCACCGTCGCTGCCTGCTGGGACCTGTGCAACACCGGTGGACACACCACTTACGCGAGCTACAAGGCGAGCACGGGCCAGCAGCTGTGCCAGTGCTTCAACTCGTTCACTGGTCCCCCGGCCAACTGCGCCGCGGGCGACACCTACGTGTGGAAGTACGGCCCGAACGTCGTCGTCTCGGACGTTGCGCGCCGCCGCCGCCGTGAGGCCGCTGCGCAGAAGGCGCTCGCCGAGGCCGCGCCCCTTTGCCCCCTTGGCCTCTTAGCGTGCCGCGTAGCCCTGAGCGTCGTCGACGCCGCGAGCTACGAGTGCATCAACCCGCTTGCCGAGCTCGAGTCGTGCGGCGGATGCGTCTACGGCGAAATGGGAGGCAGCGGAAACGCCACTGGTGTCGAGTGAGTGTGGCGCGGAGGGAAGAGGTGACCGCTGACACATGGACTCCAGCTGCACCGCACTCGCTGGAACTCCGAGAACCGGCGTCATGTGCATCGGCGGCCGCTGCCACGCGTGGAAGTGCAAGGCAGGACACCGCGCCGTCGACGGCAACTGCGTCCCGAGCTAAGTAGCGACTAGTTGTTTTGGCCACGGACTCTTGCGAGCTCGTGTGGACAATGTCTGTGATGACAGTCCCCTTCCATAATATCGTCTTAGACTTTGAGTGGATAGAGTTTGCTATGTGCGCGGTGGGGGTTGGTTGAAGTGGCCTCGAGACGGACCTTGGCCACACAATCGTCTGCGATTTCGGACACACGCCAGACAAGCCGCAGGAGATGGCGGGACCGTGTATTGGCTGTATTGCATTCTCCCGACTGGTGCATTTGCCGACTATGGTGTCGAAGGCGGGTCTGACCACAGCATGCCCTGTCCGCTGAATGGCGCGGTACTTATGTCCGTGTCCCCCCCTTCATGTGATGGCTCGATGGCTTCGCCCTTGAATGGTGCGCGTCGACAGCGCATTCATACGCGACGCAGCTCGTCACCGTTGCTGCCCGCAGCTGTCGGCCGGCCGGTGCGGGCAGCGGCTCGGTCGGCCCCTGCATTGGCGACGCCAATTTGCCACACGGCCACACGAAGGGGCGCCACGTGCCTCTGCTGAGCGAGGGTGCCTCGCCCTTGTGGCGTGGCGCCGTGAACGCGCCAAGACATCTCTGCTGCCTCTGCCGAGCGCGGGGTTCCTCTTGCCAACCGACTCACCCGCGGCCTACCTCGCCCTCCAACGCAACATGTATGCACAATTTAAACTGTACCTGTTCCATAGTCTATGTAGCCGGAATTCAGGAATTCAGTGTCCATGATCCTACCCAACCCCTAAGCCTGCACGCAGTGGTCGTAGACCAGCTTGTAGCCCGGCCGGCACGCGGTGGTCACACACTGTCCGTGGCGGCACTGCGCGGCCTCGGCCACAACGCCCAAGATGTTCGTGCAGCTGGCCGTCAGCACAACCCACTTAGCCACACTCACTCCTTGCCCATGACCTCGCGCCTGGTGCCCGCCGCAAGCCCGTACTCGCCGTACAGGCAGCCGCCGCACGACTCGAGCTCGCTGCTCGTGTCGATGCACTCGTAGGCATTGTCGCTGTTCAGGGCGACACGGCACGCCGTCAGCCCCTCGGGGCAGTATGCGTGCAGCTTGGCGTCGATCATGGCCTTCTGCTTGAGCTTGGCTGCACGCCGGCGGTTGGGTAGCGTAGACGGGAGCGGCTCGTCGTCGTTGATCTGCACGGGGTACAGGTAGCTCATGGTGAACTTGGGGCCGCCGTTGTAGTCCTCGCAGCGGACGGGGTCGCCTTCCACGGGGCCGATCGCACAGATGCAGCTGCGGTAGTTGTTCGCCAGCATCTCGGGCACCTGCCACGGGTACCACAGCGCGTACGCGAACGGCGAGGACGCGTACATATCCGGGTCGGACGCCTTGAGCGCCGCGAACTCGGCCGTGCACCCCATGAAGCAGTCGGAAAAGTCGCGGTATCCCATGCCCTTCGCCCACTTTGTGCCCCCGTTAAAGAAGTTCCCAGCGTACGCCGGCGGGTCGATCTGCCGCATGCCGGCGTAGCACCCGGCGTAGCGGTACTCGTACGCCGTGCCCCCGGCCGCCCGGTCTTTGAGCACGCCAGCCTGGGCACAAGTCAGCGATGCAGGAGCAAGAGGCGACGCGGTGGCCACTCACGCGGACCAGGTTTGGGGGACACGACCCATCTGGGTCGCCGGCGTTGGGGGCCTGCAGGCCGCCGCTCGTGGGGGGCGTATTGCCCAGGAAGCACTCGGACTGCGCGCCAGCCGCCTGCCCGGGCACCCAGAACGAGTACATGTAGTTCTGGTAGTTGGACACCGTCGTGACGTAGACCTGGGGGCGAGTCAGCCGAAGCGTGGAGGCAAACCCACATCGCACTCGGCCTGCGTGAGGCCGTACACCTTCGCATAGTTGTTGTACGAGTGCACCACGGGGGGATACGCACACCCGGCAAAGACGTATGTGTAGCTCGAGGGGCCGGGGGGCGTGATTGCGCCGAGGGCCGGCACGGCCACGGCGGCGAGCACGACGACGAGGGGGGCGAGCATGGTAGTGGGCGAGGGGGGTACGCCTGTTCATCTGCAACACCCATCACACCTAAGTATGCCAGCTGCGTGCGGGCGGGAGCGCGTCTCTCGCTCTCTCTCTCTCTCCCTCGCGCAATGCCCGTGCCACTCGACACGCGCAATCCCGTGCCACTGACAAGGCCAATGCCCATGCCACCAAACATGGCAGCTACCCCAATCTGAGACTGAATGCATGGCTTCGCCAAGCAGCGGGTGTTGCTCGCTATCAGCCCTAGTGGCAGCAGGCGTGGCACAGGCGTGGCAGCAGGCGTGGGGGGGTCAGCAGGTGTGGCAGTTTCGAAAAGCCACCTTGGGCCACTGGTATTCAGCCAGGCGTAGTGGCGCGAGCGGTAGAAGACGATGCGGCGCGGCGCGGAAACTGGCCGTTTGTCGGGCCGCCAGGCGGTCACTGGGCGACGCGCCCGAGGGTGGCCCGAGACAGGTGTATAAGTGCTTGTGTATCTTACGAGGAAAGAAGAGAGTGTGAACGTCGTTCTGTTCCTATTGCTGTACGACGTGTCCGTCCACTTGGGCTGATCGTCGAGCTCCTCGACATTCCAGTGCAGATCAGTTCATTATCCACGGCGCGTCGCACGACATCTGCAGAGACTTTTCGCCCCCTTCATTCCGCGGTCGCCGCGTAGACTGCCGAACGACGCCACGCCAGACGGGTTGGCGCCGACGCAAGGCTAGGGCTGAATGACGGACGGCCATCCATGCCACAGGGCTGGTCTTTTCCAGATTCCGCCGCGGTGGAACGAGGCGCCGATGGTAACACACCACTGTCGAGCTGGGAATGTTGGCATGCGCATGCACATGCGCCTACCCTACATACCTCATATGCTACCATCGACGACGTGTTCAGTCTGGCCATGTGCGCACCTTGATGAAGACAGCAACTCGTCGCGTTCAGCACCCAGCTCCTGCCGATTGACCACATCGTCCGCCGCGCCTACATCCACTTCCGCACAAATCAAAGGCTTCCAGCGAGGAGCTTTCAGCACGGCAAGTACTGTGCCACACATTGTACTGAGGCGACGAGTGAGGCTTACCGCGCCTGACTGGCGCGCCTGACTAGGAAGAGATCCTGGCGCATCCTGCCAACCTACCAGGCCCGCGGCGAGCTATTCAAGGTACACTTCCAATGGAGCTGGGTCCTTGACACCGACCACGGTGTCGATAGCGAAGTCCGTGCCCGGTGTGTTCCACCGTCAGGTGTCCTCGGCGCGCCCTGCACGCCTGCCCTGTAGCACTTCCGTGGCGCCCGCCAAGCCCGCAGTCTCGAACGGCACCTCCCGCCGACCCCCTGGCTGGAACGCTTTCGGCGCTGGCCCCAGAACTCTGCACCAGCCACTCGAGCTTCTGCTGGCGTGGTTCGCGTCGTCTGTGCCGTATGTATCTGGCACCCGCTGACATGCCATGTCACCTGGTGACGCTGAGCTGGTCGCCCGAGACAGTTTGAGGCGGCTACAGGCGGCTCTGATTGTCTGTGTAATCTTCGCGTCCAGTCATGTTCGCTACACGCTGCAAGTCTCACCGTGACCGTCGGGGTCCGGAGGAGCATGCTTGGTGTCTGCTAGGAGCACCTCCAAGGCCCAACCCGTCCAATGGCCAACCTCAGCCAGGGCCAACAGGCAACGAGGGAGGCGGGTGTGGAGTCATGACGCCGTATTGAGCGCGAGGCGTGTCGCTCGCGTCACGGCGTTCCCAGAAGAAGGCAAGCGCCCGCCGTCGCTTCTGTCGCCAGAAGCAAGTTTTTCCAGGCCGCCACCCGCGCCAGGCGCGCCCTTGCCGGCGTCGTGAATTGGCCTGCGCAGTGGCGGCCACGCCGCGCCACACAACGTGGCGAACCCCCTCTTTCTCCTACCAGTATTGCCACGCGCAATCCATGCATGCAGGCGAGCGTCACCACTCGTTGACGCACCGTCCGGCACGACACCCGGCGCCCACGCCGCCGCAGCTGTTCGTCAGCACAATCGCCTGCGTACCCGCCCACTCACTCGACGCCGAGCCGGCTCGCCCAGTTCCCCGTGCCGCGGAACTCCCCGAACGCGCACCCGCCGCAGTTGTCTGGCGTCAGCATGCCCGTCCCAACACACACGCACCAGGCGCCGAGGACGTGTCGACACACTCATACCCGTACCCGTCGAGCGAGGAGAGGCGGCACGCCGTCCCCCAAGAGGGGCAGTACACTTGCTCGCGCTTGAGAATCGTCGTCTTGCCCTGCGGCCTAGGCGGCGGCCGGAAGCCGGAGAACGCGGCGCTGAACCCGATCTGACGTGAGCATGCGTGCCGGACGAGTCACGTACCCTTGCCTGGGTTGACGGGCACGCCGCGCCGTCGCCCCAGTCCACTGCTGCGCGCATGTTACTCCGCCCGAAGCACTGCGATGGTGAGCCGCCCAGCGAAGGGATCCACACGCTGTACGGGTGTGCACGGGCGTCTGGTGCGGCGGCCAGGTATTTCTGTTGTCAGCCGCGCGGAGCGGGAGCTGCCTTACGTCGCATGCGGCGAGGGAGAGGTTTTCGGCTGAGAGGTAGTCGTGCCCCTCTGGGAGGGCGGCCGGCGCGACGCACCCCGCGAAGAGGTACTCGAACGGCCTGGCTGCCACGGCCGTGGCGAGGACGAGCGCGAGCGTGGCGGGTATTCTGGGCTTCATGATAAGCTGGGGAGCGGTGGGCATGCAGTTGCACCTGCGCCGTTTATCTACTACTGCTGCGGCTCGTTTCGGAGGGCTCGCAGCAAGCAGCGTGCACACGTCCCCACCACAAGCGAAGCGAGACAACAACACAACGCCAGTGTCATGCCATGGTTTGAAACCGTGCCTGCGGCTTATCCCTATCAGCGCGCCGTGATATGCTCCTCGTCGGCCTCGTCAGGTGAGACAGGCCACGTGCGCAGGGTGTTATCGGCGCCACGCGCCGGCCACTGGGACCGTGGCGCCGGTGAGACAGACAGTTGGGGCGAGCGCGATGGGGGTGCTGCAGCCATGAAGCTCTATGCTGCGCGGTGGGCTGCCCGATGGAGGCGGCGGGTGGTCCATATGCGGCATGTGCCGTCCCCTTGACGCCTGTTGAGCTGTGAATCAGGTCACTGCTGTCAGGGTGCGAGGCTTGCGGCGAAGGCCTGATGGCGGACGATATCTCGTGAGATGCATGCACACTGGTTCTGGCGGCTCAGGTAACATGTCAGCTGGGCTGCACGCGGCGGGACCCCGCGTCGCTGTCAGTGACCTGACGTCGCTACTTGGCCTCCTCGATGCCGAGGTCAACGTCCAGCCCGCCGACGCCCTCCACCGCCTCGGCAAACTCGTCACGCGCGACGACAATCCGCCCGTCGCGCACCACACCCCAGATGCCGCCGTGCCGCCCGTCGGCTCCGACGTCGAGCACCCGCACATCCTCGAGCGGGTTAGCCGGGAGGACAAGGCAGTCGGCGTACGCGCCTGCGGCGATGACGCCGATCTTGTCGTCATTCAGCAGTTTCGCCGCGTTGGTCGTCGCGTGCGCGAGGACCCGGTGGGACGGGAGCAGCTGCCCCCGTTGTGTGAACTCTTCTGACTGGAGGTACCCCATCCTGTGCAGGTGTTAGTCATACACGAGGGAATAACACCCACCCCATGGTGAGGTCGGTCCCGAAGCACACGGTGACGCCCTCCTCCTCTGCGATCTGGATGGCGCGGCGGCCCGCATCCCGCACCTTGACGTTCTTCTCTCGCATGTACTCTGGCAGCGTGTCATTCCACGGCGCGCGGCCTTTGGCGGTCGAGATCATGAGTGTGGGGGTGAGGAACGTGCCGGTTGAGGCTGGGGTTAGCCCAGCTCGCGGGTACATACGTACCGAGCAGCTTGGCCGTGTCGCGGTCGAGAAGGTTACCATGCTCAATACCCCGCACGCCATTCTCCACAGCTCGCCGGATAGCAGGAACCGTGTACGCGTGCGAGGTCACCAGCGTGCCCTGCATGTCCGCGACGGTGGAGGTGATGGCGCGGATCTCGGCTGGCGAGAACTGGACCGACTCGAGGGCGTCGGTCGGGCTCGACACGCCGCCAGATGTGCAAATCTACTATGAGCATGGCCTCACGTCCCCAGCACCCACCTTGACGTGATCGGCACCCTGGCGCATCAGCTCGCGTGCAGCGCGCGTCACGCCCTCCACGCCGTCCGCGAGCACCGACATGTCCGACTCTGGCGCGCAGCAGAGTGACGACACTGATGACTCGCGCGAGCGCGGGTCACCGTGCCCTCCGGTCTGGGACACTGGGGTTAGCTTTGGCCGACAGAGACGACGCACGAATTTTGCCTCCCTGGAAGAGGCGTGGACCCGGAGTGAGCCACTGCTTGACTGCCTGCGCCTGCGAGAACGTCGCGCCGCCGACGTCGCGAACCGTCGTGAAACCCCGCGCGAGCATTGCCTTGAGGGTGTATGTCGCCCGGAGGTGTGGGTCGGTGTAGCCTGAGCTGGGGCGGCCGTCGGACATGTTGATGTGGACGTCTGGTAGCACGGGTGAGTTTGCGGGCGTGCGTAGCTGGGGTCGGTGCTTCCCCTTCTCCCTCCCCTCCTTCCCTCCCCACACCTAGACCCTCCGCCAACTCACGGCAGTCGACGAGCCCCGGGCATAGGTAAAGCCCATCGAGGTCGATAACCCTGGCGCCGGGCACCACCACGTCGGCGTCCCGCGATACTGACGTGACCAGGCCATGCTCCAGAACCACCGTCTGTGACTTCTTCACCGAGTTGTTTGCGACATCCACAACGGCCGCGTCTGGTGGGTCAGTCTTGACTCTTCACAATACCCACTCTTGAACACGATGGGCCTGGCAGGCGGCGGGATCCACGGGATGGTGTTGACATCGCCGCCGGGTGGAGGGCGCGGAGTGTGCGATGGGGGCGGGGCCCAGTGTCTGTGGGGATGGGCTGTCATGAGCGATGCGAGGAGACAAGAGTGAGTGAGTGAGTGATGAGTGAGTGAGTGTGGACGCGGCCAGTCGCCGCTTTGCTGCTATTATGACGTCTGGCGGCGCACATGGCGGACGGATTTGGCGGCCGTCGCCGACCTCCGACGCCGAAGCCGATCCGCGCTTTACCCGGCTGCCGCTGGCTGGTGCTGCGGTGCTGCGGGCGAAGCATGCATCAGCCCGCAGCGGGCTGCGGTGGGAGCATCGTCGTCCTTGTCGTCGTCGTCGTTGCTGTTGTTGCTGCTGCAAAGACGAAAGAAAAACAGAGGAATCGCGCGACAAAGCCGACGACGGCGCCCACCTGAAATCTCTTTCCGGGTCTACCTGCGGAACTTGATGCGCATCAAACACTCATCGACAACATCATGGCCCATCGCATCATCGACGGCGTCCTCATCCACGATCACGCCGCTCCACTAGCCCCAGGGCCAGTCGGGCCCGGCGCGCCAACACCGCCGCCCGCGCCGCCGCCCGTCCCCCGGGTTCCGGCCGTTCGACGGTCGCCGCCAGACCTCGCGGAAGGGAGCAGCCAAGCCGAAGCCGTGAGTAGCGCCGGGAGCAGCATCAAGCCACGCTGACAGGCCAGAACAAGCGGCGCCGTGCAAAGATCCCAGTCGCGTGCGAGGCGTGCCGCAAGCGCCGGTCACGGTGCGACTTGATCGACGCCAACGGGTGCCATCGGTGCAAGCAGCTGGGGAGCGAGTGCAGCTTTGCCGGGAGCAGCGGTGAGTGGGCTCGCAACGACGTGTGCTCATCCGCAGCGTACCACGCCATCTCGACACTGCAGCCCAGCGCAGCCGACTCGGACAAGCAGCACGTCGTCCCCATCCCGCGCGATGTGGAAAACCAGCTCGACCAGCTACGCCAGCGTGTTGCGCAGCTCGAGCAGACGCTCTCTGGGCTAGTGCGCGACGGGCCGGCGGGCGAAAGGTGCGTAGCGGAGGTGCGCCATGGCCGTGGCTGACTCGGCGCAGGGAACAGCTGGGGCACGAGAGTAACGCACGCCACCGTGTCGGCGGGTACGCGAGCGTCCGCGGCTCGGTCTCGGAGGACCGGGCCGGGCCGCGCGACGAGGCATGGTACCGCGAGTGGGCGGATCCCGAGGCGTTTGGACGCATCCACGGCGGTATTGGGAGCAAGGAGGAGCTCGGGCTGCGGGATCCTGTCGCTGAGGGTGTAATTTCTGTCGATCACGCCGAGGCGGCGTACCAGATGTGAGTAGCGAGTGTGCTGTCCCTCTAACATCTGCCCAGCTTCAAACACCACATCGCCACCGTGTTCCCCTTCCCGACCTTCCTGCTCACGCGGTCGCGTCTCCCCACGCACCCGTTCCTCCGGTCCGCATGCCTGACGTACGCGACGCGGTGCTCGACGCATGCGGCGACGTTCTCGGGGGTGCAGATCCGCGAGCTCGAGGCCAACCTGACGCAAAACCTGATGGCGTACCACCGTGGGTGCCGCCCCAGCCTGGAGAGCATCATGGCCGGCGTCATTTTGAGTCTGCTGCCCCACGGCCCGCTCGAGGCGAGCAGCACGACAGACTTCGACCCGGCGCGCATGATCGGCATGGCGTACGGCCAGATCCGCGAGCTTGGGTACTCGGTCTTTGTGGCGCGCCTCGTCGACTCGATCGAGACGGGCACGCCGTTCGAGCTCATTGCCGAGGCGGTCGACAACGCGCGCCTCCACCTCAGCGTCATGACGCGTGCCATGTGGCACTCGGTCTCGCGCAACCCGTCGTCCGAGGTGCCCACGCCGCTGAACGCTACGCAGAAGCGGCTCATCCAGCTTCTGCTCCAGTCTGACGCCGCTCACGAGATCGACAAGCACCTGTTCTTTGAGAACGCGGCGCTCGACATTCTGCTCAAGCAAGCGGCGCGCTGGCACGAGCTCGAGCGTGTTCTCATCCCCGGGGCTACCGAGCTGCGGCGTGGCAATAACATTGTTTCGGACGTGTTTGACGAGATGCGCCAGTGGCGCACGAGCGTGCTCTCCGAGCCGTCGACGCGCTCCCTCCCGTCACTCCAGTGGCTGCTCACCGCGACGACATACTACAAGTGGTGGGCGGCGACCCGCAATGTGTGGTTTGCGTACCGGCTCGCGAGCCCGCTGGTAGTCCCACAGGTCATTGCACAGTGGGAGATCGGGATGGAGCTGGCGGCCGAGGCGTCCAACGAGATGATCACGCGCTGTATCGCGGAAGAGTGGGACCTCAAAACGTTCCCCAAGTCGATCGGCACCGCGCTCATCCTCTGTTTTCTTGCCATCAGCATGGCGCGCATCCACCACTCGCGGTACCACGGCGACGAGGCGCTCCCGCCGGTGCTGGACATTGGCTCCAAGGTCGACGAGCTGCAGGTCATGCTCGAGCGCTCCAACGAGACTCTCGCCGAGATGCTGCTCCGCACCCGCACAAACCTCGACGACTATCGGCGCTCGCTGGAGGCGCGCGGCGGGCCCCAGGACCCGTCGTTCGACTTTACGTTCGACATGGGCTTCCGCGGCGGCCGCATGGGCGGCGGCGAGGTGGGCCCCGACGCGATGGATCCGTTCGCAGGGCTCGAGTACTGGTGGAACTGGCAGCTGCCGAGCGGCGAGGGGATGGGATTCTAGGTGCAGGGTGGGGCTGGGTTGCGTCATGCAGTCGTCGGCCCTATGTATAGATGCATGGAACTTAAGTTTGTGGGGACAGGCGCCAAGTGTGCACATTGCGCGCACACAGATGCACACCGCTTGTCCCCGTCTCTGTAAGTCCTGCTCTTCTACATGCTCGACACAATCGCCCAGCCAACACGTGGCCGAGAACATCAACCATGATCAACCACATGTCGTTCCTCGTACCTCGAGGACGCGTCGAGTGACACTAAGCATCATGCGACGCGCGAAGATCGCCGTCAACAACAGACTAACTGCTTCCTCAGTCGCGAGCGAGGCACTCAGAGGACGACGCTGGAGCCAGGGCAGGCAGTCACAGGTTTGCCGGGGGCCTTGGTATTCCATGGCCGGCCGTAAGCCTCCCCAAGTGGGGCTGCGCCGCAGCCAGCGAGCGCACACCAGCCGCAGCCATCGGCCCCCGAAAAGAACGCAAAGAACATGCAGCGATCGACGGCCGACGCGACAACCGAGCACTCCATACCGTGACACTCGCCTCTCCCTGCAGGCGCATGCAGGCCCCACCGCCGCCGCCCCACTCGTTGCCGAGCCTGCACACCCACCCCGGTTTCCCCGCAACCGAGGATACAACGGCATGGTGATCAGGACCCTCGCCGAGCTCGGCGATTGCTGCAGCGTGCACGCACGGTGCAGACGCGTGCAAGCTCTCCCCGTCAAGGTCTATTCGCCGGCCCATGATGCCGGCTACCAGATACAGTTTCAGGCTCGTGTGATGTAAGAACTTACTCGTTAACAAGCATCGTCGCAGCCTTCCTCTTGTCGTGCCCACTGCTTCTCGACATGGGCTTCATCTCCTCCCTGATGTCTCTCCAAGCATGGAACGTTACACCTTTTTTTTCACCCCGATGCCATCATGCTCGCTTCGATGGCTGCCCGCCCCGCGCGTGGCAGGTATAAGATGAGCAACCCGACCGCTGTCGTTGACGTCCGAGGCCCCACTCACCAATGCTCACCCTCGCGCTCCTACTCTCCTCCCTCGTCGGCGTGCTGGCCGCCCCGGGGCCGTTCGTCTCTGTCGGAGACAACGTCAACAACCTCGGGCCGCGGGGCACGTTCCCGACCGTGAGCGTCACTGCGCCGGCGGGCAGCCTGATCGGCCTGGCGCGCAACGACGTCGAGGTGTGGACAGGTATCCCGTTCGCAGAACCCCCCGTTGGCCCCCTCCGCCTTGCCCCGCCCGTTCGCATCACGAAGCCGTTGGACAACTTTGATGCGACTCAGCAAGCCCCGGCATGCCCCCAGCTCTTGGCCACTCCCGAGGCCTGGAACATCCTGTCCCAGGTCCTCAACGGCGCCGTCGCCGGACCGTTCAACACCGGCGCCGTCAAGCAGCAGGAGGACTGCCTCAACATCAACGTGTACCGCCCGAAAGACACTGCGTCGGGCGCCAACCTGCCCGTCCTGTTCTGGATCTTCGGCGGAGGCTTCGAGGTAGGTGGAGAGCTCATGCGCTGCGCTGACCTGGCAGCTGGGCTACAACAGCCAGTTTGACGGCAGCTCGCTCGTCGCCAACTCGGTGGCCCTCGGCAAGCCGTTTATCTTCGTCGCGGTCAACTACCGCGTCGGCGGGTTCGGGTTCTTGCCCGGCAAGGAGATCAAGGCGGCGGGCGCGGCCAACCTCGGCCACCTCGACCAGCGCATGGGGCTCGAGTGGACGGCGGACAACATCGCCGCGTTCGGCGGCGACCCGTCAAAGGTGACCATCTGGGGCGAGTCGGCCGGCGCCATCTCGGTCTGGAACCAGATGTGTCTGTACGACGGCAACAACAAGTACAAGGGCAAGGCGCTGTTCCGCGGCGCCATCATGAACTCGGGCAGCGTCGTGCCCGCCCAGGCGGTCGACTCGCCCAAGGCCCAGGCGATCTACGACCGGGTCGTGTCGCAGACCTCGTGCGCTGGCAAGCCCAACACGCTCAACTGCCTGCGTGCGCTGCCGCTCGCCGAGTTCATGAAAGCGACCAACTCGGTCCCCTCCATCCTGTCGTTCAACTCTGTCGCGCTGTCGTACCCCCCACGACCGGACGGCAAGTACCTAACCCAGAGCACCCACATCCTCGCCAGGCAGGGCAAATATGCTGCTGTGCCCATGATCAACGGTAACCAGGAGGACGAGGGCACGCTGTTCTCCCTGTTCCAGGCCAACATCTCCGGGTCGACTGATGGCATCACCAACTACCTTCAGGAACGATTCTTCACCACCGCGGACAAGGCGGTCGTCACATCCTATGTCAACACGTACTCGCAGTACATCTGGGACGGCTCGCCATTCGGCACCGGCGTGTTTAACGAGTGGTACATTGGCTACAAGCGTCTCGCCGCCATCCTCGGCGACATGACCTTTACTCTCGCACGCCGCGTCCACCTCACCATCACCAAGACCACCAACCCCGACGTGCCTGCGTGGTCGTACCTTGCCTCGTACTTCTTCGGCACTGCCATCGTCGGAACGTTCCACGGCAGTGATCTCAACTCGGTCCACTTTGGTGTGGGCCTGGGGCAGAATGGCGTCAAGGGCATCCAGAGCTACTATGCCAACTTTGTGTACAACCTCGACCCGAACAACGCCGAGGGCGGCACCTCGCAGGCCAGCAAGTTGACCTTCAACTGGCCGCAGTACAACACGAACAGCCGCACCATGATCAAGTGGAACCTGCTCAACTGGGAGACGCTTACCGACAACTTTAGGAGCAAGTCGTACGATGTGCTCAACGCCAACATTGCCGCGTTCGCGATCTGATTGAGTGATGTTGTAGACCATACATGTTTAGAGGAAGATATGAGATACATGCGAGCAGCCTCGTGGCTTGACGCGAACGCGGAACGCCGAGTGCGAAGGCGACTGATAACAGATGACACGTGCCACGGGAAGGCGATCGAGCAACCCGAGTCAGCCGTTTCTTCCCAAGGACATGACCACACTGACCACCACAATGAATGTAGATGTAGTGCGCAACATCTCCGGATCCCATGTCCGGAGTGGATGCGTCCCGGCCGAAGCACGCGCCGGCGTCGTAACACCGACGTGTCGTTATCGACAAGTCTGGGCCACCCGGCCCACGTCGACAACTCACCGATCAGGCGTGAGCATGTGATACAGACACCATACAGACACCATATATGCTCCAGTTGCAGACGCGGGATGCATGGAGCACCGATACAAGCACGATGGACCAGCCCGCACACCACCACCGCCAGCTACTCCACCGCGACCGCCACGCGCCCGAGGCCGACCACCAGGCGCGCGACAGCGCCGAGCACGACCCTGTGCACCTCGACGCTGCGCACCCCGACGGTGCACACCACGACGGCGAGCATCACGACGCCGAACACATCGCTGAGAATGCGCTCCACCAGGGCATGCAGCTAGTCCAGAAGGGCGGCATGCTCGTTTGGGATTTCATCTCGAGGTACTCTCCGTCTATCATCTAAGTCGGTCGCCATCGGTACGTTCAAGTGCCGCGCGGCGGGCGACGCTGATACGGGTGCAGCACAATGAAAGGTACATGTTCCGGTGCTCGGTGCTGGATGGAACACGGACCTTGGGTCAGCCGAAGGCCGACATGACAGGGGTCTCCTACCCAGGGTGTGGTGTCTAATAAGTGTTAGAGTTTGCCCACGAGACAGAAGGTTACGAGTATGGCTCGCTAGGAGATGTTACAGAGTGAACGAGCGCTGCTAGACCGCTGTGTCGGGCCAACGGATCGCAGCGTCACCTAAGAACGTGCGGCCGAAGAGAAGTTCCTTCCTCTGCCCGCGCCGGAGGGGCGACAAGCTTCACCTGTAAGGCCCGGCGTCGGCTTCGGGCTCGACAGCGGGCACATTGCCCCTCGAGTTATGAAGTGAAACCGTGTTCAACGACACGGGCACTGTAAGTCGCCGCAAGGCTGCTGTGGATGACCAGACGTCTCGGATGCTACCGACACGAACAGTTGACATTCCTGAGAGACGTCATGGAAGGTCACCCCCTCCCCCCCTCGCCTCATTCAAAGTCACCAGTCGGGCATGCCAAGCCAACGCGTCAACCTACGAAAGGCCTAATGAAAGCTCATCTCCGAAAGAGCGGCCAGGGAGGCCGCCTTCCAGAAACCTTCTCCTGCGGGTGTGACGCGCAGAGTTAGGGGTCACGCGTAAAAAGCCACTCGACTTGACGCAGCACGCAGCGAGTTGCGGGGTATATAGCAGAGCATGCCGTGCAGGAGAATGGCCCATGAAGCACCCCCATACCACTATGCTCGTGGCATACCTCCTCTCAGCGCTATACCTTGCCCTTGGCGCGCTCGCAAGGTCGCCAGTGGCGTACCAAAAGGGGTTCGCGTACCGCAGCGGCGCGGACATCTACGTCGACGGCTCAAAGTACTACTTTGCTGGCGCGCAGCAGTTCTGGCTCACGTCGCGCGCGACCAACGACGATGTCTGGCGCAAGACATTCGACAGGTACAAGGAGCTCGGGGTGCGTGTGGCGCGCGTGTTCGTGTATGGCATCGACTCGACGGCTGGCCCGTCGCCGGCCGTGTACCACCAATGGAACGGCGCCAAGCTCACGGTAAACTACGGCGAGAACGGCCTCGGGCGGATCGACAAGATGCTTGCCATGGCCAAGCAGTACAACATGAAGGTGATCCTCGTGTTCGCCGACAACTGGGGCGCGCAGTGTGAGTGCGGCAAGGTGGCAACAAACGATTCCGTGCTGACGCCCCCGCAGCGGGCTCGGCCAACACCTACGTTCGCCAGGTCGTCGGCGCAGCCGGTAATTACCACAGCGACTTCTTCACCAACCCGGCCGTCATCAAGGTGTACGAGCAGTTCGTGACTGCCGTGGTCAACCGGTACAAGGCCTCACCTGAGGTGTTCGCCTGGGAGCTCATGAACGAGCAGCAGGGCGACATCACGTCGATCGACGGCAGGCGTGTGCGCCCCGGGTTCACCACCGCGATGATGACCAAGTGGATCGCGGACCGAAGCCAGTTCATCAAGTCGCTCGACCCGTGGCACCTGGTCTCCATCGGCGACTCGGGCTTCTTCAACATCCCCGGCGAGAAGCGCCACACGCATGACGGCAAGGTGCACATGGACTTCGAGGCCAACCTGCGCATCCCGACCGTCGACTTCGGCACGTTCCACTTGTACGAGTGGTTCACGCCGTGGAAGGAGTTTGGTGTGCAGTGGATCACGGAGCACGCCAACTCGGGCAAGAAGATCGGCAAGCCGGTCATCTGCGAAGAGTTTGGCGCGGCCGGCGGCAACAACCAGACTGCGTGAGTGGAGGGTCAGTGACGCGGCTGACATTGACAGCATCTACCCCACCTGGGTCAAGGCCATGCTCGACGGCGGGCTCTACGGCGTCGTGCCTTGGCAGGTGTCGGGCGTTGGCATCTACAAGGCCGCGTCGCAGAAGACGTTTGACGACCTCGATATCTACCCCGAGAAGACTGTCGTCTGGTCGACACTCAAGAACATGGCCGCGACGCTCAACGCGCGCAAGTAACCGGATGCTGGCGTCCTGTAGTCTTGTGATGCAAATTGGCTGCAAGTCGGTAGCGGGTCGGGTCAGGGGGGGTAACGACTGTCCGTTCTAAGGACCAAAAGTGTGCGAGACATGTTCACAGTTAGTTCCCTTGTGCCACACACATCTATGATTACATGAGAGCCCATACACACCCCTCTACAACTCAAAGATCGCGGGCCCGCCAGCGAACGGTTCCTTCATGTAGTACTGTGTCTCATTGCCCTTCTTTCGCTCCTCGAGGATCTCGGCGGCCTCGGACCGCCAGTCACGGTTCATAAAGTCGTCGATGCGCTTGTCGAAAGCCTCGACCTGCATGTTTGGGTGGATGTATCTACAATGTCAGCGCACTTCGCCACGATACACGCACGGCTCAATAGGCGTCTCCATAGCCTTGGCAATGTTGGCCACAAATTCGGTGTAGTTGTGCTTCTGCGTGTTGTACGAGTACCTGCGGCCGAGGTCAGCATGCGTGGCGCGACCGCATGCCGCGGACTTACGGCTCTCCGAGCTTGGCGATCGTATTGTGTTGCCGACCGCCCGAATGGCCGGGGTTGAGGAAGGGCAAACCCATCGTGAGGCCACGCCACGGCGACGGGCTGAGCCCCGGTAGGCCGATTCCAAGCAGCAGGCGTGAGTGGGCCAACTCTGCGGGACCTAGTTTCCCGAAGTTTCTGATACCTGAAGGGATCACATGCGGCTTTTCCTTCTGTTCCTGTTCGCTCCTGTTGTCTGTGATGGCGCCGACGATCTCAAAGTCGGGCCATCGCTGCCTCAGCTCGTCGGTGGCCCGCTGGAAGAAATCGTGCGGGATGTCTTTGGCCTCGTGCTGGCCCTCGTTGAAGAAGTGCGTGTACTTTGCCAGCACGTACGCGCGGTGCTTCCTCTGGTCGAAGGGGATGTAACGCTTCATAGTGCTGCGGTCCAGGGAATAGCCAATGTACGTCGTTATCTGGTGGTCCTCGGGCTCGGCGGTGATGACCCATCGGTTTCCGACAATGGTCGAGAACCTGTTGGGGAAGTAGTAGGCGACGAACATCTGGTGCTTCAGCTTCCATCGTTCTCGACCGACTCATACCTTCCAGGCGGGGATGCCGTCGGGGCGTTCCTTCGTCTTCATCCAATCGGTGTACCGTGTATCCGAGTCGCCACTAGGATCCGTGATTACTGCCTTGACTAGGTCGGGGAACTGGCGATAGAGGTGGTACGTGTACTCGAAATCGTTGCGTGCGTGTAAAACAGTGTATCCTTGCCGGGTCAGAGATTGAGCCATGCCCCGGCACCTGAGGCATTAGTGTCCAGTACGCACGCAACCCAGCTCACCAGACGCCCTCGCCGCCAGTGTACCCGTCGTACATAGCCATGTGGCAGTGCTTTGTCGCCAGAATGGCAATCTGGGGTTCGGTCAGCCGAAGCAAAGCTCACACTCGACCCACCTTGTGTGCGTTGGGGTGACAGTCATTGCGAGCCGAGCACGCAGCGAGCGCGCGCAGCGTAGACTCGGTGTGCCATCTGTAGCCGCCACGCACGGTGCTCCATTTGTACCAGTAGTCGGACTCCTTGTCTTCCGGGCTGAGCGGGGTGTGCACGCTCGTGATCGTCTCCGCCTCCTTCGACTGCTGATATGGGCTCCCCTTTCCCAGAATGCCCCGGAGGGGGGTCTTCATCGCCCCAATGGTGGACGCATCCATGAAGAACCCGAGCTGGATGAGGCCGACGCCCAGGAGGGCCAAAGTGAAGATCTGGGCAAGCCGTACTGTACCCATGGTCGCAAAGATTGGTGAAAGTCCAATGGTGGAAAGCTCCAACACGAAGAGCTGTCATCGCAAAGATGGACAGTATTGGAAGTACTTCTCCCCAAAGCAACAACAAGGTTCAAGGCTGTTAACAACAAGGTTGCTGCCCTGTCATTGCCGCGGTCCCTTCACACGTCACACCAGGGCGCACAGCGGGCTGCCTTTGAGGGCCTGTGGCTGAGTGAGCACATCTCATTATTAGGTTGGCAGTGGTCTCATTCCCTGTCTATCAATGCAAGCTCCGCGCCACCAACGGCTGGGATAAAGGTGTGGCGGCGGCGCAGCACACGGTTGGCCGATAATCCGAGACTCCTTTGAGTCCCACCAGGACTTCTTTCACCTGGGTTTCTCTCTCGCGGGTACATGTCAATGAGCTCCTCTGCACTGACCTGTTGCGGTTTCTCGAGCTGGTGCCGAACAGTAAGGTCGGGTCGTCCCTTCCGAACGCCGCTGCAGAGCCCTCGCTGCAGTACATTGCGACAATTGAGAACTTGAGGTGCCTCCCCCTCACTATCAGACAATGCTAAGGTCGCCACTTCATTCAAAGACTGGTCGCTGCAGCTCTTTCGCTGTGCAACCGGCCGGAAATCGGCGCGCCGGCCAACACCTCCCATGTCGGCGCGCGACGGACTTGCTCAGGAACATCTCTGTATTCAGTGGGCGCATCTCGGGCAGCAGCTTGATTTCGCGGGGTCAAGTGTTGCCGGCCTTTGACGACGGCACGACAGCTTCAGATGTTGTGGACCTGCTTGTTGATCTGCTCTAGTCTATCCGAGTGTCGGCGCCTGTTTCATCTCGCCGTATTCCGTAGTGAGACATTCCGACGGTGAAGTGAGTATCACTCTGATGTCGGAGCGACTGACATCATACATTCGCATGGATTCGAGCACGTTGTTAGCTCGCCATGAACAGAGTTTGACTCCGATGACGGCCCGAGAAGTGCCTAGCAAAGGCGGTGAGCCCAGGGGAGCCCACTGCTCCCACCACAGCAGCGGCATCCAAAACACGGCATAGTTCCTCGTCCGCTCGTGTCCGTGCTAACTATCGGCGAGCACGTTCGTTGCAGTGCACCACTGAACGCAGCTGATCACTCGGATCGCACGGATAGCACGGATAGCACGGATGGCACAGAATGGCACAGAGCCCAATGCTTTATCATGCATCGTGAGAGACGCTGTAGGCCGTCTTGCCTCACGTCGCATCCATGCACCCCGCATCATGACGTACCACGCGCTACCAGTGACCTCGGCCTCGGCGGCCCCGTACGCGCCGTCGCATTCCGAGACGAGCTCCATCTCCGACTCGTCGACGCTGGCACCGACACTGTCGTCCACGACTACGCTGGTGCCCCAGCGGCCTGTAAAGTCGACGCCACTTGACACCATCAAGGAGAAGGACACCAGCGACGCCAACGCGGATGCGGACGCAACTGGCCCTGTGGCCGCCGCGCCGCCCGCCCTCGGCACCCGCGAGGTGCTGGGCTGGGCAGCCCTAGCCCTTGCCTCGTCTGTCCTCCTCCTTGAGCCACTCTCCGCCGCACTGGCATGGCCCAGTATCCTCGCCACACACTTTGGCGACACAAGCTGGAAGTCCGTGCGGGCCAACGCCAGGGCGTTCCTCGACCTCGGGTGGTACGGGCTGTACTAGTGCGTCGTTCCGGCCGTCACTTCTGACACTCAGCGCCGGGATGGCGTCCGGCGGCCCAGTTATGACCAGTCTCGTTGCGTACAACGCACGGTGGACACTGCTCCTCGGCCTCGTCCTCTGTACCGCGGGCAACATCCTCACCGGGATAGCCACGACACGCCTTCTCGTGTGCGTCGGCCGGGGGGTGGCTGGCCTGGGCGCCGCCGCCGTCCCCATGTCGGCAAACGTGTGGCGCGAGTACCGCCAGTCCCTCGCCCCCACACGGCAACGGTACTACCTCTCGGTGATGGCAAGCGCGGTCATGGCCTGCGCGTCGATTGGAGCGCCGCTGTTGAGTGGTGTGCTGTGCCAGGCAGGCGCATGGAGGTGGGTATTCCACACGCAGGCCATCGTCGCTGGAGTCGCGGCTGCCCTCTGCCTCGCCCTTCCCAACGCCAAACGTAAGAGTCCCGACAACGACACCTGCTTCGGAATCGTTACATGTGCTGCCATCTTCGCCAGCCAAGTTTGTGCCATCGTCGCCTTCGGCGGCGACTGGGGAAACAGAAAGCCCAAGGGGTCGGTCTACGCAGCTGCGCTCTTGCCGTCTGTCGCCCCGATGGCTCTGGTATTCGCAGTCCAAATGTCCAATAATGACGCATTCGATGCCGCCCATGGTAACACGGCGATGTGAGTCACTTGTGGTGGGTCGGCGCTGACCCCAGGCTTGCAGCTTTCGTGTCAATCGGACTCTCCGGCGGTGTCAGTGCGCTCATCTACACGGCGGCAATACGGTTCCAGGTTGAGAACGCGAGCCCGTTGTCCGCAGGGATCAGGCTGCTGGGCCTGTCCGTCTCTATGCCAATCGTGTCAGTCATCGCACTCAACCTCGGCGCTGTAATGCGATGCCACACGATCCTCCTCCTCCTCGGCACCTGCATGCTCACGGGCGGGGCGTCAGGCCTCTTGGGATCATTGGCCTACCAAAGTGTGGCAGCCGAGGTTGTGTTCCTCGTCGTCGCGGGGGCTGGCGCTGGCATGGCGAGCAGTGTCCCCCTCGAACTGGTGCGAGGTGCCCTCAGGAACAAGCCCGATGTGTTTGCACATATCCCTAGCATCCTGGGGTTCTGTAAGTTGTTGCCTTGCTGTCGCCGCCGCTGACAGTAGGGTCAAACGCTGGGCGTGTCATGGCCATCGGTGCCGTCTCGCTTCTTCCCAACGTGGCCTTTGTCATCAAGAAGGGCTATGGCGCACCGAGGAACACCGAGGTTGTCCCTCTGTTCCCAGGTATTCCCCTGACAGGGCGGGACAAGCTTCTCCAGTCACTCTCGCGCGCCTACACAGTTGCAGTCGCATTTGGGGGCTTCGCCATGCTCATTGCCCTCGTGATGCACCTCCAAGGGCATCAAGTAATGTCGGACGACGAGTGGAAGGTGCACAAGGAGGCGGCAAGACGAGCAGATGAGCAGCTACGGGGTGCCACACAGCCAGCGGTGGCGGTCAGCGATGAGGAGGAAGGAACTTGGCGCAACAAGTGGAGTCGAAGCCACAAGTCGTCCGCAACAGCCAGCGTCACCAGCACTAGACCACCTTCCTACACCTCCGAGTCCACACCACTCTATAAGGGCTGCATCGTTGACTAGCACGAGGCCCGATCCTGCAAGAGAGTACACCGGAGCGATGAGAGAAGGAGAGATTTGAGAGAATGTAAGCGCGAAGAGAGCAATGCAACCAGTCTATGACCCTACGTCTGTCTAGCCTACACGGCTGAGGTTCTGCATCTGAACCAGCTCGTAGTAGGCGCCCTTGAGCGCCAGCAACTCAGCATGCGTGCCGCGCTCCGCAACCGTCCCCTCGTTGATAAAGTAAATGATGTCGGCGTTCTGGATGGTGCTCAAGCGGTGGGCGATAGCGACGACCGTGCGACCCAGCGATGCGTTGTCCAGTGCGGCCTGGACCACACGCTCAGAGTTGCTGTCGAGCGCGGCGGTCGCCTCGTCCAGCAGCAGGACCTTGGGGTTGCGCACCAGCGCACGGGCGATGGCCATGCGCTGCTTCTGGCCGCCACTGAGCTGGCCGCCCTTACTGCCGACCTCGGTGTCGAAGCCCTCGGGGAGCGACTCGATAAACTCGAGGATGTTGGCGTCGCGGCACGCCTGCTTGAGCTGCTCGTCCGTGACCGTCTCGGGTTGCGGGTGGCCGAGGAGGATGTTGAAGCGCACGCTGCCCGAGTAGAGCGTCGGCTCCTGGGACACGAGGGCGATCTGGGACCGGTAGCTGGCGACGTTGATGTTGCGGATGTCGACGCCGTCCAGCGTGAGGCTGCCAGCCAGGGGGTCGTAGAACCGCTCGATGAGCTGGATGGTTGTCGACTTGCCGCAGCCAGACGGGCCAACGAGCGCCACGTACTTGCCCGCCGGGATGTCGATGGAGCAGTTACGCAGCACACGCACGTCGGGACGCGAAGGGTACCGGAAGTGGACGTTGTTGAGGGTGATGTGGCCGCTCACCTCGGCAGGGTTGAGAACGATGCCCTCCGTCGAGTCGGCGTCGATGTCGGGCACGTTGTCGATGACGCGGAAGATGGAACGCGCTGACGAACCGGCCTTGGACGCGTCAGGCACGTACTGGAAGATGTCGCCGGCTTCCATCGCGGCAAAGATGACACCCATGAGCGAGGTGAAGAAGGTCGCAGTGTTAAGCCTGCCGCTGGCGATCCACAGCGCGCCGATGTAGAAGACGAGGGCGATGACGAGGAAGACGATACCCTGGGAGGCGGCGTACAGAGCCTGTGAACGGAACGCAGTGCGGTTCGAGATACGCATGGGCTCCTGGAGCGACTTGGAGTAGATCTCCTCAACATCGTCCTCGCGTGTGAGGGACGCGACGGTGCGGACAGATGCGGCAGCTTCCGAGGCCAGCTGGGCACTGCCGGCGTGCCACTTCTTGGTCTGCTCGTCCTTGAGCACGACGACGCGGAGGCGGATGTATCCACTGCCAACGATGAGCGGCACACATGCGATACCGATCAGCGAGAGGAGCGGCGCGTACGCCAAACCGACGATAGCGCCGCCGATGAGGGTGATGAAAGCCTGGAGGATGGAGCCGAGGGTCACGCCGAACAGGCCTTGCACCTTTTGCGGCTGGTCGGCAATGTTGGAGGTGACGGTTCCGGTAGCGTTCTCGTCCTCGTCGAACCACTCGATGTCGTGGCGCACGACAGCGGCGAAGAGGCGCTTGCGCAGTGTCGTGGCCAGCTCCCAGCCGGTGGTAGAAAAGCACCAGTAGTTGAAGAACATGGCGAGGGCAGCGAGGATGGCGATGATGAAGAACCAGAGCGCCTTGCGGTCGAGCACGGGTCGGATCTCGTCGCGAGGCAGCTCAAAGTCCGCCATTGTCTTGCCGAACAGAATAGCCATGCCGGGGAAGACCATGCCCGACGCGACGGAGCCGAGCACGCCGCCGACATACCAGCGCCAGTGGGCCTTGTTGAGCTTGAGCAGGCGGCCGAAGAGCGCGAAGAATCCCTTCTTGTCGTACGGCGCCGAGTAGCCCTCGCGCTCGGCGCGGCGCTGCTCAAGCACCTGGGACGCGACGGACCGGCCGGTGATGTGGCGGTGGAGCGAGAGCTTCTCGGACACGGGGGAGCCAGGGACCTGGACCTGGATCTCGTCGGCGTCCGACTCGTCGTCAAACGTCTGCGCCATGTGCTCGGCCGCCTCCTGCTGCAGCTTCTGGTTGGTCACGAGCTTGAAGTACGCGCCGTTCTCGTCCTCGAGCAGGCTGTTGTGCGTGCCCTGCTCGATGATCTCGCCGGCACCCATGACGAGGATCTTGTCGGCGTTCTTGACGGTGGCGAGGCGGTGGGCGATGACGATGGTCGTGCGGCCGACACTGGCGCGGTCGAGCGCGTCCTGCACGACGCGCTCGCTCTGCCCGTCGAGGGCGGATGTCGCTTCGTCGAGGAGGAGAATGACAGGGTTGGAGACGATCGCGCGCGCGATGGCGACGCGCTGCTTCTGGCCACCCGAGAGCAGCATGCCACGCTCACCAACCATCGTGTCGTAACCCTTGGGAAGCTTTGAGATGAATCCATCGGCGTTGGCAGCGACACATGCCTTCTTGACCAGCTCGAAACGCTCGGCGTCGGTTGCATGCTCCCACTTGGACCCGATAAGGCCGTGCTCGACGTTACCGCGGACAGTAGTCGCGAAGAGCGTGGGTTCCTGGGACACGAGGCCAATCTGCTGGCGCAGCCACTTGAGGTTGAGGGTGCGGATGTCCTTGCCGTCGAGGAGGACGCGGCCAGCGACGGGATCGTAGAAGCGCTCGAGGAGCTGGATCACGGTCGACTTGCCGCTGCCGGACGCGCCGACGAGCGCACAGGTCTTGCCGGCCTCGAACACGGTCGAGAGGCCCTTGAGCACTGGGACGTCAGGGCGCGAAGGATAGTGGAACTTGACGTCGTCGAAGGCGATCGTGCCTTGGATGCTCGACGGGCGGTCACCGCCATCGTTAGCCGAGTCGATCTCAGGGACACGGTCGATGGTCTCGAACAGCTTGGCGGCCGCCGCGCGGCCCTTGCTGATGGACTGCATCTCGGGGGCGATCATAACGATGGAGAAGGAGCCGATGAGGATGGCGAAGAAGACCTAGGTGTGAGCGGGTGTATGAAAAGATCGCACTCACGTTAAGGATGGCACCGCTGTCCGTCTTGCCCGACTCGACGAGGCGGCCACCGTACACGAACGCAAGGGCGTAGGCGGCGTACACGGCGAAGACTAGAGTCAGACGGGTTGCGATGGAGTAAGCTTACACATGACACAGAGGCCAGCGGCTTCTCTCGAAGCGCCGGTGACACCAGCCTTGCGGCTGCCATCGATCTTCTCGTTAAACTTGCGACCGAGGAGCTTGCCGGTGGCGAATGCCTGGACGGTACGGATGCTGGAGATGACCTCCTCGGCAATGGTGCCGGCCTTGGACACGCAGTGGAGGGCGACAGTCTGGTACTTTGTCTCAAAGTATCCCACTGAGGTAGGCGTTAGTGGCGGTGCACGCACGGTTCGACGCGACATAACTCACTCGCACCACCGGCAACCATGATGACGGGGAGGATGGTGGTGAGGACACCAGCCAAGCGCGGCTGCCTGGCATACGCAACAACAAAGCCTGCGATGAAGGTCGAGACGTGCTGGATCGTGATGGCAATCTTCTCGCTAACAGCGGTCTGGACCAAGTGGCAGTCGGTCTGGATACGCGTGGCGACTTCGCCAGCTCCCATCTGGTCAAACCATGCGATCTACAAGAGCGCCCCGTTAGCATTCCTCGGCCGAGTCAGCAATCGTCACCCACGTCTTGGCGCAACACGGCGCGGAGGTATCGCTCGCGAATTCGCTTCCCTTGCGCTTCCGAAGTGTAGTTCCAGATGAGCATGTATGCGTAAGTGCACACAAACATGCCGATGCCGATGGCCATGAGGTAGAGAGCGCTGTTGCCCGCCTCCTTCTTCAGGTGGCGCTTGGCTTCGTCGAGGGCCGCTGCCATTTCCGCGCTCGAGCCCTCGCCCGCGATCTGCGCCGAGATGATAGCAAAGCGGGTGAACGACGAGGTGAGGTTGCCAAAGATGATGGTCATGACGGGGAGCGTCGCGCCGGCCGCGGCGGCGATGATGAGCCCGATGAAGTTGAGCATGCGCTCAAAGGGCGTCGCGAAGCGGAAGAGCGCGAACAGGCCCACAGGCTTCATCATCACCTCCTTCGGCTCCTCTGCGGGGTCGTCATTGTTGTTGTTCGGCTCCGACTTGACGATGTCCTTGTCCGACGAGGTGCCAGCCACCGAGCCCGGCTTCTCGTCGGCTTGTCGAGGGACATTCGTGTTACTACTTGCTGTACTGGTAGTCATGTGTGAGTAAGTGCCATTCGTGCTGGGAAAAAGGCCATCTCTCATGCGAATCCATGGCTTTTGACTGCTCCACGGTGCCGAACGCGTTGCGATGCGTTTCGCAACGATGGTACGAGGCGGAGATCGGGCCAAGACATTCCAAGACAATCCAGTCAGACCGGGCGGGCAGATGAGGCGGAGTTGTGTGCATTGTCCGAAGGGACCTGGGGTAGATAGGAGCCGAAGAGGAGTGAACACGCAGGAGAGCAGGGAACCCAGAAGGGAGCGACAGAGGGACCAAGGCTGGGCCTTGGCAACTCGGGCCCGGCGCTCCGTCATTGGGCTGACCAACTACCCGGCTGACCTCACTGCCCGCCACTGCATCGCGCCACCCCTTGCCTTGCCGCCGCGTGCCCTGCAACTCGGCAGACTTCCACGTGCGAACGGACGGAGGTGACTGTCATCTCCGACTACTAATGCTATCGCGCGGGCTGGGTTAGTCGTTCGATTCACGCAAACCAAAAGAGCGAGACCCGGACAAAGGTGTCAGCAATGTGCGAGTCGGATCCGCAGCCCGTGTTGTGGCGCGTGCGCGTCGAGCAAACGTGGCGCAACGCACACACAACTGTGTCCGGAGTGGCCGAGTCGACAGTCACCGCCTGTGCTGATTCCTGATTCCTAGGACTGTATCTCGTGGAGTTGGAGCCTGTCTCCACCCGGAAAACCCTCGGCGTACCGGCCACTGACGTCGTGTCTCGGCTTACAGAGGCCTCTCGGGCCAAAGTGCCAACGGTTTTAAGACATTCGGGATACTCACCAGATCTCGAGCAAACAGCCCTTCCCCTTGCTCCTCTGACAAGATCCGTCCCCTTCTTTCCGCTTACTCTGCCAACACACTCGAGATACCTCGATCCAACATCCCGACGACCGATGCTGAGTTGCGTGTCGACACTGCTTCCCACCTGTGCCCGGCTTCTTCCGCCAGCGTTGTATCACGCAGCTCTTCGACCGACCATCTCCACCTGCCCCACCATCGTCCCCGCATTATCTCTCGCATCGCGAACCATGAGCAGCAACGCGACTCCTAACCAGCCCGAGTGGGTCGAAGACGTGCTCCACTTCTGGTTCAAGCAGTTCGGCCCTGCCGAGTGGTTTGCCGGCGGCGCGCACGTCGACTCGCTCTGCCGCGAGCACTACCTCCCGCTGTGGACCAAGCTGTCGCAGGCGTCGCCGTCCCAGGCGTGTGCGGACTCCCCGGAGCCGCGCACGGCCCTCGCGGCAATCATCGTGTACGACCAGTTCTCGCGCAACATGTTCCGCAAGACGCCCGAGGCGTTTTCCACCGACCCCCAGGCGCTCGCGCTGTCAAAAGACGCCGTGGCCAAGGGCTTCGACGCCGGATGTACCGACCAGGAGAAGCTCTTCCTCTACATGCCCCACATGCACTCGGAGGACCTCGCCGACCAGGACGCAGTTGTGCGGCTAATCGAGGCCATGGGGAACCACGACGGCAAAAACTCGGCAGTCGAGTTTGCCAAGGAGCACCGAGACATCGTTGCCAAGTTCGGCCGCTTCCCGCACCGCAACGCGCTTCTGGGCCGCACAAACACACCCGAGGAGGACGAGTTTCTCAAGAGTCACGGGGGTTTCGGCCAGTAGGCCAGTAGGCAGTAGCTTTCATCTCGACAGAGTCCACATGTCCTATAGTACTTGTACTACCAAGCCCTTGATGTCCAAACCTCTTGATGTCTTGTCTTTGTGCGGTGACTCACTGGTGAGCGAGATAGGCGTTAAGCGGTGGCGCTGCCCCCTGCGCCGTTGGCGGCACGGCGCGCGTCACGTTTCTTGTCTCCGTCGTTGCGGATCGCCCAGGTCTGGGACGGGTGAGCAATCGTCTGCACGCTCAACCTACCAGCTCGTACGTCTTGATGCCGTCGTCGTAGGTGGACTGGATAGCGCTTGGAGGGAGCACGCCCTCGATAACGTCGATAAGCGTGGCGATCTCAGTGAAGAAAGGGTCGTCGTCCTTGAACACGGTGATCTCTGGGCCGTCAGCGCCGCAACACTCATCATCCTTACCCTCCTGCGGCGATCCGGGCCGGCGCACATGCAGCCGCGGCACGCCGTACGGGTCGACAAGTTTGAACTTCCACCCGTCGGCGAGAACGACGAGCTCCGTCTCGTAGTCGCCGTCGTGGAGCACCACGCCGTGCACAAGCGATGCGACGGCCCCGGACGTGTACTTCCACACGGCGGTCGTGAGGCGCGGGATGTGCCGCTCCAGTGGGATGTCGTCCGACCACTCGAGCTTGGAGAGCGTCCCCGGGCCCTCGTCGACCTCGAGGGTGTGCGTGTGCACCGTATCGAGCTTGGCCTCGCCGGCGAGGTACACACACAGGTCGACGACGTGCGTCGCCTGCGACACGATGGCTGTGGCGTGGCGTAAGCTCAGTGCCAGGCTCCACGCGGGGTGACTCACGGCCGACCTCGATGCCGAGGTCAAAGTACCCGGCGTTGCGCTCCCTCGTCCCGGCGTGCTCACTGGCGTCAGCCGGATGCCACCCACCAGACCCACTAAGCCATGTAGTACTGCGCGACGGTCGCAGTGATCTTCAGGTCGTTCTCCTCCACAGCACGGCGGATAGCCTGTACGGCTGGGGTCATCAGATGCGCCGCGCTAGCCACCCAACCCACCGTCAAGGTATCGGAACATGTACCCCACGCTTGTGAGCGTCCCACCTAGCGCGGCCGCCACCTCGCGGACCTCGCTGATCGGACTCGAGGAGAGCGGCTTCTCCACGAACAGGGGCACGGCGCCAAACGCGCGTTGGACCTGCATCTCGACGTCGCGGCCAGGCGCGTGGCTGCCCCGGATCTCGGGCTGCACTCCGGCGACCACGAGGCTGCGGTGGGCGTGAGCTTGAGCTAGCAGGGGTCGCCTGCTTACCTCGGCGCGCGAGCGCCTATGAGCGCCTTGCCCGCCCCCTCGATGCTGGGGAACACTTCGGTGGCGTCGTAGCCGTGCACCACGCCGCGCTTCTTCGCGAGCTGCGCCTCGGCTCTGTCCACGAACGGGTCGACCAGGCCGACGACGTTGAGCCGGGACCCGAGCTTACTGCTGGTTAGTTGTGCCCCGCAGTGCGCGCTCACCGCTCGAGACGTGTAGTCTGCACCGGGTCAGCTCAGTCGCCTCGCGCCACGCACATGACACCATGGGCCCTCGGGTGTACCTGTTGTCAGCGGTACGCCGGCGCATGCACGCACCAAAGTTGACTGCGCCTGCACCGAGGAGAAGAACGTTGAACGGCTGGGAGACCATGTTAATGCGTGTGCGGCCAGGTGCCGGCTGACCTCGCGGCTCATATACGATGGGGTCGGAGGGGCAGAAGCCGACCTTCGGGAGCCTCACTGCCGATCGTGAGGCACCGCCGGCCCGACTGATCACACATCGTCCACTACTTAACGCGGGGACGCGGGGCACAGCGGGGTGTGGGGTCGTGGCTGATCACGTAGCAGATGATGCTGAGGGCATGTTTGTCGGAGTGCGGAATGCACTGGGGCCGGAATCTTGATGCAGGGCGAGTTGGTCGACCACTACTGGGACGACGGTCACAAAGGCCACTACGGCCGTTGGGCTATTGGGCTGCCTGCAACTGCCGCTTGTTTGCCGGCGGTACATGCTTTACGCTCTAACCCCGGCTAGTATCGATCCGACTGGCAACAACCAGCAGCATAGCCGCCCATCGAACCGACCATGAGACGCTGACAGCCTCGGCAAGTTACAAGCTGCCTCCCGCCTTCTGGGGCCATTGACATTTCATGCCGTTCAGTGCGATCGTGATCGTGGGCGAGGCAGGTGGGCAGGGGACATCGCCCAGTTGACGCCTCCAGAATCCTGCTGGGAAGTGAAGCTGCTGAACTGTTGGTTGCGCCGGTTGCAACATCCTTACGTGTCTGCTTGTCGCTTGTAACGAGTCTTGAAGCGCAGGCACTCTCTAGCGCAGTGCACGTTAGATTGGCTCGGGATGACGGCTCGCTGGTCCAACGCTCTCCGTCCTGCGGCCTGTGCCAAGGCCTGTCCGCTGCCTCCCGCCATGCCCTAGCCTATGCATATGCCTTGATGTGTTACAACGTGTTACTACTACTGCTCAATGCTCATCTTGTTGAGGACCTCGCCCAGGCGCTCGGGGCCGACATCGGCA
Source organism: Vanrija humicola (assembly GCA_008065275.1). Classification (NCBI taxonomy): domain Eukaryota; kingdom Fungi; phylum Basidiomycota; class Tremellomycetes; order Trichosporonales; family Trichosporonaceae; genus Vanrija; species Vanrija humicola. The sequence continues at coordinate 579,966 of QKWK01000012.1, forward strand.
CCCAGCACAAGCGCGAGGCGGGTGAGGAAACTCTCCCTGTCCCCGCTGTTGCCGTCCAGCGCGGACGACAGCGACTGCCAGACCTGTTCGCGTGCCTTCTGGGCGTCGGTCAGGCGCACGGGGTCGGCGGCGTCGGTTGCAGCCGCTTGTCTGCCGGCAAGTTTGGAACCAGAGAGCGCGGCCTCAAAGTCGCCCAGGTGCGCGGGCGCGCCGCGCGTGAGGATGATGCCGTCTGGGCGCACGATGAGGAACTCGCCAGCGCCCAGGCCCCAGGCATCCGCGGCGCCGCCGTCGTTCCCGGGGCTCAGGACAAGCGTGTGCACCTCCTGGTGGGGAAGGGCGGTGCGCACGCGCCCCGAGACGGCCGCGACGGTGCTGTCGTCGACCGGCCCGACGGCGTACACACCAAACGCGGTCCCGCGCGCCGTGTGCAGGCTTGTCTCGACGCCATTGAGCGTGATGCGCCGGTCTTCGAGCGGGTCGCCGCTGACAAGGCCGGGCGAGGCGAGAGGGATGGCGAGTGGGGACCGGCGCGCGTGTGTTGCGGTTGACTGGCGCGGGTCGATGAGGTGGCTGAACTCGGGCATCGCGGCCGACACCTGCAGCAGCGCGTCGCGCGTCATGCGGTAGCCCTCGCTGCTGGGTGTCATGACGAGCGTCGACTTGTTCGCGCTGCCGATGTTCTGTTCCCACGCGTCGCGCCGCTCAATTGAGTACGCCTTGAGGAGCGAGTCGTCGGCGTCGCCGTTGATCACGGCCGCCAGCATCCACGCGAGCACGTCGCCGTCCTCCATGCCCGAGTTTAAGCCGCGCACACCAAAGATGGGCACGAGGTGCGCCGCGTCGCCGGTGAAGATGATGCGCCCGTGCACGAACTCTGGCAGCGCGACCGACAGGGCCTTGTAGTATCCCTGCCATTCGAGCGTCCACGGCTCCTTGGTGATGGTGCCGTTGTTCTCTAGCCACGCGAGGTGCTTGGTCACGCGCGCGATGACAGCCTCGCGCGTCGTCTCTTCCGTCGTGTCATCCTTCGGGCTGAGCTGGTAGTCGATGCGCCAGATGTCGTCGGGTTGCTTGTGCATGATGACCGTTGAGCCAGGGTTGCTGGGCGGGTCGAACCACACCATGCGCTGGGTCGGCAGCGGCGACTTCCAGTGGATGTCGGCAATGACGTATCGCCCCTCGTACGCTGTCCCGCTCATGTGCAGCCCGAGCGCGTTGCGCACCTTGCTGCGCGCGCCGTCACCCGCGACCACGCGGTCAGCTCGCAGCGTCCGCTCGCCGTCGACAGTGTCGACTGTCAGTGTGACGCCGGTGTCGTCCTGCGCGACGCCGGTGACAGCCACTCCCCACAAGATGGTGACGTTGGGATTCCGCGCAACAGCCTTGAGCTGCATCTCCTCGTATTCTGACTGGCCGATGTTGACCATGGGCGGGCGGAACGAGTGCGGCTCGTGCGGCATGGTGAAGTGCAGCACCTCGCGGTCGCGGTAGAAGCTGCGGCCGCCGACCCACCCGAGGGCACGCGACGCCAGCAGGTCGCCGTAGCCCAGGCGGTCGGCAATTTCTTGTGTGTGCCGCGAGTAGCAGGTCGCGCGGGAGCCGTACGACGCGGCCGTGCCGGCCTCAAGCACGGTCACCTTGATGCCGCGCACGCCGAGGCCGAGCGCCGTTGCGAGGCCAGACGGCCCGGCGCCGACGACAACGACGGGCAGGCTTGCGCCCGGCTGTGTAGATTCCACATGGGCGCGGTCGTGTTGCCGCGGCTGGTGGTACGGGCTTGTCTTTGTCGCGATCGGCATGGTGGAGATGGTGAAGGGTGTGGTGTGGGAGGAATCGTTGCTGAGCGGTATGTCGTGCAGCATGGCAGGCGCCATCGACGCCTGGGTATATGAGCAATGCAAAAGCAGCGCAGTGGGGTCGGATGAATGTTGCGTGCAAGACGTGTTTAGCCGACACCTGGATGAGGACGCGGGGTCATTGACCATGGCAGTGGGAGCGGGACAACGTCAGTGCGTAGCGTGCCGCCGTGCTCGGCTGAGCCGCAGCGGGAGGCAGGAGAGAGAGAGAGAGAGAGAGAGAGCAGTCCAGTTGGAATGACCGAAACCTTAGTTGGAGGGACCGATCTTGAATTTCCCGTGGCACCACCACACTCAGGCGGACGGCGGCTATACCATGAGGTCTGGAACGATAACCTTCCAGCTGGCATCTTCCGTCTCTCCCACGACAGATCCGCGTCGTTCCAGTCATGCCGCGCGCTCTCCGCTGACGCAGTCCTGGCGGAAGTAGCCAGCGCTGCTCTGAGTCACCTGCACGTGGTTATCTCATACAAATTACAGTTGCTGGTTTTTACTATGTACAAATGTCGTGTAATGACTAGAGGCCAAGAAACCCTTCCGCCACCCCCTCCTCTCCCCGAAGAATATCCCTCTCGCTCACTCTGCGCTCTGCCCCACGGATCCCGCGACGCTCCTGACGCGGTCCCCAGGCACGTCGCTGCCGATACCCACTGATACTTCAATCACCCGGAGGAGACGGTCGAGCCGGTACGGCTTGACTATCACCGCGTCAAAGTCGGCCATGGCAGACTCTATCTGTGCCTGCCGTGCGTTGCCGGCTGTAGCGTATGTCAGCCCGCATACACAAATTTGTTGCTTATCGGCGCTACTCACTGAGCGCGACGACGACGGTGCGGTCCAGCACATTCGCCGCCTCGGCCTCGCGCACCTTGCGCGTCGCCATGTATCCGTCCATGACGGGCATTTCGAGGTCCATAAATACACAGTCGAAGTGCTCTGGGCTGCCGTGCGCCTGCCGTTCGCTCAGGAGCCTCCATGCCTCCAAACCGTTCACGACGCCTGAAGCAGTCAGCAACGACCGGACACCGCAACCTACTCTGCACAGTAGCGCCGGCGATACTGAGCTGCCGGCACAGCACCTTGGAGTTGATTACGTTGTCCTCCACAACGAGTACGCGGGCCTTGCACTGCAGCTTTGTCGTCTTGGACGGAGACTTGGATGGCAGCTTGGGTCGGTTTAGCCGAGGCCGGACCTGGATGAAGAAATTAAACGTCGTGCCCTGCCCGTACACGGTCTCGACGTCAATGCGCCCGCCCATGAGCTCGGTAAGCTTGCGGCACACGAAGAGCCCAAGCCCGATTCCGCCAAAGACAGTCTGGTTGTCGGACCCCTGGCGGGTGAAGCGCTGGAACAGCGCCTCGGTGTCCGCCGGGGTCAGACCCGGGCCGGTGTCGGAGACAGTGCCGAAGAGGTACAGCGGGGTCCTCTCGCTCACTGGGCCGAGCGGCTCGTCGGTCCCCTCGGGCTTGGCGCAGCCCGGCGCCTGCGGCGCGCGGAACCCAATGTCGAGCACCAGCCGCACGCGCCGCAGCGGGCTCGTGGACGTGAACCGCACCGCGTTGGACACGAGGTTGGTCAGCACCTGCCCGAAGCGCACGGGGTCGAGGTAAACGCTGTGGATGTGCAGCCGGTCGAAGCTGGTGCCGAGCTCAAGCTGTAGGTCGAGCTGGTTCGCACGCGCCTCGCTCTGGAAGGTGGCGAACAGCCGGTTCACCTCGCCACGCACAGCGTACTCGGACTCGCGGATCTCTGGGGCGGGGTCAGCGGCGAACGAACGCGCACCACAACAACCCACCCAGTGTGTTCATCTGTATTTTGCCGAGCGAAAGCACATCGTTGCTGACGCGCTCCTGCGTCAGCGCACACTGGTAGATGCCGTCGAGGGCCTCGAGGTCCTCGGTCAGTGCAGCCATGCGCTCCGGGGTCGGGAGCAGGCCTGCCCCGCTCTGCCCGGCCGCTTTGAGCTCTCGTTGCATCGCCTCGAGGTTGCTCTTGACCAGTGACGAGCAGTGCGGAGGTCAGCACGGCAGCTTACACCGGATTCAATACTTATCTGCATCAGGCTGCTGATCGGGTTGCGCATCTCGTGGCTTGGACAGTCAGCGCTGGCCCGGCGTCCACGGCACGCCACTCACGATGTAATGTCGATGAGCTCCTCCTGCTGGCGTTTCGACTCCACGGCCTCGATGCGGCGCTGCTCCGACTCGATGAGCCGCTCTTTCTGCAGCGCATCCTTCTGCACGCGGTCCGTGATGTCGATACAGCACCCAAGGATGCCTGCAGGCACGCCGCGGACAGGTGGCAGCTTTGCCGCAATGATAAGATTTGTTGTGCCCGTCCTCCATGTAAACTCGAACTCGAGGACCTCATCGTCCGAGCCGGCAAAGGCATGCCAATCCAGGCGCACGCGCTCTGCATCCTCCGGTCTGACGTAGTCGCCCCAGTTGATGACGGCCTCGCCCATCGGGTAGCCGGACATCTGGTGCCTGCGGTCTGTCAGTATGCACAGCGGGGACCATGGACGTACCATCGCTTGTTGACATACACGACCCAGCTGTCAGCCGTCGTGCGGAACATGCCGACAGGGACGTCTAAGGCGTGAGCTGACTCTCCTTTGTTGTTACTCACTCTCCTGGAATGTCCGCAGCTCGGCCGTACGCTCCAAGAACGCCTCCTCGAGAGCCTGGAGCTTCCTGCCCCACTGTATCTGCATGCGCGCACGCGTGATGAGCTCGCGAGAGTGGTACGGCTTCTTGAGAAAGTCGTCGGCCACGCTCTCCTGGCCGTCGGGGCGCGAGGTAAGCAGGATGACCGGGATCTTCTGCTCCTCGCGCGTGCCCGACTTGAGTGTGCGGGTGAGCGCGAAGCCGTCCATCGAGGGCAGACTCGCGTCGGCGATGATGAGATTCGGCGGGCGCTCCTTGACTTTTGCGAGGGCCTCAGCACCATCTGTCGCCGTAACCACCTCGCACAGCACCGAGAAGATGGCGACGAGGTAGTCGCGCGAGCTGGCGTCGTTGTCCACGATCATCACCACGTCGGACCGGTTAAAGTACGGCACGCCCGTCTCGCTCTTGAACTCGTTCTCGACAATCAGCGTCGTCCCCGTCGGCGGGCTCGGATCAAGCTCGTGCTGCGGCGGCTGCTTGTTGCTGATCAGAGACTCGAGAAGGGCCTGGTGGACCTGCTCCATGCCTGTTTTCTCTGTCGCCGCGATGTCGATGTCCTCGGACGGCAGGTGAGCGCTGCCGAGGCTGGGCGTCAGTGCGTTGCCACAAAGGGGCCACTCACGGCAGAGTGAGCGTAAACGTTGTCCCAGTGTCATCTGTATCCCTGCTCTTGACGCTGAGTGTTCCGTGGTGGAGCCTGACGAGTTTGTACGCATGCGACAGGCCGATGCCGGTGCCGTCGCGCAGCTCGTGCGTTCCGTCGTCGTCCAGCGTTGCACTGGCAATCTCAGCCAGCACGGCCGGCTGGATCCCCGACCCGTCATCTACTACAGTCACGACCACCGTCGTGGCCGTGTACTCGAGGCGTAGCGCGACACGGCCACCCGGCGCAAACTTGATGGCGTTGCCGAGCAGAACGAACAGCACGCGCTCGTACTTGTCCACATCGACAAACACGGGCTGGCTGGCCTCGTCGCACTCGACGTCCAGGCGTGTCTCGGCTGCCGTTGCCGCGGGCACAAACAGCGCGGCGACGTTCTGTGTCAGCTGGCCGAGGTTAACGCGCCCGAACCGTGTCGTGGACCGCCCGCCCTCGAGCGCGCTGTCCGCCACGAGCATGGTGACGAGGCGGGTGAGGCGCGACACGTTGTGCTTGATGAGCTGCAGCCCGTTGCCGACGACCGGGGTGACCGTCTCTGCGCCGAGGTCCTCAAGTTGCCCGGATATCAACGACAGCGGGGACAGCAGCTTGTGCGACACGTTCATGAGGAAGACCTCGCGCGTGCGCTCGGCCGCCGCAATCTCGGCCTGCAGGACGCGCTGCGTCTCCTTCTCCAGCACGGCGCCGAGCGAGTTGGTCAGCAGCATGTGGAGGTCGTCCACGAAGACGCTGTAGTCGTCGTCGTAGGCGTTGACCGAGCTGATGCCGACGACCATGATGCCACGGGGCACGCCCGTGTCCGTCGTGCGGCAGATGGGGATGACGACGGCCGACGACGGCAGCTCCTCCCACTGGCGCAGGGGGAATCCCTCGACGCGCGAGAAGCAGTCCTGCACGAACACGGGCCGGTGGGTCTGCAGCGCCTCGACGAACGGCCACGGCTCATTGTTCGCCTCTGGGAGGTCGCGCGGGACAGGCGACACGGGGCGGAAGCCGTCCTCCCCGCGTATCATGGGCTGAGGTGATTCTGAGCGTTCGGAGCCGTCTTTCGCGAGCCGCAGCTCGACGAGCGCTGGCGCGGACGCGTGGCCCTTGGGCACGCCCACGCCGCCGGCGTACTTGAGCGTAACTTTGTGTTCCTGCGTATCGAAGAGAGCTGTGGGTTAGCGGGCCAAGCAAGGGGCGCACTCACGCTCCGACTCGACACGGTAGATGAGCGCGAAGGGAACCTCGGTCGGATTGTGCTCAAACGCATCGATGAGCAAGCGCTCGTGCTGCGACCGTGAGTGCGCCTGGTCTGGGGGTCAGCGTGAACCCGGCCACGGTCGCTTACCGCTGCGGAGTGCCAATTCTGTCAGGAAGCGGTCGTGCCGGCCGACGATAACGTCGCGCGTCGTGTCGCGCCATGAGTGCACCAGCGCCTTGTGGCCCGCGCCATCGGACACGGGCGTCCAAGTGTGCTGTTGGTACGACTCGCGCCAGGTATCACTCCCGCGATTGGGGTGAAGTGTCAGGTCTGGGGCGGATCAGCAGTGGCGGGTGGCAGGCACCCACCGTTGTCCTTTACTACTGGCGTGCCGTTGAGCGCCGTCTCGGTCCACTGGCCGAGATGTGGCCACAGTTCTGGGGTCAGCAGCGTTGAGGCCGACGTGGAACCCACCTGCCCACGACACGGTGCCCGACTGTCCGAATGCCCGTGGATGGTTGTGAAGACGCTTGGAGCGTCAGCCCTGCCGCCGGTTCCCACGACGCTGCAAACCCCCACTCACATCTGCGTATTTCTGGTTGTAGATGAAGACGAGGTCGGGTCCCCACCACACGGCTAGTGGCGTCGGCCAGCGCATGATGATGGCGACTGGCGCGTCAGCATGGCTTCAACCCCAACGACAAGCCACGTACCCATTAACTGCAGCGACACGGGCCACTGCGACTTCTTGCCCAGTGGCGTCTCTGCCCAGTTTGTCGTCTTGAGGAGCTGCTCCACGTCGTTTGACCTCGAGCCTTCTGGCGGGTCGTCCTTCTCCCTGTCGGCGCTATCGCCGTACACCGCCGCCGACCTGAGGGGCCGCGCACTCCCGTCGGGCAGCAGCTCTATCGTGTCGCCCGATCGCCAGTTCGGCAAGGACTGGGGCTTGGCGCCGTCGGACGACATGGACGACGACGCCTCGCGCGACGAAGGCCGCAGGTCCTCCTCGCTCGTCCGGCCCGACGCCTGCGAGCTCGAGCGCGACAGCCGCTGCGCCGTGGTCGGGGACGGCGTGAGCAGGCCGTTGGCGTTGGCGCCGAGTGACGGGAAGCCGCACTGCGACGGCCCGCCCGAGGACGGGTGCGAGAGCAGGCTGCCGGGTGTCGAGTCGGACGACAGTGACGTCAGCGGCACCGTGTCTGTCGTGGACGGCGTCGGGGCGGCGTCGAGCTGGTCGTCTTCGGGGATGGACTCGTACGCGGCCCCTCCAGTGGTGCGCAGCGACAGCCGCCGAGGGGCAGCCGGCATCTGGAGCCGGATCTGCCCCGAGGGCATGGACGTGATCACCGCCACCTCGTGCGTCCGCACGATCCTGCGCACGCCGTCCTCGCTGATGCGGTACACGGGCTGCACAGTCTTAGCGAGCAGGAGCTTGACCTTGAAGTTCGGGGCAAACTTGAACTCGAGAGTGAGGGTCGGGCCTGTCGTGTCGACCTGGTCTTCGCCGGGACTGCGGGTCGAGTCGATGCTACCGCTCCGCGAGTTCAGACTTTTTGGGGACATGAACGGCACCGAGTCGGTCTGGCCCGTGAGCCAGAGGCTGAGACGCCGCGCACTCGACGACGTGATACATTGTAGCAGCGAGAGCCTGTTGCCTGTGAATCGCCGCCAACACGAGTTGGTCCACACGGGCGAGAGCGGCTGGATGTTCTGCAGCGACCATTGTGACCCATGCACCTCTCCGAACACTGGGACACCGAATATCAACGCGAGGGCCGGGTACGGGTATTGCTGCAGGGGTCAGCGGTGTCTGCATTTTGTGTGTGTGCCCGCCGCTGCCTGCTATCGCCGGTGACATTGCTCTATCGGCGCGGCCGCGTCGACACCGGCACCACCCGACCAGGCTTACCTCGAGATATTCGAACGGGAGGTTGCCCAGGTCGATCCCGGCCTTATCTAGCGTGCGCAGGGGGTCGTCGTCCATGGCGACGGCGGCGGCACGAAAGGCGAGGGGGAGGAGTTTGTGTTCACGCGAACACCACCATTCACAAGGTGCGCTCGCTGGGTGTGGTGTGAGTAGTATGTGTTGGACGTTGGAATACAACTTGCATACACCTCATGAATCGCATCACAGTGGCGTGTGCCTGTCGAGGCAGACAGGCAGGCAGTGGATGAGCGAGTGTGCGAGCGGCCCAGCAGCCACCAGCATCTAGCAGCCTGCAGGCCATGCATGACGGCAGCAAGAAACCCTAACGGACTGAATGACGAGCTGAAAGACAGTGAGGGCCGAGGCTGCCCGGGAGGCCGCCTACGGCGCCTACGGACGCCTACGGGCGACGAGAGAGCGCAGGGACGGAGGGTAAGCCAGGCAGGCAGGGCGAGACATCCGCCACCGTTGTGCCTCTCTCCTGCTGCCTCTTGGCTTGTTCGTCTAACTTTGTCATCACGTGCGGATAGTTTGCCACCTGCTAGTGTGATTCGTACTTCTTGCATCTTACTGGCATCGGTGGACTCGACTCTGTCAGTTGTTGCATGAGCAGGAGCAGTGTAGTGTGTCGGCAACGACAGCGAAAAAGCTCTCGAGTCCAGCAGCAATTGATAGCCATGTGGTCAGTCACGCACCGGTGATCTTGCGACTGCGGGTGGGCGGGCCGTCTTCTTCACATGCCGCGTGTTCAGTATATCTTTGTGTCAATGCTTGCCTCCCGCCGCCCCCCTCCAACGAGTTTAGCCAGAAACAAACGGAGAGCACGTCGCCAACGACACTAGACGGCGGCTGCGAGGAATGTTGAATCTCATGCGCCGACGCTAGTATGTCCGTTTCTTGCTGTCTGCTATCGGAGCACTCCTCGGTATCGACCTGCGAGGCAGACAGGCCTTGTGGAGCGCGATGACGGTTTATCAGGGGCCCGCTGCCACGTCACGGGCTACCTAGGCAGCTAGCAGCTTGCACGCCACCTGTGTCTGTGCTGCTCGTGTCAGACGATAGAAAGAGGAGAGAGGGGGGTACAAGACAGAGGTGACGTCGTTGGACTTGCTGGCTCGCTGCTGCGTCGACGGCCGTAAGCTCCGTCGTCGTCCTCTGCGGGGTCTTAGGAATGCCGAATGGCGAGAACAGCCTCGGATGCGGGGTCAGACAACGGCAGGCCAGCGCAGTGCATGCAAACGGTGCCGTGCCGGCGGATCTGGCCTCGGCGCGCGGAGGCCGTGTCCTATGCATGTGAACATTCCTACTTACTGTATGCTGGGGCTGCATGCATACTTTGCATCTGCCCCCCGGCGTTGCTTGCTCTCTCGTCATTGTGCTGGACGTCAGAGCGGTAATGGCACTGTCAATAATAACCGGCACAGCCGCCGCAGTCGTCGCGTCGCGGCAAATGGTCAAGTGATGTCCACCTCGACATCCATCTCTCCCTTTCTTTGTCTCATTCTAACCCCCTCACCATGGCCCCCAAGCTCGTTGGCGCGACCTCGACCTCGGGCTACTTCCAGGCCCACCCGAGGCTGTACAACGGCCTCGACGACGACCCGATCCTCGACCGCAGCGCCAAGCTCTTCCTGCCGGAAAAGGTCTACGACAACGTCCGCCCAACCCTCCACGAGCTGTGCGAGCTTGTGATCGACCCACGCACGCTCGCGCTCGTCGCCAACGCCGAGCACGACCTGCCGTACATCAAAGGCACGGGCTTCTCGTCGTTTGGCCACCCGATCCCCGACGCGCTCGTCACCTCGGCCGGATGGAAGGAGCTGCAGGACATTGGCATCCGCAACGGCATCGTCGCGACAGGCTACGACTCATCGCTCGGCGCATCGGCGCGCGTCGCCCAGTTCCTCAAGCTGCACCAGTGGGGCCCGTCGTCGGCCGTTGTGACCTGCCCGTCGGCGATGCAGGACGGCGCGGCCAACGTCCTGCTACGCGAGCTGCAGCGCATCGCGCCCGGCTCGCGCGCGTACGACGACAAGGAGGAGAACCGTGCCGTCAAGCGCAAGGTGTTTGCCCGCGCCGTCGAGCGTTTGTTGTCTATTGACCCGGCTATCGCGTGGACCTCGGGCCAGTGGATGACGGAGCGCCCTGGCGGATCTGATGTGGCGGGCACCGAGACGGTCGCAACGTACGAGGGTGTCAACGGCGAGACGGACATCGACGGCAACCCCCTCGGCCCGTGGCGTATCGACGGCTTCAAGTGGTTCTCGTCGGCCACCGACTGCGGCTGTGTGATTCTGCTGGCGCAGACTGAGCGCGGGCTCGGCTGCTTCTTTGCGCCGACGCGCAAGCTCGACGCTGAGGGCGGCGTCGCCATGAACGGTATCCGCATCCAGCGGCTCAAGAACAAGCTCGGCACTAAGGCACTGCCGACGGCTGAAGTGGAAGTCCGCGGCATGCGGGCGTGGCTCGTCGGCACTGAAGGCCGCGGCGTCGCCAACATTGCGACGCTGCTCAACGTCACACGGCTGTACAATGCCGGTAGGTGCGCGTGCCCTGGCTGTCTACTAACCACGCCCCAGCCTCCTCTGTTGGCTTTTTCGGCCGCGGTCTTGCCGTCGCCCGCAGCTTTGGTCGTGTGCGCGTTATGCCCAGCCTCGCGCTCAAGGGCCTGCCGGACAAGCTGCGCACGCTCCCGCGCTACACCAAGACGATTGCGGGCGTCACCCTCACGTACCGCGCCGACACGCTCCTCGGCGTGTTTGTCGCCGGGCTGGTCGGCAAGTCTGAGAACCCCGACTCTGCGACCGCGGCAATCTTCCCGACCGACCACGCGCAGGTGGCCGCGTTTGTGCGCCTCATCACGCCGGTAGCCAAGGCGCGCACGGCCAAGAACGGCATCGCGGGCCTGCAGGAGTGCATGGAGTCGCTCGGCGGCGTCGGGTACATGGAGAACCAGGAGAACCCCGAGATGAACATTGCGCGTCTGTTCCGCGACACCAACGTGCTCTCCATCTGGGAGGGCACGACCGACGTGCTGGCCACCGACACGGTCAAGGTGATCAAGGGAAAGACGGGGTCGCAGTCGATCGAGGCGGTGGACGCGTGGCTCAAGGCAACGCTGGGGTCGAGCTCGACGGACCCGTACGGTGCCAAGTCCAACGTCGACCTGGGCGCCGAGAAGGCGGCGATCCTGCGCGCGTGGAGCATCTTCGTACACGGTGCGTCGGCGCGCCGCACCGACGAGCTGCTCGCGTACGGCCGCGAGGTGGTCGCCGAGATCGGCGACATCGTGTGCGCGGCCCTGCTGGTCGCCGACGCCGAGTCGGACAGCGACCTGACGGCTGTCGAGTGCGCGCGCCGCTTCGTGCGCACCCGCGGCACGTTTGGGTTCGACGGCAAGCCCGAGGACTGGAAGACGGTCAGCCGGTGGGACGACAAGATCAGCTTTGAGCGCGAGCCGCCGGCGCCCAAGCCGCGCGCCAAGCTCTAGGGCGCGGGCGTCGGGCGGGGGTGGCGCTGGCGCCGCGGCGCGGTTGTAGAAAGCAATGCATGTATGTAGTGTGTTCGGAAGGCTGCTGGCGCAAAGCACAAGCGCCTACTCGGGCATGTCGATCTCAAAGTGCAGGTCGTTGCCCTTCTCGTCGCCGTTGGGGTCCATCTCGCCGATGATATACCACCCTTTGCCCTTGAGCCCTGCGAGCTCGCCACTGGCGCCGTCAGCAGCAATCGCTGCATCGCAAAGGGGTCGCACGCGCCACGCGCCACTTACCCCGTCGCCGCCTCGATGATCTCAAACTTGCTCTCGATGCGCGGGAAGTCGAGCACACCCGTCAGCGTGGCGCTGAACCAGCCCTGCTTCCCGCGGATGCTACCCTCAAAGTAGAACACCCCGGCGGCGGTATTGCTGGCCTTGTTGGCCGTGTGTGATGCGCTGGGTGTTAGCAGCCGCCAACTGTCGTATACGCACGCAACGAACGCCGCGGTCGCCTCACCCTCGGCATCGCCCTCGAGCCGGCGCGAAAAGTCGTAGAATAGCACCTGGCCCTTCGGCTCCTGGCCGTTGACCTTGAGCGCGCTCGGCTCGCCGCCACGGCAGTAACTCTTGACTGTGACTTTGGGTGAGCGGCGTGGCGAGACAGGACTCACAGGACACGGGGGCCATGGTGTCGTGTCGTGTCGTGTCGTGGTCTTTGGGTGTATGCATTTGCGCTGTCGTGCCCGACTTTAGGTTATATGCATTCCGTCGTCCCCCTGGGCCGCCGGCGTCATCACCCCATCTCATTGTTTGTACGCCGCACAAGGTTGTGTGCCGCCGGACGGGCCAATCGGCTCCACCCGCCACGCGCCATGTGCACGCACCATCCTGCGGCATGCGGCAACATGACACAACAACGGCGGCCCTAGCCGCAGACCACCTGCCCGAGGTGGAGCGTGGTGGGGTTGCGGCCTTGGGCATGCTCAGTATAGCCGCGGCGTCGACCGAGGCTGCAGCGCCGACTTGCAATGCCATGCTGCTTGCTCTTCACTCTTATGATGTCGGGACAAGGGGGCCTTGGGATCTTGGATTGAGACAGAGCGTCGATCAAACACGGCAGAGAACATGATACGGCGGCGTGTCCTGCTTGGCACGACGATCATGGCGTCGACAACCCGGCGACTGAGACACTCGGCGTAGCATGTCCCCGACCCCAACCGCAGCAACAGCCATTGCATCACACACACAGACACCCTACGGTAGCTCAACCTCGAACGTGATCGGCCGCCCATCCTTGCGATCATGCGGCTCGCTCACATCAATCTCGTACCACCCGCGCCCGGTGAGCCCGCGCAGCTCGCCGCCCGTGGCCTCGGGGATGATCTCAAAGTGCGCCTTAATGACCGGGTGCGCGACCGTGCCGCCGAGGTTGGCGCTGAAGTGGCCCTTCTTGCCCAGGATCGTGCCCTGGAAGTAGTAGATGCCGGCTGGGGGTGTTAGCGGCGCGAGGGATGCCGGTGCGGCGCTGCTGGCGCAACGTACACGCGTGGTTGGACTCGAGGTCATCGGTGTGGGACGCGCTGCGGGGGTGTCAGCGGCCGGGAGAGCTGAGTGAGCTGGTGCGTTGCGGCCACCCACTCACGCAATGAACGCCGCGGTGCTCTCCCCCTCGGCCTCGTCGCCAACAATCTGCCGCGAGCTGTTGTAGAACAGGATCTGCCCGTCCGGCGTCTCGCCGTTGACCTTGAGCGGCGTCGGCGGCGACGGGCGCCCGACAAACTTGACCGTGACTGGGGTGGGGTGAGCAGGGGACGGCATCGAGTGCGATGGCGGTCAGCACGCGCACTCACAAGTGACTGGTGCCATGGCGCTTGCTTTCTTGCTACTTGACGCTGTCCATGCTACCATCGAAGGCCTTATAGCTCGTTCATGCAGACGACAACAACGCTGCACGCGCAATGACGTGATGCCGCCGCCGTTGCTGCAAGACGCCGCAGGTCGCCGCATTCCAGCGACTGCAGCCTGGCCGTTCCCGAGCCTCTCAATAATGCTGTCGCATAGCCGCGCAGCCAGCCGTGTCGCTGCGTCTCGGCGCCGCTTCGGCTGGGACTCTGCCAAGCAGCAGACCTGCTTACCGGCTGCCACTGCGACAGCTCAAACCCCGCTTCATCAAATTCGGTGTGGTCACAGTGCATGGGAGCTTGAGGCACCGGGCCAAACCCGACAGTGGCACTCACCCAATTTGATTTCCGTTGATGTCATATGATCCATCGTCTCTGGGCTTTATCAACGCTCTGTAGATGCCGAGCAAGCCGCTACTCGCACTGTAACACGAACATGTCCTCCACAATCCGCGATACCTGGGCCCAGGCTACCCAGCCGGCTTCCACCGGGAGAGATAGCGTCGTCGGCATGTCGCCCACGCCGCCAACGATGACCACGCCGCCTACGCCAGCCACCGCCGCGTCCATTCCGCCAACCCCCGCGCCCATAGTTGTCTCCCTGCGGCCCGAGGACCCAGAGGTATGTAGCTCGGCTGCCGCCTCCCTGACACCCCAGCATCCGGCCAACTTCTCCCCGTCGAAGAAGGCGCTCAACACCGCGCTGGCGGCGTATGTCCTCTTCCTGACGGCCATCATGGCGACCTCGGTGGGGGTCATGACGCCGGCCGGGTCGCGCTGGTTCGGCGTGAGCGGCACGGCCTTCCAGCTCACCCTGACCGCGTACATGGTGCCCATGGCGCTGTTCTCGCTCGTCTTCGCGCCGCTCAGTGAGGCGTTTGGGCGCGCGGGCGTGTACCGTGTCGCCATGGTCGTGTGCGTCGCGTCCCCCCTTCGGCTTCCCGCCGGCAGCGCTGACACCACCGCAGGAACACGCTCGCGTTTGTCCCGCAGATCTGGACACACTCGTACGCTGCGCTCATGGTCACGCGAGTCATCCAGGGCACCGCGCTGGCCGCCGGGAACACGCTGGTCGGGGGCACCATCGCCGACCTGTACGCCCCGCGCGAGCGCGGGCTCGCGATGAACATCATGGCGCTGGCCAACTACGCCGGCAACTCGCTGGGCGGGGCGGCGTTCGGCTTTGTTGCCGCCAAGCTCGGCGTGCAATGGTGCTATGGTATACAGGCGCTTGCGTGCGTCGTGTCCGTCGTGGCCAACTACGCGCTCATGTCCGAGACGCGGGCCGAGGCCGTCGCGGCGAGGAAGGCCAAGCGGTTCACGAAGGCTACTGGGGTGCAGCATGTACCCGAGGGCCAGGTGGTGCACAGTGCCAAAGCGACTGTCGCCGCCACCGTGCTCCGCCCGCTCCGCTTCCTCTGCACCGAGCCCATCGTGACGGCCATGTCGCTGTGGATCGGGTTCGCCTGGAGCTGCATCTACCTGGGCAGCTCCGCCACGCTGACAGTGTTCGCGCAGTACGGGTGGAGCCCGGGAGTGACTGGCCTGTCGCTGCTTTCCACGCTCGTCGGCGGGCTGCTGGGCTTTGTGTCAAACTTCCACCAGGAGCGCATCTACCGCCGCGCGGTCGCCGCCGGGTCAGCCACGCCCGAGGTCCGCCTGTACTGGGCCGCGTCGGGCGGGCTGCTCTTCCCAGTGTGCATGTACGCGTATGCGTGGACTGGACGGCCGAGCGTGCACTGGATCGTGCCGGTGCTGTTTTTGTCCGGCGCCATGTGGGGCGTGTACATCATGTACTGCGGGGTTGTGTGAGTGGGGTCGTGGGAGGCGGCTGCTGACACACACACAGCAACTACTTTGCCGACGCGTACGAAACATACTCATCGTCTGCGCAGGCGGCACACAGTTTTGTGCGCGGGTTTATGGCTGGCACGCTGCCGCTCGCAGCCGGTGCGATGTACAACCGCCTCGGGTACCCCCACGCGTCGACGCTCGTCGCGTCGATATCGACCGGGCTCGCTGCTGCACCTCTTGCGCTGATATTCATCGGGCCAAAGCTGCGCGCACGGAGCAAGACGGCGGTGGCCATTGGCAGTGCGTGTGGGCAGGTCTGGGATCAGGCGGCGGTTGTCAGCCGTCAGTAGAGCAGTTAGAGTATGCGATTTATCCCGTAGTGCAACGCCTGCAGCCCACCCGCCCAAACCCAAACCGCTGCATCACTGCCAACCCACACCGCCGCATCACTTCGGAGTCACGTTAAACTCGAGCCTGTTGCCTGCGTAGTCGCGTGCGAAGAAGCGCGAAGGGTACTCGACGCCCTAGGGTTGGTTAGCACTGCCAGCGACGCAACACACCTTGGACCCCGAGTTCTCCTGGCCCGGCTCGTCGGCGGCAAGAGCAGCCGCCGGCCCACCCTTGGCCTTGTGCTCCCAGATACGGGTCTGGAGCGCGACGAGCGCCTCGGGCGTCGGGAGCGAGAAGCACGGGTGCGCGCGCGTGTCGGGCCGTGTGGGGGAGTCGAACGAGATGTGGACCTGGGTGCGTTAGCAAGGAGTGCAGGGTGCACCGGCAACGCTTACCTGCTGTCCGCCGGGCGGGCCGACACGGAACCTGGCGTCAGTTATGGCCAGTGACGCACGCACCATCGCAGCGAGTCCTTCTGCAGGCTCGGGACGGGGTCGGACGGGAAGCCGATGACCTCGCCGTAGAACTCCTCGGCGAGGTGCAGCGTGCCGTCTGGCACGCTGAGGTTGATGTGGTGGATCGCGTAGGGGGTGTAGGATGCCATTGTGATGGTGTAGAGGACAAACAAGTGAGCGCTGCGAGGTGTTAAAGAGAGTAAGCACAGTGGATTTCGTCATTGTTCCGGGTGGCCGGGGCGCCGGGCCGACGGACTCGACGTCGGGGCTATCCGACCGGCCAGTGGCCGCAACTACAAGTGTCATACATTATGCAAGATTACAGGCGGAGTGTAGTGTATACACGGGTGGGTAGGTACATGGCATGTAGTGCTGTGTGAAGGGGCAAGCAGTGTGGGGGTGTGATGGCAGTGATGGTGAAGACGCGGCAGCGACAGGACAAATGACGACGAGCACGAAGCAGATCACTCGGCAAACAGAGTGAGGACATCGGCTCCCTTGATCGATCGACGCTCGAGGACGAGACACACATGGGTCGCAGGCGGTAGGCTGGCAGCAAGGAAAGGCCGAGACGCGTGCGGACGCCGCCCCGCTCCTCCTCCTGCGCGGTCACTCTCCGCCGGCCTCCACAATCTCGGGACGATGGCCGCGCGGTGTCTCCTCACCCTGGCTTGCTTCGCTTCGATCGCCCGCTCGCTCGGGTCTACTTGTTGGGCCGCTCACACCCCTTGTCGAGCAGATAGCCAAAGCGCTCGGGGTCCTCTTTCAGCGCGACGGGGACATGGAGGAATGCGTTGCGCCGGCGGGTCGGTCCGCTGTGGGCGATCACGTCGCGGAATGTGAATGCTTCCTGGGTAATGTCAGCTAGGCTGGGCTGGAGAACAAGCCGACACCGTGACACCACTCACCGCCCACATGCCGAAGGGGTCGCGTCCCTCGCAGACGCGCCGGCGGAGCCGCTTCTCATCCAGCAGCCGCGTGCTCGTCAGCCGGTCGTTGTGCGAGTATCCCGTCATCTTGGCGCGCATGTCCTCGAGCGTCGGGAAGCAGAAGCTGCAGTGCCACCCGGCGCCGGCGAGCATGTCGTCGGCGCCGCGGCCGTGGTGGTAGTCGATCGCCTCGCCGCCCGCCGGCACGGTCACGACGCGTGGGCGCCAGTACCCGCCGTCGTTGAGCGGCTGGTCGTAGCTGTACAGGTAGTTGTCGACCTGGAGGTGCATCTGCTCCGGGAAGCCCTCGCACGTGGTGAGCAGCTTGAGCGTGTCGCGCGAGACAATCTCGTCGACGTCGGACTGGATGATGAGCGCGCCGGGCGGGATGGCGCCGGACCCGCGCTCGGCGGCGATGAGGTTGGAGATGACCTGCCGCTGGTGCGCCTCGTTCTTGAAGCTCCCGGACGGCAGATTGGGCTCAAAGTCGGTGACAGCGCGGTATACGAGCTTGGCGCCGGCGTCCTTCGCGATGCGCTCAAAGCGCTCGCGGTGCGCGGCAAAGTGCATCGGCTTGGGCGTGCCCGCGAACGTCATGTTGGCCTCCACGACGAGCAGCATGTCGACGTACGGCGCGTACTCGCGCCACCGGATCTCGAGCATGTCGAGCTCGGAGGACACGGGGACAGCGTCGACGACGACAGGCTTGCCGCCGGTACGCGCCGCCCATCCGTGAGCCGCGCACCATGCCGCGTTGTCGTCGTCGCCGCGCGCCGCGAAGTGCTTGATGATGTTGAAGCCCGGCTCCGGGGTGTCCCACAGCGGGCGGAAGATGTACCCCAGGTCGCGGCGCAGGACGGACAGCGTGCCGATGTTGTAGATGAGCACGAGGAGCGCGAGGGCGAGCACGATGGCCGCCCGCAGCGGGCGGCGCGTCAGCTTGTTGGCGAAGGCGGCGGCCGTGCCCAGCAGCGGGAGGCGCCCCGGGCTCGGCGGCGGCGACACCGACGTGGGGAGTATTGGCGGCTTGCGGGGGTGGTCCATTGCGAGGAGAGGAGCAAGTCGGTCGAGCGAGTAGACGCCGAGACGGACAATGGATCAGCGATGATGATGCAGACTGACCGACCTCCACGTCCGTGTCTCCTTTGGCAGGCGCGTGCATCTCTCCTTTGTGCTGCTCTATTGCCGGCCTCGGTGCTGTGGCCACTGCAGCGGCCCATGCAGCATCGGGGGTTAAGCTCGTCCCTGCTGACCTTGTGAGCCATGGGTGCCGGCTTGGCCTCTTGCACCGTCGTACTTGCTGCCACCGCGGCCGCCACTGGCGCCACCTGAATTAACGTCAGCCTGGGTGCCCTGCCCATTCTGCTTTGCTGCCTCGAGCACAGCAAACTCATTGTCCTGCATCCTAGACTGACGCGCTCGCATTGACCCTCGCTCGTGTCCGCCCCCGAACTCGCTCGCGCTCTTCTTAGATGACCTCGGTCATCGCGGCGGCGGCGGCGGTGTTTGCCTGGATCCAGGACGCCCGCCAGTAAAGAGAAAGGCTTCCCGTCCACTCCACTGCCGGCCCCCCACTCTAAGCAAAACCTTCCTAGCTCGCCGGCCCTGAAGCCTTTACGATGCCGCCACCCCGTCATAGAGTGGGGGAGCGAGAAACCTCGGCTTCTAGCCTTGGAGCGCACGCCGACGCTACCAATTAGGTGCGTGTGATCCTTGCCCTCGCGTTGACATACTCGCCAAAAGCCATCCGTCACCGATCTTTGGTCACCTTCTCCGCTCGAAACCCGCAGCGAAGACCTGCGGAAGGGGGCCGACGAGTTAGTCGCGCATAGTCGCCCTGACTCGCTCGCACCGGCACCAAGCCCTCGTATCGAGTGCCGAGCGAGCAAACACGCAGTGACCCCTGTTGTGCATGCTGTGCAGGCCTCTATTCTCAGCATGAACATCTCCGTCGTCAACACGAACATCATCTTGACGCCGCACTGAGCAGGCTGGGTGCAGCATGCAGGCTTGGCTTGGGCTGCCAGTGCCCAAGTAAGCAACCGCACACCCGTGTCAGCTGCTGCCCACCCGCGTCAGTTGTTGATACAGGCACTCGATAACGATTTGGCCGTGCTCGACCAGCGCAACTGTTTCATACCTCGGACCACCTTCCGACTACCGCGACCCGGAGACCGAGACATACGGCTCTTCTTTGCCTCCCTCCCGTATGGCCGTCCCGACCCGGACGACATTGTTGGGGTGCAGTCCCACCCGTCACTCAACAACATCACGTCGTCGACGACGAGATGGCGTTACTCACATCATAACTAACCGAACCGATGAGCTGTATGCTCGCCGTATCGCCGACATCAGGGAGGGTCCAGCGAGGGTGCTGCCCGTCGTGGACTGACCAGCACCTTCAGACATGGCCTCCAAGAAGACTCGACTGGTCATCTTGCCTTCGAGCCCGTTGAAATTGGCTCCCGCTCAGCTTCTATGCACGGTAGCGGACCCAGGTCGTCACGCTCGACATCTTTGTGGCCAGGTAGAACAGCATCTACGTGTCCGAGCACGGGGAGACCCCGAGCTTGTCCTGCACATCAACAGCGGCTGTGCAACCCGGCCCAACTTTCGGCCTGTGTCTTGACGCCGTGTCACCGTCAACCACCAGGTTGTTGTCACATCCCTCGCTATCACAACTACGACCCCCTTCTCCAGTGACCTTCTCAACCTTCGTCACTCACAACTTGTCTTCGATTTAGCATCCCCTCTTGCCCCACCATCATTTACGCCTTCTCATTGACGGTGGAGACGGCGGCCGCAGCCTCCTCCTTCTCTATACGCTCAGCGTGGACCGCGCGCTGTTCGGCAGAGTACATCTCCTGTGCCTCCTTCTCCAGATACTTCGCGTTGTCGATCTTGGCCTGCTTGGTGTCGACGAGACAGATGAAGAAGATGCCGAGAGCGCCGAGGCCGACAGGGAACCAGTAGGCCATGTTAGTGTTGCCCTGCGGGTGTGTGGCCGACTTTGTGCGGTTGATGATTGCTGAGCAGATGAACGGGCCAGTGAAGCCACTAACGCGGCTGAATGTGCCGAAGAGCGCGTAGAAGAGATACTGCTTCGGCGCGGGAACGACCTCGGTGATCATCGTCGTGCTGAATGCACCCCACCACGGCGTGAACAGGTTCCAGCACTGCGCGAGGTAGAACTCCCAGACGTGGTGGTAACCGATCTTGCCCGTGAGTGAGCCGATCGCACCCCAGATAACACTGGCGTCGTCAGTGGTGACAGCAGGGTTGACTCACGTCATCATAACGATGCACGCGCCGGCAACACAGCCCCATTTGATGTTGATGGGGTACCGCTTGTGGATGAGCATCAGGACAGTGCAGCCCGTGCCGCCACATAAATCCGCAAGGAGACCCCATGCCGAGCTCTGGACTGGGTTGTAGTGGATCTTCTCGGCCTGCAAGATGCCTGTCATGCCACCGGCTGCGCCGAACGCCTCTTGCATGATGCAGTAGCCAATGAGGTAAAGCATCGCATTCTTGAGGTAAGGGAGGCACTTGATGGCGCTCCATAGCTGCTTGGGGCCTAGCTTCCACAGCGGCGTGTCGGCAGGGATGGCCTGGCCGGGGCGGAACTTTTGGAAAAAGAAGTATGGCACGGTGCAGAGGACAACGACGACGCCGAGGTAGCCCAGCAGCACCTGGTACGCCTTGATGGTGAGTCGGTCGTCGTCGATGCGGTTGTGGGTGACAGCGTATGCGACACCAGTAGCGATGCCGTAGAACACGACCACAAGGCCTGAGCCGACAATATTCGACAGGTAAAGGATCTTTGAGCGCTCGAGCTGGTCGATCTGATCAAACTCCTTCGAAGTGATGATGCCTTGCTTGACGTCCTGCTCAGCCTTGAGCATGCGTGGCACGTTTCGCCCGATCCATGGCCAATTAGCCTGGTAGAACGTGGTCATGACGTTGAAAGCGAGGTTGCCGATCATCCATAGCGCGTTGACCGCTTGCCACTGCGACGGCTTGTAAGTGGCAATCAGGCAGAATGTGCAGACGAAACAGATGAACGTCGAGGCTGGGGTCAGCGATCGATACAAACAAGTTGCGCCTCACTCATGAGGATGTACGGCCGCCATGTACCATAGTCCGCGTACGGGCCGATGACAAGCATTAGGAACAGGTTGACAGCGAACAGGATACCGTTTGTGTCGAGCAGGAACGCGTTCAGGGCAAGCTGCTGTCCGCCCCAGTTGACAATGCCGTCGGGGAACTGGTCGGAGATCAGTTTCATGCGCAGGCTGCCGCCAGTGTTGCCGATGGGTGAGCCGTTGTTTTGGAAGTCTGGGGTCAGCAAACCTAAGGCCACAACTCACAGAAGAGGATGAACGTCGCATACTCCCACTTGGAGACTGGGATGCGCTCGCCCGTCGTCGGGATGACCTCGAGCTGGTCGACAACAGCCAGACCCGCGTCGTTCTCAGCCCCCGGAACGTGAACGCCCCCGCCCTTGAGGTCGCCGTCGATGTCCTCGATGTGCGTTGTCGTTTCCTTGTCTCTCGCCATGATGTCAGAGAAATGTGGAGGTGTGGGGTCCCATCGCGGACACGAGATGAGTTTTAAACAGCGAGTTGTGCGCTCGTTCGGCCCGAGCCACGCGCGGGCGGTACTCAGAGGCAGAGAGGAGGTTGGTGCGACTTCTCCATAGAGACACGGCGCGGAGCGGCGAGAATCGGCGAGATGTCGGCGAGCGGGCGATCGGCGCGAGCTTGAGTGGGTGGAGGTGATGGTGGTCAGGTCCTCTTTCGGCGAGTGGGGGAGGTTGGTACGAGGTAGCGACACCTCCGGCAGAGACGCAACTGAATGCCGGAAAGAGGATCCAGAGCCGAAAGTGCCCCTCAAATCGGTGCCTTCTGTCCCTCGACGTGGGGCTATCTCTAGGAGAGAACGTCGCTTCGACCACGGCGAGGTGTCGAGGTAGCGGTAATGAGGTGGCGAGGTCGGTCAAGTCGGTCCAGGAGTCGGTGACACACGGCGAGGTGGAGCACGAGCAACGCACCGATCTATCGGAGTGCAGAGGAACAAGCACTCGGAAGCTTGTCTCAAGGCCAAACGTCTGCTGCTCGATGTCAGTCAGAACGGCGGAACGGCCACTGCATTGCCGAGCCGACTGGCGAGAGCCCAAAATACACAGGCCAAGCCACCACCCCTACCATAGGAGTGGAGACCCAGAACCCTACCGGACAGATCCCGCCTGTGGTGTGGAGGGCACAGCACCTTCCGGAGCTTCCTTGCGGCTTCGTAGTGGGGTACTGCCCTGCTGCAGGGTTGGGACGGTTGGCCCCGCCGACTCCCGATTGTGAGGCCAACCGCTTCAGTGCGAGTGGTGAGATCGCCTTGCTGCCTCCAGCGCCCTGCGTCTGAAAGGAACGGTGGTTTCGGACCGACTCAGAGCGTTTGGACATCTCCACAGTGCAATCACGGTCGTTCTCGCCGTAGATCGGCCGGTGAAGATGGAGCTAGTGCTGGAGTGTCAGAGTGTGCCACATGGACACAGTCCGAGAAATCGGGTGGCCTGGCTTTGGTAACACTTGTGATAGCAGAGAGCTCGCCAGAGCTGCTCATCAGTGGTTCGCGCCTGAACTGTCCTCCGAGTCAATGGGCCCACAGGTTCACAGATCTTGTCAGCCTCAACTCACAGTGTGTGTGCGGCACGTCCTCGCCAACATGTCCATGCCTCTCCGAGGCCGTGTCTGCTGCGGCAGCTGGGGTGTGACCGTATCTCCTTCAATGATTGCCACTATTCCTCCAGGAAGCCTCATTGCCATCATAAGCATCAGATGAAGTGAAGACGACCTGGCATACCTTGCAGACCGCCAGCTTAAGAGCACGAGCGTTGTGAGCGCCACGGATGCCCAATCTCCGAGCTCTGAATCGGGCTCGGAATACCAAGTTCCGGTCAGCTCGTACCCCATTGCACTGTTTCCTGGTGGTCACTGTCGCTGGTATACTGTGGTATGCATCCGTTCCGTAGGCCTGATCAGAGTTCGTCCGTGGCGTGGACATCTGCGTGTCCCCATTGAAGTTGCGCCCTTGGACGATGTGTGCGGCTGCCACTTCCGAGGTATCACCACGCAATCTAGACCAAGATACATGCACTATCCTACTGTCCATTAACACTCTAGTTGCCCTTCTTGATCTCGTCGGCAATCTTCTCAGCGAAGGCGTACACTGTCGCCTGGGGGTGGCCTGGTGGCAGAACCGCGAACGAGCTTGCGTCGACGACACGCAGGCCGGTGACGCCGATAACGCGGGCCTTGTTGTCGACGACGGCGTTGGGGTCGTTGGTGGGGCCCATGCGACATGTGCATGCTCCGTGGCCGCCCAGTGGGCCGATACTCTTGCGGATCGCGTCGGCAATCTGCTCGTCGGTTTGCACCTCCTTTCCGGGGTAGTACTCATCCGGGTGGGCAAGGACGTCGGCCATCGCGTCCGAGGCGTAGACCTTGCGCGCACGCCTGAAAGCGGCCACAGCGACCTCCATATTGGCCGGGTGGGTGAGGTACCTCGGGTCGACCACGGGGAGGTCGTCGATCGATGCGCTCTTGATGCCGACGGTTCCACGCGACCAGGCAGCGGTGAGAGCGACCATGATGGAGCCGTACTGGTATCCATCCTTGGGCTGGATCTTGCGCAGGTTGGAGAAGTTGCCAATGTGTCCCGAGCCGGCAGTGTACTCGACGTGTGGCCATGTTTCGGGGACCTCGTCGAGGAGCTTCTGCGTCTCGGCCGACACCAGGCCCTTTGGGAGGCGCTCGAAGGCCAGGAAGTCGGCGACGGGGTTGGTCAACACACCGGTCTGGCTTCCAAGGAAGCTGAACAGGTACTGGGTGGCGATGTACATGAGGTCCGCGGCGAGGCGGGTGAACGTATCGACCTTGACGCGGTACGAGGGGGCGAAGAAGGCGTGGTCAGTCAGGTTCTGGCCAACGCCTGGGCGGTCGGCAATGACAGTGATGTTATGCTTCTCCAGCTCTGCCTTCGGGCCGATACCACTCAACATGAGCAGCTGGGGCGACTGGAAGACACCGGCAGACAGAATGACCTCCTTGTTGGCCTTGATGAACTGGCCATCGGTGAGCATGACGCCGGTGGCCTTCTTCTTGTCGTCAAATACGACCTTGGAGGCCTTGGTGAGGATGAAGGTACGCAAGTTGAGGCGGTTCTTTGCCGGCTCATAGTAGGCCGTCTGGGACGACTCGCGCTTCATGGTGTCAGGGTTGATCGTAGACGCGGCGTATCCCGAGCCCATGAGGTATCCCGAGTTGAAGTCCTGCGTGGGGAGAATGCCAATCTCGGTGAGACCCTTCTGCACCCAGCTGCTGAGTGGGCTCGCATAGTTGGAGTACGTGACGCGCAGCGGCCCCGAGCCGTTGGTGAAAGCCGCGGGGTTGAAGTCGGCCGTTGCGTTGGGGGCACGAGGCGGCGCGCGTGGCGCGGTGAAGTTGACAGATTTGTGGAAGTATGGCAGGAGGTTGTCCCAGGTGTAGCTCTGGTCACCAACCTCGTCGGCCCACTGCTGGTAGCTGCCCTTGTCGCCACGCTGGTAGACCATGTAGTGGCGGGCCGAGCTGTGGGTGTCAGTGGGTCTCGATCACTTCTTCTGGGGCCGTTCCTGCTCACCTTCCACCGAGACACTTGCCGCGCGCAATGTGCAAGCTGCGGTTATGCGCTCCCTCCTGTGGTGTCGTGACAATGTCCCAGTCAACGGCGCTGTTGGTGTCCTCGGGGTCGGAGCCCGCGAAAAGCGAGCAGCCCGCAGGAACCTCGCCGACGATCATGTTCGTGATCTGGTAGTATGTTCCGGGCTCGATGACGGCGACCTGGATCTTGGGGTCCTCGGACAGACGAGCGGCCAAGGCGAGTCCGGCCGTGCCAGCACCAACGACGATGTAGTCATAGGCCGTGTCGCGCTTGACTGGCCCGGCGATGGCGGGCGCGGCGAGCGCGGCGGCGAGCAGTGCGGTGCGTGTCAACCTCATGTCAGTGTTGCTGCTTGGGCGGGGGCTCTTTGCATGATTGCGAGGTTTTATGGGTGCCTCGGCAGACCTGCAGCAGGCAACAGAAATCGCATGATGGACAAGCAACCTGTCAACAGGTGGCTGTCCGAAGCTTGCAGCAACGCAACAAGCACGCTTGGCCCTTGGCGGGAGGCGGAACGTGTCGGCCGTCACCCAACCTGCTCGACCCATCTCCAAAAGACAGCAGCCTGTTGTGCCCATCAGAACCGCCGCGTGCCTGTGCAGCAGATATGACTGCTGGGGAGGCTGCTGGGATCTCTCTACCCAGTGGCTGTATGTTTCTCTCCTCTCGGCAAGATCTCGTCGGTTGCGATCCCAAGATGGCAGTCGGGTGGGGCAGTACCAGAAACGAAGCCCAAAATGACATGAAACGAGGTACCCTTGAGGCAGGCTGTATTCCGGCATGACGGCTGCCACCTGCCCACCTGGGCACCCGCCGACGCGCGGTAGGCTGCCATAATGCTTGTCGGTAGGGCAACCATGCAGTGAATTAAGCCTCGTCGCGGTGTGCGGGTTAGTCGTCGTCCCGTGAGGTCGAACAGGCGTGACAGGTCTTCTCAGTGTTTCTTAAGACATTTCGCGTGGTCACACTGTCGTGCAAGCCAAGAATACATCCAGTCTACTTGACCCATCGAAAGCCGGACGCATCCATCCACTCGTCCATAATGTCATCCATGGACACTGGCGTTGCGACTGTCTGTTGTGGCCGCTGGTCGGCCTTGAATCCAGCATCTCGGCCAGGCGTCCACACCATATCGCTTGGCAGCGTCGGCGACGGCGACGAGGTCCCGTCGACGACGGCCGACTTGGCAGCGCGTGCAAGAGACACGAGTTCTCTTGGCTCTTGTGCATGTGCAAACAGCCTATTCCACTGCTGCGGCGTGAGGGCATGCATGTCGCCCGACGTGTGCTGGAGGATGAGGAGAACAAGCTCGACCGGCAGCTGCCGGAGCAGTGATGGTGCCAGCGCCGAGGAAGTCTCGGCAGGGTGTGGGTCGAGCTTAGGTGAGGGCGGTGGCGAGTCGCTGCTGGCCTCGGAAGAGCATGACGACCATGATGATGTTGATGAGTGCGAGGATGACCGCCGCCTGCTGCGCCGTGCCGCTCCGGGCAACGAGGCGGGGAGGAGCATGGTCTTAATCCGGCTGGCAAGGTTGGTGCCTGCTTTGGTCCTGGCCGATGATGACGGTAACAACGGCGCCTCGACGACGCCGGGGCACAGAGTCGGTACCGACGTCATACGCTCGAGCGATGGCGACGAGTACAAGCCGCGAAGGATGACGCGCGAGGGGACCAACGCGTTCGCCACGGCCGACTTGACGCGTTCGGCGTTGTGACCGTTGGCTTCGAGGGCAGTACTCAGACTCGCAATGCCACGGCACGATTGTCGCCGGGCAAGGTCGCAATGGTCGTCATCTGCTTCGCTGGCGCCACACCGCTTGCTGCCAGAGTTGGCGTTGCTACTCCTGCGCCGACGTGCCGAGCACTGTCCAAAGCACACATGGACTAGTGTGGGGTGTTGTTCCGCCGCACGGATAAGCTCGGCTACCTCAGGTTCCGGGCCTGAGCCGCTGCAGTTGATATTGATGCGCAGGTGCGTAAGGCCGAACGAGCGATCAGAGTTGAGGTAGCGCACAAGCGACGCAATCGGTGGGCGCATATCGGCCCTGACGCGGTCCATCGGCAAACTAAGCCTTCGGATGGACGGGAGGTCCAGTTGGTCGAGTAGCTGCGTCAAGGCGGCCCTAATGGCCACCACGCCCTCGTCGACCGCGATCCACTGGTGGAGCTGGATCGCGTCCACGCTTGACCGGTTGAGCGCAGCGACAACGTGCCCGAACTCGCGCGCGGCTCGTGTCTCGTCGTCGTGTGGAATCACGACTCGCATGTGGTATCCCTCGTGGTGGCGGTAATGGACGTCCATGCGGGGAAGTACCGCGACACGGTCCGGCCCCAGTGTGGCCGGCAGCTTCTTGAGCGCCGCAAACGCCTGAGGGGGCTTCGGCGCCCGCGAGGAGGACGGCGGACACAGCAAGTGCCAGGCTGCTGCTGATGATGACGAAGCTGCATCGCACTCGTCGCGTCGGACAAGCCCGCGCGAAGGGCTGTCGAATAACTCAAAGGCTACCTCAGAAGTACGCCTCGAGGCGAGCAAGCCGGGAGCCACTGTTGTCAGCCTTGGCACCGACAGAGCACGTACTTTCTGCAAACGAAACGGGCGTGAGTGAAATGCAATCTTCAATGTCCGCAGCGATGCACGGTACGCGCAAACTTGTGGGCCCAAAGTTGTTGGCGTGGTGCACACAGGGTTTGATTCAAGCTACTGTCGGCCAGGCGGGGAGACGAGGCTGCCCTAGGAACGACGCAGCTGTTTATAAGTTGCACTTGGAGCCGGCTACGTCAGGTAGATCGCTACGCGTCGACTAGATCATTCGACTAGTCTGGCTGGTCGTGTGAAGGCGGCGGACTCGATCCAGACATCAACAGGTGACGTCCAGAGGTACCAAGGAGTTGGCCGTCGGAAGACTTGGCGATGCCGACCAACTTCTGTAACAGCTGCCGTTTCGTCATTCCTCAGCTGTTATCGCGGGTTATTTTGGCATGCTCCACCAGATGCCGCCCTCGATACCGTGGTCCCTGCCGCTTGGTGGGCTTTAAAATGCGTGCCATACGCCGCAGCTGACGCCAAGTCGTGGGAGACTGAGAAGTGTGGTCAGCAGCGTGCTGGTCACCCCACTACTGAGCCATTAACTGGACCACCCCACCCAGACCCCACCTGGACTAGTACGCTGAAGCCGACGGCAAACCACGACATTTCCCACAGAATGGCCTCCGATGTTTCAAACTCGGAGCGGAGGCCGACCCGCAACCACCAAAAAAGCCAGCAGCACGTTGCCTAGTGGTGCCAGCTTGCCGAGAGCACCTGACAGTCTTAGCCCAGTCCGTGCGGCTCGGCTTACTGGGGCCGCTGGTACGGCTCGTGCCGCAGCAGGGTGCCTAATCTAGCCGTCTCAGTCGTGGGGCCGTGGGTACTTGGGAGGAAAGCGGATCATAGCTTGGATCTCGGCGAAGCGGCCAGCGCGGGGTTGGCAAGCAGGGACGTCTTGCAGAGTGGAGGAGGTCTGGCCTGTCGATATTTTAGGCTATCAGCCCTCACTGCAAGATTCCATCGGTGTGCATGTCCATGGTCGAGCTCCTGAAGTGGAGAATGATAAGCAGTTTCATTGCTCGACGAGGTGGATCAATGGGGGCTGTGACATGGGTGGTTGGGAGGAGCGATTCTACCGAACGATTCATGACGTTTGTGGACAAAGCTCTGCAAGCGGCATATGTAGCAAGGTGGGCGAGTGAGCGAGGCCAACCCATTCACGGGTCACGGAATGGACATGGCAAGGCCAGGCCGGGCTCGAAGACCACAGACGACGACAGGTTATGACGTCCATCGTCGTGCATCCTCTCCCCTTTTCTGAGCGTCATCGTTCCTGGGTGTTTGCATACCATCGACGCTCCCGAGTGTTTGGTAGCGTTGGCTCGTGTTGAGGTTGTTCCCACAGCCTCTCGTGATTGAACAGCCGCGGTAACTGCGCGATCTCGCAGACGCAATCTTTGCACCCCACTTTGCAACAGCACATTCATCCATCAATTCGATATTTACAACATACACGGGTTTAGTTGGCTCGCGTTAATCACTCCTCGCAGCCTAGAGGAATGGGCGCTCGGCCTGCGGCGTGATGCGCGCACCGTGGCGCTTGGCCGGTGTGCTGTCAAAGTCGGCAATGGCTGTGTGGGCCGTGATGCGGTCTGTCTGTCAGCTACGTACCAGCGTCCCCACTCACTGTCCCAGAGCACGACGGTGCGGGGCTTCCAGCGTGCGCGGATCTGGAAGTCGATGCCGTTCTCAATGTGGTCGTACAGGAGGTTAAGGATGGCGTCCGACTCCTCCTGCTTGAGGCCAACGATCGACCGGCTGAACACACGCGTGACGTACAGCGCCTTCTCACCGGTGACGGGGTGGCGGCGGACGAGCGGGTGGACGTTCTTGACGGGCTCGCGGCGGACGGTGCGCTCGGGGCCGCGCTCGCCGCTGCGCGCGTAGGCCGCCTGCTCAAAGCCGGAGTGCACGACCTCGAGCGTCTCGAGGTACGCCGCAAAGCTGGGCGACAGGCGGTTGTACGCCTCGCGCTGGTCGAGGTACAGCGTGTCGCCGCCGGACGCCGGCGAGTCGTACAGGAACAGCGCGGTCAGGCCAGGCGGCTGCTTCTCGTACGACACGTCCGAGTGCCAGCCCTTCGAGTTGAGCTTCTGCTTGTACGGGAAGTTGTAGTCCGAGTCGGGGGCGCGGCTAGGCTGGTGAGCTAGAGCACAAGGAGGGCTTACGGCACACTCACTACACCAGGTGGAGCTCGGGAGCACCTTTGGGCTGGCCAGACGTCGGGTGGATGTGGTTGCGGCCGAAGAAGGAGCCCCAGTTGTCGACCTGCCAGCGGGGGTCCTGGTCGATAAAGTCCTGCTCGCGGAAGACGACTATGCCGCGCTCGGCGACGTACAAGGCGAGCTGCTCGCGCGCGTGCGTGTCGAGCTGGGACAGCTGGATGCCCGTGACCTCGCTGCCGAACTTGGGGCTGAGGTTCTCGACCTGCGCGTCGGCAAGGAACGAGCGCGGGTCCGCGTCGCCCTTGGCCTTGTGTCCCGGGTCCTCGTGCACAAAGTCCTCGAGTGGGACGTACTTGGTCTCCTGGTCCCACGTCGGGAGGAGGTGCTTGTACGGGTACTCGGACTCGGGGAGGCCGGTCTCGGAGAACCACTTGCCGGCCGGGATGGTGGCGGCCGCCTTGGCACCGAGGTCGGTGACGGTGAGCTTCTTGAGGTCGGCGGTGACCGTCTCGGGGGTGGTGGTGGTGGTAGCAGTTGCGATGGGCGCCATTGTGTGTGCGTTATCGAGGTGCTGTGGTAGGATGCTCGCATGCCTGTCCTAGTTTTATACACGCTACTCGACGCCGTTGGCGGGTTAGGCAGACGTTGCGCGCCGCGCTCGCACGCTGGCGTGATCGCGCAGGTGGAGGCGATGTCGACATGCACGCTGCGAACGTCGCCGAGTTGCTGGGTGCTGCCTGCATGTCACCATGTGCTCTAGCGTCGGTGTAGCGCTGTGCTGACTGACAGTCACTGGATGCCGGAGGCACAATGTGTGGGGGTGGCGTGCTTTATCGCCATGAATGCGCCACTATCGCTCCGCTCGCCTCAGCGACGTCCGTCACCACCACCGAAATGAAGCCATATTCCGAATGATAGATACCATCGGACCGAGCGCTCCAGGCGACTGGGACCGCCGTGCATCGCGTCGTGAATCAGAGATGGCTGCTTGCAAGGTGCTTGGGTTGCTTGGGCTCCCTCAGTCGCCATCACGCGTGCGCCCGGCCACCTCCGGGTGGAACCAAACAAGCTGCGACGAGCTCGGGGGTCGCGAGATCGGAGCGTAGATGTGGCCGCCAGATCTATCATGGCCACTGATGGTGAGATGACCAGGCCTCGCGTCAACCTTGACTCGTGTCTGTCGGGTGCTCGGACAAGGCCGGAAGCAAGGAGGAGAGCCAACCATCGTCCATGTTGTCTCGAGTCGCGACGAGTGCCGCCAAACTATTTCCAGCAAAGTGGACGGACTTGTACTGGGCGGGCTCGTGTTGGACGGACTTGTGCCAGCGCCGTCCACGTCCACGGCAAACCGAACTGCTCTGCCATCCACCGAGCCTTCCTCCTCCACAATCCGAGCACTCGATCGGATAGCCTTCGGCCTCAGCGCTCACATGGCCACGGCGAGTCTCGGCACCGATGACTCGAGTAGTCTCACGTATCGGTGACTGCTGATAGCGCGGCGCGGAGCTTGGGGCCAACCAGCTCCGCTACCTGGAACGGATAGGCTCATCCCGAGCAAGCCGAGCAGCGACGACGAGCAGAGTCGCGGCCAATGCCATCGCCGTCGCCGCTGGTCCGGATCCGGGGGCTCGCTTGAATGCACCCCAGGGCCCCGCGGCGCCGCGACCCCGCTGTTCCATGCGGTCTGTATCGCTTACATCAAGCCGAAACGCGTGGTACACGGCGCAAAGAGCAGATTGAGCGACAAGATCGAGTCGAGAAGGAGGATGTCACCACGTGGTGCACGTATCGGGTTTCGATCGGATGGCCACCGATGCCACCTACCGACGTCATTTTAAGCCAGCCGGCAACGCTCCATCACACCTTGCTCAACAACGACGACCACGACGACGACGACAACGGCAGCGTCCACGACTCTTAACGCGACGGACATCGTCATCGAAGGCACTTCTCTCGACAGGCGACGCAACGCACCAGCAATGGCCGACAACCACAACCACCACGCCCACCCCACGCTCCCCGCGTCCGCAATCGCCGACGCCAATGCCCCGCACGCCGCCGTCTCGGGGTCCGACAGCCGCGCGCACGCCGAGCGGCTCGCATCCTACTTCCCCGATAGCGGGCACCCCTCGTCGCTCGTGATCCAGACGATTCAGTGCGCGTACCGCATCACCCTTACGCAGGCGTTCGGCATCAAGGAGGGCGAGCGTGTCCTCGAGCTCGGATGCGGCCAGGGCGACATGAGCGTCGCGCTCGCCGACGCCGTCGGCCCTACCGGCTCCGTCCTCGCAACGGACCCTGCTGAGGAGAACTACGGCTCGCCGTGCACGCTGGGCCAGAGCTGGGAGCACATCGCCAGCGGCCCGCTTCAGGGTCGTCTCAAGTACCAGCTCAACTTCGACATCGACACGGCAGACCTCAAGCCCGAGTTTGATGCTGTCGTACTCGCCCACTGCACGTGGTACTTTGAGTCGCCAGCTGCCGTGCTCAAGACCCTCGCAACGGCCACCAAGTTCCTCAAGCCGGGCGGACGGCTTTGTCTGGCCGAGTGGGACCTGGAGCCGCTCACAAAGGAGCAGATCCCGCACCTCGTCTCGGCACTCGTCCAGGGGCATCTGTACACTGTCGGACTCCGAACGGGCCTCAACGTGCGCACCCCGCTCAGCCGCGCCCAGGTGCTCGGACTGTTCCCCAAGGCTGGGCTCGTCGCCTCGCCGCACTCGCTGGTCGACACCAGTGACCTCCAGGACGCCGACTGGGAGATCTACAACGCGCGCTCCGCACTCGAGGACGCCGAGAAGCCCGAGGCGGGCCTCAGCGAGGGGGGGCTCGCGTTCGCGCGCAGCCAGCTCGACGTTGTCACTGCCCTCGCGTCAGACAAGGGAAATGTGCCGCTGCCGGCATATGCAGTGACCGCGACGGTGGGATAACTGAGGCCCGAACGCTCTAGCTGTTGCTATTGTCGGCTTGTGACCGTTTCTCCGCCGCCCATCTCGACCTGCCCCGACAACCTGGAACG
The DNA here is from genome assembly GCA_008065275.1 of Vanrija humicola. Taxonomy (NCBI): domain Eukaryota; kingdom Fungi; phylum Basidiomycota; class Tremellomycetes; order Trichosporonales; family Trichosporonaceae; genus Vanrija; species Vanrija humicola. Next base: position 612,681 of record QKWK01000012.1, read on the forward strand.
TGCGCCGTGTCCGCTACACCCTGCACCTCTTTCCCCGATTCAGCGCCCCATTGCCAACGAACACTTCCGCTCCATGGTGGTGGTGCCCCGGGCCGAAGCTGGGCATGGAATGTAATCGTTTTCGGCGTCGTCTGGCCCCTGCATAATCCGGACAGCGCCCCGAGACTAACCAATGGACTGCGGATGAACTGACAGACGAGGGTGCGGGGGGCATGACGTCGGCGTCGTTGACGTGGGCACGCCGGGGTGGTGACCCCGCGCCACAGCCAAGTTGCTCAAGGCACAGAACATGGACCTGGGTAATATGGCGCCTCTCGACGGGGTCTGGAACGTCCAAACTGCCCATCACATGTAGATTACTGATCTGGACCTCGGCGGACGGCACCTGCCACCTGTTGGCTGATAGCCGCCAACGTGGTATCCGTCCGTCCGATGTCAACGCCTGAACGCGTGATAGGGGTCTTCATTGCCCACGCATGTCGCCACCACTGACTGCTGGCAAGCAACAAAAGGGGACGACTGCGAGTTCGATTTCACTCCTTCTCACCACCAAGTTACCGTCCAAACCTTGTCGTAGTCACTCCTTTGGATTGTTGTGCACAGAGTAGTTGCAAGTTCCTGTCTGAATTCCGACGCGTCGAGTGAGACGGCACCTCGCGCACGAACACACGCCCGCACGCCCACGGCCACGGCCACGACCACGACCACGACCACCACGGCGAGCGCGACAACGACAACGACAACAGCGACGACAACGACGACACGACAACCGCAGCAGCAGTCTCGCCAGCGGCTTGTCTCTGTCCACGCTCTCCGCCCGCACTAGAGGCGCCGTTTCGACGACGTTTCGAGGCACTTCCGACGCCTGTTTCGAACAACTGGAACGCAACTGGAACGACCTCGCCACAACCGTTTCGTGTCCACTTCGGCATTTCCGACGGCACTAGGTGCACGACAAGCGTTTCGTCGCCCGTTTCGCGTTCCGCAACATATCGGGTGCCGACCAGCCACCGCCCACCTCACGATGAGCGTTACCGCCACGCCGACACCGGCCTCGATGATGGACGTAAGGGCGATGCGCGGGTCGCCGCTGCAGTCTCCTCTGCATTCCCCGCTGCACTCGCCGCTGCACTCGCCCTTCCTGACGCCCAGCCGGCGCAGCTCGCCACTGACAACGCCCACGCTTAAAGGGCCGTCGGGCCCAATACTCTGGGCCGGCGAGACCAAGGCGATTGCGCATACTTGCGACCAGTCGAAAGAGGAGGTCTCCCGCCCCGCCACACCGTGCGACACTTGCGACAAGCGCCAGACAAAAGGCACCGAAGGCGACAAGTCGCCCGTTGACGAGGTCGCGAAGATGTTCCCGTCGCTGACGGCGGGGGACAAATGCCTCATGGAAGTTGTCGGATCGGTTCCAACGCACGCCGTCCGCTGTTGGGCCGAAGACACGTGCGTTATGCCGGAAGCCCGAGCCGACATGGTCATCGTGTTTGTGCCCCTCGGCTTCCTGTGGCACCGCCAAGGCTTACGGGATGGCATCAAGAAGCGTGCGAACGCGATGGCGACGGCCCGCGCAAAGAAGAAGGGCCACAAAGTGCCATCGCCACTGACCTCGAAGCGGATCGATATCCGCCCGTACAACGAGTTCTACCACCTTGCGCCAGTGCGCTCGCTCATCGTCAACCTGTGCTACGATCCCGACGACAAGTCGCTGGCCGAGACCTCCATCTCGCTCTTCCTCTCGCCCGAGTACGAGTGGCCGAGCGTCAAGGACATCACTGTCATGTTCACGCCGCGCCACGAGCTCACAAAGGACTGCCACACGGACCTCGAGTACGAGACGGAGATGGCCGGCATGGCCGGGCAGCTGCTGGGCATCATCCACGATCCGATCATGGGCCTGATGGACTACCTCCCGGAACACCCACTGCGGCTCGTCGGCCTGGACGAGATGGACCCGAGGATGCTCGGCAGCGTCCCAACGCCGCGCGAGAGCCCAAGCCAGTCGCCAGATTGGAAGTCAGACCCACACCACCACCACCACCCGGACCCGGTGCACCGTCTCGAAGTGGCTGGGGCCTCAGCGGCCATGGTTGCGCAGGAGTGGATCCCGACCGCGCCGTGCGAGACGCCAGGCAAGCCCCTGACCCCCGAGGCGCGCAACAAGGAGCTGGCGCTGCACATCCGGGACGCCATGGTGATCGCCGCTGGCTGGCGGTCGGATGAGAACCGCCCGCACTGGTACAGCTCGCCCGAGAGCATCAACGAGGCCAAGCGCAGCATCTCGGTCATGAGCCGCGACCAGTGGAGGAAGCACGTCGGCGAGGAGACGTACCATCTCGCGACCGTGGTGTAGTGTACATGTACATACAACATTTGTAAACCGTCAAACGGTTGTATTGATGCAAACACGACGCGACTGGGGCGTGGGGTGTGTGCCTATCCCCGCAACGCCGCGTCCCTCGCTTCACGATCGACGAGCTTGAGCATTGTGGGCTGCCGGTTCGCGCCGTGCATGTTCTTGACGAGCGCCATTGCGTCCTCCTGGCTGATGCCGGCTGCAGTGACGTACAGCGCGCGGCCCGAGTTGCCGCGGAACACCTCCCCGGGGTGGGTGTTGAGTCCCGGTGGTGTCTCCACAGCTTCCAGCCCCTCCCTCTTGGTCCGGAAGGGGTTCTTCGCAACGCCAATGACCACGACCTCACCCCGCAGCTCGTCGAACAGCCGCCGTCCAAGCCCCGGCTTCGTGCCCGCCTCCGAGACGAGGTCGACGAACCCGTCGACGACGATGGTGAGCGGGGGAGTTGGCGCGGCTGCAATGAGCGCAATGATGGGCGGCAGCTCGCGCTTGAAGAACGACCCGGCGACGTAGGGCTCGGCGTCCGCATGCGTGTACGTGTAGGTGTGTGTCGGGGCCGACGAGGTGAACGAGTCGAAGAGCACACCGGCGGCGTAGCCGGTGCTGCTGGTCTCCGTGTCCTTGTACTGCACGTCGATGGCGAGGATGGGGCCGGGAGGTGGGGCGGTATGTGTACCAGCGTCGGTTGTCATTGTCGTGAGCTGGAGAGACAGAGGAGATGAGCAAGAGTGACTTGTCGAGGTTGCGTTGATGTGACTTCGAGAGGATCGACGTGACGTTTGTTTGGTTCCGCGCGGGCATGGATTGCCGATGGCCGTGTGGCACACGACTCGAACAGCACCGCAACAGGAGGGGAGGCCCTTGCCCCTCTCAGCCCATCACGACACGCAGCCAGTATCTTCGCGGGTGTACGTGCGACAGATTTCACTGTTGCCAAGACTAACGGAGGGATGGGTCCAGAAGGAAAGGAGGCCGCTTGCCCGACGGTGGGTCTTCCGAGGCGGTCCAGAAGTGATGGCAAGTACGAAGTAGCCTTCAGAACACAGCTCGCGGTCGATCGCGAATGCCAGTTGCCTGCAGTGGTTGCCGACCGCATTGGCTGAAACACCTGGTTACTCCAAGCAGTGCATGTTGCGAACGCCGAATGCCCACAGTCGGCGTCTGGGGTGCGTGAGTCGCTGTGGTGGCGCCGCACGGTGCTTGTGGCGCAGGTCAGTGGCGGTCGGGAGACGACGACGCGTCTCGATGCGTCGCGGGTGCGAGCAGGCAGCACCACTTCGCGTCAACGACTAGTGCGGTTCTGGAATATGGACGACTGAGAACTCTGTGACGCGGTTCTCGCCAGAGCTAACCTACGACAACGGTGTGAGACTGAACGCACCCGGCAACTCCCCCTCCTCGCTCGAAAGGACTACACTACTTGACAGAAGGAGGTAGCCGCGCACGCACCCCCGGCGCATCGACCACCCCACTTTCCCCTCTGCGGCCCTCGTTCGTCCCATGACTCGTTACAGGCGACGCGTGCCAAGCTGCGGCGCGCTTCCCCTCCAGCTGATGGCCGCAACACGACTTGGGCCCACGCCCTCACCCCAAGTACCAACAAAAGCACCAACCCTCTTCTCACTTTCACTATCCTCTTACTCTCCAGGCTGCGCCGAGCTCAAGACACACATTCTCTATCTTTAACCCATCTTTTCCCTCTCCTAACCTCCTTCTCTCTCCCGACACTTCCTCCCTCCCCCGCCCCCTCCCCTCCCCACTTCCAGGCCACAACACCTCACTCCTTTCCCGCCATGTTGATGACCCGCACCCTTGCGCTCTTCGCGCTTCTCTCGACTCTTGTGTCCGCGTCGCCCATCCCTAACGAGCGCGCGTGGGCACGCAACAACCTCCACAAGCGGCACGGGCACCACGGCCTCGCGAAATGTGACTGCGAGGACTGGGCCACGAGCCACGGCTGGACCCCGCCCGCCGGCTGGAACTCGGGCTCGGGGTCCGGCTCCTCCTCCTCGACCGGTTCGGGCTCGGTCAGCACCCACTGGGACGATTCCGAGTGGGAGTGCGAGGAGGACGACACTGACGGCACCAACGGTGATATCGTTGAGACTACCCCTCCCACCCCCGATTTCCCTGCCACTTCCTCGGGTGGCGACACCTCGGGCACCACTTCAGGCAGCGATGCCTCTGGTGACAGCGGTGATGATGTCGATGTCGATGGCGGTGACAATGTTGACACCACCGATATCGAGCCAGTCACTGGCGGTGACTGCCCCGACGACACCACTGCTTCTGGTGGTGACGGCACCTCGTCCACTTCGGGTTCTGGGTCGACCTCGACGACCTCGGGCACTGGCGGCGAGGTGCCCACTGGTGATGGCGACGCCGAGGGTTCGGCCTCTGGCGGTGACGACACTGGCGCCTCTACCGGTGTCGATGACGATGACTGCGATGAGGAGGACGCCGAGGATGCCGATGAGGACGATGACGAAGAGTGCGAGGAGGACGAGGACGTCTACGAGGAGGGTGACGCCGGCGCCGAAGTCGACGCAGACGACCTTCCCTACTGTGACGAGGAGGAGGAGGAGGACATCACCGCCACCACCTCGTCCAACGGCTCCGGTTGGGGTTCGGTCAGCCAGGCCCCTGCCTCAACCTCCGGATCTTCTGACATCACGTCGTCGTCCACCGGCAGCACCGACACCGACACCACCACCTCGGAGGGCACCACCTCCACCACCTCGAGCTCGAGCGGCTCGGACTCGGCCTCGGTTGATACCTCTGCCGCCGAGTCTTCTGACGTGACATCGTCTGGCACCACCGAGACGACCTCGACCGCCGGCGGCGACGACGAGACCGACACCACTGCCGAGGGCAGCACCAGCTCTGTTGCCTCCGGCGTCACTGAGACCACCACCAGCAACTCCACCACGATCGAGTCGGGCACTACCGAGACCACCACCACGCCCGGCAACACCACCTCCGTCGAGTCCGGCACGACTGACACCACCTCCACCTCTGGCGGCGTGGACGGCACCTCGGCGACCGGCGGCAACTCGACCTCATCTACCACCTCGACTGAGACCGAGACCACGACCTCCGAACCCATTGTCAAGGAGCGCTTCAGCGGCACCGCGACCTACTACAACCTCGGCGACCCGTCGCAGAACGAGGGCCAGTCGTCGGGCCGCGTCGCGTGCAACAACGAGCTCTACTACGACAACCAGTACATTGTCGGCCTTGACAAGGACCAGTTTGACGCGCTTGGCGCCGACGCCGTCTGCGGCAAGAACATCGTCATTACCGACAGCGTGACGGGCAACACGGTCGTCGGTACAATCCAGGACCGTTGCGCCACCGGCTGTGACTTTGGCTCGCTCGATCTCACCCCCGCGCTGTGGAACGCCCTCCACGACGGCAAGGTCGACGACGGTGTCTTCCCCATGACCTGGGTGTTCCAGTAAGCTGTTGGCGTAGCCGGCAGCTGCATGGCAACACCGTCGCCCCCTTCTCCCACAAACACTGCGTTCTGGGCCTTCACCCACGCCCAACCCGCCTGTCCATACACTCCTGCAGTTCGTCCGGAACGAATATTGTAGATCCGATTCATTTTCATTTCCTGTGGGGTGAGGTCCTGGGTATGAGCGACTCGTGTGAGAGGCGTCAGTTGATTGTTGCAGGTCTGAAGTTTGCTGCATCCGCGGGCTTCTACATTCTCTACCGTTCTTCTACTTGTGCAAGACCCGCAGCTAGTGGGCCTTGACCTTGCCGTTGCCGTTTGAGTAGCCGTTGGCGCGCGGCTTGGCGTTGGCAAGGAGCGACTTGATGATGCCGGAGGCAAGAACGAACGACGCGATGGTGGGAACGATGATCCACATGCCGTTGGTAGCGAAGAAGACGCCCCACCACACGGCAGGAGAGTTGTGGCCCGTCTTGCACCAGCCGCAGAAGTAGTCTGGGGTCGGGTCAGCGATTGCTATGCGGCATATCGCGGGGGTCGGCTCGCAGAGCGCACCGCCCACCCTCTACTCACCCTGCAGGAAGTACAGGTCGGTCTTGGACGCGGTCATGACGACAGCGATGAGAGCAGTGACGGGGGCTGCGGGCGAGTCGCCCAGGAAGTATGTGGTCAGGTTGAGGGCGACCTCGATGAGGTTCATGAAGGCTGTGGCTCAGTGGGGCGTTCAAGGGGCGAACTTACACTGAGCATTGGTGAAGCCGTCGCCCGAGTTGTACGCGTCAAAGCCGTACACCCAGTCGACGTCGGCATAGGGGAAGAGGCTGGGGTGTGAGCTTGGTACGGGTTCTCGGTGCGGGGTAGCGCGGGGGAGGTGGTCGCGGCGCACGAGGCACATTGAGGTGCGCGAGCCATTTCACGTCGCCCGTCGTGCCATGATAGTTGGGCACTGGAGTGACGTCTGCTCGAGAGTCGTCCCCACCCGAGATGCCGCCGCCGCCGCCGCCGTCGCCGCGCCAAGCCCGCCACGCCGCTGTCCCGCCCGCCGAAGTGCACACTCACTTGTAAGGGCCCCAGATCCACGAGAGGTCTCCGCCGGGCATACTCCGCGGGCGCATGAAGCAGTATCCGACGTCTGGGAGATTAGCGCGGCCCGATAGGAGGACGGGTGAAGCACGCGAGCGAGAGCATCGCGTCGCGACGGCATCTGACGCTACCCGGCTAGCCGCGAAGTACAACTCACCCCAGAGGACGATGAAGCTGCTGAGGCCGAGCCAGAGCCTGATCCAGTTGGGCACAGTGAATGTGGACATGGTGGGGTCGTGCGTGGGGGTGTAAGGAGCGTGTGAGTTGTGTAAGCGATGAATGGGATGAGTGTGACGGGGAGAGGAGTGTGATGATGGACCGTAGTTGCAGATCATTCGACGCGCCCTTTCGTCTCGGCGCGGCGCGGCGCGGGGCAACGCCGGCACACCCGGCGCCCTCGGATCGTACGACGGGAAAGCCGTCATGTGACCGGGCAAGGCGGTCCTCTCCACCACAGCGCCCGCTACTTTTACATGCTATTCAGTCAAAGTCAGGCGCGAAGAGGCATGCGGAGGAGGTGGGCATGGCATGGAAGATGCGATGAGGGTGAGGTTTGCAGCAGCTCGGGGGAGACACTTGGATGTGCCTGTCGGGGGGATGCCGTCCGGTAGAAGCGTACTTAGCCTTGCGGGAATGCCGAACGTGTCAACAATGGCATTACTGGAAGCCGACAACCTGTATGCATACACTATCTACTATGAACTACGAGAACGAAGGAATGATCTTTATGGCACACTTACGCGCACTGAAAGCCGACAGTCTCGCTGATGTCAAGGGCGATCCGAGCCCTCCACGTCGAGCGCGACTTGGCCACCTCGCGCCTTCCGCTCACTCCAGCACGACCCACTTGACTTGCAGCGTGACACTGTGTGCAATGGGCTTCGGCTCAAAGGTGAGGTTGGTGTCGTTGGACTTGCTGGATGAGCTGCCGAAGAGCGCGCGGGTGGTAGGCGGAGCCCCCGCATTCGCATTCTCGAGGCCGGCCGAGCTGTCGTGCACCTCGACGGCTTTGAGGCGCGGCTGGGCGTCCACGAGCGGTGCAAGAATATCAAGGGCGCGCTGCTTGGCGTCCAGCACCGCACCCGCATACACTGTAGCCTGCAGCTGTTTGCGGGTCTGGTTCGACAGCCGCCATGAGAGGTTGGCAAACTGGACGTGCTTCTTGGCCTGGCGAGCGTCAGTTGAGTTCCCGTGTAGCACAACTCACCACCGCCTTGGTCACGAATACTTCCAGAGAGCTAAAGTCGTGGAATGTTACGGTCACCACCTGCTCCGCAACGTGGTTCCACTTCGCGCCGCCGTCGGCGGCGGCCGCGGAGCCCGAGCCAAACAGCCCGCTGCTCTTGACGACGCTGATCTTGGACGTCGGTTCGAGAAACGAGTACGTTGTCAGCCGGCCAGTGTGGTACCGCACTACGGGCTTGTCGGGGTTCTTGACTGGCCACTCGGCATCGACGGCGGACCCAGCTGCTGCGGCCTGCTTCTCGGGCGCGAGGGAGCGGATGCTGTCGAGAAGGTCGGCGACCGCGGCCTTGAAGACGCGCTGGACCTCGGCCTGGTCGCTCCCGTCGACCTTGACTTTGAACGTAGCGTCGGCGAGCTCGGGGGTACGCTCAACACGGTTCGAGCCCGAGACATTGAGAAAGGTGGTGGTGTATGGGGCATTGGTAGAGGCCATGGCGTCGGGCGAGAGTGTGCGGGGTGCTGGTGTACTTGTGAAGAAGCTGATGGTTAAGAGTCAGAAGAGGGTTTTATGTGGACACGGGCGCGGGAAGAAGGGCGGTGAGCAAAGCCGCGTTCGGGCCAAAGGATTGCGGTGCAACATCGCGGGTTAGCGTTGGCACGTCATGATCAGCAGGAAAGATGTAGTGCCGACCATCGCGCCGCTCGCACCGTCAGTGAGACGCCTTGTGCAGCAATGGTGAGATCAGTGAGACATGTTGGGGAGACACGAGTCCCGCGACAACAAGTCACCAGTGCATATCAGTGCGTAGGTGCCTGTAAGGGGTGCCGTGCGTTGTTGGTAGCGTTGCCGGGAATGCCGAACGTGCATACATGGGCAGCACTGGCATACAAGAGCCTGCAGGCATATACAAGGACTATCTACTATGGACTAAACAAACTACTATCTACCATGAACTATACTACTTATCTGCTATAACTGCAAGACGGGATGCATGATCTGTGTGTGGCGCAGTGCAAGCCCATGGTCTGGCTGATGTGAACCGCGATCCGATCTGACGTCGAAGTCACCCCTGACTCCTTCCACTCACTGCAGCACTGCCCACTGGACGTGCAGCAAGACGGAGTAAACAACGGGCCGAGGCTCAAAGCTGAGCGTGAAGTCGTGGGATTGGTTCTGGCTGGACGCACCTAAGCGCCCACCACAGTGAGGACGCTCGTAGCCTTGGGCTGAGTCATCCCGCGTGTCCCGCATATCCCGCATCTTGACGGCCTTGAGCTGCGGCTGGGCGTCCGCTAGCGGTGCAAAAATATCAAGCGCACGCTGCTTGGCATCGAGCACCGCACCACGATAACCTGACGCCTCGAGCTGTTTGCGGGTCTGCTTGGACAGCCGCCATACGACGTCGAGAACCTCGACGTTCTTTGTGGCCTGGTGTGAGTTCTGTTCAGTCTCACTACTCACCATCGTCCTGGTTACGAACACTTCAAGAGCACTGAAGTTGTGAAACGTGACTGTCACCATCTGCTCAGCTCTATAGAGTCGCTTCACGCGAGGGTCGTTGGGGTCATAGTTGGACGGGTGGGTCAGGAGGGCACTGCCGTCCGCGGATACGAGCCACGAGCGGGTCGACAGCGCGGCAGTGTGGTACCGAACCACGGGCTTCATAGGGTTCTTGATGGGCCACTCGGCGTCGACCGGGGACCCGGCGGTCGTAGACTGCTTTTCGGGCGTGAGGGCCTTGATGCTATGGAGCAGGTCGGCGAGTGTGCTCCTCAAGGCGCGCACCCCCTCGATTTGGTCGGCAGACGTGACCTTGACTTTCAGCACAGCGTCGGCAAGCTCGGGGGCGCGCTCGATGCTATGCGAGCCCGAGACGTCGAGGAAGGTGGTAGTGTATGGTGCGCTGCTAGGGGTCTCGTTGAACATATGTGGGATGCTAACCATGGTGAGGGGGGTAGTGGGTGTAAGTAAATGGCCGGCAGTGAAGAGCCAGAAGAGGGAGGAGCTGTTTACTGTTTACTTGCCTGGGATCGGTAAGGGAGGGGAGACGAGCGATGTTACGCGAGGGGGGTCGTGGTGCCAAATGCATAAGGCACCATTGCACGGCACCCTGTGGTCAGTAACAGAGGGGTTCCAGAGTAGTACATGGTATTCAGGCCTGTGAGAGACGCGTCGTCTGCAGCAATGGTCAGTGAGAGATCGTGGTGAGAGACAGGAGCAACAGACAGCATCTGGAAGTGGACAAAGGCGGCGTTAACCCGCTGCACGCCCGTCGCCGCTCGAGGGCGTCCATCTCAACCCGTGCTTGACTCCCTGTTCTGCAACCACACTCAGTGCTACAGCGACGTTAGTAGCACTGAACGCAGCCCCCGTGCGCGTATTGGCGTCGGACACCGGCATTGGACATCAACCTCCGAGCCTGCTACCACGCATCCATCTGCGAGACGACCAGGGCCGCCTCCAACTACTACTCCTAACTTACCGACGGCATCATCACTCTCGCCCCCAGCGACTGGTATGCTGGTAGCTGACCGGTCTCCCGTTCACTCACCGACCATTCTCAAGCTCGACCCGATCGCTGAGTCGAGCATCCATATCTTGCCCAAGCATCTTCCCAGTCTCCAGAGCGGCTTAAGCCACAACGCTCCGCCCCTGCTCCTTCGTCATCTTCTGTCACAATACATGTCTTCTGACTGGTACAATCATACGCCTGTCACAGGCCGTTGCTTCACCAGTTGCCGTTGTTGCCCCAGTTTCCGTTGTTGCCATTGTTACCCCAGTTGCCGTTGCCGCCGTTGTTGCCCCAGTTACCATTGTTGCCATTGTTAAAGTTGTTGCCGTTGTTGTTGTTGCCGTTGTAGCCACCTCCGCCGTTGTTGTTCCAGTTGCCGTTATTGTTGTTGTTCCAGTTGCCGTTGTTGTTGTTGTTGTTGTTGTAGCCGCCGCCGTTGTTGTTGTTGTTGTTGTTCCAGTTGCCATTGTTGGGGCCGCAGTTGTTGTTCCAGTTACCGTTGTTGTTGTTGTTTCCGTTGTTGTTGTTCCACATCTGGTTGTCGACGTAGCGGTCGCAGTCGCGCTCACGCTCGTGCTTGCGGTGCTCGTGCTCCATCAGGCCCATGCCGGCGCCAACAATTCCGGCGGTGCCGAGGCCCTCGGCAATGTCCTCGCGCACGTCGTCTCCGCGGGTCCAGGGAGCCATTGTGGCTGTTGGTCAGCTCCGGCACGGGGAATCCGCTTACTGTTCTTCTACGGTGGTGTTTGGGGGAGTTGAGTGTGAGTACCGGGCTGGGAAGCGCTCGCTCTTGTGATGGAGAAGCCGCATGGCCAACAGGCATCGTCTTTATACCCGGTGATAGGGCGACGTATACAGATGGCTTCGTACTGCCTCAAGCTCCAGGCCCACGACACCGTCGATCACGGCCAATTCCCGACTGCGGATTCCCTGCAGCTTCCGGACTGGCTCACGGGGCCATGCATAGAGCGTAGCAAAGATTCCAGCAACGCTGCGACATGCTCATCCATTCCTTGTGCTGCTGCGGTCAAAGGTCGTGTGTAGCACTTCAGTCTCCGGGACTCACTCGCGCGCCCACTGTGGCCTATCATTGCGATAGTGGGCCGCATGAAAGATTAGAGACGGCGACGTGACCTTCTTCGAAAAAGCCTAGAGTTTGATCAAGGGCAAGTGATGCGAAGCCGGGACTGCAGGCAGTGCACCGCGACGTCATACTCGTCTCTAGGCCTCCTTTCGCCTGCACGTTGGAAACGGCTGAGAGGGCTCGGGTATAGTGCAACCAGCGGCTCTGCGGTTGAGGCGAAGGGTCAAGGCGACACGCGGCACACTGGCCGGCCTCGCCGACCCGGTTAGCATTCGCTGGTGGATGGAAGCGAAGTGACGGGTGTCTGGTGAGCAACCACAACCACCTCCAAGGCGTTCTTACTGGGGAGCAATGCAGAACCACTACCATGCGACTATACACAGTTACAAACCTCTAGCGAAACCTTGTCGTGGAGAACTACGAGCGGTGGTGGTGTGTGACGGCGCGTTCCAGCGCAGCAGCATACTCGGGTGACACCTGCCGAGTCAGACTCGCCATGTCCTGGATGACAGCCTCCTCGTCATCGACTTCTTCGTTCTTGGCCGATGGGGCGCCGGCGGCGGCGGCTCCTCCAGTGGCCGCTGCAGCATTCTGCGCCAGCATCATCTTGGCTATTGTCTGACCAAGGTCGTCGGCATCCCGCCCGGGCTTGGTGAGACGGCGGATCTTGCGGCCCTTGAACAAGAGCAGAATCGGCATAGGGATAAACACTATCGCAAGGAGCGCAGTGAACGTCCCGGCCCAGCGCGGCCCCATCGCGTCGTACATGTCGACCGTGAAGAGAGGGAAGATGACGCCGAGAATGGAGCGGGTGACGGTGCCCGCGGCGAGGACTGATGCGGCGTTCATGAGGTATGCGTCGACGAGGTAGTTCATGACGCCAAGGAAGACGAGGACAAGGCCTGCACCAAAGGGCACTGTCGCGATAATTGGCGCGATCCAGTGGATCCTCGCTGGGGTGCCGGTCCAGGCGAAGATGAGAAGACCGACAGGGAATAGGACCGCACCAATGATGGTTGATGGAAGACGCGCCTCGGGTGGCAGGTACCCCTTTGCGTTTAAGTCGCGTGCGTACTTGGGGTTGACGTAGAGCATGATGAACGCTATGGCGAATAACGCGCCAATAGACACGCCAACGAAGGCAAGGCCGGCGATACCAGGTGACCAGTGTCGCATGCCCTGGAACACGAGAGGGAAGGCGGTGAACTGCATCTGAGAGGTGTTAAGCGACGACGCGCAGAAGCACTCACGAAGAGAAGCGCATAGATGATGGCCATGCTGAGAAGATTGTGAGCGCCGACCACAAGGGAGCCACGCGTTACTCACTATAACGACGTGATAGCCACGATCGGTTCGGTAAAAAGCAGAACGTAGGGCACCTTGAGCTGGTGGAGAAAGAGCTGCTTGATCTGGAGCGGCTTGGCCTTGTCCTGGGGGCAGCGGTAAACCTTGCCAGTCGCCTTTGACAGCAAGGCCGCGCGCCTCCGCAGCAGGACTGGGGCGTATGTCTCAGGCAGAAGAGGCGACTCGACGGCGGTGAGGACAGCTGAGAAGATGGCAATGACGGCGGCGACCCACACCCACGACGACTTCTGCGACAGGAAGCCACCCGCAACTGGTCCAATGGCGGGGCCGAGGAATGGCATGACTGAGAAGACGCCCATGGCGAGTCCTCGCTGCTGTGCCTCGAACATGTCGGCGATGATGCCTCCCGAGTTGGTCATGGTGCTGCTCCCGAACGTGCCGGCAAAGAAGCGGAGCACAAGCAGGGTGTTGATGTCCTTGGCACCGCACACGCCGGCGTTGAACGCGGTGAAGGGGATGTAAGTGGCGATGAACATGATGCGGCGGCCAAACACCTCGGACATGGGGGCCCACAGCAGCGGGCCGACAACGAACCCGAGGACGTAGATGCCGGTGACTGGGGGGTCAGGGGGTTACTTTTTGGATCGGGGACTCACTCATAATATATATCATGTTGTTGTGCCCCGGGAATTCGTGACGCAGTGACAGAATGGCCGCGCTGAGCATTGAGGAGCCCACCGAGACGGCGAGGACGCCAGTTGCACCTGCCACGGGTTGAGCTCCAGCTCAAACAGACACCGGCGGCACTCACCCATGATGGTAACAAACCATTTGTACCAGTACTGAAACAGGAGCGGGTTCTCTCTGTCCTTGAAGCCGTCGTCGCCGTTAGGGAGCCAGTTGACAACGTACGGGTCCTCATCCGTGCCCGCGCCGGGGTACGGGTGGGCGATGATTCGAGACCATGGGGTCACGTCCCGCTGCCATGGGCGTTTCGGGATGGTCAGGTCTGGTGTTGATGGCGCTGTGGTGTCGGCATCCGACGTGTGCTCCTTTTTAGTGTCGCTGGACGGCCTCAGTGTCGGCGACGACATTGTGAGTGTGGGGTGTGGAAACGAGTGTAGAGAGTTGGATGATTGCCGCCTCTCGTCGCCATCCTCCTAGCAGACTTAATGCATGCCTGGTGCCATCGGGGCAAAGTGAAACCGCTGACAGCCGCCTCACGGGGCCCGGCGGCCCGCGAGGGAGGTCCAGATTGGGAACAGTGGAGCGGCAACGGCAGCGGGCGAGCAGCACGGACAAGGCCGATGCGAAGATCCGGTGGGTATCCATGTGATGCCCTCGGCCTCGGCAGAAGCGCAGAAGCGTGTCAAGCAAGGCATGGTGCGGCTGCGCAGTGCGAGAAAAGTGGGCAGGGCCATCAGTGGAGGCCGCACGCGTCTGGTGGCTCCACGGGGCTGGCCCCGGATCGCTCGGCACCACGAGTGCCGAGCAGAGCGAGCGCAATCCGGCTTTGTGGTGTCACTGCCGCGTCGAGCGCAACATACATGCACGCGCCCGGCTCCGCACCAGACAACCACGACGAGCACGCCCTCGGCGGTGCATGTGGGGGGTCGATGCATCGCCGAGGCAGGGAGCGGGCGCCGTGCCATGCGTCCCGGCATGCCGGGGTTGTTTTCCAACTGCCGCCCCAGCGAGCCAGGCACCGGGGTGCGTGTGGGTTAGCTCGGAATTTCCGATGCCCCACTGTTTACATCGAGTCAAGCCACGCATTAGCCGGTTCCAAGATTAGCAGTTTGATATGACGTGAGAGGGAGGGAGGCTCGGTGCTGGGTGGCTTGGATTGCTTCAATAGCGCAGCCGCGGATTGCGAGGGACACTGGTTGTGCTTGAGCGAGCATGCAGAGTCGCCACTTGTCAAAACAGACAGATCTCGACACTCAGCTGGGACGTCTTGTCCCGGAGGCAAGGCTCCGAGACGGCGGCCGCGCCCCTCGCATCGCTTGATCGCCGACGAATCGCAGGGGGCGGCGGATGACAGCTAGGGCGGGATATCGGTGAGTCCGAAGCACGCGATTGCCCAAGGCTGCCGTCCATGGAGCCACAATGCATTGGCCACCCTCCAGGTGCGATAAATGTATGCGAAGGGCTCGAGGCAACGGTTTCTAGGCCACCAAGACTGGATATGGTAGCTACATTCACCCTCCATCCACTGGTCTCATGGCGGACTACCAAATGGCACCTGACAGATCGTTTTCTTCACTCATCTGCGAGTTAAACAGCGCAACAGTGCGGTCAAGCTCACAGCACCCGACTTTTGACGACGACAGTATCCACAGCGAGCGGCAACGTCCAGCTAACGTGTCTAGCCTTCCAATTCGTTCGTTTGGCGGACGAGCTAGGAGACACGAGTGAACCTTGAAATTGCTCATACACCCAGCCTCTATGATTCGCCTCGCAAGGCTTGGAGGCTTCAAGAAGTTTATCGCTGGCTCTCCGATCGACTTCTGCGAGAACGCCAGCGGGCAACTTCGAGTTTCAAGAGTATTCATGAGCAGCTTCGCAAGTGAAGCCTTCGCACAGTGGATGATTTGGTCTTCAAGTAATGGGTCTACTCACCCCTTCCGCTTCCAAAGCAATGCATACCAGAACAGAGGCCGAAGCTGCGAAGGAGCAAGGACAAGAATGCCACAAGGGCTGATGACATCCGGTCACGTGACAGCCTTTCGGCTTTTTCCGACCAACTTTGGTTTCGGCGTCTCATCTGGTCGACCGACTTGATTGACGTCTGAATATCCATCGTACTCACTTGGCATTTTACAGCAGTAGCAATGGCTCTGGACGAGCAGCGCCGTGTCCCGCTGCCAGAGGAGATCATCTACCACATCGCATCGTGCATCGGTGACGTGGGAGACCTCTGCAACGCCGCGGCGGTCTCCCGACAATGGCAGCGGGCTTGCACGTCTCACATCGAGAGACACCTACGCGACGTCGTCCCGCGTGACCCCCGGGAGCTCGAGCTGCAAATCATCAAGGCCACCAACTTTGGACTCGGTAAACTGTCTCACAACCCTGACAAATGGGCCGACGTAAACTGGCGCGCGCTCGGTAAGGAGATGTGGAGCGTCGGAGCTGACAGACAGGCCTGAGATACTCGGCCCGAGAGGACGCGATGGCAAGAAACTGGCGGGAGGGCAATGTTGCCACCCGCTGGGTTCCCCACGTCTTTGAACGCGACAATCTCAGCATCTCTGCGGCATGCCCCCACAACGGAGAAGTGTTCTGCACCAAGGACTACATCTGGGACCAGCTCTCCACGTACGACGAAGACGGCCATGAGAGGAAGTTTAAAACGTTCAGCTTCGACAACAGCCTGATTCCAACGCCGGGCACAAGGTCGGGAACATTCTTCCCGAGCAAGTTCCCCGACGGCGCTCACTGGGGCTGTGCCAACGTGCCAGGCATGGGGCCCGTCCTGCTGTTCGCACCCGAGGTCCCCGAGTTTCACGAGCCTGACCAGCCCCATCCGCACGACACGGAAGGCAATGTGGTGGAGATCTGGGTGACGCGTGAGGACCGTGACCGCTGGAAAGGCCTAGACTGCTTGGATAGCACGATACAGCCGCCTCGGCGCGCTGAGAACCCCATTCCTGACGCAACTTGGGGTCACCAGGAATGGCACTACCTCGCGACGATCCCATTCCGCATCGACATGTGCGAGGAAATACCGCCCCTCGACCGCGTACTTGCTCTGCATGTCGACTATGACCGCGAAGGTCCGCGCTCGCTTGTCGCCGCGCATAGCCACCTGGGGAAGGCCGTTGTGCGACATGTTGCGGAAGCTAGCAGGGTGCTCGACGCTCAGGGCAAGCCAATGTTGGCGAACACTGACAACCTCGTTACCATCTATGAGCATGGACTCATGGGTGACATATACATGGACGGATGGGAGGAGCTCCTTTGCGTAAGTCACCTTCAAGTTAGCTCTGTACTTAGCGGCTCAGTACACATACATCGACAACAACTACGTCTTTGCTGTGGAGAACTCAGCAATCTCTGTGTGGTCGAGGGCGATGGGGGAGCACGTCGTCACAATCTACTCGAATCTCGTACACTGCGGTCCATTCTTCGACTTGGACGCACCTGTGCTGCAGGAGCAGTGCCGGGAAGTCCAACGGACGGTGCTCAAGAGGCAGTCTGAATTGGTGCCCAGCGCGACGACAGCCGTCCGGCATTTCAACATCGAATGTGTTCTGTCCGATGACAGCAGATACAGTGACCTTGTCTACAGCGATACGCCCGCAGATGAGTTTTTGATGGGCCCCAATACGTGAGCGACGCTGGTGCGATTGTGCCTGACTTCCCAGTCTCGTCCTCGCGGGAGGCAATTTGATGCTGTGGACAGACGGGAGGTGGCTTGTTCTCGTCGATTACCACTCGGTCTTTCAGCGCGCGTTGGAACTGCCCAGGGATGAGGAACAGCCCCAGTTTTACCAGGCGCCTGATGGAGAAGACGAAGACAACCGACCACCCCCACCAGTCGACCCCCGCCTGCAAGAAGTCGTCGCACCCTGTCTCATGACCTTTGGGCTCGACAGGGGAGACGAGGGGCCAGTGTGTCGGATCTATGCGTTCAAGGATCGCATGCTGTACGCGACAGTGGGTTGGGTGTTCTCGATCTTACCGCTCTCACTCACACCGCCAGGAACAAACCACATACATGCTTGATCTGTCGAGGATAACTCGTCTCCCTGCCGCCGAACCCTTCCACATCCCCGTCCTCGAGCTGATCGGCGTTGGACGAAACCTGAGAACGGGCGGTTACCACAACAAGCGGTTCCTCATGACGGACAGCTCAGTATTCGAAGTCGTAGCGCTCACCGAGTCGCAAGAGCTCGGGTCGATGGGTAACGGCTACCTGGAGGCAACGCAAGGTTTCCCAAAGAATGTCAGATGGCGGCATGACTGGAGCTGGCCACCAGAGCCCGGGGCAGAGCTTGCCTGTGAGACATTGGTAGTCAGCAGAGCTAACTGGCTGCAGGCGCGATCCGTGTTCTCTCAGCGGAGCCTCACGACATGTTTGCAGGCGCCCCGCACAGGGGTGTCTCTTTCGACGGCTGGGGTGCGTACCAGGAGAGCAACTACGTTATCGATTCCAAGACGGGAGGCATTCTGGAAGAGGACATGGGTGATGAGGGGCCAGACGGATGGGGCCAGGCAGCGCTCAAGACCAGGGCACGACACGCTCGACTCGCAGCAGCGCAAGGCAGCAAGCCGAAAGAGGAGGACCTGGTCTGAGCAGTTGTCCAAATCAGCCACTGCCCTTGAAACGCCGGACGCATCGCCACCTGCATATGACCACGGCGAGACGTTCGGGCCCGACGACGAGCAAGGGAATGATTGAGACAACGGGTGCTGGTGAAAGTTTATGCATCTGTCTGCCACACCTGTGAGCATCACGGAGCCGACGAGGAACGCCTTGCCGCAACGAGTCAACATCGCGCCACCAAAAGGCACGGTTCGTGTGAACATCGCCCATAAGATCTCACAGCAACGCTCACTCTGTTAACAACTGCAACATCCACACTGGTGTTTCCGATGCGGCGAGTCAACCATCCAGCTGTGCGGCGGGCGCGCCGGGGGCCACCTCGTGACCGAGTCAACGAGGTGCTGGATAGCCTGCAAGCCACCGAGTCGCCACTCGTCAATCCCACGCCGCTGGCCGATGGCTCGTTCCCCCACATCGTGGACCTCATCATGCTCTACGCCACGGCCCACGACCCCTTCCGGCTCCGGCTCGTCTCGCGGCGCGTGAAGGACATTGTTGACTCGGTGCTTTGCCATCACATCAGCCTCGCGATGCACACGGCCCACCTCGCGGCGTCCCAGAGGTCTGACGAGCCGAACTTCGCCGACCGCGCGACCGCGCTGCTGCCTGGCGAGTCTCCCGTCGACACCCCGTATCCCGTCTACTGTGCCCGCACGATGGTCGACTACATTGTGGACCCGACCAAGGTCGTCGGCCCAGGCATCCCCTGGCCGCGATACGACCGGGCGCACCACCGGATCCCTGGTCTCAAATGGGGCCACGGTGTGACCGCCGCTGAGGAGGCTGAGTGCGTCCGTCTCGTCCGCCGGTTCACCAAGATTGTCGACATGGACGACCTGAATGCCGAGCCGTGCCGCCCGTTCAATGGCGACCGGCCGCTATACAATGCGCTGTCCAACATCGACATGGTGCGTGGGTACATTGGGATCAACGTCTTCTTCCCGCGAACGGCCGTGGTGTTCGACGACTCGAGCCTCAACGGCCGTACCCTACCCTACCCCTCGCAGCGCTCGTGCCAGGTCATCTCGCCAGGAGTGGAGACACTAGTCGTCAACGTGCACCTCAGGCTGTGGCCAGACCCGCACCGGGGGGAGGGCCGCATTTCCTTCCCACCCCAGCCACACAGCCTTCGCAAGGTTGTCGCGCATGTCCAGTTCCGACAGAAGGTGGAATCGCGCAAAAAGCGGGCTACAGAGCCAGGGGCGAAGCGCGGGATGTGGGACGGATTGGTCGAGAGCATCGCGAGTCGCCTCGACCTCGATTGGATTGTCGTCGGGCTCAGCAACAAGGAGCTCGCGTCAACCGTCATTGGACTTTACGGTCCAAGCAAGGTCATGACAGCACCTGAGCGCCTCCGGCAAGCCATCCGCGACGCCTCCAACCACATAATGGGGCGCAACAAGCAGGGGGTGGTCGACTATTATGGTGGTGCACTCACCGAGGCCATTACGCGCGTGAGGATTGTGTCTACCAGAGACTATTGCCTCGAGGTGGGAAAGCGGCAGTACGAGCTCGAACGGGTGGCTTTTCCGTGGGGAGTCTAGTGTATGCATCAGTAGTCATTTCGGCGCCGATTGCGAAGGGATACACAGCCACACAGTATGCAGAGTGGTTGCCGAGTCAGCTTCTGCACGAGTGCGTGAGGCCACTGCCTTGCATGCTCGCAGTGCATGCAGCTCGACGCAGCTATGACTCGATTTACGCGGTGCGCACAGGTTGACGTTTCATGTGCCCGCAGACTGTGTCGAACTGTGAGCACTGCCACTCCGTCTCCGTCTCCGTCTGCAAAGCGATGAGGCATACATATAATGCGCGACTGCCTCTGCCTCACAATTTATGACCACATACCCACGACAATGCACTCTGACAAGATACTGCAAGAAACCAACAGACATGCCGACCGCCAACCGAGACAGAACGAACCACATGCCACCACCGGTTCCGCACCCAAAGGCCCACCCACACATCTTCCGCCAGATCCTTGAAGAACCCGGGGTTTATTGGCACATTCATGACCTGCGTGGGGTCTCGCGCGCATTCAAGGATATCATCGACGAGATCCAGTGCAAGCACCTGATCGTGCATATGTGCGAGCCTGACGTAGTCACCGGGCGCGTTGGGTATAAGGACGAGATCAAGACTTTGAGACAAAGGCGCAAGAAGCCAGGTGCCATGACACGCTTTTCAGGAGAGGAATTCATCCACCCCGACGAGGAGTACCGCATCACAATCACAGACATCACCTGTGCGGTGCGAGAGTTGTGGGAGTACCAGTTCCATATCCCATGTCTCCGCGCTCTTTGGGAGGATCCGTGGGACTCGGTGGCACGGCGCCGCCCGCTGGGCTTCATCAGCAAATACACCAAGTCGGTCGCGTTCAGAATCGACCCCAGACCAGGGTTGCAACAATATAGCAAAAGCAAGTACACTCCACCAGAGATCAAGACCCGCCAGGTCATCGGTGCTCTCCAGAGCAAAATTAGAGGCGTGCGCGGGGCTCGAAACTGGTTGACCGACACCATCCCAAGCTGGCCGCAACAGAGCTTTGAACCCGGATTTGACTGGGAAGATTACCGCAAGCGCCGACACTCGTTCTCGTTGCGGCCTCTCGAGGTGGATGTCATTTACGGTGCGTGGTCTTGCGACGGCAAGCGGTGGCAGCGTCGCTGGCCAACCATTGAGCCACCACGGCCAAGCTCTGAGACGCACGTCATCCACATCCACTACGACAACCCCGTGCCAACGCCTGAGGACATCGCTTCAGGTATGCTGGACGATGTGGTGGCAACGATTGCGGGCCAACCGTCGGTGGACTGGATCGTCGTCGGTGATGAGAAGATCCTTGATCAGTTCTGGATCGGGCCATGGCCACCCGGCACCGGGACAGTGGAAGCGCGCCTGCAACGCGCCGTGGCTGCGCACCGGAGCCAGCTGGACGCCACACGACCACGGAGCGGCGATGACTCCCACCTTGTTACTGGACACGTCCGCTTCTTAACTCCTGGACAGCACGAGGGTGGTCTGTATGGAGTTGGCTACAGGCGGAAGCGGGCAATGGACGATCACATCTGGCGGCTGCCCCTCGTCTTCTCCAGGAAGGAAACCTGGCCCACGTCCAAGATCCACTGGTATGAGCAGAAGGGCCGTAGGGCCGTAAGGAACAGCCTGAAGAAGCGAGATAGTCAATGACGTCCGTGTAAGGTTGTGCTGGATTATGGCCTGAAGGTAGCGACGTAGTTGGTATCTAACGTCCACTTCGACGTCACTTCTTCATGCTACTCTGTTTCTCACGTTCACCGAGAAGACTGCTGCTCAACGCCGTCGGCCACAGTCTGTCTGCATCAGTACATGTATCAGTGTCTCCGGATACTTCAGTGACCGTATGACGACGCTGCGAGTGGTCATCATGCCAAGTGTTAGTCGCGTTCTCGTGGCATGCCCACATGCTCGAGGCCGAGTTGCACCAAGGACAAGGCGATAACAACACACGCGTCGCGGGGCCCGACGAGATGCGGCTTTCGGTGTGCCGTCATTGCGCTTGGCGTGTTCAATCGTGGTGTTGTTTCGAGGTCATGTGCCCGATCCTCGGCCATGATCCCCCACCACACATCCGCGGGGTAAGCCGAGTAGCCGGGTGAGACCGACGGCAGCCAGAGCAGATACATATATGTTGGGGGCGGCATGGCATGGGGCATCTCATATCGATACTGAACCCACCACCATGTCAGACGCGGACGACGGGCAGCCCTCCTTTGCGGCAATCGACGCCCAAATCACCGCCAAGGGCGGGCCGTTCGAGATGGAGACGATCGAGCTGAACCACGGCCCTGTGCGCGTGTGGAAGCATGTAAGCGGTAGTGGGGGTAGCGATAGGCGCTAACAGCCTCGTCCAGGCGCCGGCAAGCTTCCGCGAGTTTCTCGAGGGCCGCCTGAAGCAGTGGTCGGACAGAATCATCATTAACGAGCCCGTGCCCTTGCCCGCCGAGCACGACGACCGCCAAGATATCACGTACGGCGAGCTGCTGGCCCACTCGTACAAGCTCGCGGCGTGGCTCCGCGAGCAGGGCATCGGTGTCGGCCACCGCGTTGCCATCGGAGGGCACAACTCGAGCGGGTGGATCACGGCGTTCGTTGCTGTGCACTTCCTGGGCGCCGTCCCCGTGTGCCTCAACTCGACGCTGTGGGTGGTGATGATAGCGTGGACGCAGCTGACCCCGGCAGCACCCAGGAGGTCCAGGTCCACTGCCTCACCCTGACGCGCCCCAAGATGATCCTTGTCGACGCCGCCGACGCCGAGGTGCTGGCTCCTGTTGCCGAGGTGCTCGCAGACTACCGGATCGGCCCGATCTACTGCTGGAACAGCGGCAAGCACCTGTCTGAGCGGGCGCAGGCCTACGTCGAGGTGGGTCTGGGTGCAGGTGCAGGCCGAACTGACGACAGGACTTGAGCAGCATCTCGCCTCTGCCCGCGTCGGTCGAGGCAGTCAAGAACGGGAAGGGCTTCGACGTCACGCCCGAGAGCGACGGCCTAGTGCTCTTCACTTCGGGGTGGGTGACAATTCTGACATGACCTGACAACCAGCACCACATCGCTTCCCAAGGGCGTGCTCATCACGCAGCGCCAGGGCATGCAGCATGTCCTCACGGCCTCGGTCCGTAAGTCCCAAACGAATCCGGATGTCCAGCTGACAGCAGCCGCACTGCGCGCCGCGATGCGCATGGGTGTCCCTCTGGCGATGGCGCTCCCCGTCGTCCACGACCCGCCCGAGGAGAGCCGAGCCGTCCTCATGCCCGTGCCTCTGTTCCATGTGACAGGCCTGCTGGCGGTCATGATCCGCATGTTCCTCTCTGGCGCCAAGATGATCTTCATGCGCCACTGGAGCGTGCCCGACGCCGTCAAGCTCATGATCAAGTACGAAATCCGTTTGATCAGCGGTGTGCCGAGTATCACGACGGCGATTCTCCAGTCGGGACTCCTGCCAGACGACTTTGAGATGGACGGCATGTCGTACGGCGGTGCAGCGCCGCCCAAGCGTCTTGCCAGCGATGTGAGGAAGCGGTTCCCCGCGGCCTTTGTGTAAGCTCACGGCTTATGTGTGAGACAACACTCACCACGCAGGTCGCACGGGTGGGGCATGACAGAGTGCTCCGGCCTGTTCATCGGCATCGGCGGCGAGGACTACATTCAGCGGGTATGTAGGTCGTCACGGCTCTGCTAACGCCTCCCAGCCCGAAGCCGTCGGCCTGGCCATCCCGATCGGCGACATGCGAATCGTGAGCATGGACACACGCCAGCCCGTGGCAGCCGGCACGCTCGGCATCCTGCATGTGCGCGGGGGTTGTGTCATGAAGGAGTACCTCTACAACGAGAGTAGGTCGTGGCGGTCGTGGGGTCGCTGACGCCGTTCCCAGAGGCCAACAAGGAGAGCTTCACTGCCGACGGCTGGCTAGACACCGGCGATGTCGGGTATATCAGCGACGAGGGCATCCTGTACCTGCGTGACCGAGGTAGGCCACAGCTTTCACAGCCACCGCTGACAAGCTAGCCAAGGACATGATCATCCGTGGTGGCGAGAACATTGCGTCAGCCGAGGTGGAGAACGCGGTTGCGCAGGACTCGCGCATCGCCGAGGTTGCCGCTGTCGCCGTGCCCGACCCGATTCTGGGCGAGCGCGTCGGCGTCGGAGTCAGCCTCGCACCGCGCGCGACAGCCACACCGGAGAGCATCATCGCGGAGGCGGACAAGCGGCTGCGACGCCCCGCGCGCCCCGTCGTCTGTGTTATCTTCAAGGACGGCCTGCGTGAGTCCACCCCCCTTCTGCGTAGCTGACCCCAGCGATGAACGCCAATGGCAAGGTGCTCAAGAACGAGGTCAAGGACATCGTCGGCGAGCAGTGGAAGCGCCAGGGTAGCAAGCCCCTGGGCGAAGAAGCCAAGGCGCGTCTGTAGACATTACGAGGCAGTGTGCAGTCGTGTTGGAAGGCTTGTCAGATGTTACATGTTACAGTGAAGAAGTCGCCCCGGTGATCGGCGCCAGCAACGCAGGCAGCAGCTGCGTTGCGTCGCCAATGTACACCAGGTCACCTGGTTCAGCAGCCTCGGTCTCAGGATCGAGGTTGACGGTCACGACCTTTGTATGCCTTGTCCGTGCGCGCTCGGCGTACGCGGCCGCAGGGTACACGACCGAGCTAGTCCCGATGACCAGTACAATGTCCACTGGCTTGGCGTCGATCCACGCGTCGACCTCACGCAACATCCGCCCGTCGAGGTTCTCGCCAAACCACACCACACCGGGGCGCTGGATACCGCCGCAGCTGCAGTGTGGGAGCTCAGACGTTGGGATCTTGGGCACGGGTCGGCCGGGGTCGAGCAAGGGGTTCTCGCAAGCGGGGTAGTCTTCCGACGCAGGCGCGAGGGCCGGTACCAACGGGTCGTCGGTGTTGTACTTCGTCTTCCTGCACGTGCTGCACTTGACGTCGAAGAGCCGCCCGTGAAGGTGGCGCAGGGTGTCGGCGGGGTGTCCCGCGCGCTCATGCAGGTCTGCGAGCGATCAGCTTGCAACAGCAAGGACACGCTCACTGTCTACGTTCTGTGTCAGGCAGAGAAAGTCGGAACCCTGGGCCTTCGCCAGTGCTGCGAGGGCCCGATGCCCTGCGTTCGGCTGCGCCTGCAGACACACGTGCCGGCGCCAGGCGTAGAAGAGCCATACGAGGGCTGGGTCGCGGGCGAAGGCGCCGGGCGTCGCGAGGCTTGTCGACTCGTAGTTGCGCCATAGACCGCCGGCGCCGCGGAACGTCGGCAGGCCTGACGACGCTGACAGCCCCGCACCAACGACAGCGAGGATGCGCGGGCTGCCGCGGAGCAGAGTGTGGAAGGCTGCGATGTCGGACATTGGGCGATGAGGAAGTGGAGGGTGCTTCGCTCTCGACTCGGCCATCTCCGTGCGTCGCCGTCATGACGTGATGCCCGACATCGACGAGTTTGATGTCTCAGTCATCATTTCGTTCTGTCCATTCTTCAATGTTCATCGCGGCGCTCCACTACCCGCACATCGTGGAGCGCGTCTTGGTGGACGCCGCGCTGTCCGGTGCGCACCACCTGCGCCTCCTCTCCCGAGCAACCAAGAACCTCGTGGATGCCACCCTGTGTGCCCGCATCATCGTCGCGCTCGACATAGAGGACACGGACGACTATGTGGACGACAACGGCCGGGGGTTCTTGGGCGACAGCGCCGACCTCCCATCATGGGTTACACCCGCTCAGCTGAACAGGCGAGCGCGGAGCACAGTGCAGGGCATCTACCGGCGGCACGGCGGCCAACTGGCCCGAGTCCCCGGCCTCAACTGGGCCCACTCTCGCGACGAGACACTTCGTCTGATTGCCGCCCACACGACCCTCGTCGACACCTACGCTCTCACAAACCCGATGTGGGACGGGCTTCCTCTCCCTCGCCCGGCCGACCGTGCTCTGATCCGCCTGCTCGCCGAGCTCCCCTGCCGCGGGCCGGCACACACCTGGCTGGCGACGCCCCGAGCAACGCTCTGGGGCAGCCCGTACCACGGCTACCATGAACACCGCTACGCCGTGTGGGGACAACGCCTGTGTCCGGACACTCGCGCACTCGTTGCACATCTCCGCTTCGCTGATGAGCAGCTCGCTGCCGACCTGAATGCGAGGATGATGGGGTGCGAGTTCGAACCTCCCGACCCCCACCTAGTGCGCGTGTTGCTGGCCTCTCCTGGGCGCACAAGCATCGAGGAGGTGACAGTGCACCTTGACTGGGCTGGGATCAAGGACAACAGCGGGCAGGGCCTGCTCGACGGGCTAGTCGACGTTATTGCCACCCACTTCCATCTGCGTTGGACCATTGTCGGTGTGGGAGACGCTGGCACGGAGCGGTTTGAAGTGACCAAGCGTGTCGGCGGCGGCGGCGACCACGAGGCAGCTGAGCGTCTCCGCGAGGCCATCCACCTTGCGGTAGTGGAACGCGACAGCAGCCACGCAAATACGGCGGAGGCTGAGCTCGCGGCCCGCTTGCATCTCTTCACGACGGCCGACTACCGCAACCTCATTGGCGAGCGGGCCTTCGCCGCCGAGCACGACGCATGGCTCGGCGCCGGGCTCACCTGCCGTGACTTTGAGCCCAGCAAGTATGCTGGCTGTACGTGCAACGCTTGCCGCCCTCCGGAGGAGTACTGGTAGCTGTTGTAGGCTGCATAATGCATTGGTCTCGTAGTCGTTCTCTTGATGTTTCTGGAGCCAAACACCAGAGTGGGGGAGCCCCCCACCCTGGCATCCCCGTCGGCCATCGGCCTTCTCGTCAACGTATCACTGTCAGAGCCACCTACTCTACACGTTCATGGTCAGACCCGCTCCTAAACATAGCTGATCGCCAGCACCACGCCAAGCAGTCCCGACGTGCCGCCGCGCCTCATCCCTCACGAGGCGAACATGCGCTCGATGGAAGGGCTGAGTTCGGCACCGACGACAGCTGGGCCACCCACTGCCCTCGACATAACGTCGTTCCCCACAATCGTCGAGGACATACTGTTTCTCGCTATCCAAGAGGCCTTCCTCAACCCGGAGGCTGCGCCGTTCCTCCACTCCCTGCGGTGTGTATCACGCTCCCTTAGGGACACCGTCGATGCCAAGCTCGCGCAACACATCAGCCTCGAGCTCGCCCACGAGACAATCTACGACGCCGAGTTCCTGGCCGAGGTGAACGCTCTACTCGCCAAGCCACACCTCCTCATGCGAGGAGAAGAGGAGCCCGAGTTCTACCGTGACAGACGGGGTCACAAGCGGCGGGCTGTGGTCGCCATCTTCCGCCGTCCGAGGGTCCAAACCAGCATAGGGGATCCGACCAGCCAGCCTGCCCAGCGTATACCTGGCATGCGGTGGGGCGATGGTGCGTTAGCGGCCGACCAGGCTGAGTGTCTCCGCCGTCTGCGGGACACTGAGTCGGCGGTCGCAGCAGTTGACAACGACGGCTACGTCCCCCCCTTGCTGCGCGATCGCCCGTTGCTTCACGTGCTGAGGGACCACATCAAGTGTCCAGTTCCAGAGTCCCTGTGCCCGCCTCTTTCCTCTACCAGTACCTAGGGGTGATACAATGCAACCGCGTGATACATCGTGATAATCGGTGCAGCTGGGCCAAAGACTCTGAGATCAAGACGATCATCTCCACATGGACGCTTCATCAGCTTGCAGGCTTCCAAACATTATGACGTAGTGACGCGTGTCGCCCACGTTCTCGACCTGGGATGCATGGCTCTGTACGGTGCACGATCGCTGCCGTGCTGCGCACTGCCTGGCCTCTGGCCAGGCGCCTGCCTTGCCAAGCAAGGGCCAAGATTAACCGCAGGCGACGAAAGTCGGTGGCAAGCCTACGCAATCACGAAAAGCAAAATCCTCATCAACAATATCCTCCTCGTCACTGCGTTCACCGCACACTACACATCAACAACATGGCCGAGACTGCTCAGTACCAGCCCGGCGCACCACCAAGCTACGGTGGTCAGTACCAGCAGTACGGCCAGCCGGGATACCAGCAGCAGCCCTACTACCAGCCGCCTCCCGGGCAGTACTACCAGCAGGGACCACCTCCACCAGGACAGCAGCCCTACTACCCCCAGCAACAGCAGCAGCCATACTACCCCCAACAGCAGCAGCAGCAGCCTTACTACCCGCCGCAGCAGTCAGCACCCCCGCCGCAGCAGGAGCAGCACCATAACAGCTCGAACAACAACAGCAACCACCACAGCGGTGGCAAGAGCAAGCTGGGTGGTATCGGCAAGAGGGTGAGTAGATGCGCAGGAGGGTGCTGGGTGTCCACATCTACCTTCATACAGACACTAACTTGGCGGCAGCTCGGTGACGCGATGTTGAACGGTTTCGGTTGGGGTGTCGGCATGAGCCTCGCCAATCGACTGGTCGGCGTCAGTGAGTATGGGTTTAGGGGCTATAGCTGATACTAGTCTGCGGCAGCTGTGGGCGCTGATACACGTCCGACGGTGAGCCCAAACTGGGGCTACCAGAACACAGGCAACACCGGGAGTGGAATCGGGCGGCGGAAGGTGGAGGCTCCGGGCGCCGGATACGCCGCCGTCTTGGCAGCTGCGGACGCCCGGTCCGTTCGGTACGGATACACGGGACCGGCGCGACATTCATGGATGGAGACACATATGCATTTGGGTTCGAGAAACGGAGAGGTGGCGAGGGGCAGGGGAGGGAGGTACAGGATAGGGATGGTAGTGGTACGGGGCGGTGGGTGCTTGCGTGGGTGCAGGCTACGTCTGCACGAGCCGGACGTCGGCCGGGGCGCAGCTGGTGGTGTCCAGGAATAGTCGGGCTGGGCTCACCATAGAGCATCATGCAGCACGGTGGATTAGACGCTGTCGTCACTGTGGGCATGGGCGATCCGTCCGGACCGAGTCGTACGAAAGTCAGTCTCGTCGGATGTCGGACTTGCGTCAGTGGCTGTCGGTCGTCGGAGACTTTGCAATTACCGCCGGCAACTCGAGATGCTTGCTGGCGTGGAGCAGAGATGCAGCACAATCCTGCTCTGGATAACAGGCCTTGGCCGAGTGGCATGGCCACATTGGCGCACAGACCCGAGCAAGCGGGATCAATGTTCGAGTCGCGTCAACCACCGTCACCCGTCTCGTCGCCGTCAAAACCGCTGCCGGCGCCATCACCACCATCAATCAACCCCCCACCATTCCCCCCATGCCGGTCACCTACCGCGAGGGCGACCTCTTCACGACCACCGCGCAGCACCTTGCCCATGGTGTAAACACGACTGGTGTCATGGGCAAGGGCATGGCGCTGGCCTTCAAGCGCGCCTACCCCGCCATGTTCCCGCTGTACAAGGCCGCCTGTAAGCGTGGCGACCTTTTGCCCGGCGGAGTACACGTCTATCTCGCCAAAGACGGGACAACCTTGTACAACATTGCGACTCAGGACCGGCCAGGCCCCCGAGCCCGTGTCGAGTGGGTCCGTGAAGGCTTGGACGAGGTCTGCAAGCTCGTCGCGGAGCGAGGAGGCGTGCTTGCGATCCCCCGTCTTGGCGCGGGCATTGGCGGGCTCAACTGGGAGGACGAGGTAAACCCCATCCTCATGGAGCTTGCGGCAACACACAACATCGACGTGGAAGTGTGGTCACTGGGGTGAGACAGTCATAACGCCTGAGTGAGTGGCAGGACCTCGGACACAAGCAGCCAGTGTTTTGGCCTTTCTGACGATACTGAAGGCGGGAGGCGGGAATGGTGTGGCGACGAACGCGAGACTTGCCCGCTCACACGACCGCCTTCGAATCAACAACACCGCCTCCAACTCAATAACACGCCACTTTTCTCGCTCGACGACGACTGATTCTGCCGAAAGCGTCTGAGGTTGGCGGGCAACATCGAGACGTCGGAGCCGCCGAGATCAGCCTCCCCGCAACGGCCACTTGATCTCCATACAACTTGCTTGGACGGCTGGATCAAACCGATGTTCCTACACCGGGTGTCCCGGTGGAAGGTGTCAACCCACTTCACGAAACCGTGTGGTACGCAATAGCGGTGCAGTTGCCCGCCAGGAGCCGACGTCTGGTCCGAGATACACTATGCATCATTGCGCCCGTGAAGCGCATGGCGCAACGATGACGGCGCCCGACGCAGCAGCATCCCGTCCGACGGGCACTTAGTGACCGACCACCCCCATCAGCCTCCTCCGATACAAACATGCTCCATTCCGCCGCTGCGACAACTCGCACGCGGACCGACTACTAGCATGAAACGCGCATGGTAATGGCGGGATGGGCGGGTATTCTTGGTTCAAACCTGTTGCCGTAACGGCCAACCCCGGAAGCAGGGCGTTCCTGCCACTCCAAAGGCACTCAAAACAGGGCACCCTCTGTACTACAACCTCCCATGCGCGGTGAATACGGCATCCATGCTGCGTTCTCGCTGGCTATAGTGATTGTTTGCAGGAGGAGGGACGAACTGGTAGCTGATATCACATGCGGTGCTGCTTTGCCCTAACTCTCGGATCCACCATGGCCGCGGGACAGGAACGTAGGTGTTGAGACTTCTGAGGGCGAGGGCAAGAACACCACGCGCTCTCAAGGCCACAAACAGAGCGCCTGCTAATACAGCTGCTGACCTGCAGCGAGTATGCATCGTGAGACAGTGAGCGCGAGCTGTTATCGTCAAAGCGCGAAGATAACGCCACACCAAAGGAGAAACCTCAACCTGCAGTCCTCTTTGCCTTGCTCTGCGGCAACAAGCATGAACGTGATAACCACACTGCAGAGCCAAATTCTGTTGTTCTATTATTGGCCAGGGCGTTCCCATCCCGCCCTTCAGCACGACGAAGATTAGGGGAGCGAGGCAAGTGTCCGCGAGGTGTAGCAAGACGTACGACGCACAATGAGGACAGATGACCCACGCAACGACACGCTCTCCGCCCTGTCAACCAGGCACCTCCGTCGCGAACCAAACACGAGCAGGCCATTTCATCGATGCCCGCTCGGCCGACCTAGCCGTCCGTCTGCTTGCTGCTCCTCGTCGTGATGACAAGGTTCCCCCCATTACGATATTCCCCTGGTTGCCTGCGTTGCAATATTGGTAGCTGCCCATTTTTACTGCCCTGTCAATCTCCTGAGCTTACTTGCGGGGAAGCTGTCATGCCCGTGTCGGAGCGCCGAGTGCGTGAGTCAGGTGGTGTTGTTGGGTTGTCTTGGTGGCCGGCCCCGGCAAGACGGCAAGAAGACATTTAAAGGCTCGTCTGCGGCTTTTAATTCTGGGTATGTGAAACCGGACTCCTGCAAGACTCAAGAGATCGCGACGCAAGACTCAAGACTCAGCTCGGTCAGTAAGTTCGCACTCTGTGAGGACTTGATGCCAGCTGGGCCGACGGAGCTGACCCTCAGCAGATCGGATAAGGCATGCACGCTGGCATCCTCTCTCTGGCCACTCTAGCCCTTGCCGGTGCTGCCAACGGGCAGTTCTTCGGCGGCGGTGGTCCTTTTGGTGGCGGACCTCCCTTTGGTGGCGGTGGCCCACCGTATCGGCCACCCGGCGGCGGAGGTGGCGGTGGCGGACCCGGCTGGCGTCCGTGGAACCCGTGGAACCCTCACCCACCACCTCGCCCTCCTCACCGAACCACCCAGCCACCCCGCCCATCGACGACGACGGTGAGCCCGAGCCCGACGCTGTCGCCCAGCCCGACGCAGACACCGACAGGCTCGGCCACCGCATCTCCGTCCTCGCAGCAGTCCGCCACGACGCCTTCGTCTCCCCCATCCGGCTCCTCCCCCACTGCTGCGCCCACTTCGTCCGGGCTCAACCAGACCCTCCCCGTGTTCCCCAAGAGCTCGATATGGTCGTACCCTCTTCCGCCACTCCCCTCCAACACCTACTCGGCAGAGGAATCAGTCTTCACTGCGGCAATGGGCGCTCCTGATGAAGGATACCAGCCCATCACACGCAGATACGAGTTCACCCTGGGCACGTCTGCTGGAGGGCCCGACGGTTTCCAGCGCCTCATGTACACCATCAACAACCAGTTCCCCGGTCCGACCATCGAAGCCAACCAGGGCGATACAATCGAGGTTACAGTACACAACAACCTTGACCACCCCCAGGCTATCCACTGGCACGGCATCCGTCAACGCGGTACAAACCACATGGATGGAGTGCCGGGCATTTCACAATGTCCCATTGCTCCCGGTGCCACGTTCGTCTACCGCTTCACGCTCGAGGACGAGATGGGCACATACTGGTACCACTCGCACTATGGCAACACAATGGCCGACGGACTTTCTGGTGCGTTCATCGTCCACGCCAAGAATGACCCGTGGGTCAAGGGTCGCGATTATGACGACGAGCGTATCATGTTCCTGTCCGACTGGAACGACCATCTGTCTGAGTTCATGGTCCATCGGATGGCCAACTACTCGGAGGGCTACAAGGGCCAAGCTATTCCGACACAACCTGACGCCGTTATCATCAACGGCATAGGGCAGCGCGAGTGTGCAACTGCCCAGCCCGACGCCACATGCCTGACCACCAGGCCGTACGAGTTGAAGGGCAAGATCGGATCCCGGATCCGTCTCCGCCTCATCAACCCCGGTTCCCACGGTATGATACGCTTCTCCATCGATCAGCACGTCTTGCAAGTGATCGAGGTCGACGACACACCGATTGAACCGCTGTACCTCAAGGAGATTGCACTCGACCCAGGCCAGCGTGCGTCTGTTGTCATCCATCTCAACCGGGGCAGTCAATTTTCAAGCTTCTGGATCCGTGGCGGTCTCGGTGCCAGGTGCATCTTTGGCGGCCACTTCATCGCCGGCTTTGCTGTGCTGCGATACACCGACTTCAAGGGCGAACCTTGGTCGATCGGCTCGCCAAGAACAGCACCGTGGCCTGGCCTTGGGGATGGCGAAACGCTTTGCCAGGACATTGACGAGCTGTGGGACGTAAAGCCAAAGGTTGTGGAGAAGCCGCCGGCGACTGCATTCTCCGTCCAGCAGATGGGCACGTCGTTCGGCCAGTTTGTTGACCGCAAGACGCACGAGCCATTTGTCGGGTTCGGCATGAACTCGGTCAACTTTGTCAACATGATCAATGACCCTGCTCTCGCAAAAGTCGAGGACGGCATTCCGATCAATGGCAGCAATGTCGCGACACTCGTCTACGAGCATGATGGCGTCGGCGGTGCCGATGTCATCATCAACCAGCTCGACGTGGGTCTCGCTCATCCTTTCCACATCCACGGGCGACCATTCCACATTCTCGCTCGTGGCACCGGCGAGTTGACCCCCGACAAGGTCAAGGACATCCAAGTGAACCTCGTCAACCCGCTGTATCGTGACACCATTACCATCGGCTCTCGCGCTTGGGCGCTGGTTCGCATCCCGACGGACAACCCTGGCGTGTGGCCCATCCACTGCCACATTGGATGGCACTTGTCGGCCGGAAAGCTCGGCCTCATCGTCATCCGGCCTGACGTTGTTCGCAACTTCGACAAGCCCCAGGAGTGGAAGGACCTGTGCACTGGTCCCATTGATGAGATTGGCCCCGGTCGCCGTGACATGAGCCCGAACGTCAAGAACTACCTGCCGCCCAAGGCGCGGGCGGCCCACAACGCTGAGATGATCGAGTACTACGCCATCGCGAAGCGCCAGGAAGTTGTCGCATCAGCGTCCACATCGGCCACGCCCGCAGCGTTCAGCATGAACCGCTCTGTGTTCACACTTGTGCAGGGGGGCCAGACTCTCGTCGGCTCGGCCGACATCCCGGACCCGACTCCTGGGCCTGAGGCTGACCCGGCTGCCGTTGCTGCCTACGCTACCATCGTTGGTGCGAATGCGGTGACCAACCCGACTCTGGTTCCTGCTGCCACTGGTGTGGTCACGGTGGCTGCCAGTGGTGCGGCTTCTGGAGCACTTTCTGGCGAGGCTTCCAGCCAGAACCCCGCAGCCACGCTGGTTTCTCTCTCCGCCGCCATTCCCATCCCGACCGGCTTCACCGCCGTTGCTCCGGGGATCAAGCCCGATGACAAGCCTGAGGCCGGATCGCTCGAGGCTGCCTTCAACGATCCCGGAGAGGTTCCTCCTACCGTGCTCGTCAGCCAAGGCAACACACCGGCTCAAGCGGCCGCAGCTGCTGGCGTCCATGTCGATGGCGCCGGCGGCAGCGGCGGATCCAACAGCACCACGACCGCAACTTCCAACAGCACCGAGCCGCTGGCTTCCAAGACACCTGCCAGTGCTTCGGCCACTTCTTCCCCTCAGGGCGATGTGACTGCCCCCGTCGAGAGCACACAGCCGCCTCAGGCGGCTGCCTCGTCTGCGCCCCCCGTCGAGGCCGCGCCCTCGCCTTCCCCAAGCGCTCCTCCTGCTGACGGTGGCAGCAACCCAGGAGACCCAGGCTTTGCACCCAACTAGGAGACAAGAACGGACAGTGAATGAGCGTGTAGCTTGAACAATCACATGCATGTATTAATTGGGTGGCTGTAGCAGTCCGGCGGGATGCACTTCAAGGCGGCAAGGGGCCGTCCGTTGTCGCCAAGCCCAGCTCGGCACCACTCCGCGGGTCAATAACAAACCGGCAACTCTTCCGCCAGGAGACACCAACCCCACAGTCGTGCACCCCCCAATACCCACATCTCAATCTCCCATACCATCTACCCATCACAACATGCCGCCCGCTGCCATCCTCTTCGACGCCTATGGCACCCTGTTCGACGTGTACGCCGTGACGGCCCTCGCTGAGACCCACTTCCCGTCCTCTGGCGACTCTCTCGCGCAGCTCTGGCGGCTCAAGCAGATCGAGTACACACAGCTGCGGACACTGGCGGATCCTGACAGGCGGGGCCACTACAAGCCGTTTTACGACATCACACTGGATGCACTGCGCTTCTGTGCGCGCAAGCTCGGCCTGGAACTGTCGGGGCAAGCCGAGAGCGAGCTCATGGCCGTGTACGAACGTCTGGACGCGCATCCTGATGTTGTCGGCGTCCTGGCCGACCTCAAGAAGCGAGGAATCCCCATGGCGATCCTATCAAACGGAAACCCCGCCATGCTCAAGACCATGGTCGAGGCCAACGGACTCAACGGCATCTTCGACGATATTCTATCGGTGGACGCGGTGAGAGCCTACAAGCCTCACCCGGCAAGCTACACCCTCGGCACTGAGCGGTACGGTGCGAAAGCCGAAGACATTGTGTTCGTGTCGTCAAATGGATGGGACGCCGCTGGTGCGACGTGGTTCGGGTACAATACGTTCTGGTGTAACCGTGCTGGCCTACCACTTGAACAGCTCGATGCGACGCCGAAGCGCGTAGGCAGAGGACTGGCAGACCTAGCACAGTACCTCGAAGAGCTCGACATGGGGCTCGAGGTCCGTGCCAGTGCGCTCCTCGACGTTCAGGACACGCGCCGTCGCCTGAACGCCGCCGTCGACGACCGGTCGTCGTCTTCGCGCCACCCTGTTGCTGGTGCCGGAAAGGCGCGCGCCGAGGCCCTCAAGCGCTACCAGTTTGAGGCGACCGCCTCGGACGACGCGCTCGAGGACGAGCTCGACGAGAACCTCGACGAGATGCACGACATTTCAAAGAGGCTCAAGGAGAAAGCGGCGGCCGTGAGGGTCGAGGTAGAGAAGCAGAACGACCGTATCCGACGAGGCGAACAGCTTTGAGTACCAGTAGTGATCTGTTGCATTGATGTTGTACAAAATGAGTGCGGTTGCTGTGACCTTGACCATTGCTTTCCAAACTCGCCTTCCAAAGTTATGACTGCTCCATTCGTCCGCGGCTTACAGCACGTAGCGGAACGAGTAGTGGTGGTCGCCCGTGACACCGGCATCGTCCTGGGCCTGCTTCTCCTCCTCGGTCATCCTGTCGCGTGCCGCGTTGCGGCCGCGCCAGATCAGGTACTCGACCGTGAGGGCGATCATGCCAACGACCCAGAAACCGAGAGAGGCCGCGTGGCCAAGAGTGTAGTGTGGCTTGTCCTTGGTGCGGTAAATCTGGCCGGCAATGACACCGCCAATGTTACCCATGGTCTGCTGCATACCGACAGACGTCGAGCGCTTGCGGTAGCCGGCAATGTTCTGGCCGAGCCAGGTGATGTGGAGACCGACGGCGATGTAGATGCCGACGGCGGCGAAGAAGCATCCGAGGAGGTTGACGCCCACGCTGTGGACCGGGATAATGAGGAGGATGTAGCCCAACATGGTGACGAAGCTGAGCGGGAAGATGAGCCAGTATCGCATAGAGTAGCGGTCGGAAATGAGGGCGCCGATGAGGTAGACCATGGCAGCGACAAAGTAGACCGGGGCGGTGAGACCTTGCGAGGCAATCTTGTCGAAGCCCATTTGGTTGACAATGACGACCAGGAACGTCGCAAAGCCGTAGAGACAGACGTCGATGCAGAGCTGAATGAAGCCGGAGAGGTAGATGACAGGGTCGGTGAGCGCCTTGCGAACCTCGATCCAGCTAAAGCCCTCGTCCTTGGAGTAGGACGCCGACTTGGCCTGGCGAACGTGCATGAGGAACATTTGGCGGTCCGACAGATACTTGGCGTCCTCGAAGCGGTCGTACATGGTGAAGAAGACAACAAAGCCGACGAGGACAGTGATGATTCCCTCGATGATGTACAGCCAGCGCCAGCCGGCGAGGTTTGCGATTCCGTCCATCTTGAGGAGACCGGCGGCGATGAGGCCACCGACAATGCCAGAGATGGCGCTCGAGATGAAAAGGTAGCACATGCGAAGGGCGAGCTCCTCGCGCTGGTAGAATGTCGTCATGTAGAGGAACAGACACGGGCTGAGCGCCGCCTCGCACGCGCCGAGGAGGAGACGGCAGACAAGAACCGTGGCGTAGTTGTTGGCAAAGCCGTTACCGATAACAACCGCACCCCAGATGACGACGGTCGTGGGGATCATGCGAGAGGGACGGAGCGTGCGGAGGAGAATAGTGGCCGGGGTTTCGAGACAGACATAGGTGACGTAGAAGATCGACGTGGCGACGGAGAGACCGTTGGCGGGGAAGTTGAGGTCGGTCGTCATGCCTCCAACAGCGGCGTTGCCTGTCGATCAGCACAGTCGCCCAGTATTAGTGGGTCTACCTACCAATGTTGGCGCGGTCCAGGAAGGCAATGAGGTACAGACCCATCACGACTGGCGCAATGTGAAAGTCCAGTGTGCGCAGCAGCTTCTTGTGCTCGGCGGGGCTGATCTCATAGTCGGCAAGCTCCTCCTCGCTCATACCGTGAGGGCTGTCGGGGATGACCTGGGAGGAGACCTTGAGCTCCGGGTCGGCGTTGGCCTTGTTGTCGGGTGTGTAGGCGCCGGCCTTCTCGATCGAAGTCGTGGATGGAGTGGACGCCATACTGACTGTTCTGGCGGGGGGCGGATGTGGGGCCATGGGGACCCAGACAGTGCCGTATTTATGCTGCCCAACGTCTAGCTGAGAGTGTTGTCGACAGTCGAGTTGATGATGGTTGTCGGCAAACGCACGGAGGAGGACGTGGTGAAATCTGCGCGGGTTTTGGGCGGACCTCGGTCTGCGCCGTGGTCTCGGCAGATTCGGGGAGATAAGGCTGAGTCGTCCGCTCGGATGCCGCCGCTGAGTGCGGGTAAGCATGGCGGAGGGGAGGGTGTGAGTGGTCTCTGTCTGTGTGAGAGGGCTACTTTGAGCTCAGTTGACAGGAGTAGAATGGGGCGAGCAGGCAGGGCAGCGTGATAAGCCGGTGTTGCTGACTTGACGAACCAGGGAGAGGTCGTGCATCAATGCTGAGTCCCGAACCGGTGGATAGGCATGTTCATGAGCCATCCGATAGGACTGCGGAGACGCGCCTGGGGGTCAGAGCGTGTCGGTGACGAAGTGTCGGCGACAATGAAGTTGCCGACACATTGCCACTGGTGGCGGGGGGAACGAGCGGAGATGGTACGTCTTGCTTCACCAAGCCATGGCCCCCGCCCTCAACAGCACTTCCCTCCACCCCCGCCATTCCTATCGCACGCATCGGGGCAACATCGGCCCCGCGGAGACCACGCGTGACACTGCAGTCGGCGCGTCTTGGCCAACTTGGCTGGGCGAAACGAGCCCTATGGACGGCGGTTGGCACAAATCTGCCAGCCGCCCAGTTCAAAAGCCGCGCTTCCCCCGCTCTGAGCGGGAAACTCGCGGAGGAGTCCACCCCACCGAAGCGACAGCCCTTGATCCAGGCTGAGCTCCGTCCGATACCCAACGACCACTCCTGCCATCCCCCGCGCCGATTCCGTCCCATTGATTTCTCTCCACCACTTCTTTCATCCACTCACACCACCATGTCGCCGACACCGACACTGAAACGGAGTCCGACGCCGAACTCGCCAGCAAGCAACAGTGCACGGAAGCGTCAGCATGTGTCAAAAGCGTGCTTCAACTGCCGGGACAGGTAGGTGGCCTGTGGAGCGTCGTGGGGTGCGGGGGTGGTGGAACGCCTCGTCCGCCCAGTCGACGTCGTCGGGATACGAGAGGATCTCTAGCCCCATACATCCCGTCCGAGTTCCGCGCGGCTGACTTTACAGAAAGAAGAAGTGCGATGGAGTGACGCCCGTTTGCGGCACTTGCAAGACCTACAAGGTGGGTGCGGGGTTGGCCAACCAGCGCGAGCTGACCCGCAAGGACGACTGCATCTGGACAGACAAGGCCGACTTTCGCAAGTCTGTGTCCCGGTCCGAGGCCAACGCCTTGCGTGCACGTGTGGCGGAGCTTGAGGCGGCGCTGCGGGCCAAGGAGAGGCGCGAGGCCATGCCGGCACCGGCGT
This sequence comes from Vanrija humicola, assembly GCA_008065275.1. Classification (NCBI taxonomy): domain Eukaryota; kingdom Fungi; phylum Basidiomycota; class Tremellomycetes; order Trichosporonales; family Trichosporonaceae; genus Vanrija; species Vanrija humicola. The sequence continues at coordinate 651,300 of QKWK01000012.1, forward strand.
CTACCTCGCCCGTGGCGCGGTTTGGGCAGGTTGCGGGGCGAAACACGGCGGAACCCGGTCCGAGCAGGCCGCGGTCGTCTCCCGCCGTTGGGTCGCAGGGGCCAGACAACCTGGGCGAGATTGTTGTGAGTAGCCCCTATGATGCTGACTGTGTTGCAGACGACTGACGCGCATCAGGTGCAGGACGACCATGGCCGTCTGCGATTCCATGGCCCCACGTCGGCGTTCCGTCACTCGCATCAGCACGCATCAGAGCCTCTCGACTCCACGAGTCCGAGCACCTACTCTACACCGCGGCGAACCAATTTGGCCGCCCACCATGTCGGCGATTCGGCGGAGACCGAGTTTCGGCGCTGGCTCCCAGATTACTTTATCAGCAAGGAGCAGCATGACCTCGCGCTGGACCGGTTCTTCCGGTACTTTGCCTGCTGGGGTGGGTGAAAGTCTGGCTGGAAGTAGCTGACTCGCCAGCTCAGCGCGTCACTCCTCATCTGTTCTACCGCGACATGGCGATCGCGCAGTCGCATGACCAAGCCGATCTGCCTGTCGCAACGCCAAACTACTCGCCGCTACTGCACAACATGATGTTGTCGCTCGGATTGGCGTACATGGACGAGGAGCACTTGCGATCCCCAGCCACGAGACGAACTTTTGCAAAGGAGGGCATGAAGCACATGGAGCGCGAGTGTGCAACGCCGTCGGTCGCAACGGTCCAGGCGCTGTGTCTGTGGTCGAGCCACTCAAGCACGCTCGGCGACCACAGCCTGGGCTGGGTCAACTTTGGTCTAGCCGTGAGACTATCGTATGCTCGTGAGTAGCCTGCAACTGGGGCTCGCTGACGCCCATAGTTGGATTAAACGTCGACACTTCGCCGCTCGTTGCCAAGGGGAGATTGTCGCAGGAAGCTCTGACACAGGTGGGCTCCAAGAGTATGATGGCTCTAACACCCCCAGCGCAATGTCACATTCTGGTCATGCTTCTGCCAAGAGGAGACCTGGGCAATCTACATTGGCGGTGTGCCCTTCATCGGCGACTACACGTGGGTCAAGGTGTCCTGACGTGCCGTGCTGATAGATCAGCGTGCCCCTACCAACGCCCGACAAGACAACCGATGATCTCCCCTGGGTGTGGCCGCCAGGCCCATTCCAGCATCTGCCACCACAGCCAGGCTATCTCAGCCTCGCGTTTGTGCACACCTCCAGGCTGATGCAGATCGCGGCGGAGATCACCAAAGCAGTGTATTCAGGACGGTCAGACAAGTCGGCTTTGGTGCGCGAAGGGACGGTGCAAAAGTGGGCGTGAGTGCTTTATGGTTGTGCATCAGCTCACACGGTCAGAGAGACTCTCGACGGATGGCTAGACGGCCTCCCTCGCCCGCTGCTTGTGGCACCAGCATCGCCCGACCCGGTCGTCCCGCACATCCTCATGATCCACCTCGCGTGGGCTTGGATCGTTATCCTGCTTTTCCGGCCGTTCAGCCAGGTGGTGTCCAGGAGCCCTGGTAACTCGCCCGCAGTGGACATTAGCACTGCTGCCATGACAGTGAGTGCGGCGCGTGCTCCAAGCTGACATGCAGCGATGCCACAAGGCCGCGCTCAAGATTGTGCAGCTCGCGACGTTGTGGGAGGCCCAGCATGGACTCCGGTACACGGCTATCACGGCTCCCCAGTTCCTCTACACGGCCGGCACGACGTTCCTTCTCGCTGCGGCGCAGGCTGCACTGCCATCACAAGCTGCCGCTGCACTGCAAAAGGCCCGCACTTGTCTGAACTACCTGGGCGAGATTGGCCGTACGTGGGTCGCCGCCAATCAGAAGGCGGCGATCCTGCAGGACCTACTCAATGAGTATGCCGAAGCGACGCCCCACCTCACCCCGTTCTTGGAGAACATTGCAGCTGCGGGTGGCCAAGACGAAGCGACATTCGACTTTGGGTCCAGTATGGCGGCAGTTGATGCGCCGAACAATGCGTTCTGCTAGTGAGTGGCCGACGGCGGACGCGATCTGACCCCACAGTCCTGCGTCAAGCACAGATACAATGACCTGGGCCGGCGAGTCAAACTTTGACCACTTTATCCAGAGCTTGATGAGCCAGTTTGCCATGCCTCTTGGTGCTGAGGCCGACTTGTTATCGCTTCTGCAGGTGCCGGACGAGTCGTAGGGCGTAGGGGTTTGGTTCGGTAGCGGGCGGCTGTTGTGCGTTCTGATGTATGTGTGTAAAGGTGTAGCGGTTGAGCCGACATCACCGCCTCCATGTGGGGGCCCATCCGCCATGGCTCACCCGCCAACGTCGTATCAGTAAACCCGCTCCCTGATGGCTTGTGCCCCCAGCTCGGCCCTCTGCCGCTTTCAATGTCTCCATCTTGGCGGAGAGGACGCAGCAGCAAGGTGGATGTGCTCGAGGAAGCCGGCGTGGCGCCCCGTGGGCTGGCGGGATTGCGTCGCCGCTGGCCCACCGGGCATCTCCGATCGTCGGGAGTTGAATCCCGCCTAACAACAATAACGACGTTGCCATCCATCCATCCCTCTCATCAGCGACGACAGCGTTGGGGACGAGCACACTCCCCCTTCTGTGATGGTCGACACGTCGCCGTCTCCTTCTCCCTCGCCTTCGGCCTCCGACGCGGCGTGCCCTCCGCGTAAGCGCAGGCATGTCACCAGGGCGTGTATCCAGTGTCGTCAGCGGTGAGGGTTGCGGAGCTACAACAGCGGCTGACGGCAGGAAGAAGAAGTGTGATGGCTCTGATCCGTGTGGAACCTGTCGCATCCACAAAGTAAGGGGCGTTGGTGATGCTGAGCTGACGGTCAAGGACAACTGCGCTTGGGCTCAGAGGGAGGACTACCGCAGGTCGCTGAGCCGGCAGGAGGCAAAGTACCTCCGTGGGCGGGTTGACGAGCTCGAGACCGAACTGGAAGCTGCCCGGACTGCTGCAGCAAGTATGGCTGGCCCTAGCTGGAGGAGTGTCGATTCGCTGCTGTCGCCGAGTCGCGCGAGCATTTCCCCGATTGTGGGCACTGCACGTTTGGCCAACCCGTCACCACGCCACCGGTCAGCCCAAGCCGACAATGTGGGCGATTTGATGGTAAGCCGAATAGCCAATGCATGCTCACACCCAGGTGCAAGACTCGCACGGTGGATTCCGCGTACACTCGTTCGCCAGCGCGTTCCGGCACCACGCGGTCGCCGAGCCGATGCAGTCGTCACCGGCCGATAGGAGAGCTGGGCGGCCCCGTGCGTCTAGCACGACTGCCTTTGGACGGTTTCTGCCCGACGTCTTCTTGACAGCAGAGCAACACGAGGCGGCTCTGGACCGGTTCTTCCGGTACTCCGCCAGCTTCTGTACGTTTTGGTTGTCGGCATGAGCTGACACTCAGGCCAGCGCGCCACTCCCCACCTCTTCTACCGCGACATGCGCGTTGCCCTCGCTCTCGACTCGACCGCTGACTTGGCGGCCGCCGCCCCAAACTACTCGCCAATGCTCCACAACATGGTCCTTGCGCTAGGCCTCAGCTACGCCGATGAACCACACCTTCGCGCCTTGTCCACCCGGCGCCAGTTCCTCGAGGAGGCCATGAGGCACATAGACAGCGAGTGTGTGGCGCCGTGCGTGGCGACGGTCCAGGCGCTGGCGTTTCGGGCAGGCTACTCGTCGACGATGGGCGACTACAGTCTCGGGTGGATCAACTTCGGGCAGGCAATCCGGCTGTCCTATGCTCGTGAGTGGGTGGTGGCGAGGCGAAGCTGAAATCAGTCGGGCTCAACATCGATACCTCGCCACTCGTGGACCAGGGCAAGATGTCGCACGAGACGTTGACGCAGGTGGGGTGTATGCAGTATGGGGACACGCTGACAACACAGCGCAATGTGACATTCTGGACGTGCTTCTGCCAAGAGGTGACATTTGCGACATACATCGGACGTACACCCTCAATTGTGGACTATAGGTGAGTGGCGAGGACGACGGGCGGCTGACCCCAGTGTGCCTCTTCCAGAGCCGGACGCCGATACAGATCAGCACTGGTGGACGTGGCCACCGGGGCCGCATGCTCATCGCCCGGCCCAGCGCTCATACCTCAGCACCACAATGGTGGCCACGTCGGCGCTGATGCTGATCGCGGCTGATATCACCAAGGCGCTGTACACGGAGCGTGCAGACGTCGCTGCGCTGGTTGAGAACGGGACGGTGAAGCAGTTTTAGTGGGTGTGGTGGGGCTGAGCTGCATAATACTGACGACCAGCGACGAGCTGAATGCATGGCTAGATGGCCTCCCTGAGTGTCTCCTCGTGACCGAGCAAGCACCCGCATTGCCACACGTCCTCATGCTGCACATGGCTTGGGGGTGGGTAGTGCTCCTGCTCTACCAGCCCTTCTCGCTCTCTGCACGCCTGTTGCACACATTGCCAACGAGCACAGCGGTACGTCTGCTTCTTCCAAACACAACCTGACACTCAGTTCTGCCAAATGGCTGCCCTCAAGATACTCAGTCACTCGACGACATACCGCGACACCCACGGCCTTCGGTACTCGTCCCCAGCGGCTCCACAGTTTCTTTTCACTGCCGGCCGAACCTTCCTACTGTCTGCAGCCCAGACATGCGTCCCCGCCCAAGCCGTGGTGAACACGCAAAAGGCCCAAACGTGCATCGACCACCTGGAGGAGCTCGGCGCCACGTGGCCATCGGGGAGGCAGAAGGCTGATGTGCTCCGGGACTTGATGAGCGAGTATGCTCGTGCAACCCCACTGGCGTCAGCACCGCTCGGCATCGGCGAAGTTCCTGGTGTCGGGCAGTCTGCAACTGCCCATGATCTGGAGACGACACTCGCGCCGCCCGCAGCCGAATATGACCTGCCTACGGTTGACAGCGTCTCGCTCGAGCAGTTTATTCAGAGCCTCGCGTATCAAAGTGCGGCACCACTAGGCGGCGAGCCCGAAGTTATGGCCTTTCTCCATGGCATGCTGCCGAACCTGTAGTTGGGTATGAGGTTGTATGCAAGTGGACACATGTTGTATCGGTGTGCTAAGGTCGCCACTGCTTCCACCTTGGACACTGCCTCCATCACAATCACACTACACAACTTCCTAAAACTCCACGTTCGCCGCATCGGCTAGTCGGCCGCGCGGCTCAAACCCTGGGCCACTCTCCACGACCTCGCCCTCCCCCTTGCCCCAGCCGCCGCCGCCGGGCGTGTGGATCTCGAGCGCATCCCCAGCCTCGAACCACACCGTGCCCTTGCCACCGATATTGACCTTGCGGCTGGGCACATCGTCGTGAGGCGCCTTGACCCAGAGGTTCAGGCCGGTTTTTGCGTCGCTGCCTCCGTTGGCACCATACGGTGCACGTGCACGTCGCTCACTCAGCATCGACACCTGCAAGCTCTGGAGGAACTGCAGGGTGCGTACCGCACCGTTACCACCCTTGTACGCTCCCTCGCCGCCTGATCCGGGGCGGAAGTTGAACTCGCGCAGAATGACGGGATAGCGCCGCTCCAGGATCTCGGGGTCGGTGATACGCGTGTTGGTCATGTGAACGCTGGGGTATGGTGAGCGAGTGTAGCTACAAGGGGGCCGTCGACTTACTGCACGCCGCTTGTGCCGTTCCATCCTGGTCCAGCGCCACTTCCACCCGCGATGGTCTCGTAGTATCCCCATCCTTGTGTAACCTCGCCCGTGACGGGGTCCTTGCCACCAACACCAAATGACAAGCTAGGGTCAGTAGAGATGACGAAGTTCACTTACTTGTTGCAACAACCCTGGCTCGCGGCGCATGCGTTGAAGGCCTTGAGCACGACATCGGTGATTCGCTGCGACGTCATGACGTTGCCGCCGCAGACGGCAGCGGTGGGCGAGGGTGACAGGAGCGAGCCCTCGGGAATGCGAATGTCGAGCGGCGTGAGGCAGCCGGCGTTGAGTGGAATGTCCTCTCCGATCATGGAGCGCATGCAGTAGATGACGGCCGCGTTGACGACACAGACCGGTGCGTTGAGGTTGCCTCGAAGCTCGGGGCCAGTGCCCTCAAAGTCAAAGACGGCGGAGCCGGTGGCCTCGTCGATGTCAATGGTGAGGTTGATTGGGCTACCGTCGTCGAGGTAGTCGATTGCGTGGAGATGGGTGCCGAAGCGCTTGGCAGTGCGGACAAGCATGTCTCGGACTGCTTGTTCGGCATTGCTGCGGTCATAAGCGCGCGTCGTCTCCCTTCTGCCTACCTCCTGATGTGCTCCATGTACTCCTGCACCGTCTCGAGGCCGTACTCGGCCTGCAAGGCACCCAGGAGTTCGGCACCCTTGTGGTTGGCTGCCACCTGCGCCTTGAGATCCGACTCGACGTCTCGGAAGTTGCGCGAGCCTGAGCAGCCAGGGTAGCTGGCGGGGTTGGTGACGAGAGCCTCGTACACGCCGTCGGCGTCGTAGATGCCACCGTCGACAATCTTGAGACTCTGAATCTCGGCACCCTCCTCGAACAAGGCAGTCGAAGTCGGCGGCATCGAGCCGGGCAGAATGCCGCCAATGTCGGAGTGGTGCGCGCGCGACGCGGTGAAGAAGATGATCTTGGAGCTGTCCGTGTTCGAGAAGCAGGGCGTGATGACAGTGAGATCGGGGAGATGGCTGTGGGGTTAGTGGTGCAATTCAGGTTTACTCACGATCCGCCCGTTGTCGGCGAGTTGGTGAGCAGTACGTCTCCTGGCTTGAGGCTCGGGCCGTGAAGCGCGAGTTGGTGCTTGACGCTAAAGCTCATCGAGCCGAGGTGGACGGGGATGAACGGCGCATTCGCCACCAGGTCACCCGTCGGCGCAAACACTGCGCAGCTGTAGTCGAGGCGCTCCTTGATGTTGGTGCTGATTGATGTCTGCTGCAGGCTGCGGCCCATGGCCTCGGCGATGGACATGAACCGGTTCGAGAAGACGGAGAGGAGGATGGGGTCGTATGCCGCCGCACGGCGGGAAGTGGCAGTGGCCATGGTGCTGATCCTCTGGTAGTAGCTGACGATGCTGGAGAGGAGTAGGCCGATAGGTTTATGAACAACGTCGAGGTTGTCGTTCGTCGTGCTCACGGTCGGCTGTCGGAACATGGTCCCGGCACGCTACGGTGGAGTCGGAGATGTCCGCGGAACTGTTGGCTGACACAATCCCGCCATCAGGCCGCGCGCATTCCGCGCCATCTCACATCTCGTCGGCTCGTCTCCAACTACCCACTCTCTCGCTATTCCGCGCAATCGTGCTCCGAGCGGCGACGGCACTACTCCGACAACCCGCGAGCCCCTTATCAAGCTGCGCGTGTTAGGCATATTAGCTTGCGTTGGCCGCCCGACTCGTCCTCATCACCCACAATGACTGCCCCAACACCAGTCCCAGACCACTCGATCCGTATCTCTATCGACCGCGTAGGTGTTTCGAGGCTGCTCGGCTACTCCTGCTGACGACCAGGGTGGCACATTCACCGACGTCTATGCGTCGGTCCTCGACCCCAAAGGTCCTGGCGGCCGATCCGACTTTGTCGTGAAGCTTCTGTCTCAGGATCCCGGCAACTATACCGACGCGCCGACAGAGGGAGTTCGGCGCGTGCTGGAGCGGGTGCTGGGCAAGGAGCTTCCCCGTGGCGAGCCCCTTCCAGTGAACCACCTTGGTGCGTCGACATCTGCTAGCAAAGCTGACCTACTTCAGACTATGTCCGCCTGTCAACGACCGTCGCTACCAACGCGCTTCTCGAGCGTAAGGGTCAGGACCACGCGTTGGTTATCACCCGTGGCTTCCGCGACCTCCTGGAGATTGGTAACCAGACGCGTCCCCGAATCTTCGACCTCAACATCAAGCGTGCGCTCCCCCTCTACTCCAAGGTCCTGGAAGTCGACGAGCGCGTTACGCTCGTCGGCTACACGTCTGACCCAAAACAAGCCGAGCATGCGCTTGTGTTCAACGAAGACGGGTCTATCGCGCGGCCATATAGCGGCAACGGGGCGGAGGAACAGAAGCGTCTGTTGGGCGACAAGATTGTCCGCGGCATCAGTGGCGAGGCGGTCGTTGTCCTGCAGGAGCCTGGTGGGTGGAGTGGGAAGGACTAGGCTTACATATTCAGACCTCGAGGCGATTCGTGCCGACCTGCAGCGTTTGTACGACGGTGGCTGCCGTGCCCTGGCCGTCTGCTTCGCCCACTCTTACACCTACCCTGAGCATGAGCTCGCTGTCGGTGCTGTGGCCAAGGAGATTGGCTTCCCGCACATCTCGCTGTCGTCGCAGCTCCTGCCTGTCATCAAGATGACGACCCGCGGACAGTCGACCACGGCGGATGCATACCTTACGCCGGTGCTGCAAGAATACCTCCGTGGCTTCTACTCTGGCTTCGAGGGCGGCGCCGACGGTAGTCTCCGCGTTGAGTTCATGGGCTCTGATGGTGGTCTCGTCGAGCTCAAGCACTTTTCGGGCCTCAAGTCGATCCTGTCGGGCCCCGCAGGCGGCGTCGTCGGCTATGCGCTGACCTCCTGGGACGAAGAGGAGCGGGCACCGATCATTGGCTTCGACGTCGGCGGGACATCGACCGACGTATCGCGGTTCGCGGGCCGGTACGAGAGTGTGGCCGAGACCACCACGGCAGGTATCAGCATCAACGTGCCCCAGCTCGACATCAACACTGTTGCTGCTGGCGGTGGTTCCTGTCTGACGTACAAGACCGGCCTGTTCCGCGCTGGACCAGAGTCTGCCGGCGCGCACCCCGGCCCAGCATGCTACCGAAAGGGCGGGCCACTGGCACTCACAGACGGAAACCTGTTCCTCGGCCGCTTGGTGCCCAAGTATTTCCCCAAGTGCTTTGGTCCGAATGAAGACCAAGAGCTGGACCCAGAGGCGACGCAGCGCCAGTTTGAAAAGCTCGTGGCCGAAGTCCGCGCAGACACGGGCACGGACAAGCCCATGGACGAGATTGTGTACGGCTTTGTCAAGATTGCCAACGAGACCATGGCTCGGCCTATTCGGACGCTCACCGAGGCGCGTGGATTCAAGACGTCGGACCACGTCCTGGCATCGTTTGGCGGCGCCGGTGGCCAACACGCTTGCGAGATCTCCGAACTGCTCAACATTGACCGTGTGTTGATCCACAAGTACTCGAGTGTGCTCAGCGCGTATGGTCTTGCACTCGCCGAGCGGGTGTACGAGCTGCAGGAGCCTGCCGCGGAGCGGTACAGCGCCGCGACTCTGCCGGGCCTGCTGGAGCGGTTGACAGGGCTCGGCACCAAGGTCACGACTGTGCTTGGCGAGGCTGGTTTTGACAAGTCACACGTCCGCCTCGAGCGTATCCTCAACATGCGCTTCGACGGCACCGACACTGCGCTGATGATTCTCGCGCCGCCCGGGTCCGACGACTTTGAAACCGAGTTCAAGCGCGCGTACAAGGCCGAGTTTGGATTCCTGCTCAACAAGGACATTATCGTCGATGACGTAAAGGTGCGCGGCATCGGCATGAGTCACGAGGGGCTGGGCGAGAGTACATTCGCCGAGGCTAAGCGACTGTCGCTTCAGCCTGCTGGCAAGCCCGACTTTGAGCAGGACGTTTACGTGTGGAATGCGGTCGAGGGCACGGGGGCTCGCGTCAATGCGCCCGTTTACGAACTCGGCGGATTGGCTGTTGGCACCGAGGTCACTGGCCCGGCTCTCATCATCGACGCGACGCAGACCATCTTTGTCAACGTCCACTGGAAGGCGATCGTGACGACAAACAGCTTGCTGCTTGTGAGGGAGGTCAAGTGGTAGATGGGAAGAATGCATGCAGTAATTACACGTCATTGAAGAGTCACGTGGCCGGCAGTGGTGCCGTGCCTTGGCGAGCCAATAACAACAAAGGTGGGGCTGCCCATCACTTGTCTTTGTATCTTTGTCTTACTTCTTGTGCATCCACAACACCAACGACTACAGACAACCGCGCATCCACGACGGCAGCATCAAGCACAATGGCACCTCTTGCTCGATGTTGAGACGTTGATTAGAAGAACCGCCGACCTGTTATCACCCGACGCCACCCGCCGCCCTCGCCCCCTCCTCGCACCAACTCGTGGTTATCTCTCGCACCCGAGCCAAACAACAAGTGACAACAATGCCAAAGGCCAAGCCAAGCACCTCAAAGGTGGGGACATCAACGCCGAGGGCATCTCGGTCAACGCGTGTGATCAAGACATCGCCCAAGGATCACACCGCAGCACTCCCGCCGCCGAGGACGTCGACGCTGCCTCCGTCGCCGTCAACGCCAACGACGCTCCCACATGAGCCCCTGCAACCCGAGACGGCCATCGCGCCGCTGACACCGCCTACGCCAACGTACTCGCTTGGCGCAGCGCTCCTATCCAACCCCGCGATCGTCGACTTGCTCGTGGCGAACCTTCCCAAAACCGCCTTCCCGACTCTTCGCGCCGTCTCCCGTCCCCTCCACGACGCCGTGAGTGCGGTGCTGTACCGACATGTCCACGTATACGTTGAGACCCGAGTGCACCCCAAGACAGGAAAGCGCGGGATTGTCGTGCAGATTGTGCAGCCGTTCACTCGCGGGGCAAAGGGCCGGGGGAAACGCATCCCGGGACTCAAGTGGGGCCGTCAAGCAAAGGCCGACCACGACCTGTGCATCACCCGCATGCGGACATATACCCGTGTCCTCGACCTCGGAGCTCCGTCAAGTTACTTTCACCTGCTCGCGCCGCCTGGCCGCCAGGAGCTGTTTGATGCGCTCGCCGGTGTCACAACCGTCCGCTCGAGCGAGCTGTCCTTTGGCGACAAACCAAACGCCCTACCCTTCGCGACCGACATACACATTGCGTTTTTCAACCTGACCAAGGAAAAGGTCGATCCGCCGTTTATGATTGTCGAGCTGCCAGACGCCGTACGCAGCGTGACGCTGTCGATCAGCTTCAACATGCTCCGCACGAATCTCACGTCGGCGTCTATTATGATTCCGGACGCCAACCACGCACGGGTGCAGGACGTTACATTGGTGTTCAGACCCTACGCCAAGCCGACTGGCCCATGGCGTGTCGGCGGATACACGTCACTCGGGTTTTTGAAGAATGTCGTACAGACCATTTCACTCAGCCTCCCGCGGGTACGCTACACGCTTGTCGGGCTCGAGCGGTTCCAGCCAGAGTGGCTCAACCTCGACTTTGACCCCGCTGGCATGGGCTGGGACCAACGCAAAGCGCTGTTGGTTGGGGCTATCCATGACGAGATTCGGCGATGGTGGGGCACGCTGGGGCGTGGGGAGGGCGATGACGGGGTGAATGTCGAGCGGGCCCTGGGCTGCCTCAATGTCCTGACCCAGCACGAGTATCGCGACGCCGTCGGTTCAAAGACCTTTGCCATGGTCATGGCTGAGCCGTGGCAGGTCACCGGCCAGCCGAGCGACCGCAAGCACGCGAATGTAGTGCACACACTGCACTTTATGTAGACGTTGTTGTTGTTGTACGTGGGCATGTCGTCGTTGTCTGTGCGTGTAGTCGCGGTCTGTCCGGTGACCGGCGCCGGTATAGTTTTCCTCTCATCGGTCATCAACGTCTACTTGCGCGTCTACTTGCCCTCACTCCCACTTGGCATCGCCTTGTAGCTTGACCGCTCTCGCACTGCTCACTAACCTCCGTCATTCGTGAGCTCGGCGTCTCTGGGCCGGCCGTACGCGGCCGCGGCGGCCTGTTGCCCCCGCACACCTCCTCCGCACACTTTGCCAACCTTTGACCATCAATAGACGCCTGTGGTGTACGGAGTGCCGTGTAACCGGAGGAAGCGTTGTTTGCTCGGACCGAGCACCGGTGCCAGGGCACTTTCTAAGTATTCAGTTTCCGTTGAAAATTGTAAGGCGCGAGGGTTACTGGCGAAACGCCAGTTGGAAAACCTACAACGCGAGGATTGCTAGCAAACCAGTTGACTACACTGCCAGCGCACAAGCGAAGTTCGTAACTGCCCGGTCACCGGATCACCGGCCTTTGCTATCCCGCACCCCACCGAAAGGGCTGCTGTAGACGCCATGTCCGTGGACGTACGATGGATATCGGTTCAGTAATCAATGCCGGCGGAAAGGGGACGCACCCGTCATGATGCCGGCGGCAAATCGACGCCGAAGCGAGGGTCTCAGGTGTTCCTTTACTCAGCCTTCCCATTGCCCTGGGTGTGGGCGGGGTGTGGGCAAGGCAAGGCACCTCTGCAAGGGCAAGACATCTGTACACAACGCCGTTCCCGCCAAGACTTGCATCCCGGTGGGACGACCATGGATCCCGAACGATTGTCGATGGTAAGCTATTGTAACCATTGTCGATGCAGGCGTTGGGGCGAGATTACAGCCTATAGCTATTAGGCAATCGGGAGCTCCGACATGCCGGCGGTAGCAATCCGCCTCGCCAGCTCACAACCTCCTACGTCATAAACTCATGTACGAGGCAATTAAAAGGCGCAGACAGCTTCTACTCCACCTCGATACGCACACAGCACGCGCACAACTCAACAACAAACATGTCGTGGGTAGATGATACAACTCACGAGCTGACATCCAGCAACCCCACCAAGAACGACGGCACCACGATTGAGGCGCTCTTCTCGTACCCGCTTCCCAACGCTCCGACGCTCAAGACGGTCTGTCTCAAGGTTAGCTACGACGGCGGAGCCTTCACCCCGAGGCACCGTCACGGCAACGCCTTTGTCACGGCCGTCGTCCTCAGCGGCAGTGTCGAGTCGGCAGTCAACGACGAGGAGCCCAAGACCTATGGCGCTGGCGAATCGTGGACCGAGAACCCCGGCGACATCCACAGCCACAGCCGCAACGCCAGCGAGACCGAGCCCGCAGTGTTTATTGCGACGTTTATCGCCCCTATCGACCAGGAGGAGTTTGTCATGTACGTTGGGGTGGGAGACGGTGATCTGACAACCACAGCTTTGACTGCCCGGCCTGCAAGGTTGCGTCGGAGGCCAAGTAAAGGGAACAACAGGACGAGTGCGGCTTCTCATCGTGTATGTGCACCTCTTCCTGAGGGTAGACGCAGGTGTTGCGGCTGAGCATCTCATGCGGGCATATGCATAGTACGATCTCAGGTTGAACGAGGTTGAATCGAGCGGGATGGACAAGCTAAGACCACGATACATCCTGGGGCAGCGTGGCAGTGGAGTACTAGCATCTGCAGCAGGGAAAGACAATCGATGCGATAGGGGGACGGCGTTCGGGTCGACAACACGGCCACCAGTGGGCTTGGCTTCATTCCGAAAGGCCATCTTGTCATATCATCGACGACAGGTCGCTGTGGCCGGTCGTCATGGGCACGAGGGTTCGGCCAAAGGTGCCCCCAGGTTGTCGTCAAGACCCACGAGTCAAGACCCACTACCTACGACCGCAGAGCCCTTCGAAATCCCGTCACACTCTTGCAACTATGGGTCTAAACTTCATGTCTTGCTTCCAAGCATTCCTGCTTTGGGCCCAGAGACCGCGTAAGAAGGTCGCGCCCAATGACAAAACGCGTGGTGCATATGAAACCACTACTGTAGAAAACAAGTTCTTTCTACCCGCACATCAACCCCAAATTGTCAGACAAGTGCCACAGTATTGTCTGCAGCGACGCCGTGAAAGCTGGCGACAAGCTTGCTCACCACATCACGCGGTCGACCCTTTCACGTCAGTCCGGCCCTCCAGAGGAATTGCCTCTTTGCGACCCTCGACGTCGTTGTGCTCCTTGCCGAGATAGATCTCACGGGTCAGGAGAGCCGGGATGAATGCCAAAAGGGACACGACGAGAGCAGCGAGGTACAGCGGGCGAATGGCCTCGGTGTACGACTGGTTGATAAGCGCATGAGGCTCAGCCTGGCGGGCCTTGAGAAGAGACCCAAAGATCTCGGCCCGCTGCGTCGCGTTATGCGTGTTGCCAATGTACTTTTCGAGATTCGCCGGCACACGCTCGTTCCACACTGCACCAGAGATGGCCGCGCCGATACCGCCGCCGAGCTGGGTCCACAGGCCGATGATAGCCACGGCCATGGCCATGTCAGCATGCGGGACCGAGGCCTGGGCTGCAACCTGCGTCGTAATGAACAGGGTTCCGCCGCCGACTGACATGAGGATGCGGCCGACGACGAGGGTTGCAGTGGGCTGGCTGCCCTGGGTCGAGAGGTACTGGATGCCTTGGCCACTGGAGTCAGGTGGGAACTTCAAGGGTTACTCACATGGACCGAATTGCGAGGCCACCGAGTTGAACGCGCTTGTAGCCGTGCGTCATGCGCATGAAGATGCCTGCGACCAGTGCAAAGACGCACAGCCCAGTGATCATGATGTTGCCGTAGAACGTGTAGTTCCGAGCGCTCCACTCAGGCTTGATGATGTATACCCACGACAGGTCGTACGTCTCGCCAAGGCGGCGGGTGAAGTAATACTGGAAGTCGAGCAGCATGCAGCAGACCTGGGGCGTTAGCCATGGCCACTTTGGAACCCACAAAGGTCCGGTTCATCATACGCCGGGGCATGAGACCATGCTTGACGAAAAAGTACTCCCACACGCCAAAGGCGAAGAAGAGGACGCCGCCGACGACATAGAGAGCGATGAGGGAGGCTGAGGTTAGCGGCTGGTTGTCGATGGACTCACGATTGGCGAAACCGCCCTTGGCGGTCGTGCGGAGGGTGCCAGGAGCAAGGAGACAGGCGAAAGAGGTGCCGATGAGGAGCAAGCCGACGAAGTCGACCTCGACAACAAAGGTCTTCAGCCGCTGCCACTTGGTTACTGGGGCGGCGCCTCCCTGTCGCTGCACAGCGACTACAAGTTAGCTTTGGCCCCATACCTCACTCACGCTCAATCTGCGGCTGGGCACGACGCTGAGCCCAGAACAAGAACATGATCGTCGGAGCGATGCACACAGGCACGATGGCGCAGAACATTCCATAGCCCCAGCGCCATCCGCCTTCAGAGTACGCGTTGATTCCCTGAGAAATGTAGCCCGAGATGAAGGCAGAGAGGACCCACGGCACGGTCGTGAGCCCTTGGCCGATGCCGCGCCATTCGAGCGAGGTGATGTCGGCGACCAAAAGAATTTCCATCTGACGAATGCCAAGCTGACCGAACTGGTTGAGCGCAAGGCCCACGACGACGTCGGAGACGCGGCGGCTCGAAGCAACAATGATGTAGCCAACGGTGAACAGCGTAACGGCGGCGCAGAGTGCGGCGGGGCGGGACGCGAGGTCGGAGATCTTGCCCATAATGGGCTGAGTGACAGCCGCGACGACTGCCGAGATGACGCCGATGGTGGCCACGAGAGTGTGCTTCTTGTATGCGGACGTCGCGAAGGGGGTGTAGGCCGCGGTGGTCGACTGCTGAAGGGCGTAGACGATGCACATCACGGCGATCATTCTGCGGCGGTCGTCAGTCACGAGCTTACACGATACTGTGGCTTTCAGACACTTACACCCAGAGGCAGTACTTGAGCCCGCTGCGGTTGAGCATGGCATCTGAGGTCAGCTCTAGGTGGGTGGGCAGCTCTCACGAGTAGTTTCGATGCGTGTGACGCCGATTGCCTGGCTGATGACACTCTCATCGTCACTGCTGTCCAGTCCGCGTTCATTGGCAGCAGGCGTCTGCACGCCAGACGACTTGTCGTCCGCGACGTGTACTGTGGTGAGTGTTGATGGCTCCTGGATGGCGACCATGGCGGGAATGTGGTTGTGGGAAGTGCAACCAGCATTGTCTTTATGTGACGAGTTTTGCGCCGGCGGGCACGCGACTTCACGACCGTCGGCCGGGTTTGCCGCCAAGACAATGTTGATTGGACAGCTGTGCAATCAGATAAGACGTTGATTCGGCCGTTGCTTGGTTCCGAGTGTGCCAAGCGTCGTCGCCAGGCGCGGCGTAGATCTCATTTTTTTGCATGCGACGCTCAACATTGCTTGACTGTCTGCACCAGCCAGCCACCAGCTGAGAGACGACATCAACCGAGAAAAGCTGCATAGCTGCATATGCGTCGCCTAGGTGTCGCCCAGTGTCGACGCTGAGACGCGCTTTCGGCTTGTGTGAGGCCCACTAAACACATCCCTGGCGGAGGAGGTGATCGTGACCGCGCCGCTCTCCCGGCGCCGTCATTTGCAGCGATGCCCAGGGTTGTGCAGACATCGACAGCAATGTGCTAGACGCTTGTGATTGTGCGCGCTTCATAGTTAACACGCCCGTGGATATCGTCGGGCAGTCAAGTTGCAATGGAAAAGCATGACCTGGGAGATTCTAAGGTCGAACGATGGGCCTTGGCGGCGGACCTGGTCGCAATGTCGCAGTTTCTGACCAAACGGCTGTCGACAGCGCTGTCAACTCGTGGTGGCGTTGTAAAGCAGTTGACTCGACACATGCATGGCTCCAGCTCACATACTCCAGTGGCTCTTTCACCGTTCTTCATGCAGTCTAGCATCCTCTCCAGCTCAGCGGAGGCCCGTCAATGTGACGCGTCTGCTGCAAGGCGAGGAGAGTACGCTGCATTGAGCCGCGAAGGGAACTCCCGAGAGTTCGATGCTCTGCCCGACAGGAAGCCTAAGCAACACGAGGCCCTTGATACGATCCAGCAGGCAGTCGCTCATCTCTCAAGTCAAGGGTATGGCTCC
Source organism: Vanrija humicola (assembly GCA_008065275.1). Taxonomy (NCBI): domain Eukaryota; kingdom Fungi; phylum Basidiomycota; class Tremellomycetes; order Trichosporonales; family Trichosporonaceae; genus Vanrija; species Vanrija humicola. The sequence continues at coordinate 667,874 of QKWK01000012.1, forward strand.
TCAGCAGCAAGCTCGTTGGTTGCGGCGTCTGTGTCGGGAGCGCAAGACAAAGAGTAACAATGCTGCATCAACGTGGTCGTGTATTCATGCGTATTCGTTGCGAGTCATCACTGTCAACCGGCCCCTCTTCACGTCATCACCTCCGTGCCGCGGACAGTCACGGAGACTCTAATGCTTGCGCCGCCTGCAAGCTCGAGGTGGTCGGTGAAGCTGAGCTCAGGGGTTGAGAGGACCTTGTCGAGCGGGAGCTCGGCCGTCGTCACCTCGTTTTCACCATCCATGAGCACGAATCGGAGAGGCTCGGCACCCGTCACCGTGACCGCAGCTGTGAGGGGCACAGTGAAAGCAGCGTCGTAGTTGGGGTTGCGGACATCGACACCCGACGCGTCCGCCTTGACACCGGTGCGGAATGAAGAAGCGCCCCACTTGACGGCAACACTGGGCTTGAGCTTTGATCTGTCGCCCTCGATGTTGTGGGCAGAGGCGACCAGGACAGTGAGAAGGCCATGGATGCCGGGGTCCTGGCTGCTCAGGCTCGCTGCATTGGGCACAAACTTGTAGAACTGGCCCGCAATCTTGATCTTGCCATCGGTGTCGGTGCCATTGTGGTTCAACGTCAGCTCGTGCTTGCCACCCTGAAGGAGGAGGTTCTTGATGGTGGTGGACGCCTGGCCGAGAGCGTCATCTGAGGTCGTGTCACTGTCGGTGACCTCGACGATGAGCTTCTGATCGTTGTCGGACAGCAGGAAGTCGTGGGTCTCGTTCCATACTGGATCGCGGCTGTTCGAGACAGTCTTTGTCTGGAACGTCTCGCCCAGGATAACAGTAGCGTGAGCATCGGGGACATCGTGGACGAGCTTCCCAAAGAATCCTTTGGCAGCCTTGTCCTGGCCGAGGCTGGTGGCCGACTCGACCGTCAGGCGCACGACACCAAGAGGATGCTGATACGTCTTGAACCAGTCATTGGTGACATCGAGCTTGACAAGGAAGCGGTTGGGCAGAACGGCCATGGACGCGATGACGCCTTGGATGATGCCTCTGATCTGCTTGTCGATGAAGCCAAGGTTCGCAATGGCTCCTGCGTCCGTGTAGGTGAACTTGAGGTATGGCGGGTTGATGAAGGTGACCTGGGCGGCGCCGATCTGGATGGCAGTCAGACATCATGGTTGCCATCGGCGCAAGCATACCAGGGGAAGGACGTTCGTCAGAGGACCAAGCAGGATGCTGAGCCTGCCCGCCAGCTTGAGCTTCTCGATGCCGACGCGGGGCACCATCTTGCCGTCGAGGGAGATGTCGCACGCCCCGTCCCAGTCAAGATCGAGGTCGAGCTTGATGGCACCGCTCGCCGTCTTGTGGACGTCCACGTTTGTGAACCGCATCGGCACGTCGCCCAGGTTGAGGTCGACGAACTTGAGGGAGCTGAGAGGCGACGGCAGGATGGTCGCGAACATGGGCTCGACAATCGTCTTGATCATGTCGGCGACCGCAGTGGCCAGGTTGGGCCACAGTTGCTCGACGATGTCGTTGAGAAAACCTGGTGCGTGTCAGTGAAGGCCGTTTGGTATGGGCTCTAACCTGGCGTCTCGGCGCCGCCCGAGGCCGTGAGGGCTGTGACGAGAGTCGCGGAGGCCATTGTCTGTGGGAGGGGTGGAGGGTGAAGAGTAAGAGTGAGAAGGATGAGGAGCGGCGGATGCGGGCAGACTAGCTAGTTTTAAATAGGAGGCGCGGCAGGCGCGTGTGACGAGTGACGGGCGGAGGACGTCTGGCGTCTCGCTTGCAAGCAAGGCTATAAGGCTACCCGAGACGAGCAAGATGGGCGTGACATGACGTCGGTGTCACGTGACAAAACGAAACGCTGGTACGCTGCCTGCGGCTGCCAGATTCCAGCAAACCGGCGTCGATCATATTCAGGGGCCGCAGCGACGACGAGCGAGGCACGCCGCGTCGATGATCGATCAGCCCGTGTCGGGCTCGCCTGTTCTCAAGGTGCATGGTCTGCTCGTCCTCACCCTTGGAGCCTCTCCCCGCTCCAGCTCGACACAACAACAACACCCACAACGGCGACGGCAACATGGACGCCGGCACCAACACCACCGCCAGCTGCCTTCCCATCCTCCCCACCGCAGCCCTCTCTCGGACCATGGACACGGCCATGCGTCTCGTCAACGCCGTGGCCGCCATAAGATTGCCCCCCTCACTGTGGTGCTCACCTGACACTCCAGCCCTCGTCTTGCTCTCGTACCACGTCATCGATCCTTGAGCTTCTCTCCTGCGTACCGCCTTCGCGGCGGCTTGATCGCCTCGCCATCTCGGAATCATTTGATGAGTGCACTTGGGCTCGGCACCAGGTCAGGAGCTGAGCCATTGAAGCGGTGAGTGGTCATGGGTGGGCTTCTGTAACAGTACACCCCCAGCGTGCATTAGGCAAGAAAAACAAACAACGGGTCTCAGGTTGCGGCGTAGGTATATGTCGGGTTCAATACTCTGGGTCGAGGTCTGTGAGGTATACAAGATACAAGTCACGAGTCAAGACCACGACCCGTTTGGAGAGCTGTGGGCTGGCTGCCTCGGCGTTAGTCGCAGGCGGGGAAGGGACAGCGTCGGAATCGGTGGTCCAGGCTTCAATCGCCCCTCCGATCCCCCACAGCCCCCATCAATGAACCATGACACCTCCCCCGATAATAGGCGTCTCGATGGGTGTCGGAGTCGGCTCAGGCGATTCCGAGGATGGCGCTGGCGCTGGATTTTCTTGCTCGGTTTGAGTCTTGTCGTCTGGGCGGCACGAGATCACAGCCGCCCCTGGGCCAGGGTACATAACCTGGGAGGAGACAGGCGTTGTTTGGGGTCGTGGGAGTCGGTGGTGTTTCCACACCTTCAGTCGCACTCGGGGAGTCGGTTGCTGCCCCTCCTTCAGTCGCACTCGGAGAGTCGGTTGGCTGGGTTGTAGTCTCCCCGGCTCCAAAAGTGTTTGGTTTGGCATTGTCGATACTTTCAAACGGAGATGTCCTGGATGGGATGTTTTCTGATGAGAACGGCGAAGGTGTATCCGTTGAAATGGGGGTGAGGGAGGAAGGTTCATTAGTCGGCGAGGGCTCCAGTGTCCACGAGGGCCCGTCCGAAGTCAGCGATAACTCCAGGGTCGAGGAGGGCTCGTCGGCGGTCGTCGAGGGTTCCGGTGTCGAGGAGGGCCCATCCACGGTCTCTGAAAGTGTCGCCGTTGAAACTGGGGTGGAGGGTTCAGCAGTCAGCGAGTGCTCCGGAGTGGAGGATGGCTCGTTCACGGCCGTTGAAGGTGTCTCCGTTGGGAAGGGGGGAGTAGAGGAGGGCTCACCGAAAGGTTCACCACTTGCCGAGGCCTCCAGTGTTGAAAAGAGCCCATCCTCGGTCTCTGAAGGTATCGCAATGGAAGGTTCACCAGTTAGTGAGGGCCCTAGTGTCGAGGAGGGCTCGTCCGTGCTCAGTATGGGGTCCAGTGCCGAGGAAGGCTCGCCCACGGTCTCAGAAGGTGCCTCAGTTGAAACGGGGGTGGGAGAGGATGGTTCACCGATTGACGTGGGCTCCAGTGCCGAGGATGGTTCATTCACGGTCGCTGAAAGCGGCTCTGAAGTAGGTTTACCGGTTGGCGAGGGGCTCCGGCTCCTGTGTTGAGGACGGCTGGTCCACGACCACTGAAGGTGTCTCTGTTGAAACGGGCGTGAAAGAGAAAGGTCCGCTGGAAGGGCCACCGGCAGGTTCACCAGTCGGCGAAGGCCCCAGTGTTGAGGAAGACTGGTCCACGGCCACTGAAAGTGTACTTCGGTCGGAAGGTTGGGGGATATCACTAGGCACCGCTGTACCAGATGTGGGGCCGGCCGTGTCTGAGACCGAAGCGTTTTCACTGGCAGGGCTATCAATATTCGGTTCGGTGGCAGAGGTGGCAGTTGACATCATATCGGTTGATTGGCTTTCCACCGTCTCAGTGATAAAGCCAGTGGGCAAAGGTCCTTCAGAAGAGCTCACGCTGAAAATGGGCGAGGAGGTGGCGCTAGAGCTGTCGAAGCTTGTTGACTGAGGGCTGTCTGACAAAATGGAGGACACCGGATCAAAGGCGGTTGGCTCCGTCTCTGAGGATGAGTCCCATGTTGCAAAGCCGCTGGCTGAGAGGAGCACATCACTCGTGGGAAGAGGCGACTCGGTGAGGCTGTCCGACGAGCTAAATGTCACCAGGTCAGAGGATGTTGGCTCCGCCTCTGAGGAAGAGTCCGACGTGGCCAAGTCGGTGGCCGAGAGAGACTCATCGGTGGTCGGAAGAGGCGACTCGGTGGTAGCAGTTGGCACATCACCAGTGAAGAGAGGCGCGTCGCTTGAGCTCGGGGTGTCGGTGGCCGAGATTGATGCAGACACATCTGACAGGAACGCCGTAGGCTCGCTGTCCAATGTGGAAACAAAGCTCGTCCTTTCATCCGTCGGCATCGCAGTCGGCTCAAGACTTTCCAAGTTGACCCAGCTTGATACTGGGGTGGCTTTACCCTGCTCTGCTCCGCCAGAGACGGACGGGTCGGAGGGAGAATCGGTGGGAGCGGTCGGGTCACTCGGGGCAGTATTGATGTCGGATCCATTTTCATTCCCGGAGGTGTCCGTGGAACCACTGGGATTACCAGCTCCATTATCCGACGTTGCGCTGTCTTCGGTTATGGGCTCCCCGGTGTCATAGTCCACAGGAGGCTGGTCTGCTTCCTCCCCCACTCGGTCGGCGGCCGCGTTGATGATGTTCTGGAGGACAGCGATGCCTACTCCGGTGGCTGCGGCGGCCGCAGCAACGGCCGCGATTTCGGGCCCCAACCCAGCAAGAGCAGCTGCTCGTCCTGCAGTGGAGGCGACCTGGGCGGCCTTGCCACCATTCTTAATCACTGCATCGACCGCATTCTTGACGGATTGAGCAGCATCCTTCCCACTGCCTGAAGACAAGTCAGCTTCTACGGAGTGGCGAGATTCAAGGGACTCACCATTCTTCAGAAAGTCCTTCCAGTGAAACGAGGTCTTGCGAATGGGGCATTGCTGCCTCTGTTGAAGGGCAAGCCCACCGCCATCTAAGTCCGGAAATGCTTCATGGTAATCGTCTGTTGCCGTCTTGTTCAAAGGGAGCCGTGGGCTGTTGCGACGATGTCGACCCTCCCTTTTGAATCGAACCACTTTACCCGCCGATCGAGCTCCAGGATGAACCTGCACGATGGAAGTCGCATATTGCAGAACCCACTCCACACTCCTCCAGAGGGGCGCTGTGTGGTGAGGGTCTAGCAATTCAACCTTCTGGGCTCCCCCATTAAACCCTGTTACGGTTAACACATGCCCAAACTTTTTGCCTGATTCGAGCACGCCAATTGTTGTTGGTGTCTTCTTCGTCCACGTGTATAAAGTGGAAACAATCCCCGTGCGAAAGTTCTTCATTCGTTCGGCGTCAGTCCGATCAAGAGGTTCGACGTAACCTCCGATGTCCTTGAAATCGTATATCCACTTGAAACACTTCAATCAGTAGCGGTTCTTGGACCATCCTCACCTCCGCCGGTTCGTTGCTTCCACTACGACAGTTTCGATCAGGGAAGGCATTGGCGGCTGAAGCGAAAACCTCCCCCCACCTGGCGAGTATGTTAATACATTTTCACTGTTGGTTCAACCAACCTGGCCCCGTCTGTTTTCAGGATGTTCTTTTTACCCCACTCATTCAGCTTGTCCACGATTGCGTTGGTGTTGACCTTGGTCTCGCATGTGCCACCGAAGGCGTCCCTAAACGTTACGGAGTATTTTCCTTCTACCGCATTGACCGTCTGGATGATATCGCGAAGCTTGGAGGGATCGGAAAAGGCGACTGCTCGCAGGCAAGCCACGAACCAACAGTTGCCGACGATCGACAATTGTCCATTGTCATTATAAAAAGGGGGCCACCAGGCTTGAAGAGTGGATCGTTGTATGCTCGCGGGGCCAGAGTGCTGTTTAAGGGAATGACATTGCTACTGGGGTTGCTCCCCTGCGGTTTCTGACCGAGGGTGGTGTCATGTCTGTTAAAGAGGTAGTGCGGCGCGGCCGCGGTCTCTAGAGTGGTCAGAAGGTGGGTGGCACATCAAGACTCACCTGCAACGAGACACATCAACTGAAGCAGAAACGGTATAAACATACTGGGTGGGGGCGGGGGGGTTGGAGCACTTCACTGGACGCACGCAACCTGTTTAAAATGCCTGAAAGGAGCATTGCGCTATCTGGCTTTGGATTGGAGTGAGACGCCTCGGTGTGCAAATCATGCGAGCACAGTGTGAGCCCTGTCACTGCACTGGGGGACTGAGGCCTTGGGTCTTGCGCCTCGAGCAACCGCATCAAACACACGTCGTCAAGTGTCATAGCACGGGGCTATTGCAAGAATGGCGACGAAACAGAGCGACCACAGGGGACTGACGGGGACAGCATTGTTTACTTGCTTTTCTTGAACCCCGGTTGACGTTCAAAGGATCGCGGCGCGCTCTGTAGCGCGTTTGAGAACGTTACTGAGTGCCCTGCCGGAACACAGGGGCAGATGTACGACTCACGCGTCCTGCATCGAAAAGAATTTCGCTTTAGGTAATGTAGATGTACCCTCGAAACACTACAGTATGACACGTGGGAACCACCGGACCCATGGCGAATGTAAACCCGGTCGGTCGGTTCAAGCTGTCACGGCTGTGTTGCATCAACACAGCCCGTGTCAACACAAACCGGAACTTCAACACATCCATTTCCTTCCATTTCCACCTCACACAAACTGGGCCCCACTGCTGCGACCAATGCACTCAGCATATTTCCGGCGCAGAGACAACAGCAGGCTTTCTCTTCCTGACGATGTCGTGGAGCACATCATCGGTCAGCTCGATCCGTTCACGCGGCAAGATCGACAGTGTCTCGTTGTGTTAACCCGAACATCCAGAGCTTGTTGGGTTATGTCGACAAGCATCCTATACCGCCATGTCGAGGTCAACAACAATCGCATGACATGTCTGCTTTCAGGCTATCGACGACCGCGGAACAAGGCCAGCCCGCGCACAATCCCAGCGTTCAAAATGATTCGCCGCCTCACAATCATCGGACGAGGCTACTGCTCCGGCGTCAAGCTGCTGCGCTGGATGGCTGTGCATGCTGCCGAGCCAGGTCAACCCCTCTTCCCAAACGTTCGCCAGCTACTTGTCCGCAAAGAGCCGTACACGGTTACAGAGGACCGTCGACGCGACCCTCCGGGTGTGAGCAAGATGCCGGCCATTGGGGATGCACTTGTATTTGGCAACCTGGACGCCTGCCTTGAGGACTTTGCTTCGCCAGCGCTGCTCGAGCACCTGCCTGCCCGACAGTGGGGCCCGATCTGCTTTCATGACGCGAGTCCCGCTCACGGAGCATATGCAAGAGCTCTCCCGGACTGCAAAGTGAGCTCGGTGATTGTATTTGGGATGTGGCAATTCTGTCCGTCGTCGGAATCATGGATGATGAAAGACTATCTTCGCAGCAAGGTATCGTCTCTGTCAATCCTATATAGTACAGCCATTGGACCCTACTCACAGCTTCTACCCCCCATGGAAGACCCCGAGACAAGAGATTTTCTGCACATCAAATTGTTCGACCCGTTCGACCCAGTGTCGATGGACCAATGTCCGGTTTGCACGGTGTGCGGTGAGTCAAGGACGCAGCAAAGCTGACTGTACAAAGGTTGTCGGTGGGAAGCCAGGCCCCCACTTGGTCCCGAACACATGCAGTGGATGCCAAGGTCCTCTTGGATTAAAGAGGCCGAGAAGGACGAGTCGCTCCCGGACTATGAACGACTCAGCAAACGCCACAAGTGGGAGCGTCGAGCCCAGACGGCCAAAGGGTTCGTACCACGGCGCATCAGCTATGCGACGTCGCGACTCGCCGCGAGTCTCGGCAGCCTGTCCTTGAGTAAAGGCGCTCCCCCAACGGGCCACTTGTAGACGTGACTCAGATGCAACAGACGGCTAGACTCTGTGGTGTTTGGCCAGGGCCAGCCGTGCGGTGTGTGCGTCGTGCTGGGCTGAGAACTCTGCCCAAAAGAGACATGAAAGCTGTCGGAAGGGCGGAAAGTCCTGTGGGAGCTCCCACATGGCCCCAGATGTCCTGTTATGTCAGAACTGTGGAGGGGCGAGTAACCCTTCTTGAATCCTAGACTACCCGTACCTGTTTTAACCACTCGGAAAAGCTCTGCTTGCCGTCACCTACGGGTACTGCGACCGCATTTCAGTGCTAGCAAACATCTACTTATAGTTCAATTTGCCTGTTAGTGAAGCAGCAGGAGGAAGGAGAAGTGATCGTGTATCTGAGCGACGAGACGTGACGCTGTCGCGGGCGAAAGCAGGCGACTAGCAACTATTGTGGGCGGTTGGTGAGCTTGAGACGCGTTTCACTCGACGACTACCTCGACCGGCAGTGGTAAGCGAGTATCTTCGACAGATGCGCTATACTTCTTGGCGCTGGTACAATTTCGGACCTGCCAGAGCACCCCGGTCTCCACAAGACTAAGCCACGCAAACACTGCGTGGATGCGCTAAAGGACACCCCGCGACGCGGCGTCACAGCCACTGAGAATGAGCCCCAAAACAACAGGAGCACTATGTAGACATGCCCAGACTTCCCCGCCTTCGGCTTTTCCTTGGGCCCCGAACCGTGCCTCCGAATCCCCCCCCCCTTTCGACGTCATGGGTGCCTCACCCCTCCTGTTCAGGCCGACGCATGATCACACACTGAATCAGTACTGCTTTGCGAACCGCACTGAGACGTGCAGCTCGATCCGATCCCCACGCGTGGTCGTGTATCCCAGTAACCGAAGGTTGTCCGATTGCTCAGATCATGTGATCAAGACTTGCTTTGCTCAACTGAAAAACGCTGTCCTGTGCCTGTGACACGCTGACAAGGCTAGCGCAAAAGCCATGTTCTCCGTTCTGCATCAGCCGATTCTTGTGCTGTTGTGTCTCTCAAGTCGTTCATCCCCTGTCATTACACGCCCCAGCAACGACTCACACATCGCCAAGCAGCGCACGCTGGCTATCGATGCTGCTCCTTATTACCGATGAGTGTAGCATCAACAAGATGTATTCACGGGCGCCTGATCTATGCGCGATGGCTAGTGGCTGTGCATCATTCTGTCCCCATCCCCGTCCCCGCCGTTCTCATCCTCATACGTTTCCTGCCGTTTCTCCTCCTCCTCCTCCTCCGCCTTCTAATCATCATCACTGTCGTCGACATCGTACTCGTCCCCAGAGTCGCAGATGTCGTGTCCCCCGTATCAATCTGGAGCTCCCGCAGCAGCCCCACCGTACGGACGAACACGTCCCCTGTCGGCCCCTCACCCTCGGCCCGGAAAGCATGAGCCGGCTAATTCTGCAGCTGGTGCCCAGCTTAACGGCACGGCTGGGGGCAGTCGCTACGGCGCGGGCCATGCCGCGCGAGACCCCGCCCTCGAACCGCACCAAGTACGGAGTAGGACGCTCGTCGCCAGGGTCTGTGTGGCAATCGCTGACCAGCTCGAGGTCTAGGCGTGTTGTGGTGCCTTTGCCATTGTTCGATGCAGAACGCAAGATCTGCTCCCAAGCTGCTGGGCCGACGTCGGCGTCCTCGGCCAGTTCGACGTCGGACAGCGTCACATCGCGCAGTGGCAGCTGGTGAGGAAGACGAGCAGGGCCTTGGGCAGGAATTTGCACATCTTGAGCTTGAACACCTCGAAATAGGGGAACGGTATCTGGGACGCGAGATTGGTGAGGACTGTACCACGTCTCACGGTTCCACCCGTGAAAGAAAACTCGCGCAGGCTGGTGCAAAGTGCGACACACTGGTCGAGAGGGTGCTCGTGGTCCACTTTCGCGTGCCCCTCGTCCAGCTCCAGCTGCAATGTTTTCAGCCGGCCGAGGAAAGGAGCGACGAGAGTCCGCTCGGCGGCGGTAAGGGACAGTGCGGTGGCGTGCACGTGCACGGTCCCGTCCCCCGCGTCGTCTGCTCTGTCCCTCCCGTCCTCGAACTTGAGCGCCGTCGCTGTCCCTCCTGTCGCATGGGCACGGGCGAGCGCGAACACCAGGCCGCGGAAGACAGCGTCGACAATGCGCCCTTCAGGTGCGACAGATACGTCATCGTCCAGTCCCAGCGGACGGAGGTAGTACCCACGTTTGTTGGGCTTTAACATGCTCCGGCCGGGCACTTTGAACCGGTCAACCGGGCGCGTCTTCAGCACAAAGCCGTCGTCCCCAAGGTGCACCTCCTCAAGCCCGCCCAGCTTAGCGAGCACCTCCCCCAGCGCGCGAGCAAAGGGTGCTTCTGCGTCGGTAATCGGCAAGGGCTGCGTCATCTCGCCAGTGTTCAGGCTTGCCTGCGCATCCGCGCCGAGTCCGAGGAAGTCCAACTGCGAGGTGTGTTGGGGACGGGGATGGGCTTGGGCTCCACATAGGGATCTCTCACGACATGGACGACGGACCACGCGGCAACCAACCTGCGGACGTGCGGGCCGCAGGGAAGATGTGGCGATGGTCTCGAGCTGCGCCACGCCTTGAGGAGTGCACAGGATGGGTGTGAGTGCACAGGATGGGTGTGGAACACGTCGCGCAGCGCCGGAGTGACGACCGCGTCCATTACTCGGCAGGTCAGCCGCAGTCGGCCTACAGACTTGATGTCCAGCTCGTCAGTGATCTGCCAGAGGACGTTGACTGGGAGGGCAGAGAGCGGGGGTGTGTTGTGGGCACTAGAGGCGGGGCGGGGACTGCCCAATTCGGCGTTAGGAGGATCGCCGAGGCTGTGCGGAACACGCTCCCGTCTGTGGCGACCACTGTGTCCTCTCCGTCTCTGAGGGTGTCGCCGCCGCTGCTGCCATCCGTCTTGACGACAGAGGTCATTGGCGGGTATCCGAGGTGCTTGACCGCTTCCGGGTAGTAGCCGAGGGGGCAGGGGGGCGGCATTTCCCTGTAGCGGTGAGGATGATCGTCCACGCGTTTGTTTTCCTGAAATTGCACGGGACCCGGCTCGCCCAGGTTGATCAACTGCAGCCGCCTAACTGCGCTGCGTTCGGAAGCGGCACGGAAGACAATGTCCCAGAGTACCGGGAACCCCAGCCTTTTGCGGTACTGTTCTGATGGGCAACTGCAAGTGCAGCATCCTGCCCACTGACGAGCGTCACGTCGAACAGGTAGACCTCGCGTAGTACCGGCAGGGAGAGAAGTGATATCAACGCCCTCGGGTACAGCGTACAGAACTCGAGCCGGAGCACCTAGAGGCTCGAGAACCGGAGGCTCTCTGCCAGCTGGCCAAAGCCGAACGGGCCTGCGTGGTGGTGTTGCTTCGGGACGCAACCGACCCGCAGCTCAGCGAGGGAATTACAGATTCGCATGAATACCCCAAATGCGGCGTAGGTGCTGAGAGGCTCGGGGCTTCTAAGCTCGAGGTGCAGCGTCCTCAGCTGGCCGAGTAACGGGGCCAAGAACTGCGACTGGGCCGTGTCGACTGCGAACGCCGTGTCGCTCAGCCCTGTGTGTTTGCCATGCGACACTGCCAGTGAGTGCACGCCGCTGCCAATCTCGACCGCGTTGGCAAGGGCACAGAGCACGCCGCAGAAGAGGGCGTCCAGGAACGCGGGTGCGTCCTCGTCGTCGGGCTTTCCCCCGTACCGGAGCTCCTGTATGCCCGTTGCATACTTCGTATCCCAAACCCACCGGATCGTTGGGCGCGGGATCCGTGTCTCTCCTTGACTGATGGTAATTCTCTCGAGGTGTGGCAACGCCACAAGTGCAGAGGCGAGCCGGTCCGCGAACGGCGTGTTGAGGCTGGTGCCAGTTTGTTCGCCAGTCTCAGGGCCTGCAGGCGCCGCGATCGGCAGACCCGTGGCGTCCACATCAAGGCCCAGCAGCGCCGCCTGCTCCACGCGCAGTGGATTCTTGCCCTCCGTTCCCCTCGGCGCAAGCTGGCGCGAGATGACAACGTGTCGCACGTACGGGGCCAGCGGGCCGGACGCAAGGTTGGAGAGATACCTCAGCGCTGCGTGCTGACGGCGATGGCGACCGTCTCGAACCGGCTGCGCACGGTATTGGCCAAGGCGAGGCGGCGTGCAGTGTCCTACTGCTGCTCCGGAGTGACTCGATAGTCCTCTGGTTCTCATTCTGGAAGCTGCACAGGTTGGTTTGTTGGGGTGGTGCGGGGTTCGGGGAAGATGGCGAGGACTGGGGGACCTGCGCGCTCATCCTCAAGCCGGGAGCGTACGGGGTTGATTCAGGATCGAGGTTGAACGTGCGTTGTGTTGTGTTGTCGATGTTAATAGATTGGATGCAAGGTCGAGAGTGAAGTGTTCAGTCCTGCACAGGTATCCATATTAATCCCGCGCGATCGAGGACGGAAGCCTGTGAGACTGAAACGGCTTGGCACGATGTCACTGATCACTGGCATGCTGGCAGTCACAGTCGGATGCAATCTGCGACACTCATTACCTCATTACCCAGCTATCATGCAACGACGGTTACAACAAACCAGAGAGTGATGCACACCAGCCCCTCCCCCGACCAGCCTCTGCTGCGATCGAGCAATACATGTGCTTATACCGCAGGAATCGCAACCGACCAACATCATTATGATCAAGTGGGCTTCCCCTACAGCGGTGGGTATGGACAGCGGGAGAGAGTTGGGCGAGGGGAGGGTGGGCACCTGGTTCAGTGTCGCCCTGTCGGCACGACTCGGTGGTCATGATCAACACTTTCATCGCTTTCATTTGCATACTTGCTTCCTACTCGTCAGAGCAGCTATAATGTCAACAGCCACGAACCCCCACCCCTACAACCTTTTCCAATCACTCCCTTCTGCCTAAATATTAATCACCTTCTGGTAGTACCTGACGCCCGATCTGCGGAGACGCTTGCCGTAGTAGATCATGACGAACGCAGTGCAGTTGATGGCTGTGCCGATGAGGGCGGCGCTGATGGCCCAGTTTCTGAAGCCCCAGTCGAACGCCCATGGCGTGATTATATAGTTGAAGGCAAATGTGAAGACCTGCGCAGTGTCAATGTGGGTCCGGAAAGGGTCACGCCACAACTCACCATGCCGACCAGGATCAAGGACAGCAGATAAGGCGCCGACTGCTGCACCTGGGCACGGGGACCCACTTGCTCCTTCGGATGAATACTGTGGAACGAGTCGAATGCGTAGGTAATCGCAAGCAGAGTGGCAATCGGCCCAGCGATAGTGAGCACAAACTCGCCCATGACAAACACCATCCAATGGGCCTTGTAGTATGGACCAAGGCCCATCATTAGGATGCCAAAGGGTGAAAGAATCGTCGGGACGAGATAGAGCTTGAGTTTGTCTTCGGCTTCGGAGACGCCAGCCCGTTTGCGGGCCTGGGACACGGTGAACCTGTCGCAGATGTACCCGGCCACCACGGCGCCGGGAATGATGGCCACAAGTGGCGAGATGAAGGTCAACCCGACATAGTTGGGGCCAAAGTTGTACGGCGGGTCGCTGAGCACGCCGGACGACAACGCCGCCATACAGTTGTAGAAGATCTGGTAGACGCCGAACATGAGTCCGCACCACAGGACGATGGGGAGTCGCAGCATCGCGAACGGCTGGAAGAGACCGCGCCAGAGCGCCAGAGGATACCGCCGGCATAGGGGGAGACACGGAAAAACTTGAACGGGCGGGGTCCAGGCTAGGGGCTCTGGATGCGGTCGGCAGCGTGGACGGGTGCGGCAGCCGGTTTGTTGTCGGCGGAATTCTCGTCGGAGGCGTCGACTACAGCCGCGCTTCCGGCGTCCTTGTCGTTGAACACGAAGGGCGAGCTTGCCGGGGCGTGGCCGTCAGTCGTGAGCACCTCGACCGGAGTGTCAGTCGGCGTAGCGCGGTCGAAGTTTGACTCCTCCAGGAATACAAGCAGAAAGATGGCGACAAGGACGTTGAATCCGCCAGTGAGGTACGTTGGACCGTTGATCCCCAAGTGGTTGTAGATGTACCCCGAGACCACGGGCGCGATGAGGGCACCGCCGTAAGTGGTCCCGACGTACACGCCAAAGGGGAAGGCGCGCTCGTGGTAGAAGAACTGGGGTGAGCGGGTGCACTAGCCGTCCGCACTCACGACATCGGACAGGACAATCTCTGGGCCAACAAACAGTGGCGACTGGAAGAAGCCGTTTGCAACGCACAGCCCCAGCCATTGGGAGTTGGTCCTGACTTGGGTAATCACAAACGGCCAGATGGCGCCAAGCAAGCAAGACAGAATAAACACGGGCCTCTTGCCGATGGCAACACTGAGTGGCAGGACCAGCAACGCGCCGCCAGCTTCCAGGAGGTAGAAGTATCCGATTCCCGTATTGATTTGTGCGAGTGATAGCCCCGTGACCTCGGACAGCGGCCCGTAAATCGGGTACAGACACCCGACGTTGAAGCACATCGCAGTGACGTACAACACCATGCAGGCGCAGCAGAGCCATTTTCGCTTGGTGGTCCAGTTGAGTGGGTCCTCTGGGTCGTCTGATGGGGTGGGCACGAGGGTGATGTTGTCGCTTGTTTCTGGCCCGGCCGCCGCAGTGTCGAGGAGAACCGTGGTGCCAGGGACAGTGAGGTCGTCTTTGAGTGTGGAGGAGGTCATGATGGTTGTGGGGGTGACTGTGGAGACGGGCCTGCTTTTATGCGTTCAGACCCTGCTGTGAGGACTCAGGCTTGCGGACTGCGACACTCTGTCTCCCTGGCTCGGGGTGATAATGAGACACACCGGTGATTGTAACAAAAATCAGCGATGGCAAGATCCGTGGCCGTACGCTCGTCGCCACATGACATTCCACCGCCGATTCTGTTTACCCGTTCTAACATCTGGTGCATGAGTATCTACTGTAAGTGAAATGCCTGAATGTGTGCTCTGGTTGGGGAGGAACTCGGTTCATGTCGTGTGCGTCCCGAAGGGAGCCAGTTAGGTGACACACTCTTGTGGGGCCGTGCTGAGACACTGTTGTGGGGTTCGGGTGGAGGTTCTGCCCCGCGGTCGTGATGCTCCGTAGTGAGATGGGGGTCCGTGTAGGCGTACAGTCGAACCGGCGAAAGTCATTGCAGGTAGCCGTGGCCAACTTGTAAGCGCAGGCGGGACTAGTCGACTCCACGGTGATGGGGAGAGCAAATCATTGCCCCGAGGCTTCCAAACCACAGACTCGAAGACCCCGGCGCCTGAATACGTAGATATCGGTCAGCCAAGATACCAGCGATGTCCTGATTGAGCACTTGCCGGGGCTTATCTTTGCTCGGCACAATGAGAAGCACACACCAGCCACGCGACAGGGTGCAGATAGCGGAGGTCACACAATGAGCCAACTTCTCCAACCTTCCCAGCGCGCCTAGTTCACGGTCCGTATCGTCTACTGAAGCAAGGGACGTATTCTTGCTGCACGGCCCGCTTGTTCAGCCTGGAATGTGCATGCAGAGCGGATGATTGACATGCATGCGAACTCTGACTGGGCCATTGGGAGGGCCAGCGGCTGTCTCCTGCCACCTCGACGGCTCTCTCCAGCCCACCCTGACACGACGACGGCTATCTCCACAACCCCTCGAGGCCCCCCCAATCCTGGCCGCACCATGTTGCTCACCTCTCCACACCCATGACCGAGCCCGCAGCAATGTCACCGAGGATCCCTAGATACCAAGAAGGGCTCGGTGTTTTTAGGCCAGTGGGAGACGCTCCATGCTGGGGGTCCGGTTACACTCGAGCTCCGCTCACGTTGCTCTATCTCCTCACCCCGAAGCCCCGTTAAATGGTGTCCTGGTATGAACGTTGATACCACACATTATCATGCCTCGAGTGTTCAAGAACGGTCAGATATTCACCTCCATCGAGGGAGACCCGGGATTGCACGACGCCCTCGTCGTCGAAGGAGACAAGGTCGTGTTCATCGGCTCCAATGCGGATGCGGAGGCCAAGGCGGTGAGCTACCACTTGGCCGCCAAAGCTGACCAGCAAGGGACCCAGTGCCGACGTGACGGACCTCCACGGCTCGGTCCTCCTCCCCGGTCTGATCGACGGCCACATTCATGTTGTCCAGTTCGGCGCTTCTCTGTCCAAGGTCGACTGTCTCGGCCTGTCGGCGGCGGAAATCTCCACTGCCGTGAAGGCCGTCTACACCGCCAACCCGCACGCAAAAATGATCCACGGCAAGTCATTCCTATTCGATACGCTAGGTGAAGCGCCGCACAAGTCATGGCTTGATGACGTCGCGCCCGACGTCCCGGTGTTCATTGCGTCGATGGACCTCCACTCGACGCTGCTTAACAGTGCGGCCCTGGCAGCCATTGGCGTGACACGCGACACGCCGAACCCGAAGGGCGGCGAGTTTGTGCGCGACTTTGAGGGCGAGCTCACAGGGTTGTGTCTCGAAACGGCGAATTTCAAGCATGTCTGGCCTTGGGTTGCCGATAACACGTCGCTCGACGAGCGGGTCGCTGCGCTTGACGCCGCGTTTGAGAACATGCTGTCCAGCGGGCTGACAGGTGGTATCGAAATGGCGCTCCGGCCTGAGGATCTCGAGGCGTTTGAAGAATACCTTCGACGGCATGGTCGGCTGCCAGTTAGAATCAGCGCACACTGGTTCATGCGGCCGGAGGGGACTGAGGAGACACAAGCTGAGCAGGTAAGTGAAGTGTCGAGAATCATCGCCGGCCGCAAACTCACACACCAGGTGCGCAATGCCGCCCGACTCCGCGACCACTGCGGCCAATACGCGCCGTACTTCAACATTGTCGGCATCAAGATCGTATCTGACGGAGTAGTGGACTCGTGCACGGCATACATGAAGGACCCCTACCCGACCGGCGAGCATCCAGGGCCAATATGGCCTCCGGCTGAACTCACCAAAGTAGTCGTGCTGGCCGACAGCCTCGACCTCCAGATCGCAGTGCACGCGCTGGGAGACGCGGCGTCCGAGCAAGCGCTGGACGCATTCGAGGCCGCCATGAATGCGAACGGGCCGCGCGACCGCAGACGGCACAGGATCGAGCATCTGGAGGTTGTGACCCCCGACAGTGTGGCGCGTCTGGCCAGACTCGGCGTCACGGCTTCGCTGCAGCCCGTTCACGCAGACCCGGTGTATGCGACCAACTGGCATACTCAGCTCGGACATGATGTGCGCTGTGACCGCGCTTTTCCCTTCGCGGAGTTTGTGGATGCAGGCGCGAACGTGGCGTTTGGGACCGATGCACCGGTTGCCCCGCACCATGCCCTACCGAACATCTACAGTGCAGGGACTCGTCAATCAGTCGTGGACGCGAGCTTGACGCCGTCAGCTGACCCGAGAATTCGCGCGCTCGGTCGGTTTTGTGTGCCGCTAGACAAGAGCATACGTTACTACACTGCTGGGTGTGCGCAGAGTGTGCGACAGGACGATGTTGGCTCGCTGCAGCCGGGGAAGCAGGCCGATTTTTGTGTCCTCGATATCGACCCGTTCACCGACGGCATCGAGACACTGCGGCAGGCGCAGGCGGCTGTCACGCAGACCTGGGTGGCGGGTCGACTAGCGTGGGAGAGGTCCTGAGAGTGGGTGAAGTAGTCGCCTCCTTGTAGATAGCAAGATGCATTCGTGCACAGCTGTTGCATGCACAGCCCTTGAGTGCACAGCCATTGGCCAGAACGATTGAGTTATTGGACCCGATATTGAGTCGCAGTGCCTGAGTGCTCGCCGCGAGGAGCGGATGCGTGCTGCCAAGAACCCCTGCCTGCGGTCTCGTGATACAAAGCCAACGAGCAGCATCCATCAACCACTCTTTCCAAACTCCCCGCATAGATCAAGCCCATGGCATTTATCGACCACACATCCTACCCGACCATCATCGACCTCATCCTCGCCAGCTGCTCGTTGACAACCCTCCTCCTCTTCCGGCGCACCAGCCGAGGGTTCCACAAGCGGATCCAACTCCAGCTGCTCCACCATGCTGTTTTCGACGGCAAGCAAGGCGGACCCGCGGTGATCCCCAGCCTGTCCATCCCCCAGTATCGGCTCATCCGGCTTCCATGGCGTCCCTCAACTGTGCACATCCTCGACCTCCCCACCCACTCCGAGAGGCGGCTGGTGAAGGGTTTCATCGACAGCTTTACGAATGTGCACACTGTGCGCCAGGCCTGCATGGGCGTCGATCCCTACCAGGCGCACGACACACCATGGCCTCATGCCCGGAGGTTAGTCGAATATGTCGAGTACGATTCGAGTACGGGTTGGTGGCGCAAACCGGAAGTTTGGTCTACCAGCACCGCTATGCCCGGTCTCGAGCGGCGGGTCATGCACGTCGGGCTCCGCGGCGAGAATAACAGTTCGGCGGGGTGGGGGGTCTCCAACTGCGGCGAGCCGGCTCCTCAGCTTCGTCCGCTCGACACTGTCCTCGTACTGCACGGAGTGGGGTACCTCGACACCGCCACGGCCATCTTGCTCACGGCCATTTGTGCCCTGCGGCCCCTACTCGCCCAGGGGAAGGGCAGCCTCACTGTCGTCTCCTTCTACGCCGGGAGCGAGAGGTTCAAGAGGGTCCTGGACTCGGTTGGCGAGCAGCTCTCCTGTTGGAGCGCGAGCGACGAGATGGCGCGCAAGCGCATACGCTTCCTTGGTATGCTCGAGTGGCTTGCCGAGCTTGATGGCGAGCAGTACCAAATGGAGGCTCTTTGGGCGTCTTAGAGACGAAAATGGATAGGCTACAAAGGTGTCTTGCTGTGTTGACGAACCGGTTTCCTTGCCCTGGCTGAACGTTGAGCCATCGGACGGCGTAGCTCGGGTGAAAGGGAAAGGCGAGCGATGCCGGGTCGAGGCGGCCTCGCCAGCCCAGCAGCCGAGGAGACATGGTAGCTGGAGAACATACATGGGAGTGGTCGGTCTTGCTGGGCGATGAACGGTGTTTGGGCTCCACGAGATAGCCGGGTCCGTCGCCTGCTGCTTCGTGCATTCAAGGCTGTGGACAACTATCCCATGTCGATCTCGACCACATGACCGGACCCGGGTTCGCCTCGAGCCAGCGCGCCTGATTTCGTGGTTCAAGTCCATGCTATAACATCGAATGGCACACAAACTTTACAACATGCATTCACTTCTGCTTCACATCTTAGCACGACATGCGTGTGATCGACCACAGATCCTACCCCGCAATCATCAATGCCATCCTCTCTCACTGCTCCGTATCGGGGCTCCTCGTCTTCCGCGCCACGAATCGGGAGTATCGCTCGCGGCTGACGCAAATGCTCTACCACCATGCCGTGTTACACGTCAAGCCGAACCGCAAGGCGCCGAGCAAGGCAAGTCGCCGCAAGGTGGCCGCTAAGCTGAGCGTCGCGCCGACCTGCGCCGCCCACTCTGATGCCCACTTGCCATGGCTTCCGGCCGCAGTGCACACCCTTGACGTCCGCACACCAGCCTGGTCTCAAGTCACGCCCTACATTCCGCAGTTCACCAATGTGTGCATCCTTCGGCGGCTACGGCATGGTTGCTGCGGGATAGAGGCGTACGATGGCTGGGTCTGCTTCCCGGCCACCACAGCAGTCGAGTACCTCCCCCTCACGCCCGAGGGGTTCGATCGCGAAGAACTATCCGACCTGATATTCACGGCGCCCGTTACTCGCTACGTGCTTCACCTCAGGCTAAACGGCGAGCGGTTCTCTGGCGGGTTCCGCATTTGGGGAGCTTTCCACCTGCAACACTTGGTCGTGGTCCTCCACGGCAGCGCTGCCCCCGAGGCGGTCTCACACGTCGTGTGGGAGGCCCACACGAAGATGGCCTTCCACATCTGGGAGGGAACCGGAGGCTTGACTGTCGTTGGCATGCTCGCCGCGTGCGGCGGGCAGGAAGAGATGCTGGCTGGGCTGAGAGTCCGGCTGGATAGGCAATTTGATCACTGGGAATTCGACAACGGTGTTCCGGGGGTGGAAAAGCGCAGACGCTTCATCACCCTGGACGAATGGCTCGCCGAGCTGGGCGATGAGCAGCGGGCGATTGAAGCCGGATGGCCTGTCCCGCTACAGAGCGGAGCGGAATCCATCCCGGCGGTGCGTCTCCCCCGCACGCGGGGTGTTGTCAAGCTGTGCCAGGGGAGCAGTCACCAGCCACCGGGCAGAGCAGGCAAGACTGTGTCGCATGCGCGTCAGTTGCTCGGGCCGCGGCACTCCTTTCGATGAACAGTGTGGATTTCGTATGTGTATGCAGCTTCGATGTGGGGAGGTGAGGCGAATGGCAAGATCCGTCTTCAGTCACCGTGCCGCGATGCCAGAGGTGCCTCCAGACGATTCGCTATGACCGCCTGACGATTCGCTATGGCCGCCTGACGATTCGCTGCGGCCGCCTGTGTCGTTAAGGCCGCTCCTGGTCGATTGAGATAGATCTACGCTGAGCTGGGCATATGGACTATCCGTCCGGTCGCGCCCCTTGACACCTCTTAGCGTAGCTTCGCCAACATCAACTTGATCTACTCCTCTTGCTCGCGTAGTCGGGAGCGTCGGGCCTAACCTTGACAGAGCAGTGGGTGAAGTGCATGGCGTTGGCACGGTTTCTGAAGGGTCGCCAAGTTTCTCTCAGAGGGATGAGAGCTTCGGCCGAGGACGCGGCGACGATCTTGTCGACAATGTCGGGGAAGGCGGTGTGGTCGATGGTAACCATGGCGGGGGAGATGGTGGTGGAGGAGATGGTGGTGGGGGAGATGGTGGTGGGGGAGATGGTGGTGGGGAAGATGGTGGGGGTGGTGGGGACGAGAGAAAGTGCCTAGTGGCATGCAGGCAGCAGAGCAGTTGTGAGTTTGGAGCTGCTTAATGATGTTGCGGCCAAGACGGCCCGTTGCCCGTGTTCCGACACGACAATCACGGGTCTGCCGCAGCCAAGCCAATCTCTGCCCGGTCCACCCATTCGGCCTCAAAGTCGCGTCGGTCCCCAAGGGTGCGGGACCACTCCTCCACGCTCAGACACTGGGTCGTCGGCCGCGCACGGACGGCACTGGACGGGCCGTCAATGTTGAAGCCCACAAGAGTGAAAGACGTCGCTGGTGCTTGATATGAAGCAAGTAGCGCGTCGATAGCCGCTTCGAGTGAGTCGGCCAGCCTTCTCCCAGCGATGGGATGGGCTGCCGAGCGATGGAGCACAAGCACCAACTCGAGCACAGGCGCGGCGTGCTTTCGAGCACGTCGTGTCAAGG
The DNA here is from genome assembly GCA_008065275.1 of Vanrija humicola. Classification (NCBI taxonomy): domain Eukaryota; kingdom Fungi; phylum Basidiomycota; class Tremellomycetes; order Trichosporonales; family Trichosporonaceae; genus Vanrija; species Vanrija humicola. Next base: position 689,036 of record QKWK01000012.1, read on the forward strand.
CGCTGTAGAACACCTGGTGCAAGGCCGGCGGGAGCACCCACACCCCTTTGTCGTGGTGCAAGTGAAGTACGTACCGGCGCAAAGCCGGAGGGTAGTCGCGCGGCGAGGCAACGAGGTTGGGGTACGGGCTTGGCAGGAAGTCGGCACGTGAGGCATCGTCCTCTGAGCCCTCGTACTCGGCGTAGGGGTTCGCCATGGCCATTTCTGGTCGTCGGTAGCGCGCAAGAGGAATGAAATCTACCAGCGTTTCGACTTGTGGGAAAAGACTGGCGTCGTCCGCCGAGGTTGCGCTGCTGCGTCGGCGGAGGGTGCGCAGTTGTGTGAATGCCGCGTACGGGTCCGGCTGTCGAGGGTATGGTGTCTCGGCTACCTGATCAGCGACGAGCACGAGCTCTGGCATGAACGGCAGGCGGTGGGGTGTCGCCGAGACCGTGAGGAGGCTGAAGTCGCCGCCCTCGGGGTATTGGAGCTCAACGTGGGCGAGGAGACGGCGATTGACGACGTTGCGGAGTGTCTTGGAGGTGCAGCGCAATGCAAGGAGGGATGCTAGGGGCGCGTGTCGGATGATGAGGTCGATGATGCCTGGGTAGGCGGTGTGGTCGATCACGGCCATGGTGGGGCGTGTAGAGCTGCGACGGCGCGTCTCGGGGTGCAATGATGCTGAGATGCTGCTCCTCGTGCTTAGTATCACTTGCTGATTGAACGTCTCACCTGAGATACGTACGATTGGGGGCAGTCGAAGTGTATTGGTGATGTGTAATCGCGATGATGAAGAAGTGGATAAGCTGACGCGTCTGATTATTTTTAGGTCACCGCATCGCATGACAACGACTGTTGGTGCCCCACACCATTGTAACAACCCCAACTCTTGGCGCGGCTGGTCGCACCATATAGACATGTCCTTGGGGGTGTCCTTGAATGTTCCAACAGGTGTTGTGACTGGGTCATCTTGGAGCTGCATCATTGTTACAGGTGCGACCGATGCGCGACTGATATCGACTTTCGACGGCGAATCACTGATATCTGCAGCTCTTGTCGCGTCAACCCCGGCGAGTCGCACGCCGCCGCTCAGGACCGCCTGGTGGGCCGCGAAAGAGCTACCGTGTGTGTCATTCTGACGTTGCTCGGTATGGCGGGTGGAGTACGAGTACGAAGAGCGGGGAGGGTCAGGTGAACAAGCCTTGGAAACAGCCGACCAACCCGCTGTCGCGTTTCACAATGCCCGCATGCCCGCACATTACCTGCATATCACAACTTGTCTCGTTCTCTTCTCAAACAACTACTTCTCAAACTACGACCATCGAAGATCACAGCACACGATGCAAGCCGAGATGCAAGCCGACGCAGCGATGCAAGCCGACGCCGCCACCTCCCCCGCCGCCTCCTCCAACCCGGTCTCCTCCCACTCCGCCTCCTCTCACGCCGCCCTGCCCGTAACCCTCACAGCCCTCCCCGCCCCAATCCTGCGTCGCGTCGCAGCTCACCTGCCGCCGACGGACGTAGGGCACTTCCGTGGCATCAGCAAGGCGACGTACCTCGCCGTCGGAGACACGTACAGGCCAGGCGCGTTCAAGCAAGTCGCCATCGTGATTACACCCGCCGGCCTCAGCTTTCTCACCGGCCTCGCGGGATCCCCCTTTGCGCGGCATGTGCGCGAGATCAGGATCTCCCCCAAGGTGCTCGACCGCGGGCAGGATGTCGAGCAGTGCTGCTTGCTTGGTCTGGAGCGTGCCCGACCCCACTTTCCTCCACCGCCCCCCGCCGCTGCAACGGGCGACACTCAGCCCACGACGGACCAGGTCGATTTCAGCCCCCGGCCCATCGCATCGCTTCGCAGAGGCCACCGGCCGGCCAGGCGGCCGAGGGAGGTGGTTGACGGCTTCAACTCTCCGTTCGCACAACAGCTCGGCGCGGCGCTGCGGCGTCTGCCCAATCTCAAGGCCGTGCTTATCGGCAGAGGAGACAGTGGGTACGATCGTATGAAGCATCCCGTCGGCTTCGATCGCACCCGCTTCTTCGACGCCACAGACGAACGTGTCGTCACGTCAATCTTCCGCGGCGTGCTCTCTGCCCTTGCACAGGCGCAGGCTGCTGGCAGTCCCGTGGGCCAGCTTTCGGTGTTTGACGGAACAAGCACAGGACTGTATGACGCTGCATTTGTGCTCAGCGATACACAGCGCGCGCTGGTCACCCCGCTGCTTGGTCAGCTCTTGACACTGCATCTCGAAATCGGGCCCAGGCGATACCCCGAGCTCCCAGCCGCTGTGCGGCGCTACGACGCATTCAGTGCTTTTATCAGGCTGTGCAGTAAGGTTGTCCTCTTAGGTCTGAGCGGGATCTGGAGGCACCCTCCAGACGTGGAGCCGCTGCTCAGGCTGACAGAGGCGCCGGTGGCCCTGCCATGTCTCAAGGAACTCCACTTGATGTGCTACGAACTTCCCCCTGCGGTGATGAGGACGCTGCTCTCTACCTGGTGTCTCGCCAGGCTCAACCTCTGCTTGATTACCCTCAAGGCAGACATGGCGCTTGCGCAACGCTTTGGCACCAAGTTTACCGGCTTCCCGATTCTCTGGGACTCTGTGTTACGCGGCCTGCCGGCCATGGCATATCGAGCGATACGCCATCTCGGTCTGCGCCGCCTCGCGGAGGAAGGTTTCGGCAAAAGGACCGCCGTCACCTTTGAGGAAGGTCTCGGGTGGATGAGCGAGAACGCGTTCGTTCTGAACTTTACCGAGTTCTGTCGGCGGAGCGTACCGGAGGACGCACCGCAGGGCGCACTGGAGCGCGAACCGGAGGACGACCTCCTCCACTACGCGGCGAGTCTGCTCTCGAGCTCGGAGTCGGCGCCGTCCAGGCCCTTTTACCCCATTCGCTTGGACTGGGAAGCAGTTCCAGCCCATCGGCTGGGCGAAACACCGCTCCTTGCTCGCCTTCCCGCCAATGTCTGGAGCATCGTCATCGCTGCGGGCCTCGACAATGCCACAGTTGGCCATCTTCGCTTGACCTGCAAGGCAATTGCTGTGGCACTGGTCGATTCAAGGTCGCCAGAATTCAGGACGATAGCCGTTCTCCCCACTCAATCCGGAGTCGCTGAGCTCGCTGACATCGCTGCATCCCCGTTCGGCAGATACGTCCGTCATGTCATGGTAGCGCGGTCTGTCATGGAGAGCAACCACGATGGTAAGGTCCCCGTGGCGCGTACCGCGCAGCTATCATACCTCGGCCTTGACCGGTTTCCGGCCCGGGACGTACCCACCCCAGGCCCAGATACCCCTTTTGCCCGCGACCTTGGCAAGGTGCTCGCGTCGTTTCCTGCTCTTGAGAGTCTGAGTCTCAGGGACAGTGCGATTCCAAGCAGCCGCACAGTGAATAGCTCTTCCCCGGCCATGCTCCTGTCGTCCGAGTGTGCGGCCTACGGCTCATCCCACGACGCCTCAAACTCGACGTCGATCACGACCCCCGCGTCTGCGACGCCATATGCTGTGGAATGTTTTTCGCGGTCGCGCGCGCCGCAGCCTCCCGACCATCGGTGTCAAGTATCAAGCTCGACGGCCCAATCGCCGCCTTGATGGACGTCTTTCCTATCCAGAACTTCTCACTCAGCCTACCCCAGGGTTGCCAATGCCGGCTATGCCAGCGGCCCTAGGCCACAAACATTCATGTGACTGATCAACCTTCAACGGTTGCCCGTCGCTAGCTCAGTTGTGACCGACAACCTCAGGCACGCGTCCGACTCGATGGCGGCTCTGGGGGTCATATGTCACGAGCAGCACACAGCGGTGGAGCCAACACCCACTGCGAGCTGACTCCGTCGACCAGTCGTGCCGGCGGGGGACGTACTGGGAGAATCTCGAGACCAAGGGACAAAGGACGATGAGGGTTGCTGCGGAGCCGCACCAACAGCAGACTGAAGGGATGGCGGCGAGAGGGGAGAGTGCCCGTAATCCTCCCTCGCCGACGGCGACGGCGGATGTTAGGGCGGGTGGAGCAGGGCCATACTGCCTGCACAACTAGTAGACCAGACGTGTAGTAACATGGCTTAGGGGGTTAGGGGGTTAGGGGGTTAGG